>CM021770.1:22006599-22077797 GCA_011076525.1 Nettapus auritus
AAAAAAAAAAAAAAGAAAAAAAGAAAAAAAAAGTTGAGTTTCTATTTGTGTTCCACATCATTTTATCAGTCCCTTCCACCATCACACATTTTTCAGGCAGGGGCATAAATAGATGCTTTTTTTTTTTTTTTGCAGTATCTCATAACTAAATCATAGCTTTAGGTTTACTTTCTAATGCTAAGTGCTACACTGAAATGTTACAATTAAAAAAAAAAAAAAAAAAAAAAAAAAGGTAGAAAAAGAGGTAGATAGTAACCTAAGAGAAAGACTTCAGGCATGTATACTGCTTTACTTTCAGTTACAGATTTTGAATTACATTTTACTTCTGACTCCTGTGAACATCTGCAAATCTGTGCACAAGAAAAAAAAAAAAAAGAGAGAAAAAGAGAGAAAGGGTGCATGTCTCTTGAGTACACATAGCAGAGGCAGTGGATTGAGGCACAGATGCTGCTGCATGGAGCTGAACAGAAGTCCCTGGATTCATCCTCAGTTACGTACAATGCGTTCAGATTGTCACAGTCCACTCGTACAGGTCTTTCAATTATCTGTGTTGGTTCACCTCATTAATAGACTTCATGCCCGCATAACAGAAGATTGAAAGTCAGTGCAGTTATCATAGAATAGTTTGGGTTGGAAGGGGCCTTTAAAATCATCCAGTACCAGCCCCCTCTGCCATAGGCAGGGACAACTTCCACTAGACCAGGCCCCATCCAACCTGGCACTGAACACCAGGGATAGGGCATACAGAGCTTCTCTGGGCAACCTGTTCATGTGCCTTGCCACCCATTTAGTGAAGAATTTATCCCTTATTTAGATTCTAAATCTAAAATTCTTAGTCTTTACATTTCAGTTTAAAGCCATTACCCCTTGTCCTATCACTACAAGCCCTTGTAAAAAGTCCCTCCCCAGCGTTCCTGTAGGCCCTCTGTAAGTACTGGAAGACCACTATATGGTCTCCCTAGAGTCTTCTCTTCTCCAGGATGAACAACCCCAACTCTCTCAGCCTGTCTTCACAGGAGAGGTGCTTCAGCACTCTGATCATCTTCATGGCCCTCCTCTGGTCTTACTCCAACAGGTCCACATCTTTTGTCTGATAGCAGGTTCCATTTAATAGCATTTAATAAAAATGCCAAATATAACATTAATTTGTAAAATGGCAACAGCTACTACTTGAAAACTTTCCACAATAGAAAATTCAGTTTTACAGACTAATTAATCAAAAATATCTGCATGCATGCAAAATGAAGTCCACATCTTCTATTGGCATATCTAGCATACTTTAAAAGAATGGGCAAAAAGTTTTTTCATCACTTGTGTCTTCCTTATTAAATACATCTGCTGGCACTTTTAAATTTCTTCTATGCAATTTGTCCCAGATTCCTACTTAAGAAGCTCGGAAGAAGCTGAAACTTTTGAATGTTTGCCACATCCCAAAACTTGAAGACCATAACATTGACAGCTATGGTATTAGAAAATTCATCAAGACAAATTCCTTCACTGGCAAGAGTCAGAAGCCATTGCTAGAAAGCTAAATTTGATTACTCAAATTGTCCTCATGGCAAGCAAGTTGGCAGGCTTATGGCTATGAACGCTTGTTACAGCTTGCAGTTAGTAAAAATGGCTGAGTGGCTGCAACAATAAAGCACCTAGCTCTACATAATATATTAATTACGTTCATCTATCTGGGAAGTGCAGTGGTAGCACTCATCTTTTCAAACCTTAAGCACCACTAGCCACTTTCTCTTTATTTTCTCATCATTACTACACACTTAGACCAAGGAAGCAGCAGGAAAGTCCGAAGTGGCAGTGCTTGCCTCTAATTGCCCAGAGTCCATCAGACTGCATGAGTAGCCCTCTGTGTTGCAAGAACGTCAGACAAAAAGGAAATATAAGAACATAAAAGATGCAGAACAAGTGACAGTTCTGTTGAAGTAAGAACTTGCCCCAGTCATTGTACAAAGGTTTTCATTTCCAAACTCTACTCAGCTCAGCTGACAGTGCCAGTAACTGCAGCTCTATATAGGCATTTTTATACATACTTCAGAGAAAATGATGTATATTGAAAAGCACTATAAAAATGTGAAAAATCATTATAACGTAGAATACAAGGACAGAGGCTTTATACAGAACTTTCTCATGATAACAGATAAGATTAATTACAACAAAATGTAGTAAGTGCTGACAACATTAATATAGGTTTGGCAAAGAAGCTTACATCTTTTTTATTTATGAATTACTGGAGTAAATTTAACCCTATTTTTTTTTTTTAAATGCAGATGCTGCCATATTAAGATTGAAAATGCATCTTCTAGGCTACTCCAAGGCTGGCTGTCTAACCATCATTTTGCTCAGGAGAAAGTAGGCTTTGGAAATGGCCAGTCAAGTTTCTATGGGTGTAGGTTTTGAAGATTAGTGAAGCTTTGTTTCACAAATATTTTACTTAATACCTGTTAGCTAAATTTTCCTTTCAGTAAAAAGCTTTGTTGCAAGCTTTTGGGAAAAAGCAGGCAAAGAGAAGGTAGAGAACCAGACACAACTGTACATTAAAAAACAAACAAACAAAAACAACAACAACAACAAACACTGAAATACTTTAAGAGTAAGCTATGGGAAGAAAAACGAATTTGGTACATTTCTAGCATTTAAATCAGTAGCATTTGGTACATTTCAGCATTTAAATCAATTTCAGGGGTGGAGGATCCTATGGAATTACATCTTCATGTGTGAGTACAAATGCAAGAAAACATGTAGTAGTAAAATCTTATCCTTTAAATGTATGTAAATGACTATTTCAATACTCCTATTATTTCACATTTAATATTTTTAAATATTATTATATTATTAATTTTGTGCACCCAACCTTCCAGCAGTGTTATAAATTATCACTAAAGAAATTAGATAATAATGTCTGATATTAAATGTAGAGTACTCCTTTTTTTTTTTTTTTTTTCCAGTTTGAGAATGACCACATTTAGATGAGAAATCTAAAATTTGGATCCAAAAGGTTAGAGTATTATTGGTTCCATGCTACCAAATGGTTATACATTGAAAAGTTTGGTATATAAAATGGTCTGCTTAGCTCAGACAGAAAATTACCACATCAGTCTTTGAAAGATCCAAAACTTAGTCACATTATTCGATATATAGAGAATCTATTACTATCCATATTTTGTTATTAAAGGAAATCCTGGATTGCTAACACTGTAAAATAGAAAGAATTGTAAGAGGATTTAACTACAGCTAATTGTATCACTATCTATATCTTGCAAAACATAATCCTATGAAAGGTTACTAATACGCATACTTCTATTTAAATATCATTAGACCTGTTCATATGATTAGGCACTCCCTGCAGAATTGGAGCTGAAGTCTTGATCCTGCATCGAACAATGATGCTCCGCACAAATGCAGCAGGCTATCTGTAGGCTGCCAAGAAACTGCAGGACTGGAATCTAAATCTGGATAATTAATCCATCATTCTTTGTACTTGAGATTTTGAATTTAGTTAGTTACTACATACTGAAAAAAAGCACCCACAACCCACAGTTCAATATTTGTGTTATGTTAATATACTAAGAATGACTTGTAAACAAAAAAGAAGTGGTTGAAACAATCTCAAGCCCTTTCCTAAGTTTAAGTAAATAACAGATAACATTGAGAGAAATAAATGAAGAAAAAATGTACCACGTTAAATCTGAGCCAGTATTTACTATTTCAATATGTTTCACATAGGAAAGAAAACTTAAAAATAATCTACATGCAGATGCATACAATTAGTTTAAGACTCCAATGGCAATACAGATAATTCATTTTTGCCACCATCTGAAAAAAGCAACTTTGAATCTCATTTTTCACTCAATATCCCTGGTGGAAAATATTAGATACTATTCTTAAAAGTTGGTGCAGAATGAAGCTAAATGCATTCTCTTGATTTCAGGCTCAAATTCAAATGCTGAATAAGTACTCATTCAAAGATAAAATTTCCCAGTTTCTATTTTTGGCATTTTAAAAGTACACGTCTCTTTCAAAGTTCTTCCTATTACACAGTGGAAGCACACTTTGCTAGAGAAGTGGAAATGATGTGCAAGCACATCAGGTAAAATTCTGAGGACATTTCCACATTTATAGGATACAAGACATTGGTATTTCACTGTTTCTCACCACTGCTGAGAAAGCAGTTAAAGCCACACTGTATTTTATGAAAATACGTCACGAAAACAAACCAAAAAAACCCTTCAAAAATTAAAGTACTGTATAAAATAAGTAAAGGGTTTCTTTTCACCGAATTGCATTGCTGCAATTGATTTAAAATATCTCAAATCTGATTTTTTGTGTGATATTTTAGGCAAGATTACAAACAAAACTAACCAAACAAAAATACTTATGAAAATATACTAGAGAGCTGCATAAGGCCCGAGACAAATACACCTTAATTATCTGCTGATATTTAATTGTGAGTGACACAAATTAGATGTTAGAAATTTCTTTGTAAGAAATCAAGCCTTAAAATGGTCAAGAAATCTGTAAGAACACAAGTAGACAAAGTACATAAAAAATATATATTTGCTCTCTCTCTCTCTTTAATATTCACATACAGTCGGAAGGGATCAAGGGTTGAGTTAAGGACAGGGAGACCACTCATCAATCATCATCACAGGCAAAACAGCATACAGACCCACCATTGGGAGATTAATTTGTTGTCTACCACTAACAGATTAGAATAGTGCAAAACTAAAAGCAAACTTAAAACACCTTCCCCCACCCCTTTGCCATACACTTTCTTCTACCTTTTCCACCTGAGTGTTGCAGAGGAATGGAGAATGGGTCAGTCCCTAGACTCCCTAAAGTCTCTGAAAGAGAGTCTCTGTCACTCTTTCACAGTCACTCTTTGCCCCGGCTCCAATGTGGGGTCCTTCCCATGGGATGCCGTCCTTTCCAAACTGATCCTGCATGGGCTTCCCACAGGCAGCAGCTCTTTGAGAATTGCTTTAATATATGTGTCTCTACCATGAGGTCCATCTATCAGAGGCAAACTGCTCCAACACGGGTCTCCCATGGCTAGCAGCTCCCCCCAGATCCCCTGCTCCTGCGTGGGCTCCTCTCCACAGCCTGCAGCTCCAGCCCACGTCCTGCTCCTGCGGGGGCTCTCCATGGGCCACAGCCTCCTCCAGGCCACATTCACCTGCTCTACTGGGGGCTCCTCCACAATCTGCAGTGTGGAGATCTGCTCACCTGTGGGACCCATGGGCTGCAGGGTAACAGCCTGCTCCACCAGGGGGCTCTTTACAGGATGCAGGGGAACTTCTCCAGCACCTGGAGCACCTCCAGCCCTCCTCCTTCACTGACTTTGGTGTCTGCAGGGCTGTTTCTTACTCTTCTCTCCCAGCTGCTCTTGCACCACAGTTTTTTTTTCCCTTTTCTTAAATCTTCTCTCGCAGAGGCCCAACCTCTGTGGCCCAACCTCAGAGACCCAACACACTGGCTCAGTTTGGGCCAGCAGTGGGTCACTTTTGGAGCTGGCTCTGATCTGACATGGGGCTGGTCTCTGCTCAGAGAGGCCATCCCTGAACCCCCCCCCACCCTTGCCACATAAAACCAATACACTGTCCCATTCATGTTAATAAAAAAAAAAAAGGAAAATGACTCAGCTGCAATATGTTAGCCATTACTCTGTGCTTTGCAAGTTCTGTTTCCACCATATTTTCACCTGAGAGCATAACTCAAAATGAATTTATTTAACATTTGAAATTATATTTGTTTCTTTACTCTGGAAGTGTCTTGACTGAGGAGGATACATGAAGAACATGCATTGATTGAGGGGGTGATTCCCCCCCTCACCTCCACTCTGTGAGACCATATCCAGAGTGCCGCATTCAGCTCTGGGGCTTGACATGGCCCCAGACTAAATACGTGGACCTGCTGGAGTAAGTCCAGAGGAGGGCCATGAAGATGATCAGAGTGCTGAAGCACCTCTCCTGTGAAGACAGGCTGAGAGAGTTGGGGTTGTTCAGCCTGGAGAAGAGAAGGTTCTAGGGAGACTGGATAGTCTTCCAGTACTTACAGAGGGCCTACAGGAAAGCTGGGGAGGAACTTTTGTTTTTTTTTTGAGGGAGACCCACATGAGAAACATTTATTTCTCTGTGGAGAATTTATATATATATATATATATAGGTGGAAAGTAAATAATGTCAATGTCTTAAAGCACTACAAAAATGTCAGAAAAACACTGAGTTTTATACTTTGACCTTCGCAACATTTTTTTTATATAATTTAGTAAATATTTACAATATTTTCAGCCAAATCATTTATTTAAAAATTACCAATATTTTGTCATCTATTTTCTAAACTTAAATAAAATCTAACTGGGGGAGACAGGAAGTCAGCACTTTTCCAAACATCTGTGTTATGATGAGTCAATGTTTTCTAAAAGAAAAAGGCTGCATCAGAATTACTTGCCAATTGTAATTTGCAGAACAAATGAACTTTTACTGCTTGAAGCTCAATAGCATCAATATAGCTCTAAGACTGAGAAACTAAACCCTAGTATTTCATTCATCAATGTAAATAATTAAAAACCCTTGTTAAGAGCTATCTTTTGTAATCCTATTAAGACAAAAACTCATACAAGTCTTCACTCAGTGAAGAATTTAGCCTACAGAATCAACCTCTGGTGATGAAGACCACAAGGGAAAATCACAGACATATCAGACCTCAGGTGGAATTTACAGCACTGTATTCAGGTATTCAGGAAAATGTAATTTTCCTCCTGTAAATTGAGTAAATTTTATTTGGAGTCATGGAGAAACAAGGCACTGCATGAAGCCAATTTCACAATCATTTTTTAGAAAGATACTCTGTCTATACTGTTATGAATTCACTGCAGTCCCTCATATTTAAGTACAAGACTGCAAAACTATCTTTTATCATCAAACTACTTTTAAGCCTTATTTCCAACACTGTCAAAAATTTCTTTATTTCTGAGAGCTGGAGATTTTTGTTAAAGAAGATTTAAATAGCTCTTATAAGCTGTTAATGAAATATGGAAGCAGAGTCTTACGAATTCCAAACTATGCCATTACTTAGATTAACTTTTATAAAAATCGCAAAAGCATTTTTCTAACTGCTGAATGGGTGACTTCTTTGGCTACCTTAAGTTATCAGATGCATGAGAAAGGTTTGCCAGGAAGGAATTTGAAAGATGATTTCATGTCCAATCAAAATGTGAAACAGATGTAAAAAGCTCATGGCAAACTGTATGCTCTGCTGTAGATAAAAGCGTTTCTTTTACCATTTAGTTTCACCCGTTCTCTGTCACATACTTTGACTTTTTGGTTCATTCCCTATCTCCCCTGTGAAGATCTTTGCCATTTCCCTTCTATTTTCCCCCCCTTCCATTCTCCTGTTCTTTTCTCATCTTGTGACAATGATACCTCATGACCTCAACTAGCATGTAGAAGGAAGAACAGTAACTCTAAGTGTCTGACAGTATGGAAGATGTTCACAGGCAGAAGTCTTACATTTTTAAGCCACTTAATATTTTCTTTAAGATATGCTTCATTTGATTAGCTCTATGCATATTTCAACACGTACTACTCTAAAAACATTCTCAATCGTTGTTATTATTTCAGTGCCAGACAGCCTTCCATTACACCTAAGTTCAAATTAAGTCACTGAAAATGAAATTGCTAAATGTTGCGGGCATCATGATTTGCCCAACAGATAATATGAACACCATGAAGTACGTGGCAGGCACTACAGAGCAAGTGGAATGCTCAGCACATATTACCAACAGGAAGCTCTCTGCAGATATTAAAAGCAGTGTCAAGTTATTGGCAGTCATTACAAACACTGTCAAGTGTTCTGGGCATTATAAATAGCAGTAAGAACGAGAAGGGTATTATAAATTCTCTATCAGAAGTGTGGAAGGGAGTCCTATTTGGATTTCAAGTATGACATTCTGAGAAACTGCTCTCAGTTTCATTTCATCTGTAAAATTTGCAGGCAAATTCATTGGCAACCTGGAAATACCAATTAACAGTCCTTAATTTATTCTTCTGATCATTCCACCATTTTCAGGAGAACTTTTCCTGCTGGGAAATGGATCTCTATTAAGATACCCATGCTGGGTCTCTGTAAAGTGAGAGCTTAATATTTGAGAGGGATTGCAAATTTTGAAATGTTCGTTAATGCAGAATACTGGAAACTTCTCTCCTTTCCCCTGACAAGAGCACATCCCTTAAGATCCAGGCAGGTATCTGTGCTTCCTTAACAATTCAGCCGCTGGGCCATTTGTGGTCCATGGTCTATAACATCTCTCCCAACTTCTAAATGCATTGGTTGTTGTTAAAACCATTTTTTTTTTTTTTTTTTTTTTTTTTTATGACTCTAGTCAACCCTGATCTCCCTTCTGCTAGAAATGTGTTAGCAACACACAGAATTCCTCTTGGGGTTATCGGAATAAAAGCTTGTCATCCCCTATGTTTTGCATGTTTTGTTTCCCTATGGTCTTAGCAAAGCCTCCCCCCAGCAATTTTCTGTCATTCAAGATAGTCAAAGATTCTGTGATTAACGAAGTATTCATCAAATCATATTTTCGATCATGGAATCTACCAGCACAATCTTAGGCAAGGATATTTTCTCTGTACTATATGATAATTGAAATCTCTCTCTTTTTTTTTTTTTTTTTTTTTTGTCTGTCCTTTGCTGTACAGTGTTTGGCAAGAGATGAATTTTCTTTACTCATTCATACATTTTTTTGTTTGTTTGTTACCTCATGCCATATCCATCATGTTTGTTATGGTAGAAAACCTTTCTCAGAAAGTGATTTGCATAAAGAATTTGCCTAACTAAAGCTCACTGTAAAAAACCTGGTTCCACATCCTGGGGAAGAATAAAGTTTATAGTACAGGTTTATAAACAAGGAAGATACAAAAATGAAATCTGACACTTATGTCAGAGATTTAACTGAAAGAAACATTCTCTAAATCCCTGGAGGAATCCTCAGGTTCATGCAATGTACAACTTAGAGCTACCATTATATCTTAGTTTTTATATATTAAGTAACATGCATTTAGGATTTAAATCTGGACAAAGGTGTTCTCTAAATATATGTGTTGTTCTGGATGAAATAAGAAAAATGTAATTTTTCCATTCTCTTTCAATATTAGTTGCATTTTCTCTGCAATATATCTAAATTTATTGTCCCTACAAGAAAACCAGAGTTCCTAAAACATCACTTAAAAACATACAAACAAAACAACAACAAAAACACTTTTATCTCTATTCCATTCCAATTTGTAATACTAAGTGAGAGTACAGCTCACCACATATCAGCTGGTTTTCCTTCAGGTTACGAAATGACAGTCCTTGTAAAGCACTAGGGTAAGCACAAACTGTTTCCTCTGCGATTCGGACTGAAGCATTTCTGGCCCATTGTAAGACCCATTTTAGATTACAGTCACAGATGAGTGAATCAGTGTTGAAATGCCTAGAAAGTCAAAGAAACATCAAAACTGGTATACGTACACTTCTCAAAAACATACCTCAGCATCTGTTAGATGAAAATTATCTAACTGTAAAGACAACTATACATAGCCATATAAGTAATTACAAAGATATCCTGATTAATTTACACACATTGTCCCCATTTTAATGGCTTCCAAGACATTATGGAAAAAAATTGGTTTTGGTTAGAGAACAATATCACTGATTACTGAATTAAATTTGAATAGATGGTGGAAAGTCATACTTTAACATACATTTCCTTACCAAAAAAAAAACTCCTTTAAGTAGAAACTTAACCATGGAAACACCCAATATACATTTTAAATCTCAGAGAGGTGCATTTAATATAAATAACTGGGAACCATTATTATAATTCCAGAAAAAGTATTTAACATGAGTGGTTTTTTTGCATTCAGAATTATTAGATGATGTAGTGAAGGCAAACATGGAAAGGAATGGTAAAGGAAAAAAGGAAAACAGGAATGCCAGTGAGGATGGCCAATCTGGACTTGTCAGGAACAGGGTCAAGTTGTCAGCACTAACTGAGGCAGACACGGAAAACAAAACATATTTTATATTTCTAATGCATTCATGGGAACAATCCTGTTTGAATTCATATTAAACATTGATGCATTTATTGCAATGTTTTTCCTGACTATTTCAGAATGTAGGGAATCATACTTACAGTGCTTTCAGAGCTAGTAGCTCAGAAAAAAGTCCATTCATGAGGCTTGAAAAAATATTACCTGACAAATTCCTAGAAAAAAGAAATTTACAGTCAGTTACAGCAAGTACAAGAAAACAAAATTGTTATATAGTATAATTTTCCAAATGCTAATTAAAAAATCTGCTTTCTTGACAACAATAAAAGTGTATTTAAATTTGTACATTGCTTTTTCATAAATAACAACAATCAAGTCAAATCATGAAATTTTACTCCTTTTATTTTCACAGCAGGTATACATACAATTCACTCTGTCTAATAAACAGGAGTACCAGTACATATTTAATAGAAGTAATATATCTAGAATTTAAATGGAATTATTCATAAAATGATTAGCCAGGGAGACCTATGTTGTAATTTTACTGTACATATAGAATGCCACTGCAAGGTAAAGAAATAAAAACATCTTAATTTAATAACACAGAAGAACTCAAGCAATTTATGTGAATACTAATGAGTTTTCAAGATAACTAAACAGTTTTATTGCAAAGGATTTTAAATAAGCCGATTTTTCCCATCCTTAAATTCTTAAGGACATTTCCATTTTAACTACTATTTTACTATATTTTTGGTCTTGATGTTTGAATAGTTTAAACTGAATACTTGCATATAAATATAATTTAATATTGCCTAGTTTAGTCATATTGTTGTGCCAGTGTCCTAATAATAAAAAAACATAAATGCTTAATATCAAGTAATACTGCTTGTTTCTATATCAGTAAACCAAAAATCAGTGCAGTACATGCTTAACATTTCATAAAGCATGAACTATGTAATTTTGAAATACTGATAATATGTTCCTTTCTATCCAGTGCCTGAAGCTACATATCTGAATTCAAGGATGGCTACAAAATTTCAACTGTTGGTGAAATTCCATATTTATTCACTGGAGACTTGTTGTTACATATAGAAAATAATTTATTCTGCCAAAGATCATTGATTCATTATTTTTTCATTGAAAATTTTGTTTTTATAATCACTGATTTTACTACACTTATGACTACAAAGTAAAGAACATACATTAAACTGAATATCCAAACTCAGATCAGGACAAATGTTCCAACAAGAGGTAAAAGATGTGAACCAACTTCATAAAGCAGAGAAAAACAGAAGTATGAAACATGCTTTCTACAGAAACATTTACAGATACACAAATCAATAAATTCATAAACAAAACATTGCAAAGTTGCAAATTACATCAATAAAGTTATGGAGCCCTCTTGAAACAATAATTAATCTTATTTTCATATTCTAGACAATTCTTGAAATGCATATTTTTTCCAATCAAAAAAGAAGACAAAGACAAAAAAAAAAGAAAATGAAAATGAACTTTGAACACTTGAAATTTTCATGGTAGCCTAAAGCAAAACTCTACTAATACAGAAAAAATAATTGGCTCAGCTAAGTTAAGTTAAATTATTTCTCATTATACTGAGTGACAATAAGTTGTTGCTATAATTGAGGTCATTGCTAGTATTTTATCTAACTGTGCACCTTTAATACAGTTGTGGTGCAAAGCTCTTGGAAATGGAAGGGCTTTCAAATATATCTTGAAGTGTGGGTGGCCTCTTTACTTCATATTAAATGGATCTACTGATTCTTATTGGACATAAACCCTGAATATGCTGAAGCAGCTCAGTGAACCAGGACCTCAAAACAGCTAAGTCAGAAACTGGCAACATTTACACTGAAGTTGAGCAGACGTATAGTAGTTATGCACCTGCCAATGATGCCCATCCTACATCTACTGAATCTACGTACTTTCTGTAGGACCTACCAAACACACAGAGATACCTAGCCAGAACTGACTTTTGTTAACCTAAAAATGTATGTTCTGCTAACAGATTTGTAGTTTCTTTTTATCGTGGCAGAGAAATATGTAACCCTTTTCTTCAGTGGTTTTGCCAAGTGCTGGAATAATTGAGTTAAAGTTGGCACAAAGCCAGCAAACCAGTTTTCACATTCTTTCATATTCTTCTGCCAATGACCTGGTTTGAAGTTTCCGTATTACTATTGCTGAATAGCAAACCAGGAGCACAGTGTTTTTTAAATGCTTTACAGAACTGTGAAAGTCAAAAGGAAATACAGTTATATGACCAAGAAACACATAATTACAATACAGAAGATTGGATCTCCAGCACTGGTAATGACTTCTTCTCTGAATCTTCAGATGCATTCTTAAATCATCCTGATAACTGAGCACTTTTGAGCTAGATATCTGCAGCATGCTGAAGATTCTTGGTTCTGTTGGTTCACAGGCTGTTTATATTCTATATTAAAATATCTCCATATCCACAGTTCTGTGAAATTCCACTATTTCAGATACCCCACTCTAGCTTGATTTAAAAGGACATTTGTTCTAAAAACATCTCTATCACCTAGCTTTCAAACATTTCAAACGTAACAAATTAATGCACACCAAACCTGATAACACTTACAATGCCATTAACTTATTCCATTAACAGAAACATGTGCTCTCTGTTATATCAGAAGTAAACCATTTTAGTTTTATGCACAAGGTCCTGCAGTTATTTTTAAATACCAAAAACTCTAGTGTTTTTACAGAAATTAATAAAACGCTTTTGCTAGAAGCTTTAATATAAATAACACATAACCATAAAACACTATCTTATGTATCAAGATACATAAAATGTATCTTGAAGGACTGTTTTCAGGCAAAATACAGGTGGAAGCAGGCGTATATGAATACAAAGCATGTTTCACTTTTATGAGCAGTATTAAAAAGCAGAGGCTGCATGCAAGGGTGATAGATTCATCTTCTATGCAAAAAGACTGGGGATACAAGGGCTAAAAAGCTACAGCAGAAATAGAGGATGGGTTCTGGTGCATGCTTTCACTGTGTTACTGAGATGGGGTCCATACAATTCACTGTGTTACTGGTTTTGTACTTTATCTCTGGCACCATACAAAGGGATTATTTGCTCCAATGACAGCTACAAAGTCACACGGGAATTTATGGTGTAATATTATCATAAAGTTAACTGCTGCTGCTGATTCAGAGACAAGGTGACAAATAAATCAGATGTACTGTAATCAAACAATTGGAAGTAAAGAGGAAGGCTTGTTTTGAACTTCCAAAAGAAAGATACAGTAGTAGCTGTTGAAATAGGTTTAAGGCTGCAACATTTCTGAACCTAAAGGGCTAACTTGAACGACTAATAAAATGAAATCTGGTATATCAGTACAGTGGCACCACCCCAGTACTCCACAGCTCTTGATATTTAGATTAGGTATAAACAGAATTAATGAGGATGGCAGCTCCGTTACCTACCAGAAATGTATTTGCATACATAATTCTGGAACAAAGCATTGAAACATGGCCACTGAGGGGCCAAAGGAGATTTGGAAGATTTGATGCATTCAATTATGTCACTCTTAGTTAGAGTGTGTGAACCTCATCACAGCATAAACACAGCCAAATGGTAATATATAAGCCAAAAAAGTTAAGCTAATATCTCTGAAGACAACAAATCTTCCCTTATGCTGTCTGATGCACTGTTAAATCCAACTGTCATATGATGTGAAAGCATTTTTGGAATCATTTTCCAAGTACAAATCATCAAATCCAAGAAGGTGTAAAAATTAGATCAGTCTCAAGGAACATAACCACAACTCACTGGCTGCAGTAATTTCAGGAGCAGAGCTGTGTGAAATTTTAAATTTCATTAGTAACTTGAAATTCAATTCCTATTCACTAAAATATACATCCTGAATACAATCTGACTAAAAGACTTTTTCTACATACATTATCAAGAAGCTTAGATATTTTTTTTGATTTTTTATGTGTGCATCTTTTCAAAACAATACTGTTGTTTTTTGTTTTGTTTTGTTTTGTTTTTAATATAACATAAATTTAAGAAGCCAGCTGTCCTGAACAAAAGAGACTGCACAAAATCACCAAGCCCTTTGAAGGCTCCTTATGTTATTCCTGAATATTCAGGCAAGTTTTATCCTTCATTTTAGTGAAGAATTTAAGCATATCTTTACCCTACTGAGTTTAAATATATTCATCACATTATTTAATTAAAAATTCTATGTCAGTTCAGGCCCAGAGCTGATCTTGTACCATTTTTTATTGTCCAGCTGAATCAGACTTAGATTTTACAAGGCCAAGCATACTGCATTTTGTTCCACCTGATTTTGTGTTTGTAAAGAGCATAAGAAATCCTCATCTCTGTAGTTCACAGGAGGTGCATAAAGATTTATGTCCTTTGCTCTTTCTAGTGGACTCACGGCTCTCCCTACTGGTTTTGATAACAGCCTGCAAAGATCCTTCTGTACTTCATCTCTGCTAAATTAACACGGGAGAGCTCTAATTACCACAATCAACAATTGCATAAATTAGAGTATACGTATATATCTTTATAGTGCTCCTTTAGTAATCTAAATCATACTTGGTGGCTATGAAACCAGTTTCTTCTTAAAGAACTTGTCTTCTTTTCCTTAGTACAATTCTATACACTGATGTTACATTAAGTAAATGCTGCTCCATACCATTTTCAGAGAGCATACTCCTGAAATAATAAGTAAACATAATTCAGAGATATCAGTAGCAACAGAAAGGTGATTTACTCTATTTTACACATTATAATAATTTGATTCTGGTTTTTGTGTACAAAATTCCAAGGTGGGGGAAAAGCTAGAAAGTATTAGAAATGTAATATAATCACTGACCCAACAAGAGTAATGCTACTTTTGACTCTGGTTTGGTAAGGAGGACAGTCCATATAAAAGAGAAAGTCATAACTTTTGTTACAGTAATCATGAACTGATTTATCTGAGATGAACGGGAAATTTAGACTTATCTATGATTAGGCCTCTGACTTCCAAAGGACAGACTTTTGAAATAATAATAAAAAATAATAAAGTAACTGGAGAGAAACTATTAAAGTACGTGTACTGGAATACAAGATAGCCTCAATAGTATAATTAATTGTATAAAGGTAATTTAAAACCCAAATAAGAAAATTGGGAGACAGAGTGAATAAATAGCCAAATCTTAAATCATGAATAAGAATTCAATTTTTAAAAAGATCAAAGAAGTAGAGATCTTATAATAACCAGAAAAGGCTAACAACAATCCAGAAATGGATTATGATTACCAAAAATTAACTTACTCTTTGCAAAGTCTGCTAAAACAAGGGTTGTTAGTATATTAAACAATTCTTATTACAAATAAGTAGTGAAGAAAGAGTAGATATTATACATAGCCTAAATATATCTCATTACTACTACGTCTGTCTGTTCAGTAATGGTGGTCTTTTGGATTACATGTATTTATGGGAAAAGTATACATTAGATTCCAGAAATTATCTTTCTTCCTAAGACCACCTATAGGATGACTTGTAAACTGCAAAACTAGTTAAAATCCATAAAATACCTGGGCAGCTAGAGACCTTCTAGGCTAGTCCAAGTTAAAAAAAAAAAAAAAAAAAAAAAAAAAGGTATATTTATTTTTTTCCTGTTTATGTAGTATCATGTTAGATGTATACTAAAATCAATAAATAATTTTCCTTGACTAGAAAATCTGTGATCTTTTTATATGCTTACGTGATACATCTTCAATAAAGCCTTTTGATTTTTTCCTCCATTTGCAATATCCTGACATTTTTTCTATTTTTCGTTCTTTCAAAACTCACTTAGTAACTGCGTCAAAACAAGTGAGGTAAGGCTAACAGGTCTACCAGAATCATTATTTTTTCCACTGACATACGCACATAACATCTGTAAAGAAGAATGTAGAACAAGATTAAGATCCTGAGGCTAACTGCATTTATTCTAAGACACTGCAAGCTAATAATGGGAAGGATAGAAGGGCGGGGAGTGAGATGTTACTGGTGTTCTGCAGAAATCATCCTGTGACTATGCAGTGCTTTCACTAATGATTCTGGCTCAGAAATGTAAACACATGAAAATAAAATCTCGTAATAACAAAACCAAGAACTGTTCAATATTAAGAGAACCACAGAATCATAAAACCATCTCGGTTGGCAAAGACCTTCAAGATCAAGTCCAACCATCAGCCTGACCTACCAAGTCCCATCATTAAACCATATATATCCCTTAGTGCCACATTTGCACCTTTTAAATACCTTGAGGGATGGGAACTCCACCCCTTCCCTGGGGTTCCAAACCTTTTGCAATGCTTGACCAACCCCTCTGCGAAAAAATTCTTTCTAATGTCCAATATAAACTTCCCCTGGTACAACTTGACTGTCTCCTCCTGTCCAATAAGTCACTTTGTACAAGGGGTGAATGCTCTTGATGATGAGAAGTCTAGTAATTTCATTAAATAATATTATTCAAAATGAAGAGTGTAACAAGAATGCCACCTGAGAATTACAATTAAGAAGGGTATAATTCAAATTTCAGCTATAAACCAGAGCCACAGAGGAAAACAATAAAGAAAGCCCTGAGCCTATACCTGCTAGGAAATGAAAACTAGCCCCATATGGAGGAAAAGATAAATATCTACTTAGGATGTACAAAAAGACTAGATGCAAGAAAACACAGTGTTATTGATAACATACAAGGAACTAATGAGACTTTGGATCTGCACACTCAGAAAAAATCTGCAAGCACTGGGAAAGGGACTGAGTTAGGTTACTAGAATGAGCAGTGATACATACATCTTTAGAAAAGGAAACTGCAACGCTGAGGTTTGTTCAGCCTGGAATCTCCCAGGCTTTTAACGGGCATACATGCACTTTTCTGACGTCTCTACTGGATATGGATATAGACTGCCATACTCATTCCTGATCTTCAGAGGAAAGCAATAATACAGCCAAACACAGTCACAGAACTAATGCTGAACACTCACCGTGAGTCATTTTCTGTTCCTTATCATCACAAGATTGAAATTCTGTATTTAACTTCTGATTGTTTTTTAAGAGGCAGTTTGGAAGATTAATTAATGGAATTTTTAGATGTTTTCTTGGGACAGTATGGATTTGAACAGTTTCTAATGAGGTTACTCCTAGTAGCACCTAGAAGCACCTTCCATTTAATAACGTGGCTTCAGCAGTTTGAATTAAACATACCTTCTATGATAGTCTGATTTCATAGTCACAGTCACATTCAGTGTGCACCACAAAAGGAAACCCAGCAAACCACAAGGGTGAGTTGGGATAACCAAGTTTTGGAAACATGTCTGAGTAAAAGAGGGGTGGTCTCCACCCATTCATCAACTTGCTATCAAGGCTTTTCCTATAATCTGTTCTCATTTGTTTACATCAGAGAAGATTTGGCATAGTTACTCTCATTAATGTGATCAGCAAGGCATGCCAGATTTTGGCTTTTTACCCAGTGTCATCTTGACCTCATGGCAGATCTTTCTAGAAAAAGAAAATTTCCCTGCTTTTCCAAGGAAATGACAAAACTGACTGGAGAGGAAGAAATAAAGTATGACATTTGTAACATACTATGACACATTACAGGATTGATTTCCCATTCAGGAATGAAGGTAGATGTGGATAAAAATACAAAGCCCTCCTGGGTCTGGCCTTTTAAACCAGGATCCTGTCAATGCATCCTATTGAGACAAGTGTATAACAAAATATTGTTTCCTCCATTTATTTTTTCAGCCTCATATTTTGAGACCTCATATTTTCCTGAACAAGAAAGGGCTTCTATAAATTCAGTAACCTTGCAGGGATTTTTATTTTATAATGTCCATAGTCCCTTGAATTCATGTAAAAATTTTAACAGCATCCCGCAGCAAAATGTTCCATGTTCCACAGCTTTGTCTTTTGCTAAAATAAAATCAAAACAAATCCGCCACCCCGCATTTGGTTCACAGTATTTTCTATACTGTGAGAGATGATGAAAAATTGGTTGTCTTGTCTCTGTATGTTATTCAGAATTTTACAGTCTTGTATCATACTTCCTTTCCTCTCAATTGTCGCTTTCCCAACCAGGAAATTTGCAAGCAACTTATTCCTAGTACTTCCCTATACTATACTGTGCCACAGCTCTTACCAATTCTTTTTTTTTTTTTTTTTCCTATGAACCTTTTCTAGTTTTGGTCATCTCTTTGAGCTGAGCAGATTGGAATTGCCCATGTTATTCAAAATGTAAGTTCTTGGCTTTTGTGTAGTAGAATGCATGTTCTCTGATTTGTTCTCTCGTCCTTTAGTAATACAGCCTAATTATCATTATTGTTATTATTATTATTATTATTTTAAGTGATACTAAGTACTGAGCAGATGTTTACTAGGCATCGTCCACTATAATCTCTAAACGTCTTTTCTGAGTTTTAATGGTTAGCCCAGAACACACTGTTGATCTTTTTTCCTCCTTTGTATCACTTAGTGTTTACCTAAATTTCATATCCCTTTTTACTGTGAAGTCATGGAGTCTTGTCCATTACTTCTGTCCTTCCTCATAATCAACCTTTACCCCGATTAACTCAAAAATCAACCTAATGCCCTGATTAACTTCATATCTTTAGCAAACGTGGCCATTGCATGTTTTATCCCTTCCTCCAAGTCAGCTGATTTTCTCTAAAACTGAACATCCTGGGTATTACCATAATCTTATTTTTTTCTGATTGATCCTTCTATAATAGCTTGAAAATCTATTGATCACACACATTCTCTGACATGCTTATGGATATGCAAATTGATTGCATGTTCTGGTGCAGTTGTATGTGATTGACTAGTGACTTAAAAAGCACCACAACAAAAAATACAATACCTTAAATGGACAGTCTAAATTTGATATTTCTGAAGCAGTCAGAACTATCCTGATATTCCAGATTTAATTGATACTTTACACTGTTTTTTTTCTGTTTACTTACATTCTTCTGTAATACGATTTAGGTTAGAAACAAAAAAAATATATAAAATTCTAACTGATCTCTAGTGGATAGAAAGAGCAATGTATCCATTTTCTAACCAGTGTAACTCTCAACTTTGTGAATCATCATTTTTATGCTTGACCTTTATTTGTTTCCAAGACATGCAAACACAAATGTCACATTCAGTCTCTTTACAATGTGAAAATGAAATATGTTCAATTTAATTTGTTGGAGTTCAGATAGATTTTACATTTACAAATAGAAATAGCAACCTCAAAATGTCAAGTAATTGCAATCATGGGCTCAGTAGAGACTCTTTGTTTTTATAGGAAGACTATATGAAACTAATTTTGATATAATGAAAGTTTATTGCCAACTGTACTCAGGTAAGCCATGTAACAGTATGGATTTCTCCTGTTTTAAAACAAGAATGGTATTATACTCACAATTTATGAAGACTGTTAAGTCCAACAAACATTTCTGGTGTTAGGCAACCAATTCTGTTATTTGAGAGATCCCTGAAATAAATAATAATAATAAAAAAATAATAATGGTGAGACATTATTTCTGTTATTTGTATGCACATCCACATAACCACATAGAGTCTCTAATTTTAATGCCTAAGGAATTAGAGAGACAAGTGAGAAATAAAGCCTTTTTCAGTACTATAATTGAGTTAAACAGCTTTCACATCTTTAAATAAATGTTATTAAGCAATATTCTACAATTAAACATACCACACTCCAATTTACATTAATTGCATTAAAATGTGATTTTATGTAACAATATAAATTTATTTTTCAAAATAAATTTCCTTATCAAATTTACTTGCACCTGTTTGTTTACCAATGAAAAACATTACATGTTCTGCATTTTATTGTGTGTAACATTCAACCAAGATTGATGTTTTTACTCTTTACTAATGCCTCAAATGATAGACAGCATTATTTCTTGCTGAAAAAATCACATAAACCAGGGGGCAATTAAAGTTTTAGCTAGTAAGGTCAGTCTTGCTAAGTACTTGACAAACTCTTCTAAGACAAATGCTTTGTCTGCCTCAGACTACAAAAGGTACAAAGCATTATGTTCTGTAACTCCTGTCTACAGAAAGGTGAATGAATGTTTTCTGCACAACTCATACATACAACAAAATGCACAGAATCCTTCTAGAAAGGAGAGAAAAATAGGTATAAAAAATTATGTTGTGATAACAATGGAAATACTGCCCTTGGAGTATTCTGAAATACCGTTTAATTTTCAAATGTTTGATTTTCAAATTTGACTATAGTATTCTTTCTTATCAAGTATTGTTTTTATATAACTTCTGTTATGTAAGGATTTTAAGTGATTATATATCTTTTAAAATGTTAAAATTTATCTGAACATTCTGAATATATTTTTGTTAAAGAACCAGTATTAGTCCTCTAAGTCCTTTGATGCATTGTGCAGATTCCCTTTTTCTATTGCTACATGAGAACACAAAAATCAAAACAGGAGAATAAAGATAAATCCAGTTGGTGCTTTCATGGAGACATATCCAATCAGCTAGAATGAAAAGGCAATTTCTTCAGAATTCACTACAAAGGCTTCTACTATCAGACAAAGAATATACTGTCGTGCAATTAAATGATGAAACATTGCATTAGAATGGAAATTTTTCTTAAAGCTAATCAGGGACATTAAGTAGACAACAGTTGAAGAAAATAATCTGGATAACAATATAGTGCATTAATTGTATATTAGCAGTTATTCTTTAAATTTTCCTAATGAAAGCTACGTAGAAGACCTAAACATGCAAACTTAAGGCAAACACATATATGATCATATTTATCTTTCTATTAGAAGAGGTAAACATTAAACGAGAACCCACTGAGAATTCTCAGTTGGGTAATGCTTTATTTTGGCCTAAGCAAAGTTTGAACACATACAGAAGAAAATACATCACAGTATGGAACATACTTTGGGTAAGAAGAGTAAATTTCACCTACACTAATCAAAGCAAGTACGTATTTCTCAACACGTGACACAGCAAAATAGTATTTTTAACAAAGCAAAAGGCTATGTATGTATCCTTTTCTCAAAGCCTTTCAGTGTTATTTTCACAGTAACATGTACATGGCTGAAGTCTCTATATTGTAAAACCTGCTTTTTAAAGAAAAAAAAAAAAAAAAAAAAAAAAAAAAAAAAAAAAAAAAAAAGACTGCTTCCTGTGCATTCTTCCAGAATAATACATATTATATTAGGTATAATTCAATTCATAATGTACAAAACTGGTGTTCCTTTTCAGGAGAAAGACATTCAGCTTAATAATGTTGACTTGTAAAATTGATGCTAGAGAAACCGAAACTCTCCCCTGTTGAATAACCAAGTGCTGTAATTCTAGCGCTTCATAAATTTTCAATTTTCATCAATTTTGTGTGTACCTTTTTGTGTAAACCCTTGAAATAATTCAGTTTTTCATTCAAATACAAATTATAAGAGTTCTCCAAATTATTCACAGAGAACATTTTGATGTTGACAGCCTGCAGTTTATCTGCCTGACTTGCCATAGTTGTATCTCCTGCAATTGCCCATTTTACATCAAATTCTACTTTTCACGGAATCATTTATATTTTATATGTGAAATAAGAGGATATGAATGTAAAGTACAGTCATAAAGTAATGATTGTATTCAGCATTCAACAAGAGTTTACACTATTTAATGCTTTTGCTCAATTGTCTGCTACTCTGCAGAATGGAGTGCAGAGATTTTTTTTTTTTATTTTACCATGAAACTAGAGATTTTTATGAAATGCAGCAATCTAGTAATTAATCAACTCACTGTCTCTCAGCTGCTCCCAATGTTACTTGCTCATACCAGAAACAATGTTGTGTTTTTTTTGTTGTCATTTTGCTTTTTCTTTTTAGATTTAGCATGAGACATCGCAACATAGCCATTCCTTATTTGCTGAAGAGAATTTTAATCTCACTTTTCCCAAAGCCTAATGACTTCACCTTCTTGGACTTCGGTAGCTGACCTAAGGCTTCACCTGTGCAGTCTTCAAATGTGCAACCTAGGACTTGTACAGGTTTCACGATTTTCCCACCAGAGGTCAGGGTTGTTTTATTAGAGTATACAGCCAAAGCAATAATTAGAGCTCATTTTGATCACTTCATTTTTGTTGTTATCCCTATGTACAGAGTTTGCAAGAAAGTTTCAACTTTATCTTTTCTATGGCATTTAAAAAAAAAAAAAAAAAAAAAAAGCATATAAGCATATGCTGCTCTGGCTTCATATGTTTCATGTCTTTGTAATCAAACACTAAAACTCACTGCTAGGTGTGTGATCAGAGCTGGAAATCTTTTATTTACATCCTGCAATTCGAGAATTTAACCTCAGAGCAAAAAAAGTAGAATGATCCGTAAATTTGTTTTTCTGTAGATTTGCATTACTCCTCATTTAAATCGCATTCCTCTAAAATAATGTTCTCTCATAGGTCTCTTCACACAAGACAGCATACATGATAGCTAGGCAGACCTGTGGCATATACTGCCTGCCTGCTTAGCATGTACATGGCCATTTGGATGCTGTTGCTTGGAAAATTATAAAAAAGAGGGTTCTTCTCACCTCTTCTTCAAGTTGAGAAAAATTACAGAGGATCTTTACCCCTTGTTAATTTAAAGGAAAAAGCCCCACCCCAAAGACACGTAGTAACTTTGATAAGTTCTTACAAATATAGCTTAATAATCAAGCAGTACATCTGAAAGCACTTTGATAAGATTTTCAGAAAGAGGAATGCAAGAATGATGGACAGGAGATAAATTACATAAGTCTCTTTCTTTAAAAATAAAAAATAAATAAATGAATAAATACAAATAATAAAAAATATCAAGCAAAGTCAATGTGAGAGATAAGAAGATTTTAGACTAATTCTGAAACAAATAAAGTTTCCCTTCTAGGAACTTATTTTACAGAACTGGCCTGTGATAAAAATAAGTAAATCTTACATTACGAGAAAAAAAAAAAAAAAAATCATATAAAAAAGTAATGTTTACACTTACCTACATCACTTAGTTTTAGTTCTGATGAATGTCTAAAGTGATGTCTTGTCTGCTAAATAAAGACTTGTTTTAATTCTGCTAATTAGGTTTGTTTGTAGATGTATTCTTTAGGATACTTTTGAAGAGCAAACATATTTAAATGGGGAAAATGGGGGAAAAAAGAAGGGAAATAAATAAATAAATAAATAAATAAAAGCACGGTAAATGTAAAATTATAGTGTGTGATTTTCTATTCTACAGCCAGTGTCCTTAGGTTATTAATATGCTTGTTGGCGCATTTGAGTTGCCCAAGGATAGAAATGTTGATACAAATGCAATTTTCAGAATAATTCAAATGGAATTAATACTTACAGGCGCTTCAACTCTGAAAGTCCATTGAACGCCCCTGGCTCAATTGTGCTAATCAAATTATTCTTCAGATCTCTAGAAAGACAAAATAGGAGGAGCAATTAATTATCATTTTACCTACTGTATTACTGCTGTACATACCAAGTGAGAAATGTAATGCAGTTCTAACCTTTGTCTTTCATTAAAAAAAACACTTGTAAATAATAACACCAAAAGCATTACATCATTTGCAGTTTATGAAAACATATTTTTCTAAGTAAGAAAGTAAAGATTAGGTGCTAAAAAAATGTGTTTTTAATTATTCTCCTATTTGTAATTTTCAAAACAAGCTTACCAGCCACTCTTGCCCAAGGAAAAATGTTTTAATCAATGAGTGAATAAAATAGTCGGCAAAACAAGGGACTTTTAGTTTGCTTATTCATTGTGCTATGCACTTAACACTTAATGAATTTCTCATTTTCACCTAACACAGGCAAAGCAGCTGGCACTTGAGACATAAACAGATAGGTCAAGTTTCTGTCCTGAAATACAAGCAGTTTCTCTACTTTTGGCAGATAGGTGCTTCATTTTGTACTTGGTGACAATCCAGAGCATCAGTTGTTGTGCAGATAAGGAATATTTCACTGACATTAGCAATCTCATCTGCTCTTGGCACAGTGCTTGGGGCCATGACACTGCTCTCAATTCAGTCCCCGCAGAGATTTGCTACTGAATTGTCTCAAGATTTTCATGATGTGAACTCTGAGGAAATGCCTTCAGTGCAATTAGATAAGCAGGCCTAGGAGAGGAACGCTGTAAATTCTGTAGAGTCAGTGTTCTTCTTCTGACACAATTCATAGGGAATGACTGGTGTGTAATAATGTCAGTGTTGTTTCTCTGACTGGCCACATCCAGCATATTACAGCACGTATCAGCAACTGCTTGACTGCCAAAGGATGGATGTATCAGCAGCTGTGTGAGTCACCTTATTTATGACTATTTACTTTCTTGCAAATAAAATGCACACTGGGTGAAATTGTGGTTCCACTAGGTGTGATTACACTCAATAGGGCAAGATTTTATCACAAATATTTTGCTTACACTAAGATACATTTTAAAGTCCAATTAGTTCCTAATAATATTTATTTATTTATTTATTTTATAATTTTTGCAATTTTGAATACAGTTAAAAAAATTCTGCATCAGATCCATTTTGTTTTAGTGGTGATGCTGATGAGTGATATGTCCCTAGCAGAGATCTCAGACTCTTAAAGGTCAAGTTCAGCTTTCAGCTTGAATCATGTGACACTCAAACCTCTTAAGAAGGTGAAAAGACATTCAGATTACTTATGTACAAGTTCTGTCTTGCCTATAAGAAATGCAGGGCTATCAAAAGCACAGCTGACAGAAACCGAGTATGTGCTGCACCTGATCTTGTGACATTACTGAAAAAAAAAAGGGGGGGGGGGGGGAAGGTAGGAAGGGAGCTAAATATTTAAAACTTAAATGGAACAATAATGTTTTGAGTCTTTCTAAAACATAAGTACTGCAGACCATACATGTTTACTTATTAACAGTGTCTGTGATTAAGTACTTAAAATGAAGTAACAAGGATTCATAATGCTATGAAACAATTTAGAAAACTTTATAGCCATGCCTCTCCTAAAAGCAGTGGTTGTTTTTTACTGTTTGACCTTGATGTTTTGATTATCTTAACTTGTTTGATATTCCAAAGTTCCTTTTATTTCAGTTGCTGTTTTTATTAATAAATCGTTATTAATTAATTACGCAATGCCAATAAAATATGCTAATCTGAGTACAACACAAGTACAATTCATGTTGTAAGAAAATATTAAAAATGCAATATTACATTTTTCAAGTACTGATGTAACTTAAAAAATGATGCATGAACATGTGCATATATACATATATATCTACAGATGTATACATATTTTAAGTATATGCATTACATAGCATAGGTAAGCACTATTTACATGAGCCACAACCAGACTGGATGCTAAGCCAGAAGAAAGCAGAAAACCCAGAAGTGTTTCCTTTTCCCTGTTACTACTGGGTCTGGGAAAAAGCCCATAAAATTTCCCAGAGTGTCAAGCAAAGAACATTATGAGCCAGTGGCAGCAACAGAAAAGATGGCACCTGGGAGAGGAAAGGAAAAGGAAAGTGGCTGTTCAGGACACAGATAAATGTCAAAGGAGCAAAAGCTTGGGATGGACCTTGATGGTGAGCTGCACACTCTATGACAATTTTACACATATGTCCAAGCTCTTTTCTTTCTCCAGGAAATCAGTAAGTACAACAAAGGCAACAGCATAGATGACAAGCCTAGTGCTTGCACTGATTCTTATGGACAGTCAGGCAAAGAACCACAACAACCCCACAGACAACAAAGTGGAAAGAGGGACCGCAGCCATCCTCCTGTGGGTGCTCTGCCCTACTCCCTAATCAAGGCAAAACAGTTTTCTTTCTTCTCCTCCTGCTGGATTTGGATGAAAGTGACAGTTGCAGTTTTAATCAGAAGTGAAATACAGTTTATGATATTTGTTATCACAAAAACACTCTAAACATTGAAGAAACTTTGGGTTTTCTTGTTGTTGTTTTAATGTTGTAGTCATTTTCCTCTTGGCTCCCTGGTACCAGCAGCAGCTACTAGATTATCTTTCTTCTGCTTTTATGTGGTCTACAAATTGTGGTAATTCCTTCAAAAATCTAACTCAGAATTTTCCACACCTGCTCCTAAACAAAAGGCTTGTACAAAACTTTTGCAGTCTCTTCTCCAGAGTCCAATCAGCTTGCAAAGATGAGTGTTTATTCATGGGAGTGTATGTGAGTGTATTTTCCTTTGATGGTTTAGGATTATTCACTGTGTGAGCCAAAACCTTTTTTATTTTTATTTTTATTATTATTATTTTTAAATAAACCTTCAAATATACATATTAAATCATCTGGTCTGCTCTCATTCTGTTCACACCAAACATCTTAGCCTTCTCCCTTCTCTAGGCAGTGCTACTGACAATGTCCTCAAGAATGAAGTGCAGAACCTTTTCCTTTTGCAATATGCTAAAGCAGGTCAGAGAAGTCAAAGATACTTCTTTGGTCTGCAGAAACGAGCCACATGGAAAAGAAGGAAAGGACACTGTTTTCATTATCTGAACTACTGCATTCTTGGAACTTAAAAGACAAACAAACCAAAATAAAACAAAACAAAAAATGACTAACAAACAGCCTGATACCATAAACCTTTTGGATCTGTGCTACTTTATTTCATGCTTCACACTGGGATCCATCTGAAAAACTACTTAGAGGCATAGTTCAGAGCAAATATCCACATTTCAGGCAGGGGAAACTGACAATTTTTATCTTTACATCAATTACACACATTGTCTATTAACCGCCCGCTCATCTAAATGCTCTGCAAGTTGTAATTAGATGGAGTGAATTAGATCTCTTATAGCCAACACTGTCAACAACACACAACAAACATAAAGGAATCAGTACGAGTGGCAGACTGTTGGCAGGTAAGTTTTAATGCCAGTCAAAACAACCACGTAGACAAAAGGTCTTCCATTTATTGAAATGTTTTATGTTCCAGTTTATGGAAACTCTGCTCTGTTTCTCCATAACTTGTAACCACATAGGAAAAAACAGCCTAATCTTAAACTATCTTCTACAGGAATAAAAATGTCTCTTTTAATGTTAGTAGAAGCAAGACTATTTCAAGGAAAAGTGCTCATCAGTTGCACTGTCCCAAATAAGGACATCTGGCCTTCCATATTTTGGAAATTACACTTAAATTACCTAGGTCGTTCTAAAAAGAGGATATTCTAAGATATCTCTAAGGATATTCTCAGAAAATTGTAGATGATTACAATTGTAGTAATTGTGTACTCACAATCTTGGCACTTTCTTAGTAATTAGTATTATTCCATAACATTTCCATATACTTCTGGCCTAACAAAATAGGTGTTTCTTGTCATCCTTGGAGGACTAAAATGTGACTAAAATATATAAATTAAATGACCACAACTGTTACTTACTGTATTTATTTCTACATCAGGAGAACCTTTTTTCTTTCCTCCCACTTATATTTTTTACATAATTAATTTTATTAAAATATTATAATTACCATCTTATATTTTTCTAATTTAGGAAATAATGTGTTTCATGGAAGCAATGAGTATCAAATTTCACTAAGCTAAATAAAGCAACCAGGGTAAATTTGGTTGAATGTTTACATTTTTTCCCCAGGAGCTACTGCTGAGGTTTGGCAGAAGGTCATGATCCAAGGCATGCCAAGCAGCAGCCCAGCCTGGGCCACACACAGGCACACATGCATGTATACCATGCAAGTGATTTTATTGTCAACCAAAAGTAAAAGAAAAAAGAAAGAACCCCAGTATCATAACATTGAATCATCACAGTATGACCCAGTTAAAGCCTAAAAAGAAAGCATTTATAACTAACAGTTATGGTTTTGCATCATTTCTGATGGAGCGTTCTAACTTAAAAGTATCTATTCTGAATCTGAATGACGTGTTATTAGTGGTGTGGCATGACCCAAAATCTAGTGGAATGACCTGAAAATAAATCAAAACCAAGTGCCTTTTACAATTACAGATAAATGGAAGCTACATGAAGTTAGCTATAGTCAAAACAACTGCCATATTTATATCAAGGCTGCACAGCTGCAGAAAAAAATAAAATAAAATACTACAATATTGAAGTATATTCCCCCTAATTTTCTTAGTTGCTAGAGGTATTTGCCGTATGGTACCCTGATCTCACCTAAACTTAACTAGAAAAAGAACACAGAATGGACCTTGTTATCATTATTAAAAATCTCAATGGTTATAGTAAGTTAGTAAAGGAGAGTTTCCTTTTCTCTTCAAGTCTGAACAAATATTATACTGTTAGGCCCTGTCTACCTACATGTATGTAGATAATTTGTATGTATATATAAATAATGCCCCGACAGGTAAAAGTACTGAGAATTCTTTTACTAAATATATCATAAGTCTTTTACTACTACTATCACAAGCTGCTAGGATTTTATCATCTTACACATTAATCTTTGAACTGACTTTTACTTACTAATGACATTTAAGAGGAATTACCTTTGTCAATTACCTTGACAAAAGCAACTGACTTAAGGAGGGGAAATCTGTGTTTGAAATACTCACTTCCTGATGGCTTAGCTGAGATGTAGATGAAACAAGAGGAAGAAGCTACTAAAGGGGCTTTAGAAGAACATTTCATAGCTATTCCTGGCCTCTCAGCTATTAGACATCTTCTGTAGCCAAATGCCTGATTATCAAAATGTGTTCTTGAGATTCTTGATGCTTCAACTTCACAGTATGCACTTGTACAACATAAAATATAGTGGGAAAAATATAAAAACATATTAAATGAATTTACAAAAGAACCATTTTTTTTTCTTATATCGCATCCTGATAACTTAGCCATTTTGTACCATAGTCTATGCCTTCAGACACTGCAAGCAACTTACAATATATATATATATACTGTAGATATTTTCAATACATATTCATAACAAGAATGTTCAGCTAATTCCAGTACTTCGTTCAAATTCCTGACATCGATACATCTTTCATAAAAAATTATAGGTTGTACCAAGAGGACATCTGTGTTTAGAAAGCTGTCATTATGGTGCTGCAAACTTTCCAAAAAAGCTCTGAGAAGAGCAATCAGTTGTTGAGCAGATGCCAAATACCAATGAAATATGACTGACTTTCCACATTTTGCATACTACTATGAAACAACAACAGCAAAAATATAAGGTCACATCTTCCACTTCTTTCTCATGCTAAATGCTCCAGCTAAACTAAATGGTACTTTTGCCCAAGAAATGAATGCAGACCAGAGACAGTTAAAAGAGATTCTCTTTTAAAACGTCATTATGATCATGGTGGTGGGAAAGAGGCACAGCCAATGATGAAAGACCACATTTAGCACATATCCTCCAGTCACAATAGTGACACTCTGACAGCCTGGATATTATCAGAAATTATTTTCATCTCCATTGTTGGCAACTGCATTGCTGGTATTACACTGTAAACCAATAAACTGGCAGGTATCACCATCAAAAACAAAAGCACACAGTGCTCCTACAGAAGTCCAGAGATCTTGTTTTGTTTGCTGTTCGTTTTTTTTGTTTGTTTATTTGTTTGTTTTTATGAAGATAGTGGATTTTAATCTTATTTCCAGAATCTGAAAAAAATATGGTTGTGTTGCAGTTAAGTTTCAAGATACAAGGAGATATATATATATACATATATATATAAATATTATTTCTACAAGATAATGAACATAAACATGCACAGGAATATGGACAATAGTTGTGCCTTTGCAGACACAGAGGCTACAAGTATTTTGTTTGTTTAACAAGGTAATATCCTCCTTGATGATGTATTCTCCTTTAATTTTCTTTTTTAATCCAAGCCATTATGGGTTGGATTACCTAAAACAATACTCCCTAAGGACTGGACAAGAAGAACAACAAAAACCTGCTGCCTGCTCAAGGTACTAGTGAATAGTGAATTACTGGAAATTTCAAACCAGTCACTTGGGATGGCAAAAATGACATACAGAGCAACAAGTCATCACTTTTTTTTTTTTTTTTTTTTTTTTTAATTTAATGATGATGACTCATTTACATCAAATGTGCTGTGGTAATTTGGCTTTTACTCATTATTTAGGAGCAAACCTAAAAATGTTAAACAAAATGTCAATAATGGCAGCTGAAACAAAGCAGAGATATAGACTTTACAACAGTTTGCTCGCTCAAAGTGGCCCAAAGAATGTTATTATGTATTTCATTTTAATAACCATAGAGCAAGAATATAAAGCTGAGAGCATTCAGACCAAGGGAGCAGTATGTCAAAGATGGAAAAGTAAGTAAAAGGCATAATAAAGCAGGATAGATTCTCAGTGTAAATTTTTTGTTTATATGTTTTTCTATACATAGATATTTGAAAACTACATTTTAAAGGATTAATTTATCTAATATAAACCCTAGTTTCATTCTAAATATATGAGAATCTGGAATGAGGATGCAAATAATTTTGTCAAATACCTTTAGTTTAATATTTTTTTTACTGATAAATCAAAATGAAGTGCAGTTTCTAACAAAGAAAAATCATTTAAGTTTTTCCAGATTGCTTTCCCCCGTCTGTTTTCAAGCAGAGCAAATTCAGCTCAATATTCAAATTCCCAACATATACAATTGGTCGTATATATTTTTCCTTTTCCTGGAAAACACCACAAAAACCAGAGATATGTGGACTGTGGACCAGTTCCACGGGACTAAAGCCAGACTGGAAGGTCAGAAGCAATAGATGCCAAGGGAAGTAGGCACAAAAAGTGAGTTCAGTCTCCACCGTGTTGCAGGCAGCTCTGTGGGGCCAGCAGAAAATCCCCGTGTGAGAGCTGACAATTATACCCTGTTGTGCAATGAGAGATTTGGCATGACATTGATTATGATAGGAAAGCTTGTGCATGATCATAACTACATCCCTGGGACAATCTTTTAAAGCTGTATCAGCATCTGGTGTAGCACTGCTTTCAGCAGTCTTCACCTCTCCACCACACTGTCCCCTCCCATATTTTGCCAGAGCCAGGGCGGGAGAAGCCCAGCAGGCTGCAGGGCCCAGCCCGCTCTGTGGAGATGTGAGGAGCACAGAATCTTTTGGTGGCAGAAAAGAGCCAGAGGCTTTCCTGATTTCCACACCCCCTGGGACTCCTCTGCATGTTCATGCCTAGAAAGCAGTTCATTATCGGCTAGGTTTCATGACATGTGCTCCACTCCCGTAAAAAGTTACTATTGGCAGAGGGAGAGAAGAAAAAAAAAAATTCTGAGCAGAATACCAACCTGTGAGAAAAGTGTTTGCTAAGAATGTGAATAAGTAGGAAAGAAAAGTATTCTCAACAGTTTTTCCTTTTTTTCTTTCTTTAAATGAACTGCATAGACCAAATGCAATGTAAAACAGATACTGAGAAAGTGAATGAAAAGGTAGAAAGTACTTTATGCTGGGACAGGTTTAAACTCCAGTGGAGGAATTGTTTTTTCATGTTCTAAGGCTGGATTTATTTGCAAATTTCCAGCAATGTGTATTCAATGTTCTCAGGTCAAATTTCAAAGTGTGGACTCACTGCTTAACAGCACAATTGCACTTTTAAAAATTAAATATTGGAAAATTATTCAGTATTTTCAGAAGTGCATCTGAATTCATTTAATGTAGGAAGACGTGTATTTTTAGTCTGATAATTTAGTATAATGAAAATGTGTTTTGGAAGCAAAGAGAACAATAAAATATACGAACTATTTTATCATGGAGGAATTTTGTTTTTCTTTTGTTTTTAAAGGAAATGTTTGATTATCTCTTTCTGTTCCTGAATCAATATAGACTTGAAAGAACATAAGCAATTCTTCACTGAATTTCAATTTGAACTTCAGAGACATATTTTCTTCCATGGCTTAAAATAAGTAAAGGAAATACAAGTACCTGCTGATGACCTGTATATCAGCTTAGAGTAGTACTGAGCCAAAAACAAGGTAGGATACTACTCATATAAATCAATAAAATAAAGAGCATCTTTCCTACGATGTTTTTTATTGTAATGACCTCACAACACAGAAATAGGAAACTTCAAAAAATAAGGTGATTCAATTATAAAATGTCAAAACGAGACTACATCTTTCTGCCTGCTTACTATTTATGTATAATGTAATCGCATTAGTAGAGTAAGAATTTAAATGAAAATATCACAGAGAACATAGTCACTGTTTACATATACAGTCTTGGGGGAGCTGGGAGAACTTTGCAATAGGCACCTCCAGTAATGAGTATGCTCAAAACAGTTATTCCTATCTACTGGGGCAATCCCTGTACTGGGGCAATGCCCAGACAAACCCCGCTAGATCAGGGAGCCTTTTCCAGAAAAGGCAAGCAAACAGACAAAGAAAAACATTCAAACAAAATGACGAATTCAGCAACTGTTACAAGGAACATGACTTACACAGAAATTCTGAAAATTTACAACTGTTCAATAGTAAAATAAGACTTTGTTTAATGCATAATATAGGAGAACTGTCTACAAGCAGTTTAGCTCTGAGGAATTAAATCTTGGTGAAAGACTAGACTAGGAATCCTTCTCCAGAAGCCTCTGTTGTTATAAAAGCCATAAACTGTGGCTTTGGTAAAAACTAAATGAAATTGAAAGAAGTTAAAAAACAACCATGTGTGCCAATAAGAAGGCATGAAGAATTGTCTTCTCCTACAGAAACAAGGGTTAATGATTATCCTGTTCAACTACTCTGAAGAAAAAAGGAGGACACAGGAAAGGAAGCAAGAAAAATGGATAGGGAAAAATAGAATATTGTTGGTGATAATTACTGTTGAACGATGATATATGTTTGCTCAGCTAGATATCAATTCCTTTTTGCCATCCTTCTCACTGCATAAAATAATAAAACTTTTCCTAGCATGCTATTTTATACCATCCTCCATGGCATCTCTTCTCCTACGTGCTTCTCATCACCTCTTTCCCCTCAGAGACAATGCCTTGTTTCCACAGTCTTCCTGCACTGGGTCAGGGGCCCCACTATTCTGTCCCACAAATAGTTAATTTTATTTGTTCAAACCTAGTCCAGGCATGAAGGGGGCAGAAAATCTGACAGGTGTTCTGGGAAGCCACAATCAGATTTCTCTGCTCCCTGCCTAGCCAGCTGTGCCATGCTGGTTTCCTAACAGGTTATTTTGTTTTCAGTTAGTTGTGGAAGTGGATTAAGGACTGCATTTCAAAATATAGCACATGCACTATACTGAGAACAAAAACATATTTCTTAATCAGCAGCAGACATCTGACTTTAAAGCCCCAATCATGCCTTTATGTGATAAATCCTACAACTATTCCCCTACAAAGAAACAAACACAGTTAATGTGTTTCAGTGCTGCTAGTGCTGTAAGTTTTCAGAAACTTTGGTGACAGCAAAGGTGCTTTATGGTGGCTATTTTAACACATGTATTTATAAATCTGTGCTTGAGACATCTTCTTTAAGGATGACAGCATCTGACACAAATCATGAGTTAACTTAATGACAACACTATATAAAACGTCAGATGAGTATATCATACAGCTGAGATGGCTGACTGCACATCAGGCTAACTGGACTATTTGTGGTCCTAATGGGAAACAGGAGCCTAGATGCTCATAAATTCAATTAAGTGAACTCCTGAAATGCATCTAAACTTCAGTTGTTACATAATCTAAAACCAAACAAAAACAACAAAAAACACCACAGCGAACATACAACCCATAATTTAAGCAGCTCTATGAACTAACTTAATAAGTTAGTTTACTTTATATTCCTGTCATTTCTGACTACTAACACTGAAGTTTATATAGATCACGTCATGTAATTTTTCTGTTGTGCAATGCCCTTATAAATCTATTCATGATTGTGCTACAGAACATATAATCTTAGTATACAATACAAGATTGTATACAAATACAGTTTGTTCATCTGTACAAGCAATAAATTATTATTTACACATTATTGAAATAATGACGTAAGAGCAATTGCCCAGGCAAAACTCCCCCAGAATAATGGCGTTTTTATACTCCCACATTTTCAGAGGTACATAAAAAGAGTTTTTCATAATAATAATTGTTCCATCTAAGAAACATATCTAAATTATTGCTACCCTAGAATAGTAGCAATATTATTGCAATATTATTGCCTAATAGAGTTACAGCTGAACTAGTATGGTATTTAATTGTATAGGTGCCTAGCACAGACTTACCACCTGGGAAGGATTCTTTTCATTCTTGACATCAGAAGTTACGTGAAAATGATGACCTTTTTTTCATACCTATTGTTGTCTAACACAACTCTCTCACTCTTTCTCAACAATTCACTCTATTTTAATCAGTGGTGATTTTCCTAAATTTATTTCCCTTCTTTTATGCTGCTATCCGTTGAATTTCAACCAGAAGTTCCTGGTTTTTTTCTTGTTCTGCACATTTTGTCTTCATGCAACAATTGTAATAGTTGTAAAGATTTTTTTCCATCAATATATTTCCCTTTTTATTATATATAATAAAAATATAAATCTTCAATTCGTTCCACCCACTTTGAAACATTTTATATTTTACACTTGAAAAGATAGACACAGTATGTTCAGCCTTTTTTAAAAGTACTGAGTCCAGTACTGATTCACAAAAGAAATCACAGGACTAGACTATGACCTAAATGATTTTTAACCAAAAATTTAAAAAGTTTCATAATATTTTTATGAAGTAGAATAAATGATTGAATTGTGGATTGTGATCATCACTTGCAAATATCATTCTAACTAAACAGAAACAGAATAATAGTGATCTTTTCCGTAGTCCTGCTATGAGCTGTTTAGATATGAGGATAATTAATGTGATATAAACAAGACATTTTTGCCTTTATATAGTCATTTACATGAGAGACATAAGGAGCATGAAGATAACAGATAAACTGAAGATAAACTATATTGGTATGGTGAACTCCGCCAAGTATTTCAATTACATACTACATACAATTTTCAATGATTATTTAAGTACTGATGAATTAATTTTAAACTATATATTCAAAGTATCTCCTGAATCCCTTCATGAAGAGAAGCTTTCACAAATGAGGCTTTCCTAATTTGGACTATGAGTATTTTTTCAAAGTCACAAACAGTGTGACTAACAGAAAAACATTCATCTGTGGATAACTTAGAAAGCACTGTGATTATTATTAATTTATGTTGATTTAATTACAAAATTATATTCTTTATTAAAAAAATATTTACAATTTAGTATGCAATTTGCACTCCTGTATTGGTCTTCTGCAACAGCACCTCTCCTCAGTGACTATTTTTCTTATCAAAAAACAAAATCTGACCCTGCTGTGTTTACCTTCATATTGAAAAACATTACAATATTTCTTCCTTTAGGAGAGATTTATTAAAGGAAAAACAATGCCATTTCAAACTACCATTTCCTTTTTTAACTTTCCATTTTTCCAAGCTACCTCATACCTTCTCAATTGAAAACCTACCAACCACTCTGTCATTCATGCTGATGAAGTAATTTTATGTCATTGTTAACTAAAGCCCATTCTGTTTATGAAATAGCAGAATTTTACCTTTTTAACAAGAGATGAATCTCTGTGGTAGATGTTCTAACATGAAACTGGTTTACTGGGGAGCAAATCATTATTTGTGTCCCCCAAGTTTGATACCAAATTTCCAATTAATCTTTTTTTGTTTGTTTTTGTTTTTCCCTAAGAACTCTAACTTTACAAAGGCCTGAAAATAACTCAGCTCAACAGATTAGCAACAGCTGCCAGAGAACTCAATAAATATTGCATATGTTGCTCTTTGGAGGCTTGATTCTTCTTTTTGTAGGTTATTTTCACTTAGCCAGTACTAAGACATAAATCTGTTATATTTTTACCAGCAGTATCAGTAAAGAATTCAGGGACACAGCCAGTCAAATCATGTAAAACACTCACAAACTGCAGTACAAACATTACTGAAATAAGAAGCAGAACCTGATAATTCTATCTTCCATCAATTGTCTTGAACAGCTGAAATCATGCTGAACACTTTCAAATCCTCAAAGCATATCAAACTCAGAAAGAGTAATATACACTGGCCACCAGAAGCATGATGGTAAAAGTACTGGCAAAGGTCCAAAAAAGCACTTAGGCCATCTGAAGCCAAACTGCAGTGGAATATAGGTACTAAGTCCCAGAGAGCAGCTCACAGCCCCCTTTTCACCTCCCACGTGTCTGCATGGCTGCTACAGATACCTTAGAGTTCACTTTTCAACTTCCCCATGCGCAGAGATGGAGTTGGTCTCAAAGAAAAGCTTTTTTTAGGATTTGCAGTTGGGACACGCACCCATTAAGGATCCCCACGGGGCCAGCCAGGTTAATGGGATGTACTCAGCATGGCCACAGACACAAAACACAGCACAGCATCCCAGAGCACTACAAAAGGATGATGTGATGTTGCTATCCATCTTTTCTACAACAACCTAGTGATTAGAGCTCGGGAAATGGAAGACATCGTTTCAGTGCAGTCCTTGCCCAAAAGGGAGACATAGCTACATTTAAGATGCACAGGAGATGAAGAAGCAGAGAAAAGCCTCTGTTCCCCAGAACAGTATTTCTGTGTATTATCAAATTAATGCTTATAGCAAAACCCATTTTATCCTTGTTGATGAAATACCCTTGGCACTTGACTGCTTCTGTTCTCTTCTTCTTGGTCCCATAAATTTTGGACACCCGACTACATATTGGCACAACTCCACTTCAGCCAGACCCACATCCCAGTTAAAGCCTTTCTCTCAGAGGTAGCAAATGCAGGCTGCTCTCAACATGAGGCTTTCTCTTCCCAAGCAGACACTCTAGCCAGCAGCCTGGTACAGAGCACAAGTACCCTTTACTTTCTCTTATGACCAGGTTTCAAAAGAAAACATTGAGTCAGTTATGCCTATTAAAAGGAGCAACTTCAGAAGTATTCGGCTGCAAATCCCAGTCCCACAAATGCTTCATTAGAAGCCTGAGATATTAGGATTACCCAGGAAAAAAATAATGTCAGGCCTCAGTATTTTTGTAAGCTACTGAGTGCCTTTTTAGGCCCTTTGCATGATGGCAGGATGGATGCTCATTTTTAGACAACTAATTCTCCCCATTCACTGCAAAAAGAGCTTAGGTCTCCAAAGAATAGAAGAGAATTACACTTCAAAAGCTAGATATTGGTGCTCTATGCACGGTAGTGCTGAGAGCCACTAGCTCCACTGTATCTTGCTGCTGATGGGAGCCTCAGCGACTTCCTCAGCTACCAAGATGCTAAATTTCCTGCTTAAGGATTGTATGTACTACCCATTTGGCTGTGATTTAGCTTGTTTTTAGCTGTTTTCAGATGGCTTCAAAATAGGACAGGACTAGAACCAACTTCCTCTTCAAACCAGTAAGCAAAAACCAAACAAGACAGTAGTAGCAAACCAGAGCTGAGAGCATAATTAATGTGACACATGCTCCCTTCCAACACATAGAGCTAAGGTATGTGCTCGGGACTGCAGCTCAAATGTCTAGGAAATAATGGCACAGTGAAATATCCCTAAGAAATGCTGCAGGCAAGACTTTGAAAACAAATCATTCTTCTAAATTTCAAAAAAGACATGCGGCATAAAGCTAAATATGATTTTGTATTTCCTTTCCCAGTTTGACTATTTGAAAAAGAATTAATTCTGGAGAACAGTGTCTTCCTGTGGAACAATAAGCACTATGCATATATTCCATCCTTATCCCTTCCCCTCTGCAGATAAGTGGTGGGAAAGGGCAACTCAGAAAATATGTCATCCCCTATCTGTCTCCCACTCAGCACACACTAACCCAATTCTCCAAAATCTCATCACAGTGTTGTAGCTCATTAAATTCAGCTGAAGGATGAGAACTGAGCTGCACAACTAAATGTGCACAGTTTGTGTTTACCAGCACGAACACTGTATGCAGTGTTGCTTACAACATACCACATAATACGGAAGCATTCTTGCTGGCAGCTTTGACAATTTATCTATTCATATCAAAATGAAACAGAGGCTGCTTTAAAACTGTTGCTCCTTGTCCTAATGGGAAAAGAAGAATATTAAAAACTGTCACAGTGAAATCTCTGTTACCATCAAAAGGTCATTGATTCAAGAGACAAACAACCTAGTGTTAATGATTTAACAAAACATTTTTCACAGAGATTACATGCTCATCCATCAATATATATTTTTCACATCAAGAAAATAAAGATCATTTCCTTCTAAAATGCAATTATGAAGAACTATGTGCAAATCAAATACAATACTTCAGTAATTATGCATTTACATAAAGAAATTAATTAAAAAAAAAATTAAATATAATAAAAGTTTGCTATTGCTTAGAAGTTAGACTCATTAACTAGAGAATTGTCCTAAAAAGAAAACAAAATTGTAGTGGAGTTTGTTCAACAGACACTTTGTTTGAATAGAACTGTATGCAGGCCCACATTCGTGCCTGACTTTTTTCACTTCTTTCCCTCTTTTTTTAAGCACATATGTCCATGAGGAAGGAAAACTAAGAGGTTGATCCTGACTTGATGAAAGTAAGTGGAAAAAGACCTTCCTGACAAGCAGTATATAAGCTGAAATGAATATCAGACATTATTTCAACCATTACATTTAAGAGAAATGAAGCTACTAAAGTAAGCAAAACAGTGTGTTAAAAATAATAATAATAATAAAAAGCTATAATGGGAATGTTCTAACACAGACTTCAAAAATACCTTAGTCAAAATCTAAAAGTTAAAATCCAGCAACACTCATCACTCATCATCATCAAATGTATGTTTTACTTGCAACTGTATATGTATTTTTCCATAATTACAACAACACACTTGTTTATTATTTAAAAAAAGCTGCTATTAAAAAGAAAGTGTCAAAAATGTTGACAGATGAGGTGAGTTTGTTTTTTTGTTTGTTATGTTTTTCTTAATGAAGATTTCACTCTCATTTTGATTAGAAGTATATATAAATAGACATACTAACTTTGAGTCCGTATAATGTATGGGTGACTGATCCAAAACAACATCATATAGGAGGTATAAATTTAAAATAATTCCCTGACACACTACCTACACATGTAGCATGCAGAGTTATGTAACTCAAGAAAGGTAATTTCCATAAACCAGTAGATTCTGAACAGGGCGTGAATTTCAGTAGAGGATTTAAAATCAGTCTCTTGGCAAGATATTAAAAACAGTCTATTTTTACCTGTGATTTATTTTCCACCTTTGTAATTCAGTTGCATCTTCAGTGTGTGAGTTCTTTTCAGGAGGTATAATACTGCAATTCGTCTAGAACTGGAACATTTTGTCAACATTTAGATTAAGTTGTTACTCTTGATTTACTAACCATTTGGGGTAGTACTAGTCTTTTACAAGTTAACCATCGAAAATCACAGGGCTAGACATGAGTAATGAAAACATTCTACTATATTGATAAATCTGTCCCTTTACATATAAATAAAACACAGAAGATGATATCCAGAACAACTTCAGCATTTCTATTGATAAGATTTAAACTGCAAGTATTCTTGTACTTCTTGTACTCTTGGCTCAAGGACTAGTTTCCAGGAACAAGAACAACAAAAAATATTTTATATTTATCTCACAGAAGTCTCCAGATGGTCCCGGTCAGGGCAGGACCTCTTTTGTGCTTTGCAAACACCTTTTTTTTTTTTTTTTTTTTTTTTTTTTCCACTTTCTGGATATATATGTGTATATACACATATATACATAAGGATATATACATAAAATGACTGGATAAAAGCTCACCCATATATAATCATTTGCAGGATCAACTCACTGACCTCTGAGAGACCACAATGAAGTCAAAGAAATTCTTGTCCTATAACTATTTGAAATACACCAGAAATACAAAGTAGCAGCTGAAAGAAAACTTAAATAGAACACAATTTAAACAATCAAAAACTACCCAGATTGTTCTTGAAGGAGTGTTCATTTTAGGCTAGTTCTGTAAACAGTGAACATTTGGCTGGGCGCAGACTCTTCATGATACTGACTCAACAAAAAATTTCTTCCCAACCAATCTGCTTATTCTTTCTTAGGTAATGTATTTATGACACCAGTACTTAAGGATCTGTACAAGATTTATAGGCTACCACAGCACGAACTCTTGCCAGAAAAGTCTTAATTACTTTCAGAGAAAATGAGGAATGTGATGATCATGTTTACTGTTATAAACTTCTTTCCTTTGAACTAATCAAACATGGCTTAAGTGATTCACTGGGAAGACAAAATATTCATAAAAGCTCTACAAGACAGTAATTATTGGAGGAAGTATCAGAAATTTGCAGCTTTCCCAGCAGCAGAAAGCCTGTCCCATTTTTATTTATTTATTTATTTATTTTATTTTTATTTTTATTTTTTTGGGGGGAGGGAAGGGAAATGAAACACCACCCTGGTATAGACCAACATTTCTAGCATTTATAAATGTCTGCAGTGTCACCCAGAAAACAGATATCTACTGTAGAGTGTATTAAGATTCTTAGTCCAGCTGGTCCATTTTTTCTAAACTCTAAAGTCCATTTCAAAAAATACAAAGCATTTTTAATGGATTTCAATGGCCTCTTTCTTTTTTTACATAAAATTACTCAGAAGGATGTTTTCTTAAAAACAATCTGCTATCCAGGTCCACCCTCCCAGGCATGTCCCTTGGAGCCATTCCCAAACTATCCCCAAAGCACCAGAATTTCAGCAACTGGAATGACAACTTCTTTTTAATTGTTTGAGATCCTGCAGGCTTCTATCTGAGAACAAAGCCTGCACATAAAGCACATTCTATGGCCATGATTCAAGTCCTTTTGAAAATAAATTATATACTGAAACAATGCTATGTTATATAAAGCAGTCTATCTGACACTGGATGCTCAGCATTACAGCAAATCATAGCCAAGTTCATTTCCCACCCATGCATTTGGACATACAAGACGTGCAATAAAATTTACATAAAGTAACTTTTTCATTATGTGAACGCTAAAGCATTTGATGGAATTATGAAGAGACTTGACTATGAAGAAGAAAAGATGAAGCCTGTTTAGTAATGGACAAATAAAATAATGAATCCAACATAAAAGTCTATTTGATAGTTGGTAGTGATACATTTTAATACTACAAGAACAAGGGAGTATCTAATGAAGTTCAAAAGCAATGCATTTGAAGCTGTCAAAGGAAGTACTTTAACACAATATGTAATTAACCTCTACAGATTCATTACTGAAATGTATCATTGAGGTCAAGAGCTTAGAAGGATTCACAAAAAAGAATTAGGAAATACATGCCTAATGAGGACATTCACATACACATCAGACAGGTTTTCTCAGGACAGAGTATAAAACAAGGAAGTTTCTTTTATGGAATAGTTATTCTTTATCAAATCTTCAAGAAAGGAAATTAATTTTAGGATACATCTGAGCCAAAATCCTGACTCAATAATATGGGTAATGGAGCCATCAACTTTAGTGAAATAAATGCTCATCCCTGGCATTGGCAGGAGAGAAAATATTGGAAAAATTACATACAAATTCTGATTTAGGGCACGATGACTTGAATTCTTCTAATTAAACCAGTAAAAGCCATAATGTAAATGCTTTCAGAGCAATTTAAAACTGCTTAACTACATGTAACTCTGTTAGTAAATTGCTTAAATTTGCTTAGCCTACTTCTGTAATCTCTAAATGAAGTTGTTTGTATATTTATTAAGACACCACATTTCTTCCCACCTAGTCCTTCACTACCAGCACTAAGGTACACCACTTCTCTCATTAATCTCTTATTAATATTTATATTATCAATCTATAAATTTTTAATATATATTTTTAACATGCCAAATGGCTCAGATACAATGTAAACTTGGTGATAATTGATTTTGTAATTTAAAGCAAGGGCTTGGACTGTTTATTTATTTATTTATTTATTTATTTATTTATTTTTCCCTCAGAGTTGGAATGCATTTCCCAGGCAATATAGAGAACATCACATTTATTAAATTAAGTCTTGGGCTTTCAGAAGACTTTACAAAAGGTTATATTTGTAATCTTCCATGTTTATTTTACTATGAAACCAACACATCCAGCACTAAGTCAGATTTATTGTGAAAATAAACACATTAAGACCTTATAAATAGTTTTTAGAAAAGTTCCGTATGGTCTGCCAAAAGCCCCAGATGATTGGTTCATGAACTTTTCCTTTGTATGCTCTAATGGCTTGAAAAAATTGTTTATTTTTGACTGGTTATGAATAGATGAGGATTATATTTCATCTACAACCTCCATTAAAGTATCAGGATTTAGAAAAATTCCAAACTTAAGAAACTCACATTAAAAAAAAAAAAATAAACTGTTGACAGGAGATATACATAATGGCATGGTGAAATGGAGTGTTATTCTAAAGCTGCATTTACAACATGAGTTTCTCAATTTACCTGATTATATCCCCTAAAAAGAAAAAAAAAAAATCAGTGCTCAAAGATATTGTAAGACTTTAACGATTTATCTAAATGCCTATAGCAATTGCTGTAGTGTGAGTTACTGCACAGAACTGTGTCTCAGTGATTGAGAAGAATTTTACATCGCATTCTACTTGCAGAACATATGCTTTAACAGCTAGAGTAGGAGCCTTTTGGTGAGAGGCTGGCTGAACACCTAGCTGCCCATGATCCCTGCATCCGTTGGTATGCAAGACTCTCCCAGCATGGCTCCCTGGGAGCAACAACACTCGCCTCTATCAGAGCCAATTTCCAAATCACTCATGTAATTTCAGTTCTCTCCAGCACACAGTCTTCATACAGAGACCAGAACGCTACCTCCTGAAAATAGGATGGAAAAACATCCTCAATGATGTCTCTTCCTCAACCATGCAGAAAGACTAATGCCCTAATCCTCAAACCTTGAAAGAATATCTGAAAAATTATGTTTCAGTGTTTCTGGGAGCACAACACCAGTTGTCACTACTGTAACAAAAAGCATATCTGGGTAGATCCTGTATAAAAGAAAGGTTTCAGGGCAGTGCTAAGTTCACTCAAAACTAGAAAAATCAGTCTTGCAATTTTTTTGGAAGAAAACAGGAGAGAGGGGGAACAGCTGAGGCCAGCATGCAGGACATGCCTTGTGAGAGAAAAGGGCCACTGCTTCCAACGTGGGGCAAATACTTGAGTCTGGCACTTCCCTGATTTTAGACAAATACCTTGTTGGTTTTAATTGTCAAAATTGTTATTCTTTGTATGTATAACTAAATGCTTTCTGCATTGGACTGGTTCAACAGAAACCATCATCAAGTCGCTTACCTTGGGCACTGTAGGGAGTCTCAGCAATCCCCTGCAGTTCCAGCCACCCCTTCCCTCTCAAACCTTTGTCCCTCCCATTGCAAGTGCCATCAATGTATTTATACAATAATAAATCAAATATTTTAATTTAAAATTATAAAATTTGAATTAAATAAAAATATAAATTATGAATGATAAAAAATAAAATATACATTTAAAAATAATTTTTTAAAAAGTCAGCTTTGAATGAGAAAATACCTCCCCTCAGAGATTTGAAAACACATGGACTCAAATGACATCTTATACCCATGAAAAATGAGATAACATTCCAAATATTGGGAAAAAAAAAAAAAAAAAAAAAGCATCATAATTCCTCTCTTAAGTGAGCAGAATGACCTCCTCTTAAGGTGTGGTGTTCCCCCCCTCCCCCCATTTAGTTACTTTTATGTGCTACAGCAGATGTACCACATTTTGTATTAGTTTCTGCTTGAATGAATAATGGAGACGTGCACTTGTATAAACAAGGAAAGGTATTTAATGAACATATTGTACATGCTAAAGAGGTTGCTTTCTGCTGGAAAAGTGTAGAATGCATTCTTCCAAGTGCATGAAAATCCCATATTAATGATGCATGAGTTTTCTATGAACTGGGCCAGGAATAAACTGTCAACTGCATATAAAACACTGAATCAAACCTGATAATTGCTTATTTCAGTGTTAATTGTTATTTTTTTTAAAAAAAAAAAAAAAAAAAGGAAAAAAAATCCAAGCCTACACAGAAATCAGATGTCTAAAATGCTGGTATTATTTTTATGCAGTTTTTAATTAGAGATCATTTGTTTGTATTTCTATTTTGAAAATTCAATCTTGCTGGTCCCAGATGAATGTGCTCCTCTAGAACTGCAATTTGTTTCATTGTATTTTCATTCATTTTCATTCTCTTCATGAGCAACAGTGACATTTGCAAAACCAAAAGAAGAGGACAGAGTAGTTGGAACCTCGTATTTACAGAGCATTTATAGCACTTGGCACGTTTGTCACAGTTTTCTGAAAGATATTATTAGATTTGTCAGTGAGCATCTTGCTGCTTTTTCAGGACTCTGGGATTTATCTATGAAGGCAAGTGCTGAGGCTTTAAATGCCTGGCTGCACTCAGAGCCTCAAGTGAAGCACTTTGGGCTCTTTTGCAATAGGAGTACACGAAGAATTACTAGACAGGATGAAAATAAAAGTCCATCCAGCCAAGTCCTGCATCCAGTTGTGGCCAGCAGTGGACATAGTGCGTGCTTACAAGGAACTGACACCTAGGGATGCCTCCCTTGTGTACTCTCCCAGCTCTGAGCTGGATGCACCACATCTATTTCAACATCACCTAGCCATCCAGAGGTGACAGCAGCATGCTCTGATACCAAGATTACACAGAAAGCATGCTGACATGATGAAGCAAAGTAAGCAGAGTTGGTAGATGCAATGGGAGGTTGCTATGACTTTTCCCACACTTACTGGGAGTCTGAAGCATGACAGCAAACACAGTGGGTGAGAGCATCCTTGTCCCACTGAAATGGTCACCAGCATATCAGACCTCATGTAAAAACACTTCTCCAGCCCTAGAGCACCAGGTTCCTACAAAAGAGAGTACCAATTTTGAAGAAGGCATTTTTTTGCAATCTGCTAGTATGAGCTACCAAAACCAACAACATAAATTTGGACCAGGCTAACAAGTCAAACAGCCAGTTTTGTGTTGACAGCTATTTGGGTGACAACGACTTATGGATTACAATCATAGTGAAAGGCGAGGAAAACCTAGAATTCACAGCTGGCTCTCCCAGTCTGTGTGACATTCTTCCCAACTTTGCTCCCACACAGTGCAAATACTTTGGTTAAACAGAAATGATACCACTCATTCCATTGCATAAACTTCCCCCGCTCTAGACTGTGGGGAAGTTACTTTTTCGATTCACAGCCTGTAATGTACAGCTTTTCTCAAAGGAAAGACAGGAGTAGTGATGCTCTCTCCATTGTAGTTTAGGGAACTCACATCTATTTCCAATATGTAAGATCTCAACTATCATCAACCACCAAATATCCTCCTCAGATAAATATTTGGTATCCTCCTTGTGGAATTTGCTAATTCCCAATATATAAAATAAAATCAGTCACAACTATGTATTGGTGATGTATTCAACAGCACTTCCTGACTTGCACACAAACTGGTCTTGAAGTTATATATTACCTCTGTCACACAAAATAGTACCTCTAAAACTAGAAAAATCTCAGACAGAACTCTACAATATATTATTGCTCTTTTTTTTTTTTTTTTTTTTTTTAAACAAAGTATGTAGCAAGATTATTTACTTCAGCAGTTGAATGATCATCATTAATAAGGTTCTGTATTTCATTTTAAGTCTTCAAGGGAAATTGTTACAAAATTTGTAGATTGTGGATTTTGTTTGTAACCTACCAAGATTTCATTACAGACATCTGAAACTTTAATATTAAACCTGGTCTAATCTGCAGGTTAAAAAAAGGGGCGGGGGGGGGGGGGTGGTGGGGGTGAGGGAGCTCAAGCAAAATATTGCTAGATGGATATTCCCACACCATATGTACACCTCAGTAACAAAGCACTATCGAAAACATTTGAGTATGCCATAGGAGCTACTATTGAATCTAAATGAAACTACAAAAATGGAAAATTAATTAAAAAAATGTAGACTTGTAAATATTTGCTTAAAATGAGCATCTATTAACTACTGGCTTGAGAAAACAGTTCAGCAAGGTAATTTGGCTTACTTATCTCTACTGAAAACATTTTATGGATATGCTAAACTAAATTGCCAACTCATATAAGATGAACCAGAAGTAAAAATACATATTTTGGGCAGAGGAGCAATAGATACATAATGTGACTGGCATTACTCAACTATATAACTCTTAAAATATGTTTTTTGATCCCATTTGTTTTGTCTCAAAGAGTGTTCAGATTCATCTGTTCAAACAAAGCTCACAAAATCAAAAAGCTCTTGTATCTCACTTATAAAAGACACATTAAAAGTTAGGATAGAAGTATCTTTGAATTAATATCTTCCTTTCCTTTCCTTTCCTTTCCTTTCCTTTCCTTTCCTTTCCTTTCCTTTCCTTTCCTTTCCTTTCCTTTCCTTTCCTTTCCTTTCCTTTCCTTTCCTTTCCATGCTCTGGCTACTTATCCTTACTTAACACAATGCATGATGAGCAAGGAGGGGCAACCAGAGCAACACTCTCTTTGGGATTTTACTCACAGAGAACTTTTCTCTTTCTTCCCAATCCCATTGTTCATTATTTTCACAGAGACTTGTGTATCTATTTCAAAATGTGTAAATATTGTATATTTAAATAGCAGCCCTATAACAGTTACTGCTGTGACCTAGAAAGAGAAGCAAAGGGCAGTAAATGAACTTTGTTTAATTCACGTTTTATTGGAAGTAGGCTTCAGTGCCTCCATCATGCAGCAACTACCTCTAGGAAACAAACTGCTAGAGGCCAGTAAATCAAAGAGCTATGAAGGGACAACATGACCTTTTATTTTCCAGCTACTGATTTTTTTTTCTTAAGACAAAATAATAATCTTACTATATACAGCTATATAGAAAATATGATCAATTGCACATGCTTTATCATAATAGAGCAAGTAGAAACATTCAAAATTTTATATTGCTGTCTTTCATAGTCAATTATGGCCTCTCAGCTGAGAGCAAAAGACCATCATCATTAACTGAATCCCATTTCACATTGATTAAATCGAACCCATTAAAATAAACCTACTGGCACAAAAGGCAACTTTCATTGTTTCTTTCCAATCAGCCATGTGGGAAAGGAAAGCAGATTCAATCTATTTCTTTTTTAATCAATATGCTCTTTAAATGGCATCCACTGTAGTCCTTCACTGACACTGCTCTCTTAAGAACCATTCTGCAGTTTTACTCACCTGGAGACCAAAAAAGAGTCAGTGATTTTCTTTACCATGCTGAACTGTATACCCTTCCTCTGCACCATTCACTCCGACCTCACCACCATCAGCATTTTCCAGATAAGTAAAATTGTTCATATGCCTCAAACTTTGGTCTACATAATGAGAGTGATCAAATACACCAATAGCATCACAACAGATTTCCAACTTCAGCATGTTAGGAGAACTAAAGGTTACATACTGATTGACAAGAGATTCATCAGAAAGTTTTTATTGCCAACTTCTCAGCTGTATGAGCTCAGCAATCTTAAGTCAGTCGCTTTTAAACAGTAAATCTACTGTGCCTGAAATCTTAGCAAGTGACAGATAAGGAATGTATCGGGACCAGAATGTGGTTTACTCAGCTGCTCCCTTTAGTGGCTCTGCCTAGGGAAGCACTATTTAAGGCTTGGACTTCTTTTCTAGAATATTATATGATAGTGAAATTTATCTGAATCATCTTATATGAGTAACAGCCAAACTGAGCTGAACACCTCACATCACTTCCAAGAACCAACTGCCTGAAACAAAAGTCTACACTATGGAATTAATAGAACAGCTTTGTATATGCACAGCTATTCATGGAATACCACTTCTCATTTTTAAAGAACAAATTTTCTCAATTTTAAATAACTTACTAGGCTTTTCTACAACTGAAAACTCAAAATTTACATAGCCAGTTTGACATATGCCTATTGAATACTTTGCAGATTTTTTCACAGTTAAACTACCAAAAAGTACCCAAAGTATTCAAAGTATTGCGGTTCCAGGCATTTTTGTACTCTTGCATAAAAGAGACGGTTACACCCTGCAGACCTCTGAAATTTTCACAGATGTTCTTATTTCTTTCCATTTAATCAGGCCATTCCATCTTTTCCTTAGCAAAGAAGATAATTTAAAATAATGTATTTTCATGCCTTAATCACATTAGCTGAGATTCAAATGAATTGTAACCTATAGATACTACTTTTAGTCTCAGACATCAGAGTTATTTGGCTTTTCTATTTATTTTTTTTCCAGAATCCAATCATATGTATCAAAATATTAATTTATTGAAATAAAATATGGAGCGCTGATGCTAAATATTTGTTATGAATACATTTAGATCAACACAAGGTTAAATATAAAACTTTCAATAGGCAATAGTGACACATTCTAATGTATTGTCTAGTATTGTCACAGATATTGTGACATATAACTGTTGCACCCTATTACAGAAATTTACAAACGTTGTTACTATAACACCATGCTGTATCTTTGCTTTTACATGGCCATAAGAATATTCTCTATTAGTATATATTCTAACAGTGGAATCATTACATATGGCATTTCTTTGTCTGTATCATTTTTAGACAATAGAAAGATAATATTTCATCAGTCCTCCAAATATTGACACAGTGTACACAGTTAACTAACATATTTTGTATTCCACTATAACTATTAATCAAAATAAGACACTGGTAAAGGTTTCTGCATTAACTCCTCTTAACTGCAGCTGAACATGACTTAGACAAAGTCAAGACATCTGTGGTATTCAGTGCAGGAAACAACGCTGCCCTTCATCTTGACCTTTTTTATCTCCTTTGTATTAAGGGAAGGAAAACATTTCAAATGCAACTAATTTTTTGGTTTATAAAATTACAGGCAAATTTTAAATCACAACTCTAAAATGTGTGGTGTGGATGAAAATCTATGGTGGTGGAAAAACTAGTTTTTAATTTTCTAGTTTTTTTAATATTTTAGTTTTAAAAGGCACTAAATACAAAGCATGTTGCATAAACTGCTTAAGAGTATACATCTTCATATCACCTGAAACCAAAAGTGCTGAATGTTATTAAAGTCAAGATGCAGCAAACATAGCAATCTCATCTGGAAGGCTACATACAGGGAAAACAGCAACTGCTGTTCATTTTATCTGAAAATTTGTAGGTGTAAAGCCATTATGAAAACTGAAAGGTGCAAGAGCTAAATTTCAAAAACAGCAGTTGCCTGGAAGTGAAGGATGAGTCTTCAATGTAGCAAAAGGTTTTGAAGGAGAAAGTAAATAAGCGTTACCCAGGTGGTATCCGGTTGCCAGCTATTCATGAGTCAAAATGAGTGAGATGACAGAAGTCTGAAGCACAATCAGAAGATGATGATTCTATAGCCTGAAATATTCTATATTGTCATACAGCATCATGAATTTATATTTGTCACTACCAGGGAACTAGGATACCAAGTTGACATCAGGTGATAAAGGTCAGGAAACACAATTCAGTCTAGCCGCCCATTTGTCATATTTTCTGTATTACATACCACCAAAAAATATTTCCCACACAGTTTTTCTTCTTTACTTTAACATTATATGTATACACAATTTCCTGCCCACAAATCTAAAATTTTGCCCGACAATGGAATATGTGGCATCAACAACATCTCAAGAAGTGCTTCAAAGTTTTCAAGTTATTGTAAATAGTGTAGAGCTGCAGGAAAATAAATAAATAAATAAATAGAAGTCTGTTACAGGTGCAATGATATCTGCTCTCCAAGCATCTAAGATCTTTTTCCACAAAATACATTTCTCGCTCACTCAGGATATAGAAATCATTGTTACAATATGCATAAAAAATGATAGAAAAGAGGAAAACAGAAGCCAAAGGAGAAACATCATCAGTTGTTTTAGCCTGACAGTAGCATTATATAAAATATTCTGTTTTCCCAAGTATTTGATGTCTGAGAGTGCACATAGCAGACCTGACACTTCAGGGACACACTGAATTCTGCAGTGTTTGGCTTGTGCCAAGCTCAGCATCTGCCTATTGGATTTATTTCACATACACGGACCAAAAGCACATGCTCCCTGGATGGGCATGTGCTACAGTTCGTGGATCCATAACATAGTTTTGTCTGAGGTTTTCCAGAAAGAATTACAGAGCCAGGCAATGTGGCTATAGTAGTGTATCTTTCCAATTCTCACTGAGACTTCTGTCACTTCTAAAGTTTCCCATACAGCTATCCAACTCCCAAGTCTGACATCTGTGGTAATGGTATTTGACATAACAATGAAAATAACCATGCTAAATATAGTAAAACTATGCTGTAAATCAAAATAATATACTGACTGAATTTCAAGTATTGAAAAAAAAAAAGGCACAAATCACTTCTTAGGTTCTTTTTTACATTGATTTCATTTGTAAAAACAATAACAACCATAAAATAGGATGTGTAAATGAACCATCCCATTGTCTTCCCCTACTGCATCTTTTACAGCTTTAAAAGACTAATTTTATATAAATGTAATTACTTTCATTTTAAAAAAACAAACAAACAAACAAACAAAAAACAAACAAACAAAAAAAAAAAACAGTTCTCCTAATAGTCTCAAGAGCATGGACCAACCGAAGGTTTTTAAGGGATAGCTAACTACGCATCTCTACTCTTTTAGCAATGCACATTGTGTTTAGCAACACAAAAGACAGAAAACCACCCACAAGCCTGTTCCTTAATCAGTAACCTACTCGCTCTTCTCAGCTTTTGGTTAACTGAGAAAAAATATAGTCAAACCTACATGAGTATTCAAGACTAAAAATGACCTTGTACTAATCAGCTGAAATAATTAAGGAAAAAATATAGGAGGCTGCTTTTTAAAAAACTTTCAATCTTGAACTCTGTGATAGCTCACAGGCAGGAAAATCTGAAAAACTGTATAGAATTTTTTTGAAAATATAATAAATTCCATCCCATGTGTAAAAACAAATAAGTAAATAAAAAATTGATTAAAAAAAAAAAAAAAAAAAAAAACTCAGTCAGAGGTTTCCTAGGCAAACATTCGTTAGAAATGAAAGACTTGTTATCAAGCAACACCACCTCTAAGAAAAGATTATGTTTAACAGGTTTCTGCATCTCATTCACTGTCCTGTAAATAGCTATCTGACAAGCATGTCATCAAATTTGGTATAGTCTCTCTAATCCAGGAAAAAGGGAGCAGTGGAATTTATGTCAAATGAAAGTTTGGAAAATAAGTGAGACAAAGTGTAGGCTAATATAGAGAAACACAATTTCATCGAGTTATAAGTCATTGCTACTCATACGTCCATCCCAGAACTCTGGTTTTCATAAAGACTGAAGAGCCTACATGCAGTAGTCTACTCATCCCTATGTGTACTTACTTTGCCATCACTCACCTGAAAAGTGATTACTTCTGTAACACACTTCTGAGTACTCCCAGTTTCAGCAGAGATCCAGCACAAATTTTTAGCTCAAGCTTTGCACCACAAAAAAAAAACATTACGCTGCTGCTGAGCTCAGTCATCAAACCCATATAGATACCTGTGTACACCACTTTGGCTGAACAAACACCTTTCAAAAGTAAACTAGAACTCAGATTATCTACTCATGTTTAAACAAAAACTGTTTGTATTTAAGGAGATTGTTTTCAAAAATCAGCAAAACATTCTACAGGCATCCCCAATAATGAAAAACAAAAAAGGAGGCGGGGGGGGGGGGGGGGGATTTATTGACAAAAATTCCATGAAAACAGTTAAAATGTGAAGGCTAAAAGACAGAAACAACTACTTTTCATCTACTTCAATGTTTATAGTATTCATTTGTAGTAGTACTTTCCAAAAATCCAGAAAGCAGAATATATCTTTCACGCTAAAAGCAACACTTTCCATTATACCTAAGACTCCAGTCCAGTAAGCAGGTTGATGGCTTTGCTATTCCATGCTTTCATTATAGTAGTGGGGAACATGTCTTAGAGCAATACTTGGTGCCTTTTTTGTTTTCCCCTATGTAGACTTTTAAACACTCTAAACTGATTTCTTTTTCCAAGTAGAAACAGTTTTCTCAGGGGATGGAAGTACATCAACATAGGAAAGGAATTATTTCTTTAGGGAACAGAAGGTTGTTGTTTTTTCCCCTCCCAGTACCAAGGTAACGTGACAGATTTCATAAGTGAGGAAATGAGCATAGAATTCAATCTCTTTTCCCATATAAAATGCCATCAATGATATATTAACTTGTATAACCAAAACTATCTCAATAAACATTCCAATTACATGTTTGAAGTATTCTTTGAGATTGACATCATTAATACCAATGAAAATTAATAGGAATTCCACAATGTTCTCTAGTGCATCAACAGAAGAATAATGCCCAAAGGAATTACTAAGCAATACCTATATTTAACAGCAATATAAAAGAAAATGGTTACAAAAAAGCTGGCATGTCAGCAGTCCTTATTAATAGTAAGAGTTGTTCCATTTTTTTAAAAGGTCTTGCAGAAGAAAGGTGAGGGATTTTTTTTTTTTTAATTTATTTACTTTTGTCAATATGTCAACTATAAACCTGGTTTTGAATACAAGATTATAGGAAAGTTGGTTGTAGTGAGAACATAATCAGGAGGAGAACAGATGATATACAGTGCTTCAGTGAATAATGCTTCCCTGTGGTATGAATATGGCTGGCATAGAAGAATCTTTCAGCAACTTTAACTGAAACCGAATCTGCATTACATTCATCAGCCTGTTAAGTAACTATAGAGAAACAGCTACACACTTGTTCAGGTCTGAAGCTCTGTCTAGAGATTTTTTCCCTCTTTTCCTTTCCTGATTTAGGAAAGATTCTGTTTTCCATTATTTCAGATTGACTTTGACTAGTAAAATGACAGAATACGGGGTGAAAGATCCTGAAGTGCAAAATGTATCCAAATAGCCAAATTTAACAACATGTGAAGCAATACTAGAAGATTTTCCTCATTTCCAGCAGTAAACCCTTCATTTCTGAAACTGGGCGCTTCTCTCCTTGGTCTTCAATAACAAGGTGGGTTCAATATCAAGGGGTACAAAGAGGGTGGCTGGAGCACAAGGAAGGTACTCACATGCTTCTCCATGCTCTCTGTTCCCATGTGCTTCCTCAACTGCATTCTTTTGGAAGTCTGCATATAGAGCTGGCTAGGACTAATCTGAAATTCCTCATTTAGACAATGCATTCTTGCCCAAATGGTGCACAGCTGCTTCAGACATTTAGAATATTTCGCAGGAGGTGGGTTTTATTTTAAATTTCCACCTCAAAAACTGCATTATAATATAAGCATATACACAGATAGGAAACTATTTAGGTCAGCTAACTGTACAAATATCATTTTGCAAATACAACAACAAAAGTGCTCAATATCAAATGAATTAATACCACCATAGCTGCATGGCTCATAACTAACAAAAAATTAAATCAGATTTAAAGCCACCCACTGAGCTGAAAATATTTAGAATTACAACTATAGCACACTATAATGAAGGATTTCACAAGCTTTATGCCCTTATTGCAGACAGCTCATTCATTAAACATTTGATGATGTGAGAAAAACAGAACACACTGTCTGTGTGAAAACCTTCTGTCTAGTATAGCAACAAAAATAAATATTTCATTGAAAAAGCCTCAAACCTGCAAGTGAGGCTACTTCTATTACTTATACGGTATCTGCTTTATCTCCTGGGTGGCCAAAAATACACTAGGCAAAGGAAAAAGAAGAAGTTTGGGAAAAAAAAAAAAAAAAAAAAAAAAAAAAAAATAAATAATGGAAAAAAAGAGAAAGACCTAAATACTTTGTGTTGGACTATTTAGAATATTAAGCCTTCCCTGAAAATCTGGGTTATATTACCATTTCTTATACACTCTTCAGACAACCTGGCACAACACACCCCCGAGAGGGTTTATCACACACCAAATTCCTTACCCTTTCAAAACATTTAAAAGGCAACCTGCTGACATATGACAAATTTCCATGGACAGCAGCAGCTGCGTGGACTGGTGTTGTTGCCACTATTAACCTCCGTTACAATCTGATGGCTGAATTAAGTTGTCTGCCAGCAGTTCCAGCTGGCATAATACATTACTATGTGGTGTCATGCTGTTTAGCTATGGTCAGTGTTGTGACATGCTGAGCTCCATGTGTTCATCCTCTTTTCATAGATAAAGCTTAAATCCTGGAGCTTCATGAAAAGCACTGATTTCTTTAAGTCATAGCCAATCCATGCCTTATCGGTTCTAGTTTTGTATAAATTTAATCAAAATATACTTCTAAACAAATGAAATTCATCTCTGAACACTGTGGTATTATAGCTGACAAGACTGGGAAGACGATAGTCTGAAGACACAGCTAAATTGCAGGCTGGAGGCAAATAAAGTTTCATATTGCCTGGCTTTCAGATTGTTGTGAAAGCTGAAACAGCCTGGGGAAGATTAGTACAAATTCAGGGTAGAGTCCTGAAAGCTATTTTTGGATGGCACCTAATCCTTATTCAACAAAGAAGCACAATCCCATCCCAATGGGCATTCAAAGAAGTGCTTGCAGAATATGAGAAAAAAAAATCTATTCATAAAGCAACTAAGGTTTTTACTTTGCTAAACAAAGGTGCCTAATTTACTGTCCAGAGGCAGAAGTGATCCACACCTGGTACACCCGGTGTCCTGTTTTCTGAGGGTGGTTACCAGCACAGGGCGCAGGCTGCAGATCTACTCATCCCAGCCACAAACAGTGAGTTACCTGAACATGTGCTCATACACACTAAGCCCAATACATCTGGAAATCACCAGTCTGCCACACAGCTCAAAACACTCCTCTGGGGATGCAGAGATACTTCAGTCCTCACTTGAAGCGGGGCTGCATGTACAACAGCAGGGTGCCAGAGGCAGAGCTGAAGTATGTGGACGTCTTTGGCATTAACAAAAAGTAACTATTTTGCAGCCACAGTGACTGACTGCACTGCTCTTCCCAGCAGATCAGCTGTTATCCATACCTACTGGGAAGGTCCTTTACCACCTTGGTTATCAACTGTTAAACCAAAAAGCAAGTGTTCTCAGGCAAGTGTTTTTTTAGAAGCAGTAACTCCTGCCCATCCATGGTTTCTTTGCTTGAGAGAAAGCCTGTTTTTTCTATTATTTGTGGAAGGTTCAGAGGGACAGGTTGCACTTTATTACTGCAATCTGAGCCCCACAAAATCAGATGACACTAACAAGCACCGTCTGTTTCTCCCGTTAATCATTTAACAGACATCCACTCCAGCAGAAATGGGAGAACTTTAAAACAATGTGTTCATATGGCATATAGCTCTGAATATTATATTTATTTCTAACAAACTAAGTTTGAAACTGCATACAGATATGACTTCAAACAGATCTCTGAATCTGATTTTAAGAATAGTGAGAAAATTTCATTGTCATGGCTCATTTTGAGACACTGGGAATACTTCAGAGTGGTATTTTGACAAACAACTTGTTATTTGAGAAACAAACTCAAAACCAACTCTCCAAAGGCAAAATAATAGTTTAGGGTGGTTTGTTTGTTTGTTTGTTGTAATTTGCATTTTACTATATTGCATATGTATCTTCAAAAGAACTATTATGTTAATTACTGGAAAGTGTTACTTAGAAAAATAAAATGAAAAAAATGTGTCATGGATTTCGAAGTGTAACACTTTTTCTCTTCACTATCCATTTTCATTTCCTTAAAAATAGAAGCTTTATATTTTAAGATGAATAACTTTTTGAAATGCAGACAGTGAAGCAAGGACAACCTTCCTGAGCAAAGCAACTTAATGAAATAATGGGATTTTATACAGTCATATTGCTATTGATTGCATTCACCACACAACTCTGAAAAGAAGAATGATAATCCTTTCATTAATATTATACTAGCTCACTTTTATGCTAAATTTACTAGCATAAGAGATTTCTGAGAAGTTCTGAAATTTTCCTGCAGGATTAGCTTTCTCCTCCCATGCTATTTCTCAAGGCATTGACATTTATGATTTCCAATACTGAACCAAAACAATGACACCATTACCTGTGGCTCCACGCAGAGTCAAAAGGAAGCAACCTGGTCACCAGCATTTCATTGACCTGTTTGAGATGGGGCTAGAGTCTCTGCTTTTGCCCACTCTGACATTGAGTCTGTGTTCTTCCCCTCGCTAATTACAGCAGCAACAATAATGAAACCTTACAACATTATTAACAAACTCCATCACGACACAGAGCCTGACCACTTCTAAAAGGTTACCTTTTTTGCAGTTACAGTCATTCTTTGAGCTGTTACTTAACCCATATCAAAAACTCAGAGAAAAAAAAAAGAGAAACAAACTCTTTATATGCTTTTCTGAGTCAAAATGAGTTTTAAATGGTGTTTTGGTTTTGTTGTGTGGGGACTCTTTTGGGGAGGAAGGGGGTGATGTCTTTCAATCAACTTGAGTGAGAGTCTTTCCCAAGCAAGCAAAATGTGTAAGGAATGCAGAACAGAGCCCTTGAGGTATTTGGGGGATGGTGAGGGAAACAAAATTAAAAGTGACTAAGGTGCCTCTGTTAAAACCATCTGGTTTGTACGCACATTAACATTTCCTCATTAAACATTCATAAGGACTTTATAGTTTTAATGCACATGTGGCCAGTGTTACAGTTCAATAGCCAGCACTCTTAAAAAGAAAAGGAAAAGAGATGAGAGGAGATACTTTGCTGTTTTTTTTAATTGACTGCCTTTTCAGAAGGGATAGAAACCTGCTTTTTTACACACCAAAGCACAACTGCTGCAAAAGCCTGTCATTATAAGAAAGGCCTGAACAGATGAAAAATAAATCAGTGTCTGTAGTATTCCATATTCACAACTGCTGCCCATTTCCTGCTTCTGAATTTCTGCTTTTTCTTGCCCCAACAAAGAATGAAACCATGACTCTCAGTCACAATCCTTTTCTACAATCACCTACCTGGCTGTGAGGAGTGCCCTGAACGGCTCCTAAGCAGCAAAGGATAATAAGGTACACAAGTAGAAAAGGATTAAGGAAGGGAAAGGGAAAAGAATATACACATACCCCTCATCAAGTTGAAAATTTGCACACAGAAAGTTCAGCCCTGAGTTTTTGTAGGTCAATCTAGGGCAGGATCTGCCCACAATTAGTGCTGTTTAAGAATGCTGATTTTTTTTCTTTATTATCTTTTTTTTTCTGATGCAGGTTATACTCCATTTCTCCTACAGTCTGTTGAGTAGTCATAGTAGATGTGCCTCACAAGCTCTGGTAATGTTGTCAATCTCCCATCCTGTCACTTCATTTTTACTGGAAAGGTGAAATTATTCTATTCCTCTTATCCTTGTCATTTTCTTCTGTTGTCCAAATTATCTGTCTGGCTGGTGAAAATCACCAACTATACAGAAATCAGGCAGGTATCAAAAAACACCCAATCTGGTATCAGGTCTTACACGAGGATTTAGTTTCATGGCAGTAGACCTCTGGCATAATTTTACAAAGGAAATGTTTTGCAATGGAGCAAATAACTGTGTAAGGATTACCCTCCAGAAGGATTAGTGTTTTTAACTTCTTTTTTGGACACTCCTAAATCATTTTTCCAATGCAATGCAGACCATCGACTTTTTTTGCCAGATCCTCCCTTCAGTGCCCTGCATAGCAGATCTAATGCATATTATTTTTAAGCAATACCCACTCAAGTGGACACACTACGCAAGTGGTTTAAACAGATTCAGTGATTTTTTTTTTTTTTTCCTTTTTCAGCAGTTCTCTGGTACCCTCCCTTCTCTGCATGCTACCATCAGCATCCTATCACTCAGTCACGTGCCCTGTACTTAACGTTTTCCCAAACTACCTCCACTAACCTACCAGCCTAAGTCCTCCATCTTTGTTCTTTCCATCTTGATTATTCTTTAATTTCATACTCCATTTCTCCTATTCATATTTTATCTTCCCTTTTAACCTTTCCAGTAGCTGTTTTAACAGCAGAGGCCTTAGTCATAGTGCTTTAAGCTTTAAAAACAATGTTACCTTCTACAGTGATCACCTTCATTTCCTGTTCAGTTGAACACATGGTTTCCTGATATTGGTCAATGTGCTGTTTGGCTTGGTGCTGCGACACTTCAGCATGGACAAGAATATTGCTCTGCACTGCATACAGAATGTGTAAATGCCTGATAAAATAGGCAGCCTTTCTACACGCTGATTTCCAATTCCATCTAGCTTCCCATTATGATAAACCCAGTGCTGGTTTCCCTATATCAGTAAAATGTTTAGCGTTTTCAGTTTGACTTTCATTCCCCAGGATTATTTAGCAATAAAATTATTTATATCCCAAGATAATTATATCACTATTGGCTTCACAAAGTCAGAATATTTTTGTAGCGAATGACCACATCTCTACTGTGACAGGCTTAGTTAGTGATTAATAATGAGTACTAGCATTCTGCCTACAAATTTTCATGCTCATGGTTATCTTACAGCTAGATTAAGACCATATACTTGTAATAAATGTTAGTCACAAACGCACACAACTTAGCTGGTAGGAGAAACAGACTTCTGTGAAGACAGGCAAAATTTAATTTTGATCAGTGTAAGTTTTTTCAATTATTCTTCTCAAACGTTATTGCAGTATAAGCTTAGTTTGCTAAGTATTCTTGTGATTATAGCACTACTAGGGATTCCATAGTATTATGACAAATCTATTTGTATGTTTATGCTCCTATCTAGTATGGGCAAAGACAATCAAGTTGACCACTCTATCAAAGGATACCCTAAATAGCAATTCCCATTACAACACCTAGATTTCACAGAAAAATAAAATATTTGATACTTTTCAATATCAGATATCTTATAGATCATCATGAGGAAAAATTCAAGGTTCCTTAAGATGACATGCTTTAGAACCATAGCAACCCTTAGTACATTATTTCTCAAAAAACTTTTAACAAGAAAAATCAAGATAAAAAGACAGATAGATAGTAAAGTTTTCATTTTCTAGCCTCCTAAGCTTACCATTTCTTAATTTATACTGATAAGATCAGAAGCACTCATGTCATCATCCATTCTAGCTTGCTTATAATACAACAATAATAATAAAAATAAAATAAATACTGCATTTGCAAAATTCTCATTTTAAGTGACCAAATAATATTAGATTTTCAAGTTATATATATATATATATATATATATGGAATGTTTTGTATTGAGTTTATCATGTAGATATTCATTTATAGCCATACTAAACCACTGATACTATAATTCCATCATGTACCACAACTAGGCAATCAGAATTTTCAGTCTATTCCTCAATTAATGAGGCTGTAATTTTTCCATTGGATGCATTTCAATCACATACACTATTGTTAGTTATTATCCAGAGCCCTGTATGCATCTTTGAACTCATTTTTCTCATACTTTTTTTTTTTTTTTTTTTTTTTTTTTTTTAAATGCACTCAAATCCAGCAAGTTACTGTAAGAATGACTTTTACTGGGAATTTCCACTGTGTTTATATATGATACACACACATATAATGTACAAAGTGAATGTTGTTAGATCATTGATTTCATTGTTTAATATAAATCTTTCACAAATGTGAGGGATATTGTTTAAAATTTTGCAACTCAGCCAAATGAAAACAGATTATATTACTGAACTGTGGATGACCACATCTGAAACATGGGGACAAATCTCTGCCAGATTTCAAGTCTGAATATTTCAAGTCTGAGCATAAAAGTGTTGAGAGAAAAGAGACAAGTGGATAAAAATCACAATTTTGCATAATTTCTTTAAATCCTGTCCAAAACTCCTTTTCCATTTGTCCTCTGAAAGAACTCAGTTTCTTTTTAATGAATCTCTGTAAGACGTTAACCCCTGGCTTAGCCTTTAAGTAAATCAAACAGCAACCAAAAGATCTGATGAAAATATTAGCACTAGAGATTAAAAATACAGAATTAGAACAAATCTGTACTAAGCTTTTGGAGTAGAGTTTTTTTATAGGGAAAAAGAAGATCCCAAAATTAAAGTTTTAACCTTTTAAATATTTAACTAGAAAACTAAGACTGCATTGGAAGGTTTTTAAAGGAAAGTATTATACAAGTATGCTATATAATTTAAGTTCTAGAACTAAAGAAAAACGTATTTCAAAATTACATTTGCCTAAAGGTTGGCAACATTAATTTTAATGAGTATCTATTATATTCCAGGAAAATACAGTATACAATGCTATTAAACAGCTATAAAAATAGTGCATAAAACATATTTAGAAAGAGTTCTCTGGTGCAGTAAATTAGTTTTTGTTTTGTTTTGTTTTCCCTGAAAATGGTATTTACAATCCATATTCATTATGCAACCAAGCAAACCAAGAATAGTTATCCAAACTTATGATTGTTCCTAGTATATAAAAAACAAACGCAACACATTCCAGAAGTATGTGAGATGTATATAAACTGTTGAGTATATTTTAAGCAAAATGCATTTGGATCAAATGATGGCTGATGTACTTGTTGCTGATGGAAACCATTATTTCAAGAACAGACTCATCTCCAGCATCACTTCAGACATAGACATAATTAGGTTAAGATAAACGATACTTCTTTGGCTCTGGTAACAGTCAATTAATTTATGATGACAATTACTGATTAGCTTTAAAAACGTCTTCTAACAAAGTTTATCAACCAATAATAGGCAAAGAAACCAGAAACAGGAAGGACAAATCTTCAAGGGGTGGTATACTATTAATACATGTATCTTCATTGCCTGAACTGCTACCTTCCCCCGCAAGGTGTGGTAAGCTCTAACCATTTCCATTGCCTTGGTCTCTGAGAGAAGAGGAGGAGGAAGCAACAAAGGGGGCAGAGGATGGTGACTGTGCTGCATTTTGTATTCTATTAGCTCCTTCTTGAATTGTTTCTTTAAGTCTTTTCTTTGACATTGCTAGGAATGAAGCAAACAACCAGTAAAATAGCCACCTTCATTTTAATTCTATAAAGTCAGGTGGGATAAAATTAAATGGGAATGCCTAGGAAAATATACTAGTAAAAATAACACTTTGAAATCCCTTGATTTCAGCAATTTAACAAAATAGAATATGATTAGGAAAATTCAAGTCAATAAGCCAGAAAACAAAGCTGACATATCCCCATATTTATTTAACATATGGAAAACTCCCAGAATAGCTGGCATGCAAATGGAGAAATGCCAGTTAAGAACAACAACAACAACAACAACAACAAAAATTGCTTTGACTTTTAGCATTCTGGGATGTAGACAGTTTGCTGGGTAATTGGCTGATTGACTGTTCTGCTAACTTTCTGGGTGAGTGGTGGAGCAGGCAGGCTGGCTTCCTTCAGGCTCACTGCTGGCAAATTGGCACTGATATTATACATACATGCACATGCATTCTCTTTTATTTTCTTTAAATTCACATTCATTTTGTCTCACAAAGGAGCTTGTAACTTCAATGGGAAATGAAAGGTTATTGCATCTAGAATAAATATTGCCAAACTGGCAGTATTATTGTGATCTATCAGCTCTTACTTAGCTAACCTGAATTTATGTGAGCAAGTGATGCAAACAGTGCACTCGTGTAGTTGTAAGGTAGAAATGATGATGATTTGTGCTATTCTTAATGTCAGAACACTAGCTTATGAGCAATGTAGAGGCAACATTACCAAAATAATATTGCATTTAAAAGGATTGTTCTGAAAGTCAAGATCAGTACAAGTGGCCAGGTATGCTACTATCTCAATATTGAAACAAGAAAAGGGGGCATTTGATGTTTTTGGTTCAGCATGCAGATAGATTGCTCTTTTCACATTAGCCCATTGGTAAAGTTTGACAGTAAAATTTGTAAGCTAATATAAAAGGTTCTTTCACACATTCTGCAAGACTGATAATACATTGCTTGATCCTTTCTGCTTTTAGCTGGCTCACTACACCTCATTAGATTTTGTTTTTCATATATCCCATATATCATCTTTTAAATGTTGTGTAACTACACAATGACTTAAATAGGTCATCAGAAAGGCTTTGGCTTCAGAAAATTTTCTTCATGAAAGTCTGACTGTGGAACACAAGGAAGCATACATGCTGTTCACCCTTCCCAGATACCTTATACATTTTAAGTTTCCTTTAAATTCAGTTAATGAAAATTATCCACATCTGCTTTTAGATCAGAGTAACTTAAAAGAAAAATTGGTACTTCATAGTCTACCACCAGTAACTTCACTAGCATACACTAGAGCAACAGATTTACAACTTTGAATACAAAAATTAAAATAAATAAATAGCTAAATCACACAACTAATTCTCCATAGTTCATTAGAAACACTAGAGATTTATTTTGTTGAAGCTTAGCCCTACTAAGACACTCCAAATATTTGAAGAAAGGTATTTGCTAGGTTTGTTCGGCAAAAGAAAACATGGCAGACCACGTGCAAGCAAGTTGCACAAGTTGAAGTAAAAATTACAATAATGACATGCCTGTACAGGCTTTTGCATACATTGGCCAGAGTCCTGAAGAGTTCATGCACTGATTGCTGCCATGTGTTTAACTTCACATGTCCAGTATACTTACTTGGTAAATTACTAATTATATTCTTTGTGAACCTCAATCAGAGACACGGTTTCAGTTCTCTGTCTGAAACTACCTTTCTTCCTAAAATGTTTGCTAATGAAATGGCTGCTCAGCAGCATGCCAGTTATGTTTTCTGAAGCAACATGGGCTGTTCCTGTCAAAGAGGTGGAGCATGAAGGAATTGCATCTCCATAGCATGGAGGTGTGGAAAGACATAAGGGCTACTGAGAGGCATTAGGCAGGCTGAAGATAGGAAGCTGGGCTTAACTCACTTACATGAGAATTAGAATTTTATTATTTTAATTGAGGAATTTTCACACTAAAATGTTTTAATGGATGCGGGGAAAAACAAGACAATGGTAAAAAAAATAATACAGGACTTCACGCACACTTGTTGAACCATTTAACTAATTATCCAGATATTTAATACTACATGCAAGAGGGACGTGTCTGTCTTGGTTGGTTATTTCGAAACAGTATAAGTAGACAGAGTAATATGGGAATGCAAATACAGTGACAAGGAACAACTGGTTTTTATATATAAGACTATAGGAATCACATGTCTAGGAAATGAATATTTCACTTAAAAAACAAATTATCAAAAGGGGAGAAACCTGAAATGAGAAAACAAAAATTTAGGACATACATCCGTTAGCACAGTGACCCAACACAGAGGTGTTCAGTAATTTCAGTAAAAAAAGTCAGTAATTTCATTATGTCAATGTGAATGAAAGAAGAAAACAAGCATAAAAGTCATGCACGAAAAAAGATGTGCTGTTGCTACCTACTTCCAAACAGGCAGGTGCCTTCTGACATTCTATGAGTATCCTCCACCCCTCTAATAATATTTATGATTTTCTCATACTATTTTTCTAGTTTTGCTAGATGTTTTTCCTTTCATTGTCACTGCTTAATATAAATTAAGACAAGGCAAGTGGAAAAGTAGGAAATGGCAGAATGAAGGAAAAATTATGTCAGAGCTATTAGCTAAGATGATTTTTTTCATCTGACAGTAAGAATACATGAGCAGATAGGTGTATGAAACCAGGGAGCAGCTGCTGTGGAATAACAAAGTCGATAGGAAAAAAAAAAAAAAAAAAAAAAAAAAAAAAAAAAAAAAAAAAAAAAAAGTGAGATGTCTGGTTTTGCTTCTGAAGAAAAAGCGTTTCATTTGATTTACACAATCTACAAAGTGATTATCACAGACCTCTACCCACACACCTGAACACAAGGAAATCAGGAGATAAGGCCTTTAACAAAAGGTTTGCATTTTATCCTCTATCTCTGAGCAGATGACAGTTCATATACAGACAAACAAATAAATAAAAACCCCAGATGATTAATTTACTGAGTTCTCAGTTCTAGAGACAGCAAAAAGAAACAAACTTTCCCCACCCATACCCAGTAAAGTCATCATTCAACCTGAAAATAGGGAGAATAGAAATAAAAATAAGGAGAAAAGTAGTAATCAATTCAATGTCACCAGCAGGAAGCTTTCAATTTTCACTGTGTTTAAATGACAATTTGTTCAGCACTGGCTGATTACACAACATCAGATAAAGCAGCTTTATACAGATCTCCTACGCCCTAACATCCCAGTGAATTTCCAGAGGATATTTACTGCATGTAGGTTCTCCAGAGGGGTCTTCCATATATTGACCTGTATGAGAGGTTTACAGCATCAACATAACTTTTGGATGTTAAGCTAGGCTGAAAAATTACTTGTCTGAACATTCAATAAACGGAATGCAAATATATTTTAGACTATTAATAAAAGAATATATTGTCATTGGATACAGACTAAATCTTTGCAGATAATGATCTTACTTTTAGATACAGTTGAGGTTTTGTGCCCATAAACAAACATTTAAAGGTTATTTTCATGATGTCAGTGAGATTACCCTATTTTTTGCTTGCTGAGCCCAGAAAAGTAAATATTACAGCATTGTTTATTAGTGGTGAACACTACTATGGGAAATGGTTTCATTTGAATCAAAGGATAACAGTAGTATACAATAATATGGATAAAAATAGCCTATTAGTACATTTAGACCACATATTAGAAAAAGTAAAATAATACAAAAATGTTAAGCTATTACACAAAAATAAATAAATAAATAAACAAAAAGATTTAGAGCAGCCTTCACATTGTTTGTTCAAAATGCTGTTTGAAACTGCTGTGGAAGGGGGTTTATGCCTGGATGGTGTTTACTAGAATTAGAAATTGCAATTTGTGATATGAATCTTTGCATCTCCAGAGCTAAAGCTTCTCTGGGCATGCAAGTACCAACAAATTTTTGTTTTTTACTTCTTGCCTGATGCAGGATGTGGCTTCTGGAGGTTCCGCCCCTGCTCCTACTCCCTTTTATGGGAGATGCTAAAAAGTGCCAAGAGAGGGAGTGTTGCATAGGATGTCCTGGCAGCCTGAACTGGTTAGGCACTGAAGACTTGTCAGGTGCCTGCGTTACTGTACCTTGCTAGCACACTCATGGTTAAAGAAACCGTCAGATTTGAACTGGTAAGGATTTATTTGTTCCAGTGGCAAGGAAACGTAAAAAGAAAATTATGAAAATAAAATAAATTATTTTTTTTTTAAAGTGTCACATTACAATTTCATCTCCTCTGACACATTATATTTTTAAGGGAGGTTATTTTGAACTGAAGTTTCAGTGTTCTTAATGGAGTGCTGGAAAGCAATTAATGCTGTGGCTGGTTTATGTTGTATATGATGAGAAGGAGCATTGAACAAGTTTTCTTTTTATCCCTGGAAATAGTCTGGCTGCAACCCATTCTGGTCTCACATTCCTAAATATTTTTGTAAGTTCACATAACTCTATACAGTAGGAAAGCCTAATACAGTACTTAAACTTCACTCAACTGGGAGAATTGTCCCTTGTGAGGCACAAGCACTTCCCAGAAAAAACTAAAAGCAATTACTGGTACAAAGGGGAAAAAAGGTATCAAATGCTCAACTTAGCTGCTGACACATTACAGAAAACACTGCTTTGTTCTGAACACAATGTACTTTAAACTCCCATTTCAGCTGAAAGGCATGTCTTTAAGGTCTTTTTAAAAAGTATTAACTTACTTTGCATTGAAACAAATGTGAATATTGAACATAAAAAATAAAATATAATGAAAAATAGAACACGCCGAAAATAACAAATGCACCATGTGTCTGGGGAATGTACGTTAACTGTAAAAGTTTCTTTCATTGGCCACTAATTACCACATCATAGCAAAAATGTTACAACTATGGTTGAGAGGGTATGCTTTTATATATATATATATATATATATTTCAGGTACCTATAACTATAATCATTTTTCCTGATTTAGCATCTTTCAGATTTTTTCATACACAGAAATGAATTGATTTGAAGAGTTTCAAGCTGCCCTTTTGGCAGTTTTTTGCTTTATAAAATCATGAAAAAAAAAATAATTATTTATGCTTCAACAAGTTTTTTTTCCCATTATGCTAACTCAGGTGGCTTATTTTTAACTAAAACTGCTTATATCTATGAGATGAAGCTCACTATCATTACATATAATAATTTCAGTTTATTCATTCAAGGATGCAAGTTAATAAAAATACACATTTTTATTCCAGCACAATGTTTCTCTCTGTATTCTTCTCAGCAAAACACTTTCTAAAGTAGACCACAGAGGATTTTTTTTTAATTCTTTTTTTTTTTTTTCCACCGAATATGTGCATAGCTCAGACTACACAAACATCCTCTATAGCTCTCCCAGTCACTTTCCATTTCAAGAACGAGGCAATTTGTGTTAACACAAGACAGCTTATCATGTGCTAAGTCTGCATGCAATTTTCTCGTGAGAACAACCATTTTGTACCTACTTGACACACGCAGCACTATACTACACCCAACTAATCAATTCTGTCTATATTAAGAAGTGGGGAGAAAAACTGCCCACAGCTGTTATATTACATCAGCTTTCCTAACTACTTCAGACAACTCATTTTAGGTTTGTAATTTTTTTTAAACTAAATTGGCATAAAACATAGTCCTTCCTTCTACTTCAAGTGCTTTTTTTTTTTTTTTTTTTTTTTTTTTTAATCTTGTCAGAGATTCTTGGTGAAGTGCAAGAGTCAGAAAATGAACTATATTTTCTGCAAGCACCCCAATAAGTTTAGAGGGCAACAAGCTCCGAGGGTCATTGGTTGCCCTTGGTATATTTCTGCACTACCCTTACATGAGTGAGTAATAGGTTTTCATCAGAGATCTCATAGGTCTGTAGACCTAAGCTTTTGGGATAGAACAAATAATTTTACACACTACTTTTTTTCTATAAATAAGCTAATGAGAAATGTCTGTCAATTGAGATCAAGTCAGAGAAAGCGAGAGGAAAAAAAAAAATAAAAAAAATAAAGCTAAACTGAAAAGGACCGGTAGAGCCCAGAAAGCTCTGGGAAGGAAAGATGGACATTGGACTGGGCACACCCTGATGTGGGGGAGATGTTCCTATTCAAGACTTGAGGTCCCTCACGTTTTATGCCCATGTACTACAAGATGAGGTAACTAACTACCTTTGGACTTTTTAACATTAAAAATGCTAAAGACCACATCACATATGAATTCAAGGATAATTATAAAACTTTTTGAAGTTTGAAAATATTGTTCCATCTGCATAAAAAATAGCTTACAGCTTAGGAATCACAACCACAGAATACTGAAAACAGGGAGTCTGCTAGCAACTTATCTTGCAGTTCACTCATAAGATTAGCTCAGTTATTGATCAACTAGCTTTAATTTTTATCAGCTTGGCTTCCCACCATGCTGCTGGTATGACTTTATACAAACTGCCCTTAAACACTTTGTTTTTCCTTCTTCACCAACCAGTAAACCTTTATACCTTTATTCCTTTATTTATACGTTTATTCATTTATATTATACCTTTATTCCTTTATAGGAAATGTATACATATTGCTTACTCCTTAGTAGTATGGTTCAGCTTGATCATTGACAGAAGTTTCTGCTACAGGAATACAAAACAGTGTAGACTTGAAATTAAATACTGACATCTTTAACAATGGTGTTCTTTAAAGTGCTGCAACCCAAGAAAACATTTTTTTTTCTGTCACAGTAGCATTTCCAACAGAAATCTGTTTTGTCAAGGAAAAAAAAAAAAAAAAAAAAGGCAAATAGCAACAAGTGTAGAAATGGGGCCTGGCAAACCACTGATGTTCTAAATACTATTACTGTATCATGTATATACCAGCAGCTGGCAACTTCATGCCCAAGCTGAAACCATAGTTTCTCGCCTGAACTGGAGGAATGCAATCCCAGCAGCACGTTCAGCATGACATAAATTCCCATCAGGAAATGAGCGGTAGCCTGCAAGTGAATGCAGCCCTGGCAAGTCTTATGAAAAACAGAAGAGCACAGACACGGTCTTTTAGCCCATGTTGTTTCTGTCTGAGAGTAAAAATATCAGAGCGAAAAATACCATGAGACCCAGAGAAATGAATTCTTAAACAACAGGCTTAAGGTAGAAAGAAAAGTTGAAAATCACACTTGGTTCTGGATCCTTTGCACTAAAACTATGGGATTGACTTCACTAATCTGTACTTCCGGAGTTAATTGCTGCTGTTCTTAAATGGCACTCTAATACCCCAAAGGAAATATACTTTCTTTAGAGAATTATTGCTTTTTTTGTGTCATGATGTAGAAGCTCTGCACAAGTATACATACAGGGTATTTTCCTGTTGCCTCATTCCCTAAAATATGAAGTATGTGATATCCAATATTGTGACTTGTACTGGATAACAACAACAGACTAGAAGAAAAAAAATACTATATCTTTCTGTCAGATTACATTACAAGTGCCTTGACAGTCACTTAATGCTTGCAAGATTTACAGTACCTATGCCTATTAGAAAGAGGGTAATGTAATTTTCCTTTTATTTCTAACTCTTCTGTTTCTGACAGTCATACTAAAGATAACAATAGGTTTGCAATTCCTGATAAAATGCTAAATTTCTCTTTGATACTAAGGGACAGTAATATCTGGAGTTTGGAAAATTCGGAGGTCATAGTTTATTGTTGTTGTTGGGTTTTATTATTGCTTTTCTTCTCCTCCCCTCCAAAAATAAAAAAAATAAAAAATGCTCACACTTAGCCTATGCGTTACTAAATGAGTAACATTGTTATTCACAAGAGTTAACCAAGAGATCCATAAAGGACCACAGAATTAAAATGAAAATGTAATTTTTAATTAAGTTAACTCCAGTTGGATTTGTGACATTAATCTTGCCTCTGTTTCTCCTTCTCTGTTTTCCCAAAATTTCTGTGCAAAAAATGAAAATTAATATATCCTTCTTCTGTGCAATTCCTTAAAATAATACCTACAACTAAACAGCATTTACTTTGAAATGCATTTTATCCTGCACTCCTTTGCATGAGGACTAACAGTGCTTTTTCCAAGTCCAGTTTTCTGTTCCATGATGTTTTTAAAGGAATCTTCATGTTTTGTTGCTTATGTAAGCAAGCAGGCATTTTCATCAAGCTACAGTAGTAAGGGCTTCCACAGATCTCTCTTGTTTTGCACTTAGAACACTGAACCCAGTAAGTACTAACAGAGAATGGGAGTATCAATTCTGCAAACTCAAAAGCCTAGCTCTGGGAAAGCTCTGGTAGGGTTTTTTTTGTTGTTCATTACATTAATCTTGGCATATTTCTGATTCCATATACTGTCCACAGGGGGAAAAAATACATTCAATAGGAAAGCTACAGATGATTTTCATCCATTAAAAATATAATAAAAAACAGAAAATGTCCAAATCTTTATATGCAGACCTACTTGCTAACAGTATTTTATTTTTAATAGCAGTATGTTAATACAGATGTCTTATATATGATCCATCTTATTTGAATTTTTCCCTGTGATATTTGATTACACCAGATTAAATATGATCTATTCTTCCAGTAGTATATGTCTGGACTAACGCTGACACTGAAAAGTCTGTCAAGAAGGCAGCAAGAGGATGACCACAGCAACACTTCACTGTAACCCTGCTAGCATTTGTCATGGTCCTGTCAGGTACAGAGATGTGCTGGCACTGCCTCAGCCTTGTCACTAAGGAGGGCCTGGGTCACAACAGATTATAGACTGAAGATCGTCTCCAGCCCTTTACATGCACTGTGCTATTCAGCCAGCACCACACTCAGATAGTTTCTATGGGATTTAGAAACAGTTACTTCCAAGCTAATGATTTTTCTGGTATGGGACAATTTTCTGCTACAAAAACTACATTTTCACTGCTTACCAAAAACTGAAGTTTAAAACTACTACTAAAATTAGCTAATAACTTAATTTTGGTGATGCATGGAGATGCACAAAATACATCAACTGAGCATCAGTATCCTCTCTGCACTTGTGTATTCATACTGCTTCAGACTGCTTCCCAGTCAGGCTGTAAGGAGTGCATCATAAAAAAAAAATAAATTATTCAATCTATATAAGCTTGCCACATAAAATAACTGGCATTACATAATTATCATTGTAGTTTTTCATATAATCTTTTCACTCTTTAGATGCATTGAGGTCCTCCAGTATTACTAAATTTGGAGATACTAGCCAAACAATACTATTTTGCAGATGAAAAAATAAGGTAGAGAGAGATCAAGTGATGTGACAAAGATTTAATGACAATTTATGGAAAATAACCCCCCCCCCAAAAAAAAAAAAAAAAACATATCCTTGATTTTCAGCCATTTGCCTCAAATAAATGCTTTTTTAATTTATTTTCTTATTTCAAACACTTACTTTACATCAATATGTTTTAGGTCCTATTATGTATTTGCTACAGCATGCATAAAATTATCTGTGAATACACCATTGAATCCTGGATGTTATCAAAAAACTTTAGCTTATAACAACGGATATTTATCTATTTTTAAACAATTCCAAACAAGAACAAATATTTTGAAATTTAATTTATGAATTTTCTAACTTTAAAGATGTCATATGTATTTCTGTTTCTGCATGCATACACACACATTTCAAAGGTATAGGCAGGAAAAGTGAAGTCGCCAGTAATTTAAACAATGTAAATTGTATGTTAAAAGAAGCGCTTCAGTATATAAAAATGCAAAACTTTTATATTTTAACCTTTCATCACTTGAGCTCTGCCAAAGACCACCTAAATACCGTATTTTTATACCAGCTGTTTAACAACATATTTTTTTTCTATGGTCTAATTTGTTGTGCTTGTCTTTCCTGCCCTTTCATTCCCTCAAGTTAATGTGTTATCACTTCAGTTACACAGCACAATACATAGTTGCAGAAAGTCATTAAGCTGCAATCTAACAAAAACGTGTTTGTACACTCTTATCTAATAATAAATGAGGACAACATGTGCCTGCATAGTTGGTAACCTTACAATAACACAACATTTAATAAAGGTAATACACAAGGTGAGACCTAGTCTAATAAGTCTGGTCTATACAGTTAAAAGAAAGAAAGAAAGAAAGAAAGAAAGAAAGAAAGAAAGAAAGAAA
>CM021770.1:22077807-22089869 GCA_011076525.1 Nettapus auritus
AGAAAGAAAGAAAGAAAGAAAGAAAGAAAGAAAGAAAGAAAGAAAGAGAAAACTAAAAATAATATATATATATATAAATTAAATGCTAAGTTCTTAAAGATACTTCAGTGGTATTTTCATTGCCTAGAAACACTAGGAAATACAACAGCAAGTTTCTGTAAAACAGTCACTGTTAAAGTCTTAGTACGTGGTTCTTGGTCAACTGTGAAAAATCTGTGTAATATTGCACAGTGATATTTCATCCTGATTTCCCAAGGAAACACTGCTTATGCAATGATGGTCTGTTTGCATATGTTTCTCTACTTTTATTTGTTGATTCTTTCTAAATAACTTCTGAACCTGTTAAAGAGTTTCAGCCACAGGGGACAACGTAGCAGCAGCCTCAGAGGTAATTATTTTTCTATACACTTCATGAAAACGTACATTCAGTTACGAAAGAGAGAAAGCTTTCATAAAACCACTTCAGAAAATGCACAAGTACTAGATCCACTAGAGTACCAGGAAACCCACAGGGGAGTAGAAGCCACAACAGATTGCCCCAGGTAGAAGGAGCTTGGGGAGTCCATGTGGAACAGGGGCCATCCACACAATTTTGATGCAGTGGCTGTTGTGGAGGGTAAGAAAATTTAGTGTTGTTGATAGCTCCTATGCATATTGTTTTTTGCCAGCTGACATCAGGATGAGGGAAAAACATCTAATTTCCTAGCTGAGATCTTGACTTTGGGTCCAGCACAGCTGTAGCAGCTGTGCCAACGGCCTCAGTCTTTGTCCCCAGAAGCATTATGTGGAGTAGGGCACTCTCCAGAAGAGGTACTTCTAGAGGTAGAGTATTGTCAAGAAAAAATAAACTTTCCACTACTGTTACTAATAATACTAATTTGCAGCACACTGCTCAGAGACTATAGCACAGTTAGAGAAGGATCCATGCCATATACTGCCATGATATAGCAACTGCTAGTAACTTGGCAGTCTGCACTAGTCTATGATTCCTCAGGTGATAACAATGGTTATCCTCACTACCCATAAGTTTATATATAAATATATATATAATTAAAATTATAATAGAATGAATTTTTTATTTAATGTATTTTTTCAATTATGGAATATTTTTTTACCACCAAACTATATAGGTTCATACCCTATCAGTTATTCACATCCTCCAAATCACTAACTAAATGAGAGCTTCTGGATAGCTGAGACTTACTCGACAGGACCACCTCACTGTTTCATGGCTTGGAAAACCTACTTTGCCTTTCTTAGAGAGGTCCCAAGAGCGTATGAAAAACTTACTTTATGATTACTTTATGCTGTCCTGCTCAGATCAATGTATCTCACTAGAATGTAAGACACCAAATACCAACAGGGTAGGCACTGGAACCCAAATAATTACAAGCTGTCAAGTCTTTGCCACAATCTTCAAATCCAAACTGAACTCTCAGCCTTCCTGAATATGAATAGCCATCTCCACAGGGTGTACCACAAAAATGGGTTCAAGGTCGTAACAGTTTGTTTACCACAGTTGCTTCAAATACGTTAATTTTTCTACCCATATTTCTGATTTTCATCCAAAACAAAGGGAGTAGTCAAGGCCTATATGACTGAGGACAGTCCAAATCCTAAGTTTACAGAAAGGTTCTATTCCCACATGGTTTTTTAAGTAATACTATTCACTTCTTAATACCTCTTTTTAGTTAGACTACAAAGTAAGCCCAGAGGCACAGAGGTGCATCATGATCCAGATGCTAAAACACATTTGTGAGTCAACCTTTCCAAAACAGCACAAGGGTTTCAGAAAACTCAAGCTAAGTACTGAGAGAGTGTACCACCTCTACAGAGCACTCTTGTGACTCACAGTTCACACACACAGAATACAAAAAAGGCACCTTTTGTCGGATGGTGTTTTTTCAAAGCATTTTTATAAACTGTCAAGTAAAAATGCTAACATTTCTTAAAAATATTCTGATCATTATTAATTATACATTTTAATACAAGTACTATTAAATGTTTTAATTTTAATACAAACAATTATTAATATATTCAATATTAATACTTATTAGTAAAGATTATTATCTATCTTTATTGATTTCCTTTCTTTATTATCTACAAAGGAAATAACTGTATCACCTTCCCCCCTCCTTAATTTGAATTGTATTCAAATTAAGACAATTTGAAATAGAAAACTTAAAATACTCATGCTATGTTTGAAAAAAATTCAATATTCTAAGAAGCCTGCAGAAACAATAAAAAGTGAGATCCAACTAAGATTAGAACAAAAATAAATAAATAAAAACAACACATTTCATGCACAATATGAGACAGTCTTCCATAGTCTTAAGATTTTGATAAACAGATACTCCCTTACTAGTAGAACAGTCTGTTGATGAGCAATTTGCAGTTTCTCAGTTTACTTGATTAAAGTTGCATAAAATGAGGAATTCTGGTTTAAGACAATTGCTCTGTGAGACCTCTCACTTGCGTAATACACTGTTGAGAAATCACCAGGCCTTGGGAGGACTGACACTTCTGTAACCCAATTCCTGTTGTGACACGCCTTGGAAAGCAAAATAATAAGATGAAAGTTGTCTCTAGTTTACTGTACTGTTGCTTGAAAGAGCTCTCTGCTCAAAAAGTGGTTTTGAGCACTCCGGGAAAAAGCCAGAATATACAAGTTACTCTGTTCCACCTGAAAGTTTACTTCCCCTCTAAAGTTTTCAAGTTTGACCTTAAATGAATTTGTAGTCCACATGAGCTAATGCTCTTGTGGTTCACAGTAACCACAAAAGAATTACTGACACACGATTCTTGTCTCTGTGGCATTCTCTTCGCTAACTTTTTGTTCCTTTTAAGACCACAAGGAGTCCAAAGCTAAATTGAATGAGTAAGCCTTAACTTCAGCATGCCTACATTCTAAATACATCGTCTTGTAAACTGAACAATTACTTCAGTTGGATTTTCCTGCTTATATACTTCATATGATTCTCTATCTCTCCTTTCAGGCAAGGAACAAAAATTTTTGGTCCATTATGATGAACAAACACTACCAGCAGTTGCTGCCATGGTGTTACATTTTAAGCGTCTGTAGTAACACTCTGAAGTGGTTTGTGTAAAACAAGAAGCACAGTTGGGAAACCTTGTCTAAAGGTTAGGAGTACTCATCCAGATATAGCTCATCCACACCCACTGCTTCCACCTCTTGAGTAGATTATCCAAGCAATTTCCAACTTCCCTGCTGAAACTGGACCTTTGTAAATACTGATGAGAAGTGTGCAGGGACAGAACAAGCAGCAGAGCATTTGCATCTGATGAGAATGTCACCACCTGTGGTGGTTTTACCACGCTGGGCAGCAGAACACCACAACCGCTCTCTCACTCCCCCTCCTCAGATGAGGAGGGGAAGAAGTAAAGGAAAGAACAACTCACGGGTTGAGATAAGGATAATTTAATTAAAGGGAAAAATATATATATATTAAGGAAATATTAATTAACAATTCAACTAAAGGGAAAAAGGGAAAGGGGAAAGGGAGGGGGAAAAGGAACAGCAAAACAAAACAAGTAAGGGCTATGTGGAAGTGCAGAGGAAATTATTCACTACTTCCCACAAATGAGCGATGCCTGACCACGTCCTTGAAGCAGGGCCTCAACACACGTAGCCGGTGTTTGCGAGGAGGACAGACGTTTTTGCAACGAAAGTCCACCCCTCCCCTCTTCCTCCTTTTTCCACCTTTTATTGCTGTGTGACATCATATGGTATGGAATATCTCTTTGGTTGGTTTAGGTCAGCTGCCCTGGTGATGTTTCTTTCTTACTTTTTTGGCCATCCCCCAGGAGGGTTAGAGAAAGTCCTGATACTGTGCCAGCACTTCTCAGCAGCAGACAAAACACTAGTGTGATAACAATGCTGTTCTAGCTACAAGTGCAGAGCGTGGCACTGTATGGGCTGCTGCAGGGAAAGTTAACATCCCAGCCAGACCCAGTACACCACCTGACTCCTAGCCTTTGCTGCAAGAATGACTTATAGATTTTGTATGAGCAGCGTGGCCAAATAGCACTTACCATACACAGAGATGACACCCATTTCATCTGTAATGTTGTGAAAAATCAATACTATAAAATAAATAAGGTTTAGATGGTGATGATAATTGAGGCTATGCACCTAAGCTATTTTGTTGTTGTTGTTTTCTGTTGTCAATACTGTTTGCAATGTCCCTTCAGGTTAAAGTATTTCTGAAACTATATAACTAACAAGGTTTTTTAAAAGTACATCCTCAATACCATTGCCAGCTTATTCAAATCTAATTCATTATGAATCCATATGCATCTTTGTTTTAAGCTTCTTTGTCAGATGCATACAAATGCAGATTAAACCTAAAAAAATAAAAAATAAAAAGAGGAAATGTTTTCCTCTATTTCTAAATACCAATCCTTTATTTGTAATACATTAGGATTTTATTTACTGATTTCTTTTCTTTCAATACTTTTGTAATCCTATCTTTTATTCCAGATTTTCTCTAAAATGTTTGCAAACATCTTTACAAATCATCGTTACAACTGAGAATTAGATAGTGAAGAAATAACACACCAGAACTACTCCATTCGAAAGCATTTAATATTGCTAATATTAAATGAAGTATTTGTTACATCTATAAGTGTATGCAGAGAAAATTTAATATTCACTTAGACTATTCAGACAGTTAGTTTTATCCTAACCTTTGAAGGTGCTTAAGGGATTATTCCAAACCTTGAAATATATTGTTTATTTTTAAATTACAGTTAGACTAGTCATATGTCTCAGTATCATATATACTTAATTACCTGGCTTAATATATAACCATAAACAGCAGGCACATTGCACACATATATAGTAAAATATTAGTTAATGTTGAATTAAATATATTTTTTTCCTTCTTTTCTTTTTTTTCTTTTACACTATATGGAAACTTTCACTTGTCATAGAATATATGAATATATTCATGAATACACAAATGTAACAACTACTTTATATCAACAGCTCTATATAATGAAGGCATTCTTAGGAATGAACATAAAAATAATTTAGCTTAAGCTGCAGGAGATGAGGCATAATATAATTACTCATTTAGATGCACTGGCAAAGTAAGTTAAGAGGTTAAAAAAAAAAAAAAAAAAGACTACAAAGACTTTTAGATTTGCTGACATGATTATTTTCAAATGAGTGACCTATATATACAGAAAACAGTGTTTCTACAATAGAGTTGCACTGTACATTTATTCCACTGAAGTTTCCAACTGTTTTCTCCCTAATTCATCAGTTGCTTCAGAGCAGATTAGATGTAAACCTCATTCTCTACTCCTACTAAACGCTGACTGCAAACATACAAACATGGAGCTACACCAATGTCACTGTCTGCTCCAGTGATAAATGCTGCCCAATTTCTTTGTCTAGAATATAATTAAAAATAGAAACATTGGAGACCAGTGAGTTAAACAATCCAAACTATATGTCAGGTACATTAGTGTTACCATTACATATACCAGTCTTCACTATGATAGTGTACACAGCGTAGTACAAGCCTTTGACTGGATGTGTATTTTAGTTCCAAATTGATGGTAGTGCCTTCCTGTATTTTCAGTGTCCACCCCCATTCACTCATTTCTATTCTGTTTTTTAACTTGACAACTGCTTAGAAACTGTACTATGCAGTGCAGTTCAGAACACTTTAACTTTGTTGTCAAGGTTTGTTTTTACACTTAAAATATGAAGACTTCTTAATTGAAGGTGGAAAGAAGCTGATCAGTTACTCACAGTCTCTCCAGGGATCTCAGCCCAAAGAAAGAGCTATTCTTCAACCATAAGATCTTGTTGTTACTCAGAATCCTAGAAGAAGTCAAGAAAGAATTTGGTTAATAGAACATGATAATTCCAGTGATTAAAAACATGTAATTATAGTAAATGACTGCTCTGTAAAATACTAATCACAAAATTCTGTGCCTCATTTGCATTTTCCCATCATAGCAGTAAATAAAGATTACCATTTCCTTCAGTTTCTTAATTTATTAAATAAAAGCACATTCAAGAAATATGTCAAAAAATGAACTTTGGCTACGACTTGGAAAGTATAATACTGATGTGTCCCCACATCACTAGTGGATTCAACATTACTACTGGTGAAGATATTTGTTCGACTTCCCAGTCAACAAAAATGCTGATGAAGTAAGGGACATGTTAAAAAATGTTCCCTTAGACTAGATCTGCCATAACAGATCTACCAGCCCTAACCTGGTCTCTTAAATACTGAGACAGAAAACATAAAATATTTTCTTTTCACCTTCTATAGAAGAGGGGGAAAAAAAAAAAAAAAAAAAAAAAAGAAGAAAAAAATGGACTTTTACCACAAAAAGAGGCTTGGTCAAAAATGCTTTCTTCTTGCAACCTCTATACAGTAGAAATTCAGTAATGCAGCTAAGTTTGTCCCATTCACATCCATCAAGTACACACGTCAACTGACCCTACATACAAGCTATTGAAGAAGTTGTCTATTTTTCCTCTGTCAATGTCACAAGAGGCCCTAATTTAGTTATTTTTCACTGCTAATTTTCCTGTCTATTTCAGAAGCGATACAATACAAATATGCAGTAATTCTGAAGATGTTACCTATTAAAACCTTACAATATACAAAAGAAGTGCAATTTGTTTTGGAAGCACAAGAAACCTTTTTTTTTATTTTAAAAAATGGTTATACAATGTGCAGAAGAAACTTCTCTCTCACTGTCTCAACAAATGTTATTCCACCTGCTGTAAAAAAAAAAAAAAAAAAAAAAAAGGAATTTACAGTAAGTTAAATAATTTATAGAAGAGCAAAAAGTCCATTTCAAAATAAGAGACATTGCTTACCATAAGGCTAGAAAACAAATGTCAGAAGAAATCTTATGCTCATAACTAGCAAGCTTGAGACTTTGTGAACCAACTTTTTTTTTTTCCTGAAGTTTTAAAATTATGTGTTGCACAAGACTATCTTAACTTGTCTGGCTCTTAGTATTTCTTATTACATATAAACAGCAAGTGCTTTACCCAAGCATATGCATATTACATAATTTTTTAAGTCTAGGTGCAAAAGACAACACATTAATACTGATACTGAAACACAAGGTATAATTGATGTAGAAAAATATTGTAATGTTGGTAAGATTTGGAGATTTTTTCAAGTTATTTGTAAAATTCACCAATAAACACATACATATAATTTGATGTAGTTTTATGGCCCACGGCCAGAGGATATGAAGAACAGAGCAAGTCAGCTCTGAGCTAGGAGCTAATTTGTGTGCTATTACACCCTGGTGTGACTCAATGAACTTGTGCAGCAATATTACTTCTTATCACTTCTTATTGCTTCTTACAGATTCACGTTTACGACAAAAAACAACTATGCTCCCATATACACACAGTATACTGTCATGATCTAAGAAACTCCACATCTTGTAAGATCTGCCTTCTACTTTTCAGGTTAAAAAAAAAAATGCGCATATGTACATCATTAAGTATTTCTCTAATCTAACTCTTTAGGAAAGTCTTAGCAATGTATTTCAGCAACGAAAGAGATGATTCTGAGATCAAAAATGGATTCAATTTGTCTTATTTGTCAGATTTTCTGAATTTTTTAGGTACCCACACTGTGACTAAATTTGGTAATTGTTTCAAAATTATGAATATCTAAACTAGAAAATGTAAATACATTAAATTTTCTATTATTTTATTCTGTTCTTTCCTTGATCTTATCTTCTGAGGCTGCACAGAACTTGGATCAGTCAAGAAAAAATGAAGTCCCAATTTAAAATTGGCTAGGCTGGGAAAGAATAACGTCTCAAATTCCACTTCATATTGGGTCATTTAGTTATACACTGTGTTACAGAGAGACCGTCTCTGAGGCCTATAACAATGACATTAGATATAAATATTATATTTGGACTGTTCTGCAAAGCCTGATTCACAAAGATATGTGCACTTCAGAACTCTCATCTGGCTTAGATACAACTATTTCTGTCTTTCACGGTGCCAATTTGTTTTTCCATTTTCTGTTCATTATGCCTAGAAAAATAGGGCAGTCTGAACATGGCTGGCGAGTCCATGAAAATCCCACAAGTGAGCAGCAGCACACCTCTCCTACTCCACCTCTGGGTCTCCTGCCCTATGGCCCCAGTAAGTAGACTGAAAGCAGCATCTTTTATCCATATAAAACAACCTCCTGGAAATTAAAGAGAACTATCTAAATAATAATAAATTACAAGATTAAAGAGAACACTTGGTTTATAAACAGAACAGTAAACATAGCTCATGCTCTGCAATACTGCCATCTCATTTAGTCATAATTTTGTTTTTCTGAAGAAGAAAATATTGAGAAAAAAAAAATAAAAATATCATAGAATTTAATGACATACATTTGTGTTTCTGAACTAACTCTTTCAGATCTTTATACCATACTTTCACAGAGACTTTCACACAGAGATCAGGTTTCGAAACTTAGGTTTCCTTCAGGGCCTTCTCTTCTCTACACTGCCAACTAAAATGCAGGTTTTATAAACACAGTAGTATGGACATCATAGTTAAAATACAATTGTTTTTCTGTTCAGAATATGAAAGGATCATGGCTTTAGAGAATCCTAGCATTCCTATAAGGTCTGTGAGGAAAATATATATATATATATATATATTCTTCTCTAACAATTAATATGTTATCTACATTTCATTGAGATGGTTTGTTACATGGGAATTATCCACCTGCTTTTAATTAGCTTCAGAGATGCCCAAAATCTTGCAGTGGGCTATTATCAGAATGGATTTGGTTTGCACTAAAAACCAGTTCTGTGAATACAATGAACAACTTCACAGGAAAACTTAAATCACATTACTTTTGTACAGTTATGAATCACGTCTTAAATTTTTCATGCAATTCATAACATTCTTCCCTTCTGAGAGCGTGCTGTGGGAAGGGGCTAGAAGGGAGGAAAATGTTACACTGTTCAGTATACAGAAATGAGGCTTAACTACAGATGATGAAAAGAAACCCTTTCAAGTAATCAATACCTGATCAAATTGTAGCTCTTACTCCTGATGCTGAAATTACATTGAATAATTTTGTATATTACTTAGAAAAATAGCTGAATGGACATGAAAAATATGAATTATAACTTAACAAGTTAGGTATTTCTTTTCCCTTAAACAGTTAGTCACCTGCATACAGGAATATGATTGAAATTAGAGACCTGCAGAAATTTTGAAGGAAAAAAAAAAAAAAGAGACATGAAGATCATCCTTTTCACATACTTACAGACACAAAGGTTTATTGGATAAACACATGGAAAAGGGTGCTATTCACACATTTGATTTTGGATAGCTTATACTGTAATTACAACTTTGAGATGTAAAAGTACTTTTAATCACATCAGAAAATTAATCTCTTATTTTAATAAAAGATTAAATATAATTTTGATTTTTAGAACAAATCACTGCTGTGCACACATTATGATTAAGTATTTCTCACATTTTATTTATTCACAGCATTTTCATTTGCCTTATTTTTTCTCCTGTGCTATTGAATCATAGTGATAAAATAAATAGTGCTATATATTGCAGCTAGGCAGCTGGTTTAAATAATTACCAGTTTCCAGCCATGTGTTAAGAATCTCACATTTTAAATGTTTTATTATGAGGAGAGAAACACTAAGAAAATGAACACTCTTTATTCCAGTGAAGTTGTTTTCCTAACCCAAATTCCATTCAATGTTTTACTTTTCTTCTTAATAAATAAATAAATAAATCATTTCCTGGAGAAACCTTTCAAGAAGGTATTTATTTTAGAGTTAAGTTTTCAGACTGTCTTTGCAATATATATAAGGATCCAAACCCCAAGTATTGGGACCTAAAATGCAAACCAAATAAATCAGATGATGGTACTCAGTCCTAGCCCTACTACTGAGCTAGTAGATACTACTGGGGAGCACCACTCCTCTGATCAGACACATTACAGAACTGCCACCTCACTTCATTTTTCCCTTTGCAACTTACGTCACCTTTTCCCAAGACGCTCTGGGGGAATGTTTGCCCCAGGGACAACATCCAGAAGACATTAACTCTACACCAGGTTTGTCCTTTCCCACCCTGTGGAGCTGTTCCCACAGAGTCTGAAGCCTTCAAACACTCTCATGACCTATAGCTTAGGCTATACCCTAGAGCATGTAATCCATATGTCACACAAACACACTTCTCTGGTGGGCTGCAACACAGGCTGTGGGCTATTTCATTCATACCACACTGGAAACCAACTAGCCTCATATACACAGCATGGATTATATGCCTGCTGGAACAGGACTGGAGAATTGTGTGGGACAGAGTCTCAAACTTGCCTTTTGGGGTAGAACATTGGCATGAACATTTTCCAGCATACGGCTGCCTGACAAGGACCAAAATCATGCCAAAGAGCATGCTAACAACTGAGAAGTAAAAGTGGAAGCAATGGCTCATTGACTGTCTTATGTTCTTCTTTAGTAGTGCCAACATACCTAAAAGGATTAATTGTTCTAATGGGCTACAACCCATTTCTCTGAACTACTTTCTAGTCCCTCCTTTAGAATTAATCAAACAAAAATCATATCACAGTTTTCTTAATGGTTTCCATTACTTTTGCTTTCACAAAACTATGAAACGTGAAAAGATGTAATCCTGAGCAACAAAGTCTTACTCAGGTATAAAACATGCCTAGAATTAGATAATATACTGTAGTATTTCAAGATTTGTCAAACAAAAAGTTTGCAGTCATAATGCAAACAAACTTCAACTACAACCCCTCAAGCAAAGAGAAATAATCTTTATATCATGCCCTCAAAGTCAATGGACTTGGGTTCACTCAATATAATAAACAAATTCCACAGCTGAGGCCTTTTCAGTGAGACAATGCCATATCGCAAAGAGCATGAACTCATGCAGTAGTGAATCCCACAGAAAAAGCATATCTCTGATAACCAGACCTAAGAAAGACAAAACATTTAGATGGAGCCTGCAGTTCCCAAATGCATACTGAACAGAGAAGGAATAGTTACTTAAAATATGCATTTCCTCTGATAATTTTCCCAGAGAATAAAAAATAAATAAATAAAAACTTCACTTAAAAAAAAAAAAAAAATCAATTTACATTGGATTTTCTGCTGGGAAACCCAGGAACTAGTTCAGACCAGACTTGACCAAGTTCTGCATCTAGCTGATGGATGAGCTGAACAACCAATGTTCAGCTCATGACGCCCTCTGAACTCCTTTCTTTAAGGTTCATTCCAACACTAGCTGAAGGTACACCAAAGTAACACAGGAAAGAGCAACCATTCCTGCCCCTGCTGTGCACTTCCTCTTCGTTTGTGTTGTGTTTTTTCCTCCCCCCCACTTCTTAGATAAAAAGGTGTGCCAGATGGATATCCAAGATAATTTGACAAAAGATAGAAAGTCCATTAAGACCGTACATCTGGGACCTCTGCACTGGGGTTGTGTGAAGAAATTGTTTTTTAAATTTTACAGCTTCTCTTACATACTAATTTCAGTTCAAGCAGAATAGAACAACTTTTATATAAAATATATACAAGTGCTAATAATAATTCCTTCAGATGAAACTGATAACAGTTGAAATTTAACAGTCTAAGCTGTTTCTTCTCTTTACAGTCATTATGTGATCAGATACAAAAGGAGTGTGTGCAGACATCCCATAAAAATGTGTGAGAACAGTACTTCTTTTCTTTATGGTATCAGAATAAGACTGGAATTGCTTATATTGAAATACCACAGTGTAAAATGATAAATTATTTTTAAGGTTTTGAAATCCTCCTTGATAAACCAGAATATTGTTTATTCCCACAACATGCATAATTCATTGAGAGTTGCAGCATAAAAACAAATTGGGAAAGAGCTTGCACGAGAAAAATGGTAAGAATTAGAAAGAAAGAGAGAAAGAAAGAGAGAAAGAAAGAGAGAAAGAAAGAGAGAAAGAAAGAGAGAAAGAGAGAGAGAAAGAGAGAAAGAAAGAGAGAAAGAAAGAGAGAAAGAAAGA
>CM021770.1:22089969-22135560 GCA_011076525.1 Nettapus auritus
AGAAAGAGAGAAAGAAAGAGAGAAAGAAAGAGAGAAAGAGAGAAAGAGAGAAAGAGAGAGAGAAAGAGAGAAAGAGAGAAAGAGAGAAAGAGAGAAAGAGAGAGAGAGAGAGAGAGAGAAAGAAAGAAAGAAAGAAAGAAAGAAAGAAAGAAAGAAAGAAAGAAAGAAAGAAAGAAAGAAAGAGAGAGAAAGAAAAGAAAGAAAAGACTGTTTTTTTGTCTTTTTGTACTGCATATGTAGAGACGTACAGAGCTATCATAAAATACCATTAGTAATTGCACTTTTTTTCTCCATACTGAAGACCACAACTAAACTACTACCTAAGACATCAGTAAATTCATAATAATAATGGTATATTGGGAAGAAAGTTGTAGAACAATAACTGAACAGACTGAACATGTGGAAAGAGAAAAATGCCTGATGAACAATGCTGACAGCTCACCAGATGAATGGGGTGTGGCAGATACCTGCACGTTCTAATAACCAAACAGAAAGGATAAACTTGTAAAATAAGAAAGGTATTTATTAGTTCATTATCAGTCACTGTCTGTATACTTAAAACTTAAGACAGTAATCCAATGCCTGCATTTCAGAATACCCAAATTTAAAAAAGCATCAAGAGAAGTTATCAGAATACTACAGATGTGTATAATAGTCTCAAGCAACTGTGGTGGTTTCACTCGGGTGGGCAGCCGAGCCCCACCACAACCGCTCTCTCACTCCCCCTCCTCAAAGAGGAGCGAGGAGAAAATACGATGAAAGGGGCTCAAGGGTTGAGATAAGGGTTGATATTCCTCCCTAAGGTGACTGTGGTCTATCATATTGTTTTTCAAAATAAACTGAATCTGTTTTCAACATTCTTAACAGGGGTCATAGAAAAAGGCTACAGCACATAACACAAAGTAGTCCTTTAACACCCTAATTCCAGTTGTTTTTATTCCAGTGTATTCCAGCTGTCAAGCTTTAATTTACATGCAGCCTAACCAGTCCCAAACACTGGAGAAATAAGAAAATTTTCAAAATGACCTTCAAGTGTAGATAAGTAGTGTGCTACCAGTGGTGGAAAAAAAAAAAAAAATGAACAGCTATAGCCAAAGCAGTAACAATGTACTAATTATCCATCTAATTAGAACAGTGTCAGTTGAAAGATATTTCCGGATCCTGACACTATCTGATGATAGCAAAAGAAATGATAGAACAATAAGCACTGAGAAATTTACTTCTCGATTATTTTTTTTATTTGAATGAAAGTCTCTCCAAAAGCACAAATAAATGCTAATAGTCCATAATACAATTGATAGAATGCAGTAAGAGAAATTAGCACTCATAATATGACCATTCATATTATGGAAACACAATATTGCTTTTGCAGAAAATCACTGTTTAGTATCTGCCTTTACATTTAGTAAATCACAATAAGAGGTGAAATACTTATTTTTGTTTCTTCTGTTCTTACTGGTGGCTTTTCATCAATAGTCTTCTTGGGTGACAGAAGAGGCTGCCAAGTCACACTCAAAATAACAGAGCCAGAGTTCTTGCATAAATCATCAGAGCAACTGATTTAATTGACTAAAAACATATTCAAGAGCATTTTTGTGCAAACAACATCATAATCCAAACAGTAAAAAAAACTATCACCTTCACTAACAGGATACACAACTCATGCTCTCCCTGGTTCAGTGGGATTACTGTATTAAGGAAGAGAAAGCAGGAAGGTCATTCTTGATGAGAAATCTTAATATGATTTTGTAGGTGGGGGAACTAAAGAGCTCCCAGCTTTTGAAACAAGCTCCCTCCACTAAAAGGTGATATTCATTAACTGTTACTAGTAGGACAGCGTTACTAGTAGCTTTACTAGTAGGACAGTAAGTACTTCAGAAAAGAAGTATGATTGTCTATTTTATGGTTGTTTTTTTTTTTTTTTTTTTTTTTTTTTTTTTTTTTGTCAAGCACTGGCAAATTTCTGAACGAAATGATCCTCTTAAGTAAAAGCATTTTTTCCATAAAACCTAGGCTAAAAAGATCATATCTATAGATCAGTGAAAACCTAAAGTATTGTACAGCAATTCTACAGTTAAAGTTCAATTAACTGTATTCAAGGAATTCAACACCTAAAAATTCATTTCATTCATGGATAATTGCAGAAACAGGTTTGACAAAATAAACAGTGCACAGAATAAAAGTGTGCAGTCCTATTTCACTAAAATCAGAGAAAAACTGAATTTCTGAGGATATAAAAAACATGATGAATCATTACTATTTTACTACAGTGTATTATACTACATTATTTACTACAGTGTATTATAATATCATTAAACTGTTGAGATAAATCTTGCTTTAAGAAGTTTTATCTCAGTGCAGATAACTTTTTAAAATGTGGTTTGAAAAAAAAAAAATCTTATCTTTTGATAAGACAGCATTTCCATTATATCTTTTAAAAAACAGTAAACTTTTGGACTATGCTGCTACACCTATCACATGCACAATCTTTAGTCAAGAGATACTTACGTGTGTTTAACTTTCAGTGATGAGTCCTACTGAGTCTAGCAGAATTACTCATATGAATTCAATTTATGTGCCTCAGTTTCTGAAGATAAAAGATTCTACTCTCAACATTTTCTTTGGGGAAAGAGAGGAATTTTTCAAAACTATCTCCACAATGAGAAGGGAATTCTTACATCTGAATTTTCAGTAACACAATTTCTGAAAGAATATGTAGCATGACAGCATTGGTCTGCATGCCATGTTCTTCCTGGTTCTGCCTTTGACTCCTCGCATAGACTTTATTAAATATACACATATACATATGCAAATGCACACACATATATATATATATATACTTAAAATGCATTTTTAATGGTAAAAATAAGATTAATATAAAATAAACAAATCTAAGTTATTCACTGAATAAGCTGGTATAATATGTAAATGAATTTTATGCAGTCTTTGTTTATTTAATTGGCTTTGTTTTTCATTCAACTCAGTTTACATTATGGTGAAAAGACATTTTTATTTTTTAGTCATTCATATTTTTATACAGTTCACTGATAGAGTGCAAACATCAGGAGGAGCAGAACAGCTGTGCGAACAATACGCAAGAACAATGTGCAGATATGAGCATTTCAGTATGCTCAGCACCACCTAGATAGACAAGAGCCTGAGAAGCCTACCTTTCTCCTCTAGGACAGGAAATTCTACACATTTCAGTGGGCCAACTTGGATTTTACTACACCTTTCTAAGTCACTTTGAAAAAAATTAACAGTTCTAGAGTCACCATCCCTAGTTTAATACATTTTTTCTATTACCTTTTATTTATTTCCCTCATAGATCCTTTAGCCTTCTTTCCACATATTTACTCTTACTCAGGCCAGCTCCCTTCTTTTAAAGCCTGAAACACCTATACAGCTTTTCCCAGTTTTGTTATTTTTGTATGTCTAAAACTGCATTCTGGATTTTACGTATTATTTCTGACATGACTTTATGGTGAAACAGATGATATATTTTATCTAAAACATGATCAGAATTGTCTTAAAAATATGCATGTTTCATTTACTACAACAGATAAATAGTAAGACTGCTGAATATAAATCCAGAAGAATGGTAACATTTTTTCACTGTAGTAACTTATTTTGTTTTCCTCCCAAACTGGTTCATTTTTACAACAGTTACATCTTAACTCATAGGTTCTGCTGGGACTGTAGTTGTTTTGCAAAAGAGATATCTGCAGTAGTATTTTCTTAAATGATGAGATATATCACCAGATAATTCAATAAAAATACAAAACTCATTCTGTATCCTTTGAGTAATATATCTGAAAACTGAAAGCCTAAAAAAAAGGCACATCTGACAACAGAAAATTATTCCTGGATGAATTTTAAGATAAACTCTTTTCTTGTAAGGAGACATTTTAAAGAGCTAGATTATTAAATCTAAGTTGTTTGTTCTATATTGCCTCATCCAGTAGGACTCCACATCAAAATGCTCTTCTTGGTGCTTCATTTAGTTTCAAAGAAGACTGACAGGAGCAGAGATTTAAGTGTAAATAGGGAGTGACAAAGAAGCTTTTCTAAAGTACTGCAGACAGTTACTGGTATATGCTCTGGCAGAATGGGATCCCAAAATGTGAAACAGTTGGTGATTATTCATATTTAATTCAGAGAACCAGCAATCCCTGCATAACACATACATGCTATCATATCATCTTACAGTTCTTTTGATGGTACTGAAAATGGCTTGAAAGTGGTTTTAAAAGTTGAGATTCAGAAGAGCATTCAGTTGGGGTAGTAAATGCAGGACTACATGTCTAATTATAGCTAATTCGCTGTCTCTGAATCACCTAGATTGGAAGGGACCTCCAATGAGGGACCACCTCATGCCCAAAGCAGGTCCAGTTAGATCAGGTTGTTCAGGGATGTGTTCACTTGGGTTTTGAGCATCACCACAGAGAGAGATGTACACAGCTATCCAGTAGGTTCACAGTCTTCCTATGATGGGAACCTAGCACTTGTGGCTTCAGGCATAACAAAGGGAAAAAAAACTATGATATTCAGTGCCCATTTCAGCAATAAGAAGCCCAAAAGAAAGTATATTTAAGTTATTAAGTCCTCCTTACTCTTAATCTCTATAGAATTTCTATTATTTCTGGCACTAACTTAAAGAGATGACATTCTCCATGTTAATATAATATTACAGACTAGATATTCAGAAAGAAAATATTTCATGTCATCTTCTAGAAATAAGTAGGATTTCAGCTTTTAATTTCCAAACTGAAAAATATATTAAGGTGTGCCAAATAAGTACACTGAATTAATAATGAACTATTACAGGTAGAAGACTCAGTTTGCTTCACTAGCAGTACTGATTTTGAGCCTGTGCCAGGCTCTTGTTTCTTACCTCTGCAAGTGGATTTTGCACTGGTGAAGAACAGCATAGTTAGTTATCTTAAGAAAAGGGGCTAAAACCTAAGATTTCCATAAGCAGTTTTGGAAAGCAGTTCTCACCCAGTGTAACAAATGTAACACAACAGCAATCATCTCCAAGTGCACCTTCCTCTCACCTTCTAAGCTAAAATGGCCAGTGACAGTCTTACATGATCCGTCTTTTTTATTATTATTATTTTAGTCTCAAATGCTATCTATCATCTCAGGTACTTAAAATTTTCTTCCCAAGGCTGTGTTGTTCAATATTTGATGTTCTTTCCATTTTTGTTATAACTGCAATCTTAGAAATAAAGCTTTCAACACAACTGTTCAAAATGCTGGTATAAATAATACAAAAAAAAAAAAAAAAGTTTTATCTGACATCCATCACAAAATAACTTTTTCCTACTTTGCTTTGTCTTTGTTTCTTTTATATTACTCAGAGTTCAGTTCATTCAACCACCTTTTTTTGATATTTGATTGTAAGTATTCAGCATTCAGAGTGCATTTCTGACAAATGGCTCCTAATACATTTAGTTCTACAGTATCTGTAGCTGACTGCATCACTTTTACAATAATAAACTCTGGCAGCAATATCCACAAGGAATTCCAAAGCCTTTGAAGGGAATCATGTCCTGAAGCTATCACAGCTGTTAAACGAAGCTCCGTTATTGATAATGGTTTGCCTATTCATTTATTTCAGTGTTTTTTTAAAGTCTCCCTACAAAATAATAATAATAATAATAATAATAATAATAGTAGTAGTAGTAGTAGTAAATTCATTTTTCTGAAGTGTCTTCAGAACCTTGAATAAATGATGAAAGTGATAGTACTTTTTAGGGGTGCCTGAAATGACATGAAGAGAAATTGTTCTTTGCTATATATTTATATGAAAGTGAGACCAGTAGTGATACCAGTAGCACTTATTCATTTCCATAAAAACAGAGAATGTCCACAAGAAGAAGACATGAAATAAAAAGTAGAAAATAAAATAGAAGGGGCAGGGCAGATATAGATATGTGAGTACTAATGAAGAAAAATATCTAATGGAAACTAAGATAAAGGCTGGGCCAGTACACATACAATTAATCAGCTATTTATTAAACTGCTCCAGAAGTGTTCTTTATTTAGGAAAGCAGTGTGACCTGTCTGAAGTGAAGTAGAATGACAAAAAAATGAGAAGGTCCTTAAATAACTCCTCAAATAAATAGCTCAGGTATTCATTTTGTGTTCAAGACACTGTTAGAGTAACAGACACTTGGGTGTAGCAGAATGTATCGAAGTTATATCATCCAAAGACACACAGTGTGCGCATAGTGTCAGCATATAAGATGGCCAACATACACTGTTTAAAGCAGTAAATCGCTAGTAGATGCACTTGGTCCCTTCAATGGATTTAGACTGAAAACACAAAATATTTCTTAAAGGATGACAAAAGCCAGACAGATAGAATAAATAAATAAAAATCAATAAAAATCAGGATTAGAAGGAAAAGTCTGTAACATCCACTCTCTGAATTATGAAATAACACTTGTAACATTAAATCTGAATATTTTGAAGTCTTTTTGATAAGGTTTCCCCTCACACTATGGTATTATAAAGACTAAATGGAGGGTAAATATGATCATTTCCCTTCAAACTTCATTTACCTATCTATTGCTGTTGTGGTTCCTTTATTGAATTTAGCTACCTTCTGTATTACTTGCTAGTTGTGATCCTTTCTCTAAGATTTGTTTACTTATCTTCTGTCAGACTCCAAGTTCTTACAGAATTGCAGGAAAGCACTCACAAAGATTGAGAGATTAGCTCAAATTAGTTTAAATAAACGCCACAGAACAGATAAAACATATCAAAAAACCTCATCTGCAGAGCTGACTGAATGACATGTATTAAAGATTAGGTAAAAGCAGTTTCATTTTCAAAGGTAAACTCTTTCAAAAACGTAACAGAAAACCCAATATAGAGAATTTATGTAAAAGTATAGATTCTACTGGCATTGCCTACTTATTCTAATCTTCATTAAAAATGTCTGATACAAATTAAAAACTTTCATTCCCAAATTTTCTTTTCCACTCATTTAAAAAAAATGTTTCTATATATATGAAATACATCCTGTTTCAAGATGACAAATCTGGAAATGAAGTTTTGGAGGGATTTGGCACTTTATAATCTCCATCTGAGAATTCTGGTTGTCTGTTTTAACTGTCTTTAAATCAGAAAGTTTCCAGCTACTGCAGATGTGAAAATAAAAGCTCAAAAAGCTGACCCAAGTGCACCACATAGTTCAAAAATGGCTAGTTAAATAGATGAATCCTTAGAATAAAAGTTTTGTGGTTATTTTTGTTTTTTAAATCCTGACTCATGACTTCGGAACACAAAAATTTGGCAGTAAAATCTTTTTCCCCCCTTCAAACTCTACCACCATAAATGCATACCAAGAAAAGAGCTTGGAACCCTGAAATAAAAACACTTGCCTGAAATATCAAGGGAGCTGTGTACCTCCCTGCTGCAGGAGGGAGCAGGCAGTGACCTCTGAATTCCCCTCCATTCACTTCCTCTGGACCTCACCAAAAACCTTCAGAATCACCAAGTCTTTGCAAAGGGAAGAAAGTCAGGGCGGGAAGAGTGGGCAAGCAGCAGAAGGCGAACTGGGCAAAGCCCAGCATATGGGACTGGAAAAGCACCTGGGAGCTGCTGATGGCTGAGTCCACATCAACAGAACTTTCACACTCGGAGCTTTCTCAAGGTAGCAGAAGTCAGAACCAGAGTAAGGATATGAGGATCTCATCAAGCAGCTACGTTTTGAGTGCCCACAGTTCCCAAAGGGCACTTCTCACAGCAAAATATTTGGAGTGTTAACTCTGAAGCACATCTTAACTAAAGGCTACACGATTGCTGCTGAATAATCAGATACTCTGTACAGCCAGAACTTTAAAATCCTATATTACATAAATAGGAAATAGATTTCCTAGATGCTATTTTTACAGTTGAAACTTCTATCTACAGAGACTCCATTTGTAAATTTACTTCATTTCATTTCATTGACACACACTGGAGACGCTCAGCTCAGAAACTTTCCTTTGACAGACCAATCACTCTGAGAGAAGAAGTGTTTTATTTTTCAGATACTGCTGTGTAGGTGTTCAGACATCATTTGGGGATTCAGCAGAGCCAAGATTACTGGAGTTTAAAATTGTTTTTGATGTTTTTTGCATCTACAGCTATCTATTGTGATACATATGTGCATCAGAAGACAGTTATCACGCTGTACGTAGAAGAACTTTCTTTGTGTGTGCTAAGCTAAACTGGTTTCATATAATCAGAGCCAAAAGGGAGCTGCAGAAAAGTGAAAGGCAGTATCTTCTTGTGTTCTCTTTTATAATACAAACTAGAGGATATATAAACATATCATTACTTACTCTGAAAGGTATTTTACTTGTCCAACAGTATTCTCTTAGCATTCTTTAAGGAAACAGATTTTCAGGTATTTAAAATGGCAAAGTGGAAGATGTTGAACGTCAAAGGTCATTTTTCGTTGCCAAGCCTTCTCTCACTAGCAGAATGGAACTGATACTACTTTTATTTTGCAATAATCTACCTGGATAAGCACGCGGGACATGAACAAACACAAGATTTCAAGCTCCCTCACTCCCAGTGCAAAATAACACAGCCATCAATTACAGTTAAAATTAAAGAAAAAGAATAATGGAAACAAAAATATATAAACATTCACACAGTCTTTATGAACAAAGACAAAACCCAGAATGGTGTCAAAGAAGAAAATGAGAGATGGTCTTCTTCAGGACCCCAGCACTGGAAGCTATATTGTGCATTGTCTTATAAAGCTCCTCTGAGTGTGTTTTGCCCTTAAAATTACAGCCATTTCTGTAAGTATTATTATTTCACAGACAGTGAATTAAACTACCAGAAAGAGAATTATTTGTGTGGTTTTGGACTTGTGGGTGAGTTGGCAACATAATCAAATATCCGGTGTTTCAGACTGAAGCTCTGAGCAAGTGACTCTCCTTCTCACTTCACTGATTTCAACCTGAGTGTTAGGTTGAATGAGAATTATATAGCTGAGAATTACCACAAGAGCAAAAACTGTGAGCAAGAATTAGCTGAGATGTATGAGCCAATACAGGAAAGCTTAAGACAAGTTCAGCTGCACTTGTTTAGGGCAAAGCTAATTTCACCCCTAAGACTGAGCTTCTTGTTAAATCACTGCATACAGAAACCAAAACGTATTCACATGTTCATTTTACAGTTTCCAATTAAACCAGTTCTGTTTCAGTGAAGACCCAGCTAATTTCTCTATGAAAGTTTTCATGGTGTTTTTTTTTTGTTTGTTTGTTTGTTTGTTTGTTTTCAGTGTGAAAGGCAACTGAAACATTATGTCAGCAATGACATGTCTGAAGAGAAAGGCAGTGAGAGTGGTGGTTCCTTCCAGGGAGATCTGATGCCCCAGTGCTGGATGGCAAAGGGCTCTTCTGAACAGCATCCTTAGGAGACAAGAGAATCTCAGAGCGAAGACTGATTTCATTCTGTCAGTACCCCACCATCTGACACAAAAGTTAACTACCTTCATAAGAGATAGACCTAGGGATATGCTCAGGTAATACACTGCAGAGAATAATATGCCACAATAAAAACTGGGAACATCATTTCAGCAAGCATCGGCAATCCTAGAGAGGGTAACGGCCATTGTCAGTTTTGTCAGCGTTAAGTTACATACAGGCCACATAAGTGCCTTTAAGAACTGTTACACTAAGTGCAGTTATCTTCACAGATGCCGTGCCAGATCATACTGCTGTTAAAGTCAGAGAACAAGTGTTTTTCAGGCCTCTTTGGAAAACCAGTACCTATCTGCTCTACGCTGCCAAACAGTAAGGAATATACAATTGAGCTTTAAAGCAGCCTTTGCTAATTGTAACCAATATGATTTGACAGAAATTCTGAGATGGCTTAACATAATTTAAGCAGACAAAATTAAAAAGAAATGGAACACAATCCAAGAAGTATTGACTTTGCAAAGTCAAGCTGTAAAGCCTGAAATCTCTTCCACTTAGTAGATGCCATGTACTGAAAGACCTTAAAACCAGTACAAGAAAATCTGCTTGCCGATCCACACAGTTCATCATAAATATAAAGGCTGCAGCAAACAAATCCTGCCTGAGAATGCAGCTAAAGAACTCCATCAAGGTGTCAGATGCCTACTATACTTTCAGCTCCCTTTCATTGTAGGAGATAAATAAAAAATATTGCTGGACTCGGTGGCATTTTTACAGAATTCTTCAAGCACTTTAGTTTGAAATGAAGATTTTGACTGTCAACATTTCTTCACAGATAATCTCTCTACATATTTGAAGGGCACAAGGTAGAAAATTTACAGACATTCTGAAGATTAAGATGACAAGTGACCCCAGCTAATGACAAGTACTTTCACTCACCACTCACAACAGCTCACTGTAGTAGTTACATTTGGAATTGGCCCAGGAACGGTTAAAAACGTTTTATCTTAGTGAAATCCTAGCAGTAACTTTTATGTAGATGTTTGGCTACCAAAAGCTACGAAAAACTGTAATGGCATTCATCCACACCTAATACTGTCTGATTGAAAATACTGTTGCTCAATTTGTCAATTATAAATTGCCACCTTGCTCTCACTCTGATCAACTAAATCATTTGTGATACTATAAACAAAAAGCTTCTCTATAGCCACCTTGCCAATAAGTCTTATGAAAACATTCAGCATTGGATAAGGCTTTGAGCTTGTACTGACCTTTTACAGCTGTGATAAATCACCATTACTATGGTTTGTGTGACCGCATATTTATCTTAAATGTAGATGAAATTGCATTTGCAGTTATGGCTTGTACTCCAAAATAAGATGGTTACTCTTGTAAACCTTTCAAAGACTATTTTCTAAAAATGATTTCAGAATTTTAAGTACCTAGTGCTAGCACTGGAGCCTGAAATCAGATACCTTGAAAACCATACCATCTGTTCTAGTTCAACTTTCAAGAAGTAAGAAAAAAAAAAAAAAATCCTCCCCCCTCTCCCCCGAATCAAAGCACAAAATTAATGCTTAACAACTTCCTGAAATACTCTAGAGTTGAACTGAGTAAAGTAGTCAAATATCAATCTTATTTGGAGAATGTCAACAAAACATAAAAACCATTCAAAGTGCTGTTGACACTGCCTGACAGAGCAATACACATACCTTCAAGACTATAGATTTCATCACGAGCACCTATTCGACTTCTGTAACGGACTAGTGCTTTTCAAAATGCCAAACTTGGAGAGAGAACTCTTTTCTTCAAGTTTTTTCTATATTACATATTTATAAAGCTAGTAAAATTATTAAATAGCAAGCAACTCAAGTTGAATATTTCCTTACTTGAGAAAATAAATCAACAATGGCAGGGAGAGTCCGTACTTTGTACTTTGCTATTTGTCACTTTAAAGATATCTCTTTTATTTTAGGTATTATTTCTGCTTTTGTACCTTCAGAGAATCAAAACAGTAATTATAATAGAGGTTTAACAACTACAAGAGAAATGACTCCATACTTCCTGCCACTTCCATTCATGTTGAATTACACTGATTGAATACTTGAGTCCACCACTCTTACCCATTTTGAGTAGCGCTGAGAAGCAATGCAAGTCGCACTGAAATCTAGAAGGCTTTTTCACATTTCTAAGCAGCTGTTCACCAAAATTAACTGTAAAGAACTAGACCATTCTCAGAGAGTACCTGTTTTATCAACACAGAGTATCAATGTATGTGTCTTAGAAACTGTTATCAGAATAATCTCTTGCACTCCGTTGGTTCAGCAACTGAAGAAGTCTATCACTACCTGAAGTACAGTGTGGAAGAGAGATCCTGTTCTACAGAGAGAGACAAAAGATGGAACAAGGACAAAGGCAGCAAACTGTACAACATCCTTGTGCAATGGGCAAGCAACTGAGGCAAATACTTAACTGGATCAGATTGAATTTATAAAAGTGAATTCACTTTTTTCCACTCCCTCACACTTTTTAGATTTCAGAAATGCCTGACAAAGAGAGGTTGCAATGAATACCCCAGCAAGTTTCATGGTGTTCACCATACTCAAATAAGGAACAGATTTTGGGTAAGAAACCTAACAAGAGGTAACCCACTTTAACTACTTGATCTCCTTTCTTCTAAAGCATCATGGTTGTAATTTTATACAAATGATATACCAGAACTATAAAAAGCTCCTTGGCCTACAATCTGGATCATCTCACTCCCATCTGTAAATCATCAACTAACCACTGACTAGTCAGCAGTTACACATTTTAGGTAGTAATTTATTACATAATTTTTTAAAAATATATACAAAATGATTGTGGGCTTTGAGAGGTATGCAAGAATAAGATTAACAGATTTCTTATTTAGCTTGAATATGACTTAAATGACCAAATCTGTAACAACAAGCTTGCCCAGTGAACACACTATTATTTTATTCATATTTCCTTAAGCTTGTTACAAGATTTTATAAGCTGCATTAGCCCAAGGCATATAACACTCACAAGATTAGTCCAATTTCTTGCTGAATAGATTATATTGCATTATTTTGTAGCTGCACAGTTTCAAGGAGAATGAGCAGCAAAAATCAACTGCAAACCACCAGTAGCCTCATTCATTCCCAAATGAATTATCACTTAAACAACTAAAAATTCCAATATCTTACTTTCTAACATGCGACATAACTTAAAAAAATACACTAAGCTTGGTTTCCAACTTTACTTGGTACTTTACAACATTCGCTCTACTCCCCAGAGAAGGCTACTGAGCTCCTAATAGTTCCATAAGCTCAAAATAAAAGCAGAGCTCTTGGCCATACTGCTTTGGAATGTTAAGTCTGCAAACTAGGCAAAGTATTTTATATGCTAAGGGGTGGTTTTGATTCTATAATAAAAGGAATTTAAATTCCTAAATCCTATGGTGTTATTATGAACCTTCAAGACAGTTTTCTAACCTTCAACAATGTGCCTTTATCTTTAAACTCCTTTAGCTTTCCTACTATGTTTAAAGAGAAAGAACTTTCATAAGACTGATTAAAATTTCTTAAGCTATATAGTTTCATAAATATGTTTTCAAGAAGAAAGAAGAGCTCTTGAACATTTGCTAAATGTCCACATTTAGCAAATTATCAAAACAACTATAGCAGCATAAGCTAACTACTTTTATCAGCATTCATGAAGGTTTTCCTGCATTTCGCTCACATTTAAAATACATTTCTGATTGCTTTTAGCAATAAACAGCACCAAAAAAAAAAAACAAAGGTAGGAATTATCATAAACAGCTTTTCTCAATCTACATTTTATTTTCCAAATTTCCTTTTAAAGCATTATATTACTTTCTTTGACAATTTCTGTCCCTGCATTCAAATACAGTTTATATAAGTATTAGTTTTAGTAATTTTAAATTTTTCTTTCAGATTAACTAACTTTACTACTTCTGCTTCATTTAGGTATTTCTATTTTAATGAAAGAACTTTGTCTAAGATTGTTTTTTTGTTGTTGTTGCTGCTGTTTTTCTTTAATATATACTGCAGTGGTAAACTTTGTCTAAATAATGTTACTTTCATTGGTAATATTTATGCCACGCTTAAATTTTACTTGCTTAATTTCACCTCCTTTACAATGTTTTTTGTTGTTGTTCAGAACTCCAATACATTACTGCAGCATAGAAAAAGAGAAATGGAAGCTTGTCTTCTAGTTCCTTAAGTAAAAATGTTTTAATGGAGATGTGTTACTGTTTTTAAAAGAGACATATTGTTATATTCCAAAATTTGCATATAAGAAAATGTTTCAGTTTGTTTTAAAATTCAAGAGTGCCTAACAGCCAGTAGTGATTTCTCATTAGCAGTCATTTGTGCAAAATGTGAGCAGAGTTTAGGAATACCAAGTGTAGACCAAATCCTGCAATCCTTATGCCTGCCAAGGACAATATTCCCCTCCCAATACACTACTGGTTTTTGTCCCTATACTATCCTAACAAAACAAAACAAAACAAAAAAATTAAACACTTTTTCTGGATTCAATGGATAAATATCTAATAAAAGTATCAAAAATAATATGTTTTATGATAATTGGTTTTATGTGTTAAGAAACAGCTCTGTCACTAAAGTATTTTAAAACACATCCTTCATTTCATTCTCCTCTCTCCTAACATAAACAGTCCAAATCCCTCTTCTTACAACTGTATTGGAATAAATTTCAAGATAATTTTGATTATGCCAGCATCCAAGAGGTTTCTTATATTTTTAGGCTTCAGCTTGAAACTTTTATTTGAGGGTTAATAAGCTGGAATTGTTGTCTTCCTTCTGGGGAATCATTTTTTTCTGGTCTCCAGATTTTCAAAATATTATTACAGCAATTCACATGTATTTGATGACTTAATTCTCCTGCATTACCTTCAAAGTCTACCAAATACCTTGTACCAAGCAACTCATTCATGGGATAAAAGGACAGGCCGGCAGGCAATGTCAGAACCATGTTGAGCCAATATGGCAAAACCTAGCCCTCCTACTTCTCAGATTATTTATAAAATCCAATACATCTTCATGGTATTTTACTAATAAAGGATGGCAGTAGATTTCATGCAGAAACAGGTCAATCATCAGAGCATACTGGTACAGTATTTCACAGAATCACAGAATCATCTAGGTTGCAAGAGACCTCCAAGATCATCGAGTCCAACCTCTGACCTAATACCAACAAGTCCTCCACTAAACCATATCCCTAAGCTCTACATCTAAATGTCTTTTAAAGACCTCCAGGGATGGTGACTCAACCACTTCCCTGGGCAGCCTATTCCAGTGCCTAACAACCCTTTCGGTAAAAAAGTTTTTCCTAATATCCAATCTAAACCTCCCCTGGCGCAACTTTAGCCCATTCCCCCTCATCCTGTCACCAGGCATGTGGGAGAACAGACCAACCACCACCTCACTACAGCCTCCTTTCAGGTACCTGTAGAGTGTGACAAGGTTGCCCCTGAGCCTCCTCTTCTCCAGGCTAAATAGTCCCAGCTCCCTCAGCCGCTCCTCATAAGACTTGTTCTCCAGACCCTTCACCTGCTTTGTTGCCCTTCTCTGGACTCTCTTGAGTACCTCCATGTCCTTCTTGTAGTGAGGGGCTCAAAACTGAACACAGTACTCGAGGTGCGGCCTCACCAGAGCCGAGTACAGGGGGACAATCACTTCCCTGGACCTGCTGGCCACGCTGTTTCTTATACAAGCCAGGATGCTGTTGGCCTTCTTGGCCACCTGAGCACACTGCTGGCTCATATTCAGCCTACCATCAACCAATACGCCCAGGTCCTTCTCTGACAGGCAGCTTTCCAACCACTCATCTCCCAGCCTGTAGCGCTGCTTGGGGTTGTTGTGCCCCAGGTGCAGGACCCAGCACTTGACCTTCTTCAACTTCATACAGTTGGCCTCGGCCCATCAGTCCAGCCTATCCAGATCCTCCTGCAGAGCCTTCCTACCCTTGAGCAGATCGACACACACACCTAACTTGGTGTTGTATGCACACTTACTGAGGGTGCACTCGATCCCCCCATCAAGATCATCAATAAAGATGTTAAAGAGGACTGGCCCCAGTACCTAGCCCTGGAGGACTCTACTAGTGACCAGCCTCCAACTGGATGTGACTCCAGACTGCCCTTCATAAACCCATACTGACTGGGCCTGATCGCCTGCTTGCCCTGTAAGTGCTGCATGATGACACTCAAGATAATCTGCTCCATGAGCTTCCCTGGCACTGAGGTCAAACTAAAATGTCTATAGTTCCCTGGGTCTACCCTCCGGCCCTTCTTGTGGATGGGTGTCACATCTGTTATTTGCCAGTCAAGTGGGATTTCCTAGATAGCTAGGACTGCCGATTTGTTGACAGCTATCACATTCTTAGTCTTAATTGGCATTGAGGACTACTCCTGTTATTTTTAATACATAGCTGACCATCCAAAGACATTGCTGTCACACTCTTATTTTCTCACAAAAACCTCTGTCTCCAGATCAAAACATGGATACAGAGTGGCCACCCTGAGGGAGGTTGCTGTTTCCAGTTTGGATTCCAGAAATGGACTTCTCAAACCAACCAAGGCAGACCCAAAGCCCTACCAAATCTCCTTTTCCCCCCAGCGACTGAGCATAAGACAAGACTGATTGGCTAGCAAGCATGTGACATTCCTGAAAGGAAAAATAAAGTTCAGGCCACAGCAGCCATTACACTGCCATAGCTGCTACTTCTAGGCTGGGTCTTGAGAAAATCCTCAGGAACCAGAGAAAAGAGAGTGGAAAACAGGTTGTTGACTAAGCTGAGCAACTTTGGTGTGACAGCTGGGAGGTTTATCAGCAACAGGGCTGTCAGTGCTGGACAGTTTTTAAACAGACTTAGAGAAGGCCTGCAATCCAAACACCACCAGAACATAACAACCACTCTCCATATGTGAAACTCAGTTTAGTTTCTAATGTATCTGTAAAGCCCTAGTTTACATTAAAATCAGCACAGTGGTAATAACACAGATTGTAATGTCTAGTTACCTGTAGCTGGCAGTTTTACACTTTGACTAACTGTTGTAGGAAGTAAGCCAGGCTTACACGGGCTGGTGCCAGCTATAGCTAAAGACCATCTGGAAGTGCACAAAGTTTCATCTGAAAGCACTCCAGTAGAAAAGAAGGAGGCGGGAAGTACTTTCCTTCCATCTCCTCTGAATTTCTGATTCCTTTAGAAGCAGAAATTCATCAGCTCCCCTTCCCAGATAATGAAACTTCACAGGAAAAGCATCTTATACCAAGTTGAAAATGAATGTATTTATTTAAAGATTATCCATCTGGAACATGCAACCCTAAAGGAAAAGGGCCTACCTCAGTGGTGCCCTGCAGGCAACACCTGAGAGGCAACAGTGACTTTTGAAAGTCATCTCTGAGTTACTGCCAATAGTTCAAACATAGAATCGTAGAGTCATTAAAGTTGGAAGAGACCTCCCAGATCATCTGGTCCAACCATCACCCTACTCTCAATATCACCCCACTAAACTATGTCCCTAAGCACCAGGACAATACTAAAATCCTGAATTATGACCTGCAGCAGTACCAGTCTTGAATTCTCTGATGGTATAATGCTGGTTACAATAAATTCTTCAACAGAACGATGTTTAACTTATATGTGTCTGTTCCACATATCCACATATCTTGTATCTGATATAACATGATACAATTAAAACTCACTGTGTTAAATCAAGGTAAAACAAATGAATCTGTCCTAAGAACGCGCTAATTTTCAGAGTCAGAAGGTTGTCAGATGGCCTATGTAACAGCTGTACTTAGCCAGTTTCTTGTCTTGCTCTTCCATACTCTGTCCTTTGTATTCAGCCGTTTAATTTATTAAGTGTCTTGGTCATCAGCTAAAGAGTAACAGGAAATGGTAATATTGCAAGAAATTAAGCATTTTGAAAATAGAGCTGGTTCTTTCCCTTTTCAAATAACTTGGTCATTTAAAAATGTTCTGTCCATATGGAAAACAAAAAATCAGCTGATTTTTAAACACTCAGTGCCATTAATTCATATTATGCTTACTAAAGGTTTCAGTAAACATTTCAGAATTGATCCTAGTGAATATCTAAAATCAGCTTATCCCAGGCACTTGCAAGGCATATCCCAGGCACTTGCAAGGCATATGATTACTTCACTTTCATGAACTCAGTCATGTCACAAACCAGAGACGTGACCAGAGATGCACAAAAATATTACACAGCCTATCAAGAACTCTGAGCAATTTTGTGTGCAGAAATAAAGTGGAATCTCTGAATTTCTAGCTGTGATGATCTCCCTAGTCTTTCTCCTTGTGGTTTGCTCCCAGAAGAAAGCTCAACAGTCTTTTGACTATGACAGAACAGAAATAAATGGGATTTTAATCTAGAGGTCATTGGATGGTCCAGAGGTCAATGACCACTGTTTCCACACAGTCAGTATTTGGGTGCGTAGGTTTGTTTTGTTTTTGTTGGGGGGGGGGGGGAGGGAGGGGGGTTGTTTATGTTGTTTTTGTGTATGTGTGTTTTCTCTTTGAGAATTGGGTTTTTGGAAATTCTGTGACTTTGACTTGCTTCAGAATCTGCACTATCCCTTCTGGTGTTTCACAAGCCTTTTCTTGCTACCCCTGTTTTGCCAAACTCGTGTTTGAGTTCAGGATATGAACACACTTTGAAGGGAATCTCTTCCTCCTGCTCATCACCACTTCTGTGCTTTGGTTTGCAGCACAAAACAGCCTGAGAGCACACTGATGGGATTTCTTGCAGATGAAATCAAGTTCAGGCTCAGATCCAGGAATGCACCTAATGCCTTTCAGAAGGCAAGGAGCATTCGGGCTGCATGACCAGACTAGCATTAGTCTGAAATTAAACACAAACACACACTCCCGCTTGCACCCAAAATATGTGTAAAGATCTAAAGCAGCACTTACTACTCCAAAGTGATAACCAAACCTCCATGGGACAGACATCCAGTCCTTAGCACCAACTCCACACGGCCACAGTGCTGCCTGCACAGGAGCCCTGCAAAAATGCCCTGCACCTGCTCACAGCCACTCCTGCTGCTGGGCTGTTTGGGACCTGGTAATCCCAAGCAGACAGACAGTTTTCTCTCTTCCTCTTACCAAATTTCCAGACAGACTGAAGCACTGTACCTTCTTGCCCTCAAGCTTCATCACAGTAGCTTATATATTTTACACAGTGGTGAGGGCAAGGAATTACTTCATTCTGGACACCATTACCCCCATCCTTCTGTCTTCCTGGGGATATCAGATGAAAGTCCAGGCAAAAGCACAGCAGATGCTCAGTTAATCTACTTGCACATTACTCAGCTTCTGTGCTTGACAGAACTTCTTGGAAACACCAAAAAGCTGTGACAACTGACCACCCTTAAAGCCCTCCCTTTCACACCTCTGCCACCAGCCCTACAGATTAAGCACATCAGGCACCATTGCCATTTAACACGTTATCTATGACTTCTTAGGCATAAAGAGAATAAATTCTTTGGCATGTCCTTTACAACACATTCAAGAAATCCAGCCTAACGGTTCTGCTTTGTAGTACTGTAATGAAAAAAAAAAAAAAAAAAAAAAAAAAAAAAAAAAAGGTAATAACGTAGTAGATAGATGTGACAATGCAATAGGACTGAAAGATGAATCATTAAGCCTTCCCTCTGCAGCTAAAGAACTATCCGTTACTTGAAGAATGATATTGCACTACATTGACAATATTCATCAGAATCTATATGATGTTTAGCAGTTTATAGCTTTCCTACAAGTTCTGCATCACCATTGCTCCTTCTCATTTTTCTTTCTTTTTTTCCTCTATCCTCTCAAAAATAATAATGCTGCAACTTAAATTCATGCTTTTCAAAATGAAAGAACTTAGATAATATTTGACTCAGAGTGTTTGGAAGTTTTCTTTGTTTGTTTTAATATTCCTAAATAGTGAATGTCACTTCTGAAAAACTTCAACATGCATCTTAGCATGAGGATGATAGATTAAGCTCTCAAAATACAACATGGACTTTGATCCCCAAAATCATTTTATTACAAATACAAGATTTTCACTTATTTTGGACTACACACCCAGAACAACAAATATCACAGATAATGTTGGCATAAATTTAGCTCTAAACCAGACTACAAATTCTGGTAAATACTAAAATTTACCAGCCATAATACCCTAATCAGAAAACAAATACTGTAGGATTGCATTTTTGTCAGACTGTACAAAATGTTCTCTAGGTAACTTAAGATTTGTATTTTGAGTACTTTTAAAAAGAGTAAAGCAATGAACATTATTAAAAATATATGGATTTTGATTTTGATTACTCAACCAATTACATAGTGCTGATTTCTCTTTATATAAAATAGGAATTCATCTCTCTCACTTGCACAATTAAAATAAACCTAGTACCAGACTATCATCTTGCACAAAAGGATCTATTGAAGTATTTCTATCAGAATAATGTGAAAAAGATTCCCTTTTTCGTATTCATAAAAGTAAAATGAGATTGTATTCACCTTGAGAGGACACAGAACATGTTCTGCACTGTGTTCTTGCCATAAGTCATGTGATAACCTGAAGCTATCACTCGCACCAGGCCCATAACTTAAACACCTAAATAAAATATTGTACAGTTGCATCCTGGAAATAATTCAATTCAGGAAAAAAAATAAATAAAAATCTTCAGAGTAAAGATTTTGCTACTCACACACCAGCCTGCTATGGTCAGTTTGTATTTTCTCAGTTTGGCTGCTGTTAAGGTTTATTGACAGTGGCATTTGGCTATATACTTCATAAGAATCCTGTATAAATACGTACTGTATTAAGTAAGACCAACAATCTTTGATCATACACATGGTATCATCAAACTGTCACATACAGACTTCATTAACAGCGCCGTTAAACTAATGTGACCCAGAAAGGCTTTTTCTGTGAAAACACTACCTATGTCTAGAAATGAGCAACAAGCATTTTTACCAACACCAGATCCCATCCTAATACTCAGGAGACACTTCAGATGAAGTGAAGAGACCTGAACAAAGGCAGGGAACAAGCAACTTCCCTTAATGCCTGCAGCATGAATGTCGTAAAAATGCTTCAATGTCCTGCTACTGAATTCTGGCAAAGGAGTTTGGTGTTGAATACTTTTATAATAGTTTGCACATTGTCTAGGAAAAGATTATTATAGTCAGTCAGTTTTAAGTTACAGAAGAGAAAAAAAGCTTGCTGGTTTTACGTGATTTAAGTACCTTTTGTTGTTGCTGTTTTCTTTTAAAGCATAAACCCTGCTCCCAAAAAGCTATGCATTGTATTATCATTCAATTCCAAATGATATGGGGAGTGGGGACGATCCCCAAATGAGTGGGGATGTTCTACACAGCAGAAAGCTGAAAGCTGCATTATAAACCCCCCTCCAAATATCTTTACAAGTTGAAGCAACAGTAACTTAACTGTCTAGAAAGCATTTGTGATTAAAGAATTGTTAGCATGAATATTCCTCCTTTCCTCTAATACCTTGGATTACTTGGGTTACAGTTTTGGCATAATATAAGGTATATTCTTATACCTGTTACACAAGAGATTATCTATCAATAATACATAAATAATCCTAGATTACATAAGACTTTACCAGTGCATCTTCAGGGTGATTAATATGTCCTTTCAAATAGCTGTAATTTCAGTCAGTAACTAAATCATATGAATTTTACACAGACAAGCCATAGCTTTAGGTTTTCCAACTTGCTGTAAACTTGATTGAAAGTGATGTGAAAAGAGCAGAGATCTAATTTGTTTACCCTTTAAATATATATATAGATATATAATATTACTCTAATTGTTTTATAAATTCTAAAAAATCTTATGAAAGACAGAGAAAATTCTTTAATATGGCTAAAAGGTCACATTTCCTAGCACAGGAAAAGGAACAGTGCCAAATTACCAAAATCACTTTTTCTTTTTTCTTTCAATTTTTTTCTTTAAACTTAAAATGCAAGGTACTGTAGAACTACTGAAACATTGAACTTAATGAGAAACTTAAAGATCAAAGGATAGTAATATTCAAATCACAAAACTCTTCATGACTTTCATCTCTGCAATAAAGCTGCTGTGAAGTGACTTAGAGCACTACTGTTTTTAGCAGCATCCCTTTTACCAACACCCACCACCCAATAAAAATCCCACTGGCAGCAACAGACAGGGAGAACAGAAATAGCATTCATTACAGAAACATGAAGACATGGTCTGATTATTTTTAAATTTCAGCTTCTTAAGCTAATACATTTATTGAACATCTTTTTTTGTTGTCAATACTTTGTAGGTAAAGTGGCAGGAGTTAAAATTGATGGGGAAATTGAATAATTGGATAACAATAACAAACACCATTAAAATCACTGTGTTTGACATCTCAAGAGTTAAATTAGAGTTGGAGTATTTGGCAGAATTCGAAGCAGAAGTATTCACAGATGTCCACCTGGTGAACATGTTTGCCAGTGTCAAGTCAAATGACACCTGGAAAATTTCCAGTGCTGAGTATTTCCAAATACACAGTGTACTACTGGACAGTCAACAAACAATTATTTTGATACTACAGCAATTCTACTTCTGTACTGAACAACAAAAAGAGTCACACATTTACTAGTATATGTATAGAATGGAAGCTTCTCCCACGTGGAAAAAGTAGATTGTCTTGGTAACTCTGTGCCCCTACCCTAAAACACATCACATTTTGATAGCATTCACGTAAGTAGCTGTCAGTGTCTAGAAGTAGATTTTCACCATTTTATTTATATTAACACCCAGGAGAGACCAATGTGATCACATCAGATAAAGAACCTCTCCCAGTTTAAGCAGCATCAAGAGCCCAATTTCTTGTTGAGTTTTTACAATACCCAGTCTTAATTTAAGAAGGAATTCACTTGAATTTCAGCTTGCATTCTTATACCAAATGCATTTGGTTTGAGCTCTCAATGACTATATTTTATTTTCCAAATTAAATTATTTTTGATATCAAACATCTATCTTCTTTGTAAACAAATACAGGACATGATCAAATAACATTTTACTCTCAAACAAGATTTGTGAGAAGACTTTTAACTATATAGCATACATTTTCTAGTCTTTAAATCATTCTTGAAATTTTAAAATATAACAACTTTTTCTAGTAGGCTCTTTTTCCAGTAGCAGCAAACAAAAGCAATACCAACTCCTTAATTCTGCTTTTCGTTCCCTGCTTTGGATCCAAGATGATATTATCAGTGCACTTTTAGTAATATCACACCAGGAGCAGATGCTTAACCGATTATGCACTGTTATAATTAACTGCTTTTTGGTGACACAGTGCTGGAATTGCTTTCTGGAATGTACATGTGCAAGCTACTTTCTTTGTTCTGGATATCTGACAATGTTCTTGGCCATGTTAAAATGAATGTTGATCTACCAAGTCCTGCTTGCCAAGCGATCCTGGTTACTCCACAGAACTGCCCCAGGCTGTAATCATTCCTCCAGACCCTGTCTTCTGAGAACTTTACGTTTTCCATCTGGATCATGAATAAATACACTGAACAGCATCAAGTCATCAGGAACAGGTCAGACAGAATTCTGTTTAGATCACTGTCTTATCTTTGATAGCAGTCAAGAAAAGATTCATAGATATAAAAGCTACAGCAAAAAGTCCTGCAGGTAATATGTGTGAAGCATGAAGAATTACTTTTTATTTCTTAGAAACTCCAAACTAATTTGTTGCCTTCTCAATCCTATACTGTGTAAAACCTAGAAAAATAACCTTCCCTATTCACTTTTAAGCGTGTTTCAGGATAAAACTCTAAAAATCCCTTAGCTATTCATCATTCTTCATACACAAACTGTTCCATGGTTCTGCACATTTATGGCCCCTTTTCTGTACCTTGTCTTGTTATGCTATACCCTTTTTGACACAGAAGAATCAGAACTGCACACAGCATCCAAGATGCAGATGCATCACCGTGCACTTACACAGTGGGAACAAGATGTTTTGTTTTGTTACTTGTGTTGACTACTGCTGATCTGTCAGAAAACAAGCATCTAGTTTAAAGTCAACCAATGCATAAGTTAAAATGTTCTACATGCCCTTTTTCACTTAGCATTTATCAGTACTGACATTTATCTCAGTTTTATCAATCGTCTTCTCAATCACAGAAACTCACTGGAAAATAGAAGGTAGATAGCTAATGTAGTACTCACATGTTCCAGACATCCATTCATATTCTCATCCTCCCCTCGAGCCTCATTTATTACTCTGTTAAGTACAGGCAAACTAACCTTAATAAATAATTCATTTTGTGATCAACACATCTTTTTCTGCAGAATAACCTCTATTACAATACAGGGCAAAAACACACCCTCGCCTCCCAAAAATAAAATAAAATAATAATAATAATAATAATTGAAGACTTTCAGGTGCAAAGTGAGCAGTCACTTTGGGTTGGGGAAACCTTTAAGTGAGGGCAAGTCCTATAGCATCTTCTGTAGCTTCAGGATAGCCTTCAGCTCTGACTCATCTTCAACTCTGTCAGCAATGCACACATTAGTCTAGAGAGGCAGAAGGTGCTGGGCAAAGCAGATCCATCTCTGATGACTGGGCAGGATGTTCTCCATGAGGCCTGTAAATCTTCAAACCATTCACACAAATCAATACAGATCAATACAGGGAAGTGATCTGAGTTTTTAAGTATTTCACTCTTCCTCAAAAAGCATCAATCCAGTTGATGAATTACACATATATTATTCTCTTAGTCTAATTGTCTCCCCTTTTGGGGAGAATCTGACAGACACTAGGCACTCTGAATGATCAACAGAGGCAAAGACTCTCCTAGCCAGGCCCAGGAAGAGGAATTCCCTGACAGCCAGTTCCTGAAAGGTGCTTCCCATAATTTACAAGTTTAAACAAACAACAAAAACATAAATGAAGTAGTCATCAGTATGGCAGGAAATCAGGAAAATGGTGCAGAATGAAGTAACAGATAAAAGGACAAAGCATAGCCCTAGGTCCAGAAACATGGATGAAAAGCAGGTTTAGTGGCTAACCTACACAAAACAATAGACTATAGAATCATAAAATATCCTGAGTTGGAAGGGACCCACAAGGATCATTGACTTCAACTCCCATTGAGAGTATTAGTTTCAGGCATGTCCCCAGTCACAGAGATAAATAAAAAAACTATCTCAAGAAAGCAGGCATCCAAAACAACTTCATCTAGATCTGCTAAGAATAATACAGTTTAAAATCAGATTATCAATATTTTTACCTGTTTTCTTCCCCCACCCCACCCTACCCAGTCCAAACGCTGAGCCACTAAACTTGTAATTTTTCCACTTCTGTTTTCTTTTAACCATTTCCTTCCATGCATACACTGGTAACCCATAATCACTAAGTAACAAAATCTACTAAATAATTATTAGCATGTTATTAGGCTTAGAGCTGTGATCTGAATCATACATAGAAAAAGAAAATGAAGATGTAACACAAGTGAAGTAGCAACCAGCAGAACCAATATGCTGCAATCTTTCTGCACAAGAAAATTGCTAACATCAATACCATTAAGAAAAAAGATTTTAGCAGAGGAGAAAAATGATTTGAAAAAGAGACAGAGAGAGAAAGAGACCAATCAAACTGTACTCTGTGACTTTTAAAGTCATCTACCTGATCCAAAGCCTTTTTTTTTTCAACCCCCACAGGCATGCTGTTATGGCAATAGTTATTCTCTCAATCATACTTTTTCCCCTTTCCTTTCCATAGCACCAATAACTAAACAAACCACAAAATATTGGCCTTAATGTACATGTAAAAGTGAAGATACATTTATTATTCAGGAGTACAGAGGGAAGCAGGAAAATCTATCAATCTGCCAAGAGAAAACTAGGCCAGCCAATGAGAAAGCTGACTTTAAGCTTTTGTTCATTTTTCATTAATAAGGAGGGACAGAGCTCCCTTTTTCTTTCTAGAAGACCAATGCATTTTCCCATGGATTGCACTAAATGCAATGCCTTTGCTTAAAAAATAAAAATGAAATAAAATAAAATAAAATAAAAAGTTTTATCATTGTTCTCTTTTCACAAAGAGAAACTCTAATGACATACACGAATAATAATAGTATAAATTTTATTTTTTGAAATTCCATCACTTCCATGCCTTTCAGCTTAGTAACAGTGATTAACAATACTAAGAGAAAGGTAAAAGGAAAACTAGAAAAACACCAAGACAAGCTCTCCTCTTAAACACAGAACACAGCCCATTTTTCTGAGTTTGATTGCCACATCAGCTCTGGCTGAAACAAATTCCAAAGAAAGAGTTTTGAACTCTTGAAACTCAGACATAAACAAAAGGGGGCTATTCCTTACCGACACACAGGCTGCAGTACCTCTCTACAAATGCAGAGCTGGGAAGGGTTCTGGGGAGGGCTGGACAGGGCTGTAGAAGAACAATCCATTTCAGTAAATTAAATACACAGGAACTACAATTCTGAGAAGGGCTAGAGACTGGAAGAACCTTGTGAGAAATATCACACTGCTACTCTACCATAGACTCCTGCTTCTAAACACTATTGGAGACATGCTGTTGGGCTACACGGCTGTGTGGTCTCATCCAGGACAGCCACTTGCATGTTTTTATCACAGACCCAGACTGTAAATTAAAAGCTTAGAACTGTAAATATTTTTCACGTTCACATACTATGTTTTTACAGATTCCAAAACTGAAAATTCAGGCAAAACAGCAGAGCAGCAAGAAAAGATGGGAAGCTCTACTACTCCAGTTCTTCAGCCTATAAGAAGCTTTATTAGCTATGCCAATTTCAAAAACAAAACACCAACCAGCTGAAAAAGCTTATACACTACCTATTCATATGGAACCACTGACTCAACATATAATTCAATGCCACCATTTTGACATCCAGTTTTACAAAAGAAAAAACAAACACAACTTGACTTTAGTGCTATTTAATAAGTAATTACTTGAGGGATTTTATTTGTTTAAAATAACTGTTCTACCTCAGCTAAAGTAATGCTGTGGAAAGCTAGCATTAAAAAATTATTTGCTCCAATCTATTCCAAACTTGGGCTTGACATCTAATCCCTCTTCATTAACAAATACCTTGGTGACCAAGTAACTGTAATAAAGATAGTGAAATAGTGACCTAAGTTCTTCAAAGGTGCCTACAGAGAAAAAATAAATAAATAAAAAAATAAAAAAGACCAAAAAAAAATCTTAAATATCATTTAATTACAGGGAGAGTCAAGCAGACAATTTTCTTAATCTTATTACTGACACACAAAAAATATGGAGGACATTTTCATTTGAAGTCATTTTATCCAATTACCAATATTGCTGTAAAATTTAAAACAAACAAACAAATAAATAAATATTTTTTAAAAATCAAAATGTCCTAGCCAGCAATTTAATCTTTAAATGTGTAAAATTGTTATGAAAATCACCTTATGGACTTATTCACTAATAGGCTATTTATTAAATATAAGAACAAATTAATTAATAAGAATTGTTTTAGGAAGAATAGTTAATTAAAAACAGATTTATAATCAATAAACATGAAGCAGTAACTTGATTTGCTCTAAATTCAGAAGATTGAATTTATTACATCAATTTAGCTTTTTTTTTTTTTTTGGTTTATGAATTTACATTTTTGACTCTTAACATTGTTAAATAAAATGCAAATGCAAGTAATGTTGCAGAAAGTGAAGAGAATTTTGAATTGTACAATAAATGACTATTATGTGTGTTTTTCCCCCCACAATTTAAATGTGAGAAATTCCAGTATTCATCCTTTTCTCTTTTTCTGCAAATCTCATTTTTTCTTTTTCTGATTAAACTAAAGACATTAGCTCTAGAATATCTGCTATAGCTTCATGAGGACTGGCAAGTATAAATGTGGCATATAAATCTTTATTTTACATAAACAGCAATTGGCATTCATTTAATACATATCTTAAACCATACTAATAAATAAAATAAATACCAAACATCTATGACTAAGGTCACACCATTTCCTGATATTTTTATCTCGAATCATAGAATCATTAAGGTTGGAAAAGACCTCCAAGATCATCTGGTCCAAATGTCCCCTACCACCAATATCACCCACTGAACTATGTCCTCAAGTACCACATCCAACCTTTCTTTAAACACCACCAGGAACAGTGACTCCATCACTTCCCTTGGCAACCTGTTTCAATGCCTAACTACTTCTGAGAAGAAATTTCTCCTAATTTCCAACCTGAAATGTTGTACTCCTCCACTCTTCCTCAGATATACCAAAACAGGTCTTCAAATCCTAAAAACTTAACGTACCCTATTAGTGTCTGTAACTAAAGAAGTCAAAAGAAAGCAAAGTAAATCATGTCCACATGAATAAATAAATAAATAAATAAACCCTTACACGTGGCTTACCAGCTGCACTGGATGGACTTAGGTTCTTACCCAAAGTTAAACCCACCATTAAACCAATAAATAAATAAATAAATAAATAAATTGAACTTCCCTCTGGAAGACTCCTGTATGATATAACCAATGGAAAGTGCAGATTAACTTTCCAAGAGCTTATTGTTACCAAATACATGGGGAGAAACTGCAGAAATTATTCTTATATGCACCAGTAGTTTAACAAGTACCTGAATATGTGGTGTTGTAACGCCCACAGATTGACGCTATTTTCTAAGCACCATGTAATCCAATTTCTGTTAGCAATCACTGTAGCATACTTTGAAGAGTTACCTAAATCATAATATGACAAAACTATACCACTTCCTATCTACATATAATTACCTTGCTATAGATGAGGTAATATATCTCATCAAGTTCTCTTGTAATAAATAAATCTAATGATGAGAGGTTGGTACATACAATTCACAAAATGTGTACCCAACATGAAAATAAGTCTTATAATGATGACACTCATTGCTGATAGAATAGCATGCACTGTTTTATTGCAATGGAAAGCATGTTTCTTTTGTATGACTTACTTAACAGAACAATGCTAGTCAGAGACCAAGACCAGCAATGTAACTTGCAGGAACGACCACATGTTACTGGGCTCGTGCATTTTGACCATGTTACCTCTTCCACATCCCATCTGTAGCGTGGATGGGAAATCACAGCTTTTGCAAAATTAATATAGATTTGTCAGCTGCTACAGCTATTGTTGAGAACAGTTGGTTAACTTGATCTAATTTAAGATGGAGCTATATGATAAACTTAGCATGTGAATAATACTAGCCATATTACAGGAAAAAGGAATGCTGTCCCTTAAGCTTAGATTTGCCTACATATTGAAAAGTTTAGTTTTTTTGGCTCAAGGACTGCAACAAGACTAATAGCACATGTCAAAATTTCATCTTTATCACTGTAATTACTTGTGTTATACACATTTCAGTCTTGGAAGGATAGTTGCAATATTGTTTGAATGTTGTCACAAAAGAAAAAAAAAGAGAAAATTAGAAATTACACTTTTCTTCTTCCCCCCCAAACATTACACAATCCTGGGGATGTGAAACAAACCTGGCCATCATTACTTTTCCCTCCTACCATCAGCAACACAGCCAGTGGATTAATGTAAAATCACTGCTTGACACAAGAACATTCAGACTTCTTCTCCATGCTGCTCTCTGCAGTTCTGATGATAAAATCTGTAAGGAGGCAGAACCAAACATTTTTCTTGTTTGAAAGTTGTGTAATAGGATCAACTCCATCTGCCTGGCACCAATTCCAGGCACCACTGAACTCCAGGACTTAAGTCAGATCCCTCTGAGGACCCATGTCCTCACTCATTTCAGTTTCACTCAGCAAGTTCAGAAGAAAAGAATAAAATGAGTCAAGGGCCAAAGGTGTTAAGGGAAGATGTAATGGAGGGGTTTAGAAGAAACTGGAAAGTCATTAAAGACTAGAGACATGTCTGAGACTGTGAGCTGGAAGCAGCAGTGCTCACCAGTGAAAGTGCAGAAGCTGGCAGAGAAATGGATACACATGGGAAAGTAAGAATGAAGCATGTCAGAGGACCAAGACCAGAGCTGACCAAGAGTGAGGCAGTTGTTTTTTTATAATCATTTGATTTTTGAGATGCACTTGTAGCAAGAGAAAGTTTGTGATACATGTGAGGCTTGAACAAAAATAAAATACAGGTGAGAAAGAAAATGGGGAAAAATATCAATGTAAGAGCAGTAACAATAAAAGTAAAATGCAGAATTACAAGGTTCTGAAACTAGTAGCAGATGGCTCCACGCACAGAGGATGACCCATGGAAGACAAAGAGAATTAAGAATTTTCCTTAGCATGCAATACTACCCTGATAGGACACATGTTAACATGGAAATATACTATTACTTAGGAGTGCTGATAAATTTGATTCCTCAAAATTGGTAATGACTGTTTTCTTTTTCTTTTTTTCTTTTTTTTTAAAGTTAGTAAGTTTCCTGTTGTGCCAGGTTGTTAGCACATTCCTTTAGAGGACTCTTTCCTAACATTTCAATATACGTCCTCTTAAATATCTATTAAGGTCACTGTATTGAGAAAGTTCTGAATAAACAGATTACGCTTTTTTCCACCACTCCACTCTCACAGAAATTGATACCATGCATGATAATTTGAAATGCAGGTATCCAAGTAACAGTTGCCAGGGAAGAAATAATATATTGCAAAGTAAAGTGTTCAATTCTTTTCTTAAATCAATGCTTTTCTCCGAATTTTCCAGGCCTGATTTGATTACTACTACTTTTAAATTTATTTTCCATTCTATGATTTAGTTCTTTCTTTTCTCGAGTTACAGTACAGTTAAACCTTTACCATCCCAGTTTATACTTTTATCTATAAAACATGCACTAATGCACTCTCTGGGAGTGCACTATTCCATAATATAAAAAAGAAGGACTTTATGAGGAGACATCATCTTGATTGTTATTAGAAGGAAGAAATCACAGTAATTCTTCAATAAACTAGGAGAATCAAAATTGTCCATAATCTGGAATTTGGAGGCCTTGACTGATCAGGTTACTCAAAACCATAATGATACCTTAATAACACAGAAAATCATTTAAACTTCATTTTGTGTTATACAAAGCCCACAGTATACACGCTGAAAATGCATGCCAATGCTTTTATACCTTCATGAGTTTTGATGAATAGCCATTTCAAAAGACAGCCACTTACAAAAGGACCTAAACCTTAAAATGCAAGTTTAGAAGAATTTGCTTACTTATGCATAGCTATCAGCAAATTTGAATTCTATATGATTGAGGAATAAATCTCAGGTTTTTGCACAGATTTATAGGTCTATGAATGTAATAGCCATAAACCACTGTGTATTTCCTTTACTGGCAGAACAGTTTATAGATTTAACATAGTGCTGTTCAGATAAGATTATATCCAACTAAGAACAGAAAAGAAACTGTCAACAAGGCTGTAAGACTATAATAAAAAATGCAAAAGCAGAGTTTTCGTAATGACTAAACGTACCTTCAGAGTATTCTCAAATCAGTCCCAGACATGAAAACACAGTTGGAAATGATTTTAAGAGAAACGTGAAGAATGGCATGTTGCCACAAGAATAAACCAAGCCTGAACTTTTTCTGTATTACACAATATCCAAAGTAAATGGAAAATATATATTATTTTAAATATAATATTATTTACCAATTGAGATTTGGGAAGTCTAGAATCACACAACAAATTTGTGATTGATCAGCATTAATCACAGCTGATTAGAGAAACACACACCCAACTTTTCCTCCTTTTGTACACGTTTGAAGCTGTGATGATTTTCTACATCCTATCAGGAAGATGGAAAAGGAGGAAGCTTAGAAATCAATAGGCAGTTTTTCCTCAAAATCACAAAAGCACAAATAGAGATTTCTGAAAACATGCACAGATGTTATTCAAGTAGCGAAATTCAAGCTGGCAAAAACTTCTGACTTGTGTACATGAAGGAAGTGTGTAAGCTTCAGGTGTTTGCATATATACATGCATGTATACTTGGACACAGGCACATGTTTCCTACTGAATATTACAGCCAAATCTCTATCTCAGTGAAGATGCTCTGCTCTTTAACTTCCAGATTATCTCAGCTCTGTATTATAAAAACAGGACAAAAGACAGTAGCAAGGAAAGTAGGGGTGGATTGCGTGGAGTATGGCTGAATACAGCAGCTGCAAAATGTGTTATGACAGAAGGCCCCAAGTAAGGCACTATGTTACTCTGGCTACTTCTGCCCAGGAAGCTGCTAGGTCTGTATCGAAGGCAAAGGAAAAAATGGGCTTCTAGAGTCACAGGTGTTAACTGGACCCTTTTGTTGTACAGCATCAAACAGTCAATGTTTGTGATTTTAAACCTCTGAAAGATGCAGAAAAAGGAGAATGTACATAAATATGAAACACTGTAAGTTTCATTTTAATAACATTTTTCAGACCATTTCCTTCTGGCTATGAAGAACTGTTGTAAGAGCTTTTTCCCCTTCACCTCTCTCCCTACCACATCCCTCCCTCATCTTTGCTTCACCTCACCTCACCTCACCTCTTATGATGCTGCCAGGGTTTTTTGGAAGTGGACAAGGAAAGAAAAATGCAATTTGAGGAAATATTTCAGTATGTCTTCCTTAAAATAAGAATAATAACAAAAATTGCTACATTCTCAAATTTAAAGAACAGTCCATTTTAAGGGCTGACCGTACCTTGGTCTCAAACGGCAGCAGCTTGCACAGCTTTGTATAATGGGAAATTCCACATACATATATCACCTTCTCCCTGGCCACTGCAACAGATGATAATACCTATGGTCCAGAAACAAATTTATGTTGCACATATATCTTCTAATCATTAAAATTAAGTAGTTTTTTTTAATGATTGCCAGGGTTACTTAAAAAGAAAAAAAAAAAAAAAAAAAAGTGAGATAATGAAAAAAGAAAGCAGTGTCATATACTAAAGCTCCTCCTGCTTATGGCAAACAAGCTCAGTAGGTAACCAACTGACAAATTATATGATATCATAAAACCCCATATTTATTTAGGACTTCTTAATAGGTATCAGATATACATATATGACAAAATTCCTTTCCACGTGTATTACTATCTTCCTGTTTATCTCATTGGTTTACTTTTATCTCTGAAATTAAACTGAGTGTAAGATACTGCAAATTTCCCAGTATGCAGTAAAGACTTGGTTCTACCAAATCAATGAAACATTTGATACAGTGAAACAACTTTACCTGTTTCCAAAAATTCTCACCTCACTCTCCCACAAACTGCTTTCATCAGAGAAAGTTACCTTGAGAACTTAAAAGCACCAGGATACATGGCTTTTTTAATTTATGACATTTGCAGATTAATTAATAGGGAAAGATTTTTTAGCATGATTAATATAACTTTAAAAAGTTAATGTAATAACTGTTAAACAAGTTTTTATGGTATTTTGTAGATTATTTGTTCTATTAAAAGAACCTTTTTGTGCTCCTCTCATGTTAAAATTTCCATTAATGCCAATGGATCGGTTTCATCAACAGAAAATCATAATTTGGAAGCGGTCAGAGTACTGCATGGTATTGACACATGGACAAGAGAATTCAGGTGTAGCCACCCTCTCATCAGAAATAACATGAAGAAAAATATTTTCAGTTATGGTATTTTCTGGCCAACCTAGCCAAATACCTTGAAATATCAAGGGAATTCAGAATTCTGTCTAAAAACTTTTCTCTACTCTACCATTTCTCTCAGCTCTTCCAAGTCTTCTGTGTCAATTTGCTTTATGACAGCGATGTCTTTCACAAAAAGCCTTTTTTTTTTTTTTTTTTTTTTTTTTAAGAGCTTTTGGAGAAAGCATGTATAAATATGTATACATACATCAATAATGGAGCAGGAAACCTGGTTTTTATTCTTTTTTTCCCTGCCACTTTGAGTGAACACAGGAAGATAACTAAGGTGAAAATGTATGTGAAAATCTTTACAATGAGAAATAGCCTACAGTCTTTACGAACCCAATTACTTAGAAATAAGGAACACTACGTGAAACCTCGTACTAATAAAGATAAAAAAAAAAAAAAAAAAAAAAAAAAGTGAGATTTAAGATGTGGAGATAAAGCTACTGAATAATATTTTTTTTATTCATCCTTCCCTCAATTCTTGTTCTGTTTGTTTTGGCTAGCTCATTGTCTAAACTCTTTGGGACATCAAAAAAAAAAAAAAAAAAGGCATATTTTTTACAGTGAAATGCTTATAAAATATAAATATAAAAATATATGATTTATAGCTTATAAATCATATTGATATATGCTAAACTGAAGTAATATAGATGTGTAAAAGGCAAGACTGGACATGAAAAATATACAGTAATATAATTTGAAATTGATAATCTGAGGACTTTGAGACAACCTCTGATTCACAATCAAAATAAGTGCATAAATATAAAAATGGGGAGATTCATATATGATGAGTTGCTATGACCATACACTGCCTTAAGTGTTCTTCATTTCTACAATGACGTTTAAAACAACTTACCCAGTTGCATGTGTAGACAAAATTTGTAAAAATAACACCCTTCAGTATATGTTAACCTTCCTTTTGAATTAAGAGGGAGGACAATAAATAAATAATGCTACTATTATAATCTGACAACATTTATACCTCCAAAGTATATTCTGTCCAGAGATGTAATGAACTGTGAATTTCTAAGAACTGGAATGATAAACTTCTTGACACCACTTAAGAGGAAAAAAAAAAAAAAAAAGTACAGATAGTAATCAACCTACATGCATACTGTCCAATTTCTGTGGAATAATTCAGAACAGAAACTAACTACTAATTCCTGAAATTTCAAATTGTAGGACTAAAAAGTGGCTAATCCATTTTTACTGTCTTATTCTGTATAACCCAAATTTCAGCAGGTCAGTCAAAAGTTTAACAACTAAAATTTCAAATAATGCAGAAGAGAAAAAACTTGCAAGTTATTTTTTTTCTCTGGTGTTACACTTTAACAATCCAATCACATAAATATATATATATATTATAATAATGATTTGTAAAGTATTGGTTCAATATAAGAATTGCCATGTGTTCAACCATAAAATTTAGACTGAGAAAGCTGTATTATTATGAAGGGCTATGATTCTTTCTTCTCATGTCTACATGTCCATGCTTACTGAGAGTGATGTGGGGAGTGCTGCTCGCATAATTTCATGATTCAACAGCAGTACTCTCCATGGGGGAAGGGGGAGGAACTCCCTTCCTCCTCCCCCACCTTGATATGCAAGGCGCAGAAATTTATGTTGCAAATCAATAAAGGCTAAAATTGCTTTTAACAAAATACACGCAAATACTTTGTGGAGCTACAGTTGTTTTCCTTTTGATCCAGATCAAGCACTTGAATCCCATCTCCAAGTAAGTAAAGACAGTAAAACAGTAATAAGGTTCTTCATATTGTTGTGGTGTTTTTTTGTTTTGTTTTGTTTTGTTTTTAATATAAAATAAAGGGGAAGGAATAGTTCATATAGCAGCTTATATTTTGATTTTATTTCTAGTGTTATGCATAGCATTGGGAGCATTTGGACAGTACGGAATGGCTGGAGTGTTCATCTGATTTCAAAGAAACTATGTATACTTTCCCATGTCATACACTGGAAATAATTGGTCCAAACCTGTCAAGAATAAGCATTTCTTCAGTGACTTCACACTAGCTTATGTTATGTCAAATCACTGCCTACCAAATTCCAGAAGTATTTTCAGTAGCAATACTTTTAGTGCATACATGCCATAGAGCTTGAATCGTCAACCTCAGCCAAGGTCAACGGTCAGTTAGTTGGGAAAAAAATAATAATAATAATAATAAATAAAAAATAAAAAAATCATTAAACTAATAAATTGTAACTTCTTAAAAATTGCTGGTAAGCAACATTGCCTAGCAAGTACATGAAAAGTTATAGACCTACAACTTCATCTCTTAATGGCTTAAGAGATGCAGAGGTACCCTCTCTGTCATCTTTGCAGAGCAATTAAGTTGGACTTCAATCTTTCCTTCCAAAAGGAAATAGCACTTGAGAAGCAGCATCCCTACATGAGAAATATGAAGATGATTTAATCTGCCAAAAAAATCCCCAAAACTGTTCATTACATTGTTTTACTAAATTGTGACTGCATCTGAACATGCATTCCTTTATTCACCTCTATATATCCTAATTTTTAAAGCAATCCAAAAGGTTATATTCCGTATGTTAAAACTCTCTTTCTCTCTGTGGGCCCATAAAACTGAATGAAAACAGGCAGTGTCTACTGCAATATTCGCTTTTGTCTAATTCTTCATGCAGCTACAAAAACAAATGTACGAGCACTAGTGTTTGAGCTTTTTATCATTATTTTCTGCAGCTGGCCAAATCTCACAAGTGTAATTTAATTCATCAAAAACAGTTTCTCCTGGAAAATCTTTGACACAATCAACTTGTCGTCTGTATGCTCCAACTACTGAAAGTTATTACATCCCTAACTCAGATTTCAACTTTTCCTTTCAACTTTTTTCCTTTTTACCTTCAAAACTTAGCAATAAATTTACTTTATGGGAAAAAAGTAAAGTGACTAAAAAAAAAAAAAAACAGAGAAGACAGCAAGAGAAAATGGATCAGTTTAGGCGATACATGGTACTGTATTTGTCTGAGTCAAATACAAAAATAAATAAATAAATAAAAAATGGTATGTATGTTTTATACCACCTAAGTACAGCTAATCAGCTATCAGGTCAGTGGCTTTTTGTAAGTAGGTTTAAAAAAAAAAAAAAAAAAAAAACATGGTATCTTTCTAATGAGTATGAACAAGTGTCACTTGAAACTTGCATAATCAGGTATCAAGTTTGATTTTGGTGCCCTAAAGCACAGATGTAAGTGCGCAAATCCTCCCTCCTAACACTTAAAACGTACCACCTCTCTCATTCATCTTTTCTCACTTCTTCACATCTGTTTCCAGATCAATTTCTTTTCAATACAGTGAATACATACTTCTGTTGATCTTACAGTCAACAGAATTCATCTACTGGTATTACCTAGTCAAAGGAAAAGTTTCTTAAAAAAAAAAAAAAATACGAATAAAACTCTGTAAATCAATGTTTAAGAACAATAGTCTTTGAAGATATGCTGAATTTAAGAGTTTCTACAGAACTTTAACAAATGGAAAAAAGTAGCTTGTGTCTGTCCAAGATGTTGACATTTTATACCCTTTTGGGAGGCAAAAATAAAATAGCCAGTTATGTAAACTACAAAAGTACCAGCAAATTTACCACCTAGGTTAAAAGTTATACTTATGTAGTAAAATCATTTTAAAACACTCTATTAAAATTTAGCAGGAAGTGTAGTTATTATATCTTGTATATTAACAAGACCTTCCCAGATGAATAATCAGCATAATCAGCATAATCAGCATCAAGTCACTCAACTGTTATAGCTGAAATTGAACTGAAGCATACGCAGCACATCTGTACATTTACAAGCATGAGCTCCCCAGATGTTATAAATTCCTATCTTTACCAGTTGTCTCCTAAAAGTGTTGACTTCAAGAAAATGCAGTGAACAGTAGAGATGTTCACAGCAGGAATTGTCAACAGAACTAAATTCAACAGTAAAAGATCTGTTGGATATGTACATGATCTAAAGGGTAAATGTCACAGAGCTATTACTGCTTGGGTCCATTATAGGGACATTACACATTACTTTCACCTATAATTGGTGATAAAAGTTCTACTAATTGACTAATACATAGCATTTATTCTTGTCAAGCTATGTGCAACAGGCAACAAAACATAACCTGTTTCCAAGACACATGGAGGAAAAAAAAAAAAAAAAAAAAAAAAAAAAAAAGAAAGGAAAGAGAAATCAAACACCAAAGCTCTAGTCATTTTAGCAGACATGTCAGAACAGTATTGGAGATTCAGTCATTTCAAACTCGTATTAAAAAAGAAGACGACAAATTCCAAACTTTATTTAGAAGAGAGAAGGGGAATAGCAGTTAATGACACACAACTCCAGCAGGCAGTTTACCATTATCGCTACCATTCATTCATTGCCCGGACAGTTTGCGCCCATCCCGTAGCCGGCAGAAAGGTGCACCAGCGAGCTCCATCAGTTCAGCTAGCACTGAATTTTTCTAAACCACCACACAGAGCAACATGCAATTTACATCAGGGTAAGGCTAGCTTCCCCACCTCGACCAAAAAGCCAGCAAGAGTTTTCAAACTGAGGAAAACAAACAAACAAACAAACAAAAACTCACATACTTTTTGAAAGCCGGCCCAGCGTTATATTATAATCCGCTGGGAGCGGTTCGCCCAGCTCCTGCGGCAGCGCTCGGGCACGGCCGCGCCGCGGGGTTCCCCCCGGTCCCCAGGGATGCGCGCCGGCCCCCCAAAGCCCCGCGCCCCTTCCTCTGGGGCGCTCCCGCGGGGGATACCGGGGGCCGTACTCACAGGGATACGGTGCGGTTGGGCAGCACGGCGGGCTGCAAAGTTTCTACCAAGTCGCCTCCGCTGCAGACCACTTTGATGCGGAGCGCCGGGCGGCCGGGCCCCTTGGCTCTCTCGGCGGCGCAGAGGCAGCGGTCCACGATGAGGTCGGGGCAGTTCCTGCTGCCCCCGCAGAGCCCCCCCAGCGCGACGGCCAGCAGGCAGAGGCAGAGGCGGCGGCAGAGCCCCCGCATGCTGAGCCAGCGAGCGAGCCGGCGGCAGCCCCGCCGCGCATGGCACGCTCCCCTCCGCGCCGCTCCGCGCTCCAGCCGCGCTCCCCCCTCCACGCCTCCTGCGCCCACCCCGCCCCGCCTCGCCGCGCCTCTCTGCTGCGAGGGACCCCCCCTTCCTCCTCCTCCTCCTCCTCAGAGGAGCCACCGCTCCTTTCCTGCCGCAGCCCGTACAGCCGCGGCGCTGGGCGGACTCCGCGGACCCCCCCTCCGGCGGCCGGAGCCGCCCCCGCGCCCCGCTACCTGCGCCCCTCAGCGGGTGCCCGGCAAGAGCCCCGAGGAAGGGGGCAGATGCTCCGGGTGCGGGCTGCACCCAGGGCAGGCACCAGTTGGGAAGTCAGGAGGTGAAGAAATTACGGGGAGGTTGCGATGCCGGTGCTGGAAATACTCGGTTTTGCCTGCCCTGCCCTTTAGCAATGTGTGCGCAAATCTGGGCTCGCACCTATTTGGGTGGGAAAGGGGTATCAGGCTGTGGACAAAGGTCAGCGTAGACCAAGAGGCAACATGGGGCTCCAGCCACCTCTGTCGGGGTGGCTCAGCACAGCTATCCCAGGTCAAACACCTCAGATAACGCTGTGGGCACCACCTACATCAGCGGTGTGAGCAGTGGGCTGCTCCACCATCCAGGTCAACGAGCAGCTTGATTTTCTGCTTGGATTTGTGGGTTTATGGTACTTCGTGGCTTTGGAGCATCTCGATGGCATTTTACATCCTACAGATAGTAATTCTTAGTGTGGATGCTTACTATCAACTGGTAGCTAGCCTGTTTTTTGGTTGTTTGCTTCTGAAAGTGAACAAAAAATCCAGTTTGTAGCAAGGACTTCCATTTTTAATGGGCTTTTACAGAAAGAGCATGTTCCCTGCCTTGTCTTGCTCAAGGGGGACTCACAACACACATTTTCATTGCAGGATCTAGGCCAAAGTTAGTTAGAGTCCACCACAGCTGTAAAGCCATTTTAAGAAGATACTAGTTATAAAAACAATTTTATATTATAGTACTTAAGCGGAGATTTGTCCTGCCCATTTACAGTGCCCCTTATTGCTGTGTTTTAATACCTAATTGGAGCCTTTAGGAGCTAAGTTATTAATAAGTGATAGAAGGATTGGTGCCCTTGTGAAATTCCAGGAACTTTCTCAGGAAAAATCTTATTTTCTGTACAGTTGTTGATTTAAAGAATCATTAATATTACAACCTCTGCTCTTTTATTTTTAAAAGCAAAGTTGCGTAAGGCTTACTGACAGACTGCAGAATGGATGATGTTACATGAGACCACTCAACATTGTAACAGTTACATGCTGTACTTCCTTATGATAAAGAAAACCTATATAGCATTTCAATTTGCAAATACTTTTTTCATCTTTGAAACATTCTCTCACCTATTCTCTCCACTTGTCAAAGCACAAGTGGAAAATACCTGTGTATGGAAACGTGACATGAATTTCATTCGGTGTTAACCTTACTGAGGAGTAGAATTTTGCAGTCAAACTCAGTCCTAAACACATGCTAGCAGAGTTTTAACATTTTTTCTAAATCACTGATCCTGAAAGTTCTTAAAGAATATTGTTTTATTAAAGAACAAGAAGAGTTGTGGAAGCCATTTATCAAAATCATACAGCAAAAATGGAAAAGGAGGTATTATTCCCAACATTAGAGATGAAAATTAAGGGAGAATTTCCTCCTCATTTTCCCATTCATCTCACATTTCCTGTCTTTATTGCTTTACTACAAATAAAGAAACAGCCATCTACCCCTTCCTTCATTGTTGTCTTTAAATATGAAAAAGTAACTTTTGTATGATTTACAAGCACAGATGATATTCCTGCCCTGAGACCTCACAGTTTAAACAGAGGTCTGGTTGAAAAAAAAGAGTCCTGGGTACCAGCTCACTACTGCTTCAGTTGGCACCAGCCAGCACAGCAGAACTTTCAGCATTGGTAGCAGTGAGCCAGTCGGCCAGACTGGAAGATGAAATTTCAGCTCTGTCTTGATATGCAAACAACTGAATTTTCAATTTTTTGGAAAAGTAGGATAATCCAAGTTCCCTTGTTAGAGGGGAAGAAAAAGGGCTGTGCCACCACATTTTTAAAAGCAGACAACATTGCTCTGTTTGGGTTCCAAAACTGCAAATTTTAGACAAATGCAATAAGCCTACAACTTGGGTTCCTGTGGGGGCTCACATGAGCTCATGAGATGGATTTTGGTATGTGCAAAATCAGAATTCTGAGTTTGTAATGTATATTAAAGTCAAAGACACTTGGAGAATTCAGATGTCTGCACAGTTAAACAGGAACTGAGTGAGGATACTGTAAATTGCAGTTGCCTTTGGGCCTTTCAATTTCTCTGAAATATTTTTAGATCTATCCCAAGATTATCACACATGGGTACAACCAGAACGTGGTATGTTCTGGTCTCCTTCTGCTCACACAACCAACCAAGAAAATTTGTGAAACGGTTAAGGAGTAGAAGGCCAAGTCCTGCTCAGATGACTTCCTGGAAGACAAAAGCATGACTGGACATTTGCTTGAAACATGACATTTTCTAATTTTAATAATTTCTTTACAATTAAATTCTTGCTTTTGTTGTTTGATTCAATAACTGAAGTGAAGAATAAATTTTCTTAGACCAGGGAAGTAAGAAAATTACTATATTTTTAATTTATTTATTTTCGTGCATCAGAAGTCTCGAGGAGTTTCAGTAGGTGTGTTATTGTGTCCATACCCCACATCCTTGCAGCAGTACTTGAGAGAGGAATTTTATCCCATGGCCTGATGTGTAAATGTTGAAAGGAATGTAAATAAATTTAGGAAGATAATCCTAAAATAGTACTAGCCTGAATGAAGATAAATGATATTAAAAGGAATTAGAGGTTAGAGACACAGGAGATGCATTAAACTTCAGGTTTACATTACATTTAGATCATGTTCTCAAGCACAAAGCAGCAGCAGCAGCACCTGCTTAGCATCACAGGACATTACACAGCAATTAAGTAACAAGAATGTGTTATACAATAATAGGAAATATGGGGAAGCAGAATGTAAATAAGTCAATTTGAATTTTGTCAGGATTTCAAAATAGTATGTTAGTATTGGAAGAGAGCCATGGAAACTTTAATAGCCACAAACCATCAGGACTTTTGTTTTATTTCTTATCCAGAAGTTGGCACGCTATCAGCCCTTTAATTCCTTGAGCATTGACCCTTTATTGACAGCAGTTAAAAAAGGATTCACCCCATTTCCTCCTGCGCCCCTGTATTCCACCACTATTAATCCAGGAACAACTACCTATGCTACGCCACATCCTCATGGCACCATGTTATGTCTGTAAGCCTTAACAATGAAATTATTTAAAAAAAACAACGCTGGCCTAGAAAAAGGGTAGGTAAAGTCACTGGGAGAAAAATGATCCAGAGTATGTTTCCACTGGGACACTTGGAATTCTGTGAAAAGACATTATTTGAAAGGTGATAGAGGAAAAAATCCTAATGAATAAAAGCACACAGTACAGCATTCACATTGAAAGAATGCAATGATTTTTTTTTTTTTGCTTCACACATGGTGAATTAAAATGTCTGTGTTAGAGGCGGGATCGTCTTTTTCCATGAGGTTCTCTCATAGGACACTGACAGTCTCAAAACAAATATAATAAAACAATACAAGCAAAGTTGTCCAGAATTGTTGCCAATTGGTAGAATTAATTGGATAAAACTGAGTGCGGAAACAGATTCTCGGTCCTGAACCTTTTTAACAGATTGAGTAATCTTTTAAGGAAATGCGGAAACTGAGTCATTCAGAGATGCAGTAATCAGAGCAGTGAATAATATGCCATAGGGAACAATGCTCTATTAGAAAGAATTGACAGAACAGGATTTCCATCTCTGCTATTCTGCATTATCACAATCAGAAATACCTCTCTATTAATTTTACATGAAGAAATGATAATATAAGAAACCCTCAAGTATGATTGCATTGTTTTCCCTCCACTCATATTTTGTGTCATATTAGTCATAAATACAGTATCATATTTGGAAGTAAAATGTTTTCAAAAACTTCAGTCCTTGCAGGGTGGCAGCTTTCAGAAAAAAAAATGTATTAAAATTTTCATTGAAATAAGTAGTCTAGAGACCTCCTGTAAAAAAATAATAAAGAATATATATGATTTTTATGAAGCAGAGTAGAGCCCAATGAACAATTCTGTTAGAAACTAAGAATGTAGCTGTGTAGTTATGCACAAATAATGATGAACTACCAGTGGAGAGTGGAATAATTATCGCAAAACTATCAACAGTGAAATAAATAACTATTTGGAGGAAAATAAAACCACCACCCTACAGTGTAAGATGTTTCTCAAAGCTGAGACAAGATTTTTGCAAGGAATACTCCAGAATTATTGCCAAACAATATATATATATAAAGTAAAAATACAAATCATATCTCCAGTGGGAATTTATGTCAGTGTAAATTTCTGGTGATCACCTAATGCAACTCCAGCTGTTACCAAGTCCCTCAGCCACCACAGAGAACAATCAGAAATTGTTCCAAAATGAGACTAAAGACATGTTTTTGAGCATTCTACCCTTCATCTCTTGATGCCACTTTATTTATTTGCACCATAGCAGAAGAATAACTCGTGCACAGTCAGCCAGAGGAGAATAAAGATTTTAACTTTGTACCTGGCTTGGCGTGGAGTTAGGTTCCTGACACAGAGCAGTGCTGCCACAGGCCCATGCATCAGGTCCTGCAGAACACGAGGTTTTGGGAGAGCCATCCTCCTCCTCTCACATGCAGCTTTAAGATGCACTGTCAGGGTGTATTTTTGGATGTCAATGTACACGTGCCAGTGCTTTGCAGGCTTGTTCATTCCTAAACACACAGGAGAATTCTGGCTGACTTACCAGCAGGCCTTGTGTCAGAAGAAAAGGGAGAGAAAAATTACAGGGGGAAAAATATATAAATAAAACACATATAAGACTGAAAACTCAGTCTTTTCCATGTAGAGATCTAAAGTTTTATTTTTCTGTTACACAGAAAAATAAAATTTCTCTGATTTCTCTGAGAAATTTTACAGATTTCTCTGTCATCTCCCTGCATACAGGAAGTCAAATGAGTCCTTTCTACACCTTCCTGAGTTGCAAAGATCTCCTAATACCTTCCCTCGTCCTCTTAGAGATAACCACTCAGGTGCTCCCTTCATTACAGAAGAGGCATAGAATGGTAAATGAATATTCTGAGGTCAGGAACATAACAAAAATCATAGACATAAATAACTAAAGAAATGCCTATCTGTGTAGCCTCATTAATGGACTTTAAATACACTTTATAGTATTTGATCATAGAGTTTGTGTTTAGTGCACAGAGGCAGAGAATGCCAGAGTGATTTATATCAGAGGGAGCTCTGGACATCATCTGGGTCAAGTCCCCAGGCAAAGGAGAGCCAGCTTCAAAAGTACGTTAGGATGCTCAGGGCTTGTCCAGTGACACTGTGAATCGCTCCATGGAATGGGATTTCACAGCCTCTGGGTCCCACTCCAGTATCTGGCTACCCATGCTACAAATGTTTTCTTTTCTTTAGCTCTTAAATTAACTTCCCTTGCTGCAGATTGTACCAATTGCCTCTTTTTCTTTTGCTGTGCATGTCTGGGGAAGATTAAAAAAAAAAAAAAAAAAAAAAAAAAGTATCTGCCATGCTCTCTTTAATTACCCATCAGACAATTGAAGACAGCAACAAGAGCCTCCTGCTCTCGCCCATTCCCTGCGGACATCACGTACCACAGTCCCCCAGCAATCTCACTGACCCTCAGATGAATTAAAGTGTTTTTTGTATGACTGTACCGTCTTGTAACAATGTGTCAGTGGTGCAAAATAAAAACAGTTATTACTCCCTTATTTCCCTTCCTAATCAACTTAACGGCAAAGCTATTCAGAACATTTCTGAGTTACTTGCCATCATGCATCCGGTGAAGTGAAATTACATTATGAGAATAACCTTCATTTATTTCACTGTGTGGTGTTTTATTCACTCATAATGGAAAGGGGGCATGCATAGGAAAATAATAATTTATAAACTGAGATGTAGTGGTTAAAATAAGAATTTCATTATGCAGTAAGTGCTTAAGATAGATAGTCAAACGTTCTGTTGCCTGTTACATTTTGTCCTTGTCACTCAGTTATATGGTATCCTATCTGAATGCCGACAGTAGTTTTGTAGAGATTTTCCACTTATCTACTGTTTCTAACAACTTATTTTTTCCTAAATGGCCAAAAATTTCAAGATACAGGGAAAAATGACAGACTAAAAGAGAATTTTTATACATGAACAGTTTTAAGAAATAAGCCGTACCATGTCTTGAACTAATTTTGTAGAGAGTTTAAATAGATTCATATTTTGTGGCCAAATTAGAAAGTCCATTGATAGAAGCCCTAACATGAAAAGCCAACAAATCCAATTACCACAAACAGCTGCAGAAGATTGTACTAATATCAATAATCCCTCAGCCTAACTAAAGTTTAACACTTTTCCATCTTACTCTAAATTCCTTTTGTCAAAATAAATGTATGTCCCTGTTGCTTCACAAGCAGAAAGCCACATCTATTATTTTCTGTCTGCATATTCCCATTTTCATATTATTTCTCACTTCAAGCCACTTGAAACTGTGTCAGTCACTATTACATACCATCTCTTTTGAGTCCCTTTGGAGAGCTTGCATTTTCCTCAGAACAGTTCTCTTCCTCAGTGCAAAGGTGGTTTTGAAGTTCACCTTCTCTTATATCAGCTGGATGACATCTTCCCTCTGTTTCTAATATCTTTTAGGTTTGTCAGTAATTCTTTAGTTTGCTTTTATACTTTGTTCTTTCCTGGAGAACTGAAGTATTGCCTTGCTCTCCTCCTGCAAAAACACCAGGAATAAACCATCACCTCCACAGTAGTTCACTCCCCTGTTTAAGAGGTATTATATTCTTTTATATCACTCATCTTGGATCTTTTAGAAAGGAAAAACTTTGGCATTAAATCAAAGTACTGTGTAACTACAGTATTATGTACAGAAACAACAGCAAATGTCTGCAAGGGAAAAAGCACTTAAGTACCATTACAGGCATGGAAAAATAAAAAGCATATGTATTTACAAATCTTAATTGTTGTTAAGCATAGCGTAGATAATTTGCAAAATATTACCACTTTTAAAGGATCCCACCTATGTATGAATCTCACTATCACAAGATATCAGGACTAGATACTGAGAATTTAGCTCTTGCATTGCAATTCTGAAAATCTAATATCCAAAAAAGCCCACTGCAAAAACAATTTAAAACTGTTTAATCATCTGTGAATAAAAAAATAAAATTAAATTAAAAAAAAAAAAAAAAAAAAAAAAAA
>CM021770.1:22137665-22160226 GCA_011076525.1 Nettapus auritus
ACTTGTGTAGGAGCAGAATAGCTTTACATGCTCTAGAGCTGAAAATAAAGGTCCACAACTCCATCTTTTTCTTCTTTTTTTTTTTTTTTTTTTTTTGGGGGGGGGGGGGGGGCTGGGGGGAGTTGGGGGTGAAATGGGGAAAGATAACACAACACAAAGGATGCAGGTGATGCTTATTCTTCATCCTGGTGAGGTTTCCCAGCTCTTCCTTCTCCTATCTTGTAACTGCATGGCAAGGTAAAATCTCCCTGGTGAAAATACCAAGTGAAGGAAAAACTGATGCCTGACTGGGATATTTAGGGAAAGCCTGTCAGATGGCGGAGCAGTACAGATCTGATGGAAAAAGGATGATTACAGGAATAAGGCTATTTCACTCTGGAACAATTACTCCCCCCCCCCCCCCCCTTTTTTTTTTTTTTTATTTCCAAGACAGGGAGAATATGCTGAGTCTTTCATAAAAATTAAGAGCAAGTGAGTGAGTGCATCTGCCTGGGACAGAGAGGTTGTCCAATTAAGGGGGCAATGGAAGCTTTTACATTCCTCCTGATGTTTCTGGGCAGCAGGTTTAAAATAGAGGGGATGAGCAGTTAAGGACAACTGTTTTGTTTGAATGATTACTAGCCCATCTGTGAACACAATTTTCTTCTGAATATATTAATTTCTTTGGTCCTTTTCCCTATGAACATGCCTATCACTTTGTAAAAGATTGCAAATGGAATTTCTGAACTCATCTCTACTTTTGTATCTATATCTTGACAAGGGGAGATAAGCAAAATAAACCTTTACTGCCTGTAGTAAAGTCAAAGTCCAAGGCCTAAGTTAATGATCTTTGATTTGGAGATCTCGTCCTCAATCTTATCCCAGCAGGTGACCACATTTTGCGTTGATTCACCCAGCCTCATCTATGCTGACTGGAAAGGTAACATCACTCTTCAACAGGAAGAATGCTGGAAAATTTCACTGCAGAAGTTTCCAGCCCATGGCACCCTCAGTACCATTGTGCTTGGGAACAGCTAATCTGTGGAGGTAATACACAAGCTCTGAATTTCCAGAGACGCTGCATAAATCAGATACTTACGTCTGCTGATGCTGCCATTCATGCTTCCTGTCTCAAAAGCCCCAAATGGATGTTCTGGATCAAGTACAGCTTGTGAACCATGGCCAGCAGCATGGCTGAACACAGCCTCCAGCTTCCCTGTTTGCAGAGGAGTAAAAAAACTTTCATCTCATGATTCCACCAATATTTCAAATCAATTTATAATCCTAATTCATAATCCAGAATTACTGCTGTGTGTTTAGATCACCCAGACAAATAAAATATTGCAAAGTTGTGGTATAATTTAAGTTAGTGACATTATTTCCACTGAACTCAGCATAGCCAGGCTTTCACCCACTAAATCTTGCTCAAAGAGCATAACATTTATTAGTAATCAGGGATTCCACTGGTGCTCTGACAGCCTGATATCCTGCATAAGAAAAACAATAGGAGTTTCCAGAATTGTGTTTTAAATAGCAATAAAATACAAATTACTTTGGAAAAAATATATATATTCAACTTTGATTTTTGCAATTCCAGTAATGGAAAAACCTACTAGCATCTTAAGTCATTCTAAAAGTTAATTTTCATTTCTAGAAAATCTGCACATTAAATTTTAAATTAAAAATTAAATTAAATTAATTAATTAAATTAAAAATTAAATAATTTTATTCTACTTTTAGTTAATTGAGAGGTATCCATTGTCCAAACCCTATTTCTTAGGGACTGAAAAAAGTACCTTTAGCCTACACATAATCGAGTAAACGGTTTGAACCTCTAGCATCTTATATTAAAGTCTGACATCCTCCCCCATTCTTGTGACTCCTATCTGACCACTCCAACATTTTCCTGTAGGAATTGGAAACCCGGTGTTCAAGCAGTTACACCCGAGCTGATACCACTCCTCCCTGAAACCATACATTTCCGTTCACTTCAGTGCAGACTCATAGCAAACTGGTTTGAGTGATTAAGCAGATGTTCTAGAAAGAAATTCCATAAAACCTGGAAGCTTAAACCAAAATTAGGCTACTGTAAAGGAACTTCATTGTGTTTTACAGAACAAGGTAGACAAATGTTATTTTAGATATCCAACCCATACAAATAATAGATTATATTAAGATATGTGTACTGGAAAATTTTCTAAGTAGAAGAGAAAAGAAAGAGGACCTAGAATTGTTCAACTATGAAATAAAGGCAAGATTTCATTTTTTTTTTTTTTTTTTTTTTTAAACCAAAATCTTTATTATATTTCCCTTGCAGGTAGAGTTATATAACTGAAATAAATAATCAGACATCCAGACTCAGTGTGTGTGGGCATGCACATGTGTTTCGGGTGGGGGTTGTCTAATAAATATTAGACCCCACAAAATGTGATTGGGTAATATTTCAATTTCATTTTTTTTTTTTTTGCAAATGGATCAAATACTTACAAGCATCACTGTCTTCTTGTAAACAACCTAGAAGTCACACATACTGATTTTTAGAGGCAGGGTAAAACTTGTCTCATTTTATTTATAGAGGTGGAGAGAGACAAGGATATCCTTTGGACTACCACAGCTCAAAACTCAGAAAGAGCTTCCTGCTTCCAACTGTGTAACAAGGAAACAGGAAAAGCAAAAAAGTATATTTACCAGAAAAATACTCCTCTCATTTGTATACATTATATCAAACCACTATTACTACTGGCCACCACCAGGAGAAAAAAAAAAAAAAAAAAAAAAGCTTAGTATCTAGTCTTTCTTAACTTTAGGAGACTTATTATCATAGATTTACACTTCTGAAATCAGGGCTAACTGCGGAGTTCCTCTGTGTTAGAGTGCATTTGTGGGCTAGGAATAGCTATTGACAGAGGAAATAAGCAAGAGGGTCAGGGGACAAACAAATTAAAAACAAACCTGAAATAACCCAAGGATGCACTGATTTGGTAAACAAACTTGTTTTAAATGCTGCTGTTGTAAAGAGGATGTCTACATCAGATCAATAAAGTGTTTGTGTGTGTGTGTGTGTGTATATATATATATATATATATAAACTTAAAGGAATTCAGGAGGTGTTTATTTTCATGTGAAACTCAGACCTGAAATCTGTGAAGATGACAAGGGGTATTAATAATGCATTCCCCACCCCCCGAAGTGTGTTAATCCTGATTAATCCCAGTTTTAATTATATTTTACAGCCTGAGTTTATTTTTATTTTTTTTAAGTTGTTACCACAACATAGTAAATCCTTAGCATGGCTGCCAAATTGATTTAATCCTGTATTTTACTTTCAGTAAAATAGTAGTGTTCAATGTTTTCTTCCATTATAGGAAAGAAACCTCCTAGCTATCTTTTGTTAAAAATGCTGTCCTATTAAGGACATTAACAGCATTATCCAGTTGATATTTCTTCAGGCCCTGGAAGTAAGGTTTTCAGAAACCATTTCATGATGTCATTTCAAAAGGTCCACAATATAAATAACTCTGAGCACAAGTAAATTTAGCCCGTGCAAGGTAGAAATACAAGGCCTGGTGATGTCTTATGGTTAGTTGTGTAAACCTGTAGTGAGTGGCTTTCCAAAAAAAAATAAAAAAAAAATCTTTTTGTAGAAAGTGCCAGGAAAAAAATCTGCTTAGTTGATGCTTCAGAGAAAAGTTGAAAAAGACATTATACAGAAGCATGAAAGTCACATGACAGGTTTCTTGTATTTTCAGTTTTAGAGACAACACTGCCACTGCAAAAGCATCAGATAAATTCAATCTCAATTTGAACCACTGTAGAGAGGGTCAGTTGCAATCTTGTAGCTTTGCTGCAGCGTTCGGTTCCTTCACTGGGATGGGTCAACCTTTCATATCTCACATGGGTGTTTGAAGGAATGCTGCTACCATCACTGGTTCATTCAAAGTGTTGCTTCTCCTGGCTTTCAGTAATGTGCTCTAATAAGCTAAAGGATCCAAGCTGCTTTGAATGAGGGAGGCAAATATTTTCTTATGTTTCCATGCTAGATAAAGAACACATTTTTTTGTCATTTAAAACTTTTGGATGCCTATGATAAACTAATGGCTGGCTGTGAACACTGATCATGAAAATGTTTAAATATTGTCATAGATTATAAAACTTTTAGATGGCTGTACAGCTGAGCTGTGTTAAAATAACTGCTGAATTTAAAGTAATGGTTATTAATTATCTCTTCCTCTAATCTCCACTTCCCCCCATCAGTCTGAGTACTTGCATATTATAGAGAATGGTTTAAGCATTAAGAATGTGTTTTGAAGCCAATTTTCTAGACTATTTTTATATTGGAAAAAGGGTAGACTTGTTTTTGAAGGGTAAAAGTTAAAAGTATTATTTCTCTTATTGGACAATGAGCATTTCTGGCAATGAAATGGAAGTCTTATCAAAATTCTGTCCCCCAAATTGTAACTTGTGTTCTGTACAGTTCCATCATTAACAGTTTCAGCCATCCCACTATCCTTTCTGCAATATGTTCTGATATTTCACGGTAATGTAGAACATCAATTGAACAAGCTTAAAATCTTTACAAGGGGAGCATAAAAATTTGTCACATCTTTCCACAGGACATTTCAGTCACACAATCATTTCTGAAAGTTCAGCTTGCTCTCTGTGTTACTTTCCTTTCCCAACCAACCACTTTTTTTTCATTTAATCATCAAGACAGTGGTGCTTTTGCTTGATATACCATGAGCCCGATATGGGATGAATTCTAGAACAGGGAGATGTCTTCAGGGAGTGATAAGTTGAAAGGTAGTGTCTGTGCTGGCCAAGGCAGTGCAGCCCCAGTAGGACACCTGGTGCTTCAGCAGAGTTGCACTGGCATGCAGGCAGTATAACAACACCATACAGTTGTCCTCCTGGCTCCTTTTCAGCCTGTTTGCCATCATGAATCAAAACATCCAGCACATCTAAACTTTCTCTAAGTCTACAAAAGGAAGCTCAAAAATGAATACAGTTCTGTAGAAGGTCAAAGATATGTTTCCTCATGCCACTTCAGAATGGATTAAAGAGCACAGTAAGATTACTGCAGCACTCAATTTGGACATCAGTGAAATAAAATAGCATGTATACTTTTAAAAACTTTCACATATTTCCAGAATGCTCCTAAAGTACAATTGTAATAACAAGAATAAACACAGCAAGAATGGTGAATAAGTGTTACTTCTTGATTGTATATCTTCTGTGATCATTTAGAAGAGAACATCCATGGGAAAAAATAAATAAATAAATAAAAGCTTTTCCCCTTTGTTTTGCCTAATATGATGATTTTTCATCCTATCTCACACAATTTGAATAAAATTTGGTTTTGTGTTATTTTAAAATAATGGTGTTGCATTAAAAAAATGTATAACAAATACTTGCAAAAAATCATCAATATAATTGAAGCTTTGGTTTTGAGTATGAAAATCCTACAGGCTGGCTATGGAAGCTGAAGACATTTGATGCTCTTGTTGCTAGGAATTTCTATACAGGATTGCCTAGGAGTTTACTCTCAGCCTCAGAGTTTTTAAAATCTACTCATCAACATTAAGATTCTATTTGTCTGATGTCCCAAGGCAGCCTGGCATTCTGCTGGTTGCCAGAAATTTCTCTGAAGGAATAGAGGAAAAAAGCTCATGCCATGACATACAGAGAGGCAAATGGAAGTGAATGCTCACAGAGCCCACAAAGGGAATTAAAATAAACACTCCATGTTACTCCATTTACAAGTCTAGAAGTGAGCAAGAAGCCCTTTTTGCTCACTTGCTCATTCTCACCAAAATGAATGATTTTGGAACACCTAAATTTGTCTGAAGAAATAACTTTTATAATGCACAAGCTGTTGATAATAAAACAGTCTCACTGAAGACTTAAATATCAAAATCACAATGCAACGGAACTCTGACATGTTTTCTCCCATAGTGACATCCACAGTGACTTCATCAGTACTATGTAATGTCAGATAAACCAGATTTCTGCTGCCCCTCACTTGTTTAGATGTCTTTCCCTTGTTTTTACTGTACTGGTATACCTTCTTATTAAAGGTACTCCAAGAGTCACACACAGATCATCTTAGCAGTAAACTAAATTCAGAACAGTTATTTTAGAAGATCTAATTTTTTTCTTGTACATAAGTGTGTGCGTGTATATATTTAGTAGAGTAACCTGTTACAGAAACACAAATCAAGATTCTGCCAAACAGCAGCAAGATCAAAATCTCACCATTGTAATTTCAGTTCACATTACTCTTCCCTATTATATCTACTAGCATTATGCTTCCTTGAATTTGTACTGGAGGTCATGAGGAAAAGCTTTGTCGTTCCACCCAAAAGTTGTTTAACACTTAGCGTAAGATAAATAAATTTTATTCCACAAGAAGTTTAGGACTGTTGATCAGCTGCAGTTAATGAATATGCAGAATAATAGAGAAACCTGAAATGCTCTGAATAGGATGACTTCTCTAACTTTTCCCCTAGCTTCTGTATCACCTACAAAATGCATATGAAGTTGTATCAGACCAACATCAATTTTCCAAACTGGACTATTAACACTAATATATTAACACATCAGATATAATAAACATAGGAACTATAACTACTTTGTAAATACCATTGCTTCAAACATGTGATATTCTGCTTTAATTTTTTAGAAATAATTGGTCAATTTAGATATGTGAACTTCCACATTAGCCTTTCTTCAAATAGGTTAAGGTACTTGTTAAAGAAATGTAGGATGAAAGATAGAATTGCTTTACTTTGTTAATTCATTGAAAAAAAAAAAAAAAAAAATCAACGGGGACACATTGAGATATTTTACAGTTGATTGCATTGGAGAACCACTGCAGGACTTGAGAGACCTACTCTCTGTTCCTGGCTTACTAGGAAATCTTGCCAGGTAGCCTTCCATATCTATGATTTAGTTCACCTACAGATGTCTGTTTTAATAAAGTGCTTTGGAATTTACTCACAAAAAAGATATGGAGTTATTATTCATACTACATACTTAGTGATTTTAAGACTAATCTCTCCTGTTTGTGTGTCAAAGTTCTCCTTGATCTCAACAGAACTTGGATCAAAGTTTCTGGTAGAAACTTTTGGAAGTTTAGGATTTTTCTGACACTGAGCTGTACGTTCCAGGGGGGTTGATTATTATTTGTCAATACGTCTTCCTATACAAGTCGTAAGACTGAGGTTAATTTATTGGTGCAGGTGCAAGATATCTGAAAAAATAATATACTTGGACTAATATTAAGCAAACATTATTAGAGCTGTGTGTCTGTTCCAATGCTACATATACGTATATCTTCTGGTATTTATCTCTAGCACTACTGATTAGCTGAAGTTGTTAAAGCACTTTGAAATGTCAACAGCCAGTTTCATTACTAAAACATAGGTGGGAAATACAGGGTGGGGAAGATAAACTATTCAGACGTTATGCTACCGCCTGCTACAGATCTCCCTGCTCATGACCCATATATCTTTAAAATGCCTTGTTTAAATATCCTCAAATTGATTTAAAAAAAAAAAAAAAAAAAAAAAAAAAAAAAAAAAAGTTGTCAGCTGGCCACAGACCACACATTCCAGAACTGAAGTAGAAAGGAATGTGAATGGGTGGGTGGGGGAGAGGAAGGAAATCAGATTTAGTATTGAAAACAAGACTAAGCTGAGAAGCAGCTGATGTGAACTTGAGAAGTTGCAGTGTGAGATACCAATATTATTTTTGTTCATAGTACATTTTATTCAGAAAATGGTGAATAGCCATTTACTCTTTTACTCTGAAGGGTTTACTGAACCATTCTAACACCATATATTAGATACCAAAGACAGGAAGTAAATTCAGATAAGCTGCAGGACACAAAGATAGTTAATATTTCTTTATTCAGAATGAGTTAATATCTCAAGAGATACTAATAGATGAATTCACTTAACTAAAGGCTAAGCAAGTATAGACTCCCAAAGGTAATGAGAATCATAAAAGATTATGAAATAAACCTGTCAGTTTGAAGACCGAGACCAAAAGTTTGTGCTATTGCCAATGTAAAACTATTCCAGGGATTTTTGCATTTGGTATGTCATAAAAGTGAGGGTGCCTAACTGAGCTATATTTAATGTTACTTTTTCCTTTGGGAGAAGAAAGTGAAGAAGTCAAGATTTTAGTCTTATCAGCATTTAGTCAAGAAATAGTCATTTATTTTCTAGAAAATCTGTAGGTTATAGGAACCTAATGCTTCTCTATTTCTACTGCTGCATCTGAGAGTCCCAGTCAGCCTGTTCTCTGTTCCTGGAAGGATCTCAGTTGTAAGACCCCAACTGGTCTGTAGTGGAATCAGAAATTCCCGTGGAAAAAAAATAGAAAGGTCTGAAAGAAGCAATAGGGGCAAAGAAATGGAGTCTGTCATTTTTATAAAGACTTCAGAGATAAAATTATTACTCTTTGACAAAGCTCTGTGTTGGTTCAGCTGGTCCTGAACTACAGTGGTAACATACATCACTGTACTGGGAGATTTTATGCATTTCATTGCAGGAATGAAAACAGGAAAGAGCAGATCAGACTTATTGTGATATAAACATCTGGTTAAATTACTTGAAGAAGGAAAAGATGGAAGATAGTTGGTAAATCAACCCACTTTCCCTGAGGGAAAGAAGCTGTTATTGAAGTAAGGAACACCACTGCTGATCATTTAGGTTGCCGAGTTGGCTCTGCCATGGACATACCTGTCCCTGCTACTCAGCTGACTATGATCTTCCAAGAGCCCAGCCCTTTGACAGGATGTCAAAGAACAGCCATAATCTGATTGTCATTGTCCCTAGTTATATGAACTGGAGTTTTATTCTAGTAAGTAAAAAATTAGTAAGTGAAAAATACATGCCTCTTCTATTGGTTAAAATATAGGCCTCTGGTGGGAAGACAGCCATACCTCTTATCTCTGAAACTGTATTTCTGAGGAAAGGCTGGTCCTAACTACTCTGCATCTGAGCTTTCTGTACCAGTCCTTCTCACCATCTTTTTTGTAGACCTCTCTTCAGAAACCTTTATAATAATGACAGCATTTCTAAAATGCTTCAGAAATGCCACAGTTAATGTAAGGGGCAGTTCTTGCTTGCTTTTCCTGGCCCTGTTCCCTCACTGAGGAAAAAAAAGAAATAATCAGTAAGGTTTGAATTTGGAGTGGGTTTATGTGAGCATCACCACATTCATCATCTAAGTTCCAAAACTTAGTTTTTGCCTGTGGTGTTTTTGCATCCCCTTTACTCCAAATTTCTAACTCAAATATTTCTGAAAAATATTTCTACAGGAGCCCAAAATTTCCTAATTATAGAAGAAAAATAAATAAATAAATAAGCTACTGCCAAACCCAATAAAGCAGAAGGTTTCAGTTTCAAGGTCTGTCAGTCAGTATGCAGTGAGTATGCAGAGTGTGAGTTCACATTTTTGTTCTTGATCCTGTTTGTTACAGGGGAACCTGTGGCATATAATGTGGAACAAAGTACAGAAACCAGTCAGGCTGAAGGTGAAATGCAGCTACTGCAGCAGATGGACCAGATCAGAAACAACAGAATTCTGCAATGAAAAGGAAGAGGCCTTTCAAAGTTCTGGAGAAGGTACTAACACTGTAGCTATGATCAGATGTAGTTCTTACTGAAAGCTGCCTCATAGTCCATTATTTGTTTTCCATTAGTTGAGGTTGAAAACCTCCTGTTCTCGTATTTACTTTATATTTTCTTATATTACTTTATTTAACTCTTCATGGATAGTTATAAAATATTTCCTTCACACAGCACATCCCCTATCCCCAAAATTTCTTTAAAATGTTCTCCTGTCAACAAGGAAGCAAATACAGTGTTTAATTTGCCATTATGTTAAAACCTACGTGTAACTTACATCCTGTGACAAAAAAAAAGACATGAATCAAATGTCAGACATTCGAGCCTCAGAGTTTACTCTCTCAGACTGTAGGTACAAGAGCAAATGACATTTCTACTTCTATGCATTTCAAGTTTAGAATAAAAAATCTGCATTAAAAACAACAGAAAGTTAATAACATCTAACTAAAACAGCAGGAAACAAAATGATGCTGCGACACCAAAGGAAGTTTTTTACTCATGAAAACATTTTAGTTTGTCACTACTTCCTGTACACTGTTTAGGTGATTTCCTCAAAGACTATTAAGAAATGTTATTCCGTCATCCCCTCATAAAGGTATATTGAGGGATTTTTAAGTCATTCATTTTTCACCTACTAATGGAATTAATTAAATAAAATAAAAAAAAAAGAAAAAAGAAAAAAGAAAACATAATAGAATAGGTAAAACTGACAATAGCAGAAATACAGGAAGCAAACTCACCGCTTCAGTTGTGTAACACATCATTATGCAGCATACCATCAATAGCCCAAGATCTTCCTTTAGCCTGGTTCTTTCCTAACAAAATCTCCTTTCCCTGCCCCCAAATCAGACTTCAGCCTAATGCACCTGAGGTTAATTTCCTAAAATGATGAATTCCTTTCAGCTGCCCTGTATGGTGCAGGACATGTCTTGCATGCAACTGTAGCAGGCTCATGCAATAATGTAGGAATGAATTTAAATCAATGGTTAGAGAAATGGGCAGAGAAATATTGGGTTTGCAGAATATAGGCATATAATTATTTAACACCTTCTTTTTATTGCAAGGGTGCAGTATATAGCTGTGTGATAACTTATGATCACATGTGTGGTTTTGTACATTTTAATAGGAGCCTTATGCATGTATGCTCCTTATTCACCTGCAGAATATGTTTCCATTCTTTTTGAAGATAAACCTTCCCTTTGTTTAAATAACTTTAAGATGGCTCTACTTCCTATCAAAGATATAAAAAAATTAATTGTAAAGTTATACAGTCAAACTACATCTAGCTGAATGGAGTACTAATTTTTAGTTAGCTTAAAAGAAAACAAAATTAAAACTACCACATTAGACCTGATACATTTTGATACTGAAATATTTCTGAATCAATAATTCCATTAAAAAAGCTAAAGTAAATACAGTTTAAATAAATATACAAAATAAATAAAGTAAAGTAGATATTACATTTAAGTAGATAAAACTTCAGAATTTCAAGATATTTCTTAAGAAAATCCCTTAAGGGGGCATCACAATATACGTAACTAAGTCCCATGAGAGATTTTTCATTGAAAGGAAGGTCAGACATCATATTTCCAGCTACATCTTCACTTTCTAATTGTCCAATTTTATCATACGGTCCATTGGCCCAGTAGCTCTTAACTCATTAGTATCATAAATGATTATTTGGTGTCTGCAGTCTGTCACCTGCATTGCCTGACACATATGCCTGCTTGTAATTGAAAGCAGTCTGCTTCCCATGTGGGCTTCAGGAATCCAAAGCTGAGAATTTTCAAAGTAGTCCAAGGGATTTAATTTCAATAACCAATATCCATGTAAAGCCCCTGGAGTGCTTTGAATAGTCTCAGCTCAAATCCAAGCAAGCTGAATCTCAGGTGAATCCCTTAATTACATAGGTCTGTTTGTTTAAGAAAGGCATATTTGGTTCATTACAAATAAATACTTTCTCAAACTTTTTGACCTGGAATTCCTTCTCACTTTAGTTGTGGTACTAGTGGGTTTGTGTGAGTGAATTAGTCAAAAGTCTCTATAACATTAAACTTGTAACGAGTTTAGACAGGAACTGTGATTTTCTGCAATGATTACTAATTCGGTGTATAGACAAGGTTAAAAGATAGCGTTGTAGGTTCAGCTGCTATCCTAGCTGTGATTGTTTCTTCTGCTCAAGAATGTAGGCAAATATCACCATTTTCTTCCTAAAGTGAATGCAACTGCTGTGGCAATTGCTGTTCAGTACACTACATATCTCAGCTGTAATCTGTACATTAAATCAAAATCTAAAATGTGTTACATAAAATTTTTCCAGTAGTGGCTGAATGCATATTAGATGCTGTTAAACGTCAGTTGGCATTATAATGTGCATTCTACTTCATGAGTGATTACCGGAGGCAATGTCTTTCACCAACAATCTACAAATGGTTGTGGTGATAAGATAAAGCTAATACTTACACTTGTAGGTCTGGAGCCCCCTTTTATTTGCATGTGGAAACAAATGGTCTCAGAGCATGCGGATATTTCAGAAAAGCAAGTCTGAGTGCAAAGGAGGTACTTTTCCAGTCCTTGCAATGAGACTGGGTTTGTTCACATTAAGAAATGACCCTACAACACAGGCCAGTGAAATCACTTTTATTTTTCAACACAGTAAAAAAAGAGGTACATATCTTTCAAACTGTAGACCTGTAGACATTTTTTTTTTTCTTTTTTGCAGTATATTCTGACTGCAGACAGAGATTGGAATGGATTAGTTATCTAAAGTCTATGGAAAATGAAATGTCCATTAAAGTGTGAGTTAAGTACTACAGAGGTTCAGATGGCAGGTAATTGTAATGACTCACAGCTATTGCTTGTGGTAACTCCACAGTGCCATTAGATGGAGGGGGGGGGGGGGGGGGGGAAGAAGTTGTCAATTTTATGGCATATATTAAGAGTATGAAATTGCATATGTTCAGGTTGCTGATAACCATAACTATCACCATAGGGCTGAATGGGAATACCTATATTGTACTCAGCACTTTACAAAAACAAACAAAAAATCTTTACCCAAAATGCAGAATTCTTAAGCAAAAGAAAAGAGACAAACAAAAAAGTTAAAGGTAGTAAAGCAGAAAGACATAAAGTGCAAGGATGACAAGACAACACAGCGTTATAAGGTAGTAGTTTCAGGACATCATCAGTAATTTTTTATTTATTTTTTTAAGGACAAGCAGTAAATGATTTGTCACCTACAGTGACACATATGCCTCCCATGAGACATCCTCTAGAAAAAGTCAAAGGTTCTTGTCATCAGTGTTTAAGGTTATCCTGAAGATAGTCAAGGAAACAAAGATCCTGTATCATGAGAACAGATTAGAAAGTTTAATCTTTGTTTTGCCTAATGAAATTAAGAGATAACATTGCTGTCTATAAATACAACAATAATGATGCTGTAATAGTCATGGGTAAACACTAGAAGAGGGGAGGATTTTACTGTATCAGACACCATTAATATATGAATAAATAGTTGCAGCTGAAGAGAAATTCTGAACAGCTTGCCAAAAGAAGATTAGTTGAAGCCCAAACTAGCTATTTTTAGGATTGCTTTTGTTCCATTTTATATAACATTGACTGCTATAGCAGGACGGTTACCTGTATTTAATAACCCAAGGAGAAGTGCATTCTCTTCACTTTCTGTGGTTTGATTACTGGCCCAAGTTTTAGTAGGTTGAAATTGGGTGAAATGAATTCCCTACTCTGTTATTTATATATACATAATTGTATCATCATATCAACAGTAGGAAAACTATACTGTAATTGGACAAGGGTAGGCATCAGCCACTCAAATCAGTGGGGCTCCTTGGGATGTAAATATCTGCTTACATGGATTAAAGTGTCATGCAGGATTACAGATTACAGTTTCTGACGTGTTTAAAAAATAAATGAATAAATAAAGCTTACAACATATCCTGCACTTCGATGGAGTTAGGTTAATGTTAGGTTTCCACAGACAGTAATTCATCATATTTCCCCATGAATGAATGGGTTGTATATGATTAATGAAATCTACAGATGACCTGTGATGCATGTTACATAAAACAAGGTCTGTTACATTCCCAGTGATTGGCAAATCAATCATTTTACTCATGCTTCATTACTGCTAATAGTTTTATAGCCACCTTGAAAAAATTATGAAGTAGTGAGAGTCAACTTTACATCTTGGTAGAATGCTTTAATAATTAAAGAATAAATATTTAGCCATGCCCTTCAAACTGTAATGTTTACCTTTTAGTCTGTTTATTTGCATGCTGTCTTTCTCATATGACTCATATACCCCAGGTTTTGCACTTTCTGCTAAATTTCTGGGAGTCTATAAACCAGGAATAAGAGTGAAATTCAGGAAGCACACTGTATACCTTAACCAATAAAAAGTTATTTTTTAAGAAATTCTTTAAAAAAATAAATCCAGTCACTTAAATTGACTTTCTGAGCTTTTTTATCTGCTTAAGGTTTCTTTCTGATTATATGAAAAACAGTAGCATCTAACAACAACAAAAAAAAGTGTAAAATATAGTAGATATTTCTTCACAAGTTTCAGCAGCACAGCAGTACAGAGGCAGTCTATTACCTTCTAATCACTCGACTTGTTTTTCTCTAAAATCTGTAATTATTCCACCACTATGTTTATGAATGAGATTTATTTATTTATTTAACTATGAAAGATTATTGAAATCAAACTAAATTATTTGCATACAGGAGGTTGTTATGGTTTGGGTTTTTGTGTGTGTGTTTTAAGACTATCTTTTATTTTATTTAAGACTTATCTTTTATTTATGCCCAAATACAGGAAACTCAGACAGTAAACATCTAGTTTAGATGTTTCACTAATCAAGAACCCTTGCTCATTTATACTGGAGCAACTAGTAGTTTTTCTTGCGACTATAGAAGAAAAAGAATAGGGGGAAAAACCTACATGCAGTGGAAGTGGATATTTTGAAGAAAAAAACAGATGATTCATTGGTGTTTTTTGCTGGTTAATGTTCATTTCTGCAATCAAGGCAGCTCTCTACATCAGTCACAGACTTAAATGGTTTCATTAGTTTGACATTTGTGACACTACAGCATTCGAAAGGCATGTTTTGATGATGAACTCTCAACTCCACATAATCACAATGACCCAAACGGCATCAGAGTTGACAGTTTATCCCCCCGTGTCATATGTTACAAGGCCTCTCTGAGTAGATTTTCAAGTTGATAAACCTAGCTGTCTCTTATGATTACCTATTTTTCCTGATTTTACTGTTTATTTGTCTGAAATTTCTCCATGCATTTCTCTACCAGATTGATTCAAATAATAAAAAGATTGTGTTTTAGGTATCTGAGGTGTCCACAAAAATGTTATAAATGTTTACTTAGTACTGTTTTCCCCCTCTTAGCCTTAGCTTGTTAGATATTTTTGATGTGTTTTGGGTTTATTCTGTTGTCAGTTATGACTGAAAACATTCATTAAGTCCAAAAGCTATCTTTAAATTAGACATTGAAAAATGTATCTTTGGGATAGCTCTCTTACAGGCGCCTTTTCTTGACAGATTTTATTTCAGCTAAGATTTTTGTCAATCACTATTTCATTTAGATTATACTTTTTAAACTGAAGTTCAGAAAAAGGAATTTTGTTTGAGAGTGCATGGCTCACACTGAGAAATAGGTTGTGTATGAGCTGAACACAAAACAGAGGCTTCAGCATATGATTAATAGACTTCTTGCCTGATACATGTGCAATACACTACAAAGAATGGCAAGAAAGAAAGAAAGAGAGAGAGAGAGAGATGCAAGTAAGCCTTGGCTTTTAATTTTAGGTTAGGCCACTTAGGCCCTTCACATCAGCGCTTCACCCCGATAAACAACCTGCAACCAGCTCGTAGAGCCATTCCAACAATATTTGCAGTAATGTCTACTGTGAAACATGTAACAACAGAAAGCAGAAATTTTGAGACTAGCACTGGTCTCCTGAGAAAGGAAAAGGAAAAAAAAAAAAAGGAAGAGGAAAAGGGGAAAAAAAAAAAAAAAAAAAAAAAAAAAATTGTTAAAAAAAAAATAGCTAGAGCACTTGACAAAGTTAAAAATTCACCAACCTATTTTTTAAACATATTTAATCCATTTTTTTTTTTTCATTACCAAAGTAGCAGCTAGAAAATTAATGTGGCTGTTATTTACTGTCAGAAGTCCAAGGACAGCATTGAGCATAGAAGCAAAGTGTTCCTTAAACCTTGCCTTTTCCCTGATAACTTGGAGATCCAATTGAATTAATCTGAGTTTTCCTTATTTACATAGATCCTTGATTACTAACTTTAGTGTCTGGACATTGTAAAGTTTCCTTCTTTATGTAATTTTTCCATGCAGGAACTTGTTTGAATTATTTATAAGACTGTCTCAGTTTTTAAGAGAAAAATTAAATCACCACCTTGCAGACAACTAAACTATGCCAGAATTCCTTAGTTTTCATTTCTGACTGGATTTTGTCATATTTCATGGCAAGCCTGTAGATCAATCTTCATAAATCAACAACACAATTAAATACACCAATGGGTAAAATTCTAAGTAAAAAGCAGTTGAACAATGCCATCATCACTGATTTGCAAAATATCAAGACTCTTTCAGTCCCATACTTACATTGTGCCATTATAAATGGCTACATGTCACAAAGGGCAAAATAGTCATTTTGTAATGACTAAGGAAACTGACTCCCAAGTGACAGAGGATGTGGATGTCCCTTCTGTGCATGAAAATAGATCTAAAAAGTGTCCCATACATAGGATAAAGCTGAGGTAGACATACAATGAAGATTTTTATTGCAATAGTTTCAAGTTGTGGTTTAACTGTGGTGTAATTGTACGTAATTTTGTTTGAGAGCTCAGTCTCTGGTGTCCTGTGAATACATGAGAGCCTCATCTCTCATATGAACAGCAGTGCTTTGTCCTGGTCTGACCAGAGTGAAGTTTGAAATTGTGGACTCTGAAAGTACTGAGACAAGACTGAGTTAATTACTGAGATCATAGGACAAAATGTTGAAACACATGTCACAGTACCATAACCTTAAACTCATGAGTTTGATTTATTACAATTATTTTAGGTCCAAAAAGATTGAATGAATCAAAGGCAGAAGAGCTGATACAGAGCGGTAAGAAATGTTTTCCTGTCTATCATAATCTTCAATTCCATTGGAAAATATATATATATACACATCGTTTTTACATGAATCAACACAGATTTGACATTTTTTTCCCTGAAATAAGATGTAACAAATCTCAGAGAATATCTTCTCTGTTCTGAAGGTCTTTCTGGGTAATATAAGAAACTTGCTTTTACATCTTAAACATCTCCCTTTTCATTTTTTATGGGAAATTCAACACATCTGTGGTGATGCAAATGTGCCCCTTCCTCAGAGAAAGGAAGAACTGAGAAAAAGTAAATTGTCAGGCAAGATGCTATCTCTAGCACTTATCCCTCACTGGGGAACTTTGCAGTTCCTTTTTTCACCTAACAATAAGTTACAAGGTTAATTTTGTGGTTAGGGTAGAAATGCAGTTTTCTGCCTGGGTATCCAAGATGCCACCATTTCCCCATTGAGACTTTAGTTGATGTCTCCTTTTCTCAGATATTTTTTTTTCTTTTGAATTCAATGTCTTAGCAGCAGAAGGCAGCATGAGTAATGCACTCAAAGAAAATTACAGTATTTTATGAATCATTAAATGAGAAGGGCAGAGATTGAGGTTTATTATTTGAGACAGCAAATGCCTCCGATGGTAAATATTTATGACTAGATTGAGTTGCAACAAACTGAGGGAAAACAGGTTCATATAACCTTTTGTCCATTTCTTGTAAATGGGAATCAGCTTAGGTTTTTTCTGTGTGTCCTTCCTGAACACATGCACGGAGAAACAAATCCTTTAACACAAGTACATTGGAAGCATCATAGGTCACGAGTAATTGAATGAAGTTAAAGCCATGGCTTTGTTTTATAAACACATTGATTTGGAGAGTCAGAGCAGAGCTAAGGAGAAAAGCTTTCACCCTCTTACAACTTTCTCCAGACACTGTTGGATTGCATGAACATTTCATTTCTAAATGCTCAGACATTGTAAATTAAGAAAAAGGAATGCATTTTAAAGAGTAATATATATGTTTGCATTAAGAGATTTAAGATATTCATTTAGAAATAGTCTTTATTATTTTGGCTATCAGGTCTTGCTCAGGAAAAAAGCCTCACTCTGGGTGCAGCATAAGTACAGTCAAATAGAATTTTATGATCAAGTCTATTTAGTAAATATGTTTTTAAAGGATAGCATGTTTTGTATGATGATTCAAAGGAAAACTTTCAGAAGCCAAATATAGCCAAAATTGCTACAGAATGTACAAATCTATGTAACAAGATGATTTTAATACCATGAGCACATATTATTTCATTTTTTTCAGCATCACTAGAAACAAAACAAAAAATCTGGCATTTAGGAGCATGGTTGCCCATTGCGTGTTTTCTTCATTGGTTATTTAGTTGTAGTTATTCTGTAGTCAGAAGGGATGATTTAAATTATTTTCTTACAACTTGTGATAACCCTTTTAAACAGATAGGTAATTTGAATCAGAGAAATAACAAAGAGTACAACATGAATGGAGAAAAAGCCACAGATACAAAGAAAAGTAAATTTTTGCATGAGGTGTGATAATGAAGGAGATTCTGTAGCAATAAAAATATAAGCCACTAAAAACATGCTATGAAAAAAAAAGGATCCCATTAACATATTTTCTGAGTCCTAAAAACAGGCTGTGCATAGGTGGTTGTATAAGTAATTTTGTTACAAAATGTCAGAGGGCAGGAGGTAGAAAAACATGAGGTTTAATCTTCTTCAACTTTACATTGTGTGGAATTTGACAATAAAAAGACAGATATTTCTAAAATACCTGCAAAGGCTAGATCACTGTGTTATTACATCCGACACCTCCAAATAGTTCCTTAAATAATAATTTTCTCTATTGCCTTTTAAAGTTGATTGATGACACAAGCCTGAACTAATCTTCTGATTAAGCATCAAAACAAATGATACACCAGCCAATTTGTTTAGCTTTTTATTAATTCAAATCCACCCATGCTGCAAATGGAGATTTAGGTAACATTATAGGATACTAAAACTTTTGGCTAATAAAAATCATAAAAGCTAAAGATAGACCTTAGGTATGAAGAATTTTAATGAAATTTCCCGCCAGACAGTAACAAAAAATTTGGACTGTTAAGTTAAATTGTCCAAACTACCCTAATTTATCTGAATTATGTTGCTTAAGTACTTTTGGAATATTTAGCCAGGAGTAGCACAGGTTGTTTGGTCTTTATAACATGCAAATACCAGGGAACAGACCAGAAATTTAAATAAGAAATAAGAAAGAGGTAAAGGATTGTGTGCATCCACACAAATATCTTGAGTTTACCAATCTGTTGTGTAAGCAGTGGACTTAATGAAGCCCATCTTCCTTAGGGTCTTCTGTCCCAAAGTCTTGCACTTCCTGACTTTCCCAACACTTCCAGCTTGCCTTCCCATTTTTGTTGTGGAATCACTATCTGCAATATCCACAATTTCTCTGCAAGCACTCTGACTCTCAGCACTTACCTTGACTCCTGTCTCCATGAGTACCAATTTGTGTTGCAGCACTTTATTAGGGAACCGTAAGATGGGAGTGCTCTCATCTCCAGCTTGCATCTTGAAACTGAGAGCACTCTGCTCACCGGAATCAGATTGAAAAATAATCACATGTGATTTGGAACTGTTGTCAGTGAAAAGAATAAGCAGTTCAATGAGATTAATAAATATTTCATTGTCTTTTAGAGCTAAGTATGACAGATGTCAATGGGGCTGATGCTAGTTTTCAGTCTATATTATGATTAATTAGGTAGACAACTTACTGGAGTAGTAGTGCTAATAACACATTCATAGTAAATGGTGATTTTTCAGGATTGCCATCTGAGATTTTGGTTTAGAAAAACTTCCAGTAAGTTCAGTGGATGTTTTGAGTAAGAAACAAGTAAACTACCAGGAAATCTAAGTTTCCTTTCTCCTACTTATTGAGAGTGCCTAAATCTTTAGGGAAGGGATATCCCAGAAGTTAATGTGAAAGAAGTTCAAGTGCATGCTCTTGTTACTCTCAAATCTATGAAAATCTTTCACTAGGATATCTGCAAAGTTTTAAGAATAAAAGCAAGAGCAGGAAGGAAGAAAATGCATTTGCTAGAAATCCTTGGGAAGAAAAATAGTTACTTGTGCATGAAGCTTGGCTGGTTCCCAGTGGCCTGATCTCTGAATACAGATTTCTCTGAAGCCTTCCTGTTTGGTGGCTACCTGAGGTAACCTTGACATTATAGTCCCTTCCACCTAGATTGCCAAACAGCTCTGGGATGCATGAGAAGCTGAGAACAGGGCTTTTCTAAGTGAGTGAACCTTCATGTGTTGCCAGGCTCCAACAGGCATCAGAAGGCAGAAAACTATAAAGGTTAGACTCTTTACCCTGCTTTAGCATCTTGTCTGGTGAAGCAACGGTTTTGTCTTTTCATAGGTAGGTTATTCCAATATCAGTGAAATCTGGACCGTTATTTTGTCTGTTACTATACTAACTATGTACAGTTTAGGTTTTGTTAAATTATAACTAAACTGAATAAAATTTTGGAAATTCATATTTCAGGAATAATAAGATCTCCCATCTGATAGAATGTCAGCACTTCATACCTATATATGGTGAGAAAGAGTCTCTGTTTAATCATGTACTAAGCCAGTAAATATTGTTAAATTCCCTTACATTTACTATTTTATATACTCCTGATTGAAATGTCCCATGTTCTAAAATAGAAATCATTAGTGAACCTGTTAGTTCCTCTGACCTTAATAATGTGTAACTGGAATTAATTATCACATTGAAGCATTTGCTGTAACTTGTCATTAAGTGATTATTCCAGAGCAAGAATGCAGTATCTCAGTGCATTAATCAGTGACCTATATTTTCTGGAGCTTCTGCTTAAATTTAGCCTCGGTCAGAATGACGAAAGATCTGTCCAATTGCATTCTTGTTAAATGTTCTCAACTGAATAAGTCTGGTTACTGTCAGTTAGTGAATAAAAGAGTGCTTTCTTCACAATGCTGTCACACATGGATTGGTATATTGATGGAAACTTTTAATTCACTCAGCCATACCCACACCACAATCTCCCCAAACCCTGGGTAGGATGCAGGATCCTGCTGTCCCTAAAGCAACGAGAGCTTTTCCACTTAATATACTGGGAGTGTTTGAAACGTAAATTATTAATCTACTTTTACTTCAGAGGGTTCAGCAATGGGAAAAAAAAAAAAAAAAAAAAAAGAGCAAACCCATTTGAATACTGTGCTAGACACCAGTAATTCAGCAGTTTAGAATCAATGGGCTGCAGCAATTCACTTGTACCATACCGTATGCCCAGGAGCTTGGAAAAAGTGATAACCTCATGGTAAATGACAGTTTCTGACAACAAACAAAAAGGTTATGGTTATTTTGAGAGAGATTTTTTTCCTCAAACATATTTAAATATACAACCTGTCATGAAAATATATTCTATCAGGTACAATAGGAAGACATTTTTAACTACAAAACACTGCACTAGAATGGTACTAATACCATATAGTTATATGCTATTCAACAAGAAATATAAAAACTAGATTCCATCATCAATAATGAGGTACAATTTGAGCATCAAATTATAATATTTAAGACAAGATATTTAATATTTAAAAATAAAAAATAAAAACAGAAGAAAAGATGCAGAAAGAATTATAGGTTGAAGCAGGTCATATAAAGTGGAGACTGTGTAGCTAGGAGACATATCTAAAAGTTAAAGAAAATATATATTTCTTGCTCTTTGACCAGTAAAACTAAAGAGATACAGAAAAAGGAAGAGCAAACATATAGAACAGATTTGCATACAGATGTCATTTTGTTAAAGTATTTTTAATAGAGAGCCTAGATGCATGGGATCAAGAATAAAACAGAGGGTGAGAGTTCTAAGGACAGGTTGAAGGTAAAGATCAGATGTTTTTCTGCATGTTTTAATTATTGACCTTGAAGCTAGAAAGTATGCTGGATTTGACCCACCTGACCAAGAGGTGCAAGACCATTTTTTCCAACAGGTTTACTAACTGAAGGGCTTTAAACCACTTTTGATGGGGAATAGAGACCAAAGTCCAAAGAAAAACAGGAGAAAAGAAAGGTCATCCTGGAGGACAACATAACGCGAGAAACTGTCATACATCCACTGAGAAGGAATCATGGTTGGGGACCAGTTTCAAGTGCCAATACACAAATGTACACAGCATGGGAAACAAATGTGAGTTACAAGACTGCGCACGGTCTCAAGGACTGTTACTACTGGCATCAGAGGAATATAGCTGTATGATGGAAGGACACAAGCTCTTCAGGAAAGGCAGTCTGGTGAGACCAGGGTAGATGGGGTGATAACTCACTACATAAATATGCTGCTCAAGTACATGCAAATTTCTGTGAAAAAAAAATGATGGTTCTGTTCAGAGCTTCCAGATCAGGATCAGAGGGGAGGCCAGCAAAAGGGATACCGTAGATGTCTCCTTTACACTGCCAAACCAAGATTTAATGGATCTTCATAATTGCATGCATAATTTTGGTTCTTCTGGGAGCCTGTAAATGCCCCAAGCTTCTCCTGAAAGAGCAATGACTTGGGATGCAGTTCAGATTTCTGGAATGCCTTGAGGAGGATTTTTGACAGAGATGTCAGCCAATGCAAGCAGATGAGGTGCTCCACTGGACATCAAAGTAAAAAAAGAATCAGTCAGTGGCACCTTAGATGATGGCAGACTTGCTGCAGTGACCACAAGATGGTAGAATTCAAAAATTCAAAATCCAGAGGAAAGGGGGGG
>CM021770.1:22160326-22258394 GCA_011076525.1 Nettapus auritus
CGTGGCAAATAGCTCCAAAGCAGCCCTGGACTGCTGAACTGTATCAGACCAGAGACCCACCTAACACACCATCTTGTCTTCAGTGATGGTCATGAGTAGATGCTTAGGAAATGGTGCAAGTGTAGAGTGATGTTTCTTGTGGTATATCCTGCCAACTTTCATCTATTTATGGTTTAGACACTTCTTGAGTTCGAGATTGCATCATACAACTTTGCTTAATAGCCTTCACTGGGTATCTTTTATCACTGTCATAATTACCTTGTAAACCCGCTAATAATTTTGCATTTACTAAGTGGGGCAACAGTGAGTTCCAAAGTTATGTTATATATTCTGAGAAACAGTGTTCCTTTTGTCTATTTTGGGCCTCATGCCAGACAACTTTATTTGGCCTCCCTAATTGTCGGAATATATTACTACTCCTTTTGCTATTTTCTTCCTAAATAAGTTCTGTGGACACTACTAGCTGAAAACTCCTCAAATTTATCCCCTTCTGGTCAGAGCTTCCTCAAGCTCCTTTTTCCTTTTTTCATTAGCACCAGTGCAAAATTTAGTTTAATTCATTTAGCTGTCTTGCTTTCACGTTATTTTTTTCCATTCTCCTTCTTGATATTCTTTACATTCTGCAATCCTGGCCTGACTTTTCAGGCCTTCAACATGCATGCTACTCTGTCCTTCAAGGTTCCTGGTCATATTGCACTGTTATTACATTTTCTTATATAGGAGTGGAATTTCCATCCATAGGGATGATGCATAACTGATACATCAACATTTAGAGCCATGCCAGTTTTCTTCCTTCATATAGTATCTATATATCACTGATGATACCTATTGCTATTACAGCAATACATTATCAAGTTCCAGTGCATCCAGTATAACATATAGTTAGCAGATGCTTCCTAATCAAAATAGCATATATATTCTAAGTATGAAAAAAATACTGTTAATCTATTTGTACATCCTCTGGGTGCAGTAAAGTTTGCATAGAAATAATTATTTTATGTCCTTCGATATAGAAGCAGATAATTGCTTTCTCAGAGTAATTTAAAGCCTAAACCACTCTACATCTACCACTGAAATGAAACAGGGATCTCACTTGTTAGAGTGGGACAGTAGTTCAATCTCTGCAGCCTCCAATGTTCAGGGAAATTTTGCATTGCTTGAAATTGACTGGACACACTGAAGATGAAGAAGAAAATGCCCATCAAGGATTACTAAACACATAGAAATGAAGTCTGGCTCAGCATTGCAAGTGGCTAGGGGCTCTCAGAAGAAAGTATCCAATATGCTTGCTCTGTGTTGCATTATTTTCTGGACATCTGCTTTCTCTAGGCAATGTGAGATGGTGCTAAATGATATGGATCTTTGACTTGACCTAATGCAGCTGCTGTCACATTCCTATACTTAACAATAACCTGAATGTGAACACAACCAGTCTCCAAAATGCATATACTTGTATAAAATATGACAGCAAATCCTAAAAACAGATAAAAGCTAACACACAAATGAGTTGTGGGACTAAGTGGTAGTTATATTTCCTTCCAGTTTGCAAATGTACTTATTTATGGATGTATGATCATTTTTACATCTTTCCATCTCAGGCTTCAGTCCACAGACTTCCCTTGTCCTCTAACTTCTCCCAGGAACATGATGCTTTCACAGTTGTAGATAAAGAATTTACTGTTGGGCTAATGCCACATGGAACATAGAAAGTCCCAATTCTTAAACATCTGCTCTTTTAAAGTAAAACTGGGCACATTTGTAGCTTAATGAGCGTGGTATTTGAGATATCAGCTGAAACTAGAGAGGGTATCCTGCAGACAGGTGCTGGAGGGAATCTTTTAGATTTCAAATACTCATCAGAATAGAAGTATCTTAATAAGATGGAAAGATGGAGAGAAGATGAAGTAATTAAAACTTCTGACCTTAATCCTGATTTATAACTAGGTATATCAAAGAGTTATATAAATATTAATTAAATCTCACAAAACCTAATGAACATAATTATATCTGTTCTACAGTTGAATGCAAGTTGTGCATTGTAAGTAGGACATAAGTTAAAACTCCCAGCTGCTGCTTCTGTATTTTTGATGAGACTATAAAAGCTTATAAAAAAAGCTAAGTCTGTTTTAGTTTTAGTGTGTATGTGTATTTACTTTTCCTAATTGAAGGCTTATGTGACAGTTCAGGGCTCATTTTTCTGAAACCTGTGGCTGTGGCACAGGATGTATTCGTAACTGATTTTCAGTGGAAAGTAACTTACTAGTTTAATTAAGTTGTTTCTCCAGTTTGTGGATAGAAAAAGGTATTGGATTTTAGAAGGGATTCATAATATCTCTGATAATGATATGTATGATATGTCATTTGTGTACACATTTATTTATTTGTGAAAACATTCGTTCACTTGATTCAGCATTTCTTTAGGCAAACATGTGGTTCATCATGCATACTTATGGTCCTGTTTGACTTAATGAATTCACACAAATTTGATTCTCTGAGCAAATAACTCCTGTGATGTTTCTAAGGAATGGCACATCTGCATTCAGGACTTGAAAAATCACAGAACAGGATGTAGTTTTTCCACCAGGAGTACAGCTGAGGGACTTGGTCCAAAACCTGATGAAAGTGTCAGATATAGAAATATATCTTTATAAACTTCCTTTCATGAAGTGTTTTTTTTTTTTTTTTTTTCAAATGAAGTTGACATTTCTGTTACCTGATGGAGAAAGGTGCAGTCTTTCTCAAATAATTTCAGCAATTGCTGTGCTAACACTATTCTTTGTAGCTCCTTGTCAGCATAACACAAGTGCCAGCTACAAAATGCTTTCAATTTAACTGACAAGCATTTACTCCAGAGTACTGTAACATATTTAAACAAAGCATTTAAGAAAAAATAAATAAAAATAATATATACCTCTGTTAAGTTCCACATACATATATTTTTAATTATTTTTATATGCTGTAAGAGATATCTCAGTTGCACTGGAAAATTTTAGTCCAAATAAATACCAAAGATATGCAGCCCCAGAAATACCTCACTTGATATTTTAGACATGTATGAGTAATTTCATGAGTAAAGGTCCTTATTTTATGTTCTACAACATGTTAGTGTTCTGTTTTTGTTATATACACCCATTTGTGACTGATCCACTGCAATATATAGATATCATACCGAGACGCAAACATCCGTGAATTTCAGGGCATTAGATGCTACAACAAACTAAGAATATGTCTGTCCCTTTCAAAGCTTTTTAAAAATGACAGCTATCTTCTAAATAAATGTTAGGCAATGGGGTTAAAAAGGAGGAAATTATAAAATCATTTAATAAAGTGTCCTTTTACAGGACTCTTCAGAATTATATTATTTCTTATGAAATGCATAATCCTGGTGATGAGTTTTTGTTCTGAGAATGTAGCAATTGAAGCAATGGTCAAAAAAACATAAGAGCTGCAGTGAAAATGGAGCAGATTATGAGATTATTCACATCCTGAATTCTACTCATAATAGGCATATCAATTACATTTTTAATAAACATTCCCTAGGAATTATGGTACCTAACTTGAATGATATAGGCTATTTGATATGGTCTACGCAACCAAGGAGAAATTTTCCCTGCAGCTGAACATGTATATTACAGGCCTCTTGGTGTCCAGCAGCCAGAAGATATATCTGAGTTTAGTTTGAGACACTGCTGGGAAATCTGTATTTTTCTCTTATGAAGGAAAAATAAACAAGGACTCCTATGGGTGTGTGCAACCTGTGAGATCCCAGAGTACCCCTATGTTCAGATGTTGGCTCATCTCTCGGTTGTTACAATACCCCCAGAGCACGCTTTGTTCTCTGCATGCCCTGGCTTCCCAGAAAAGGCAAGGAAAGGGATCAAGGTGCAGTTCTGTACCCTCATTAACAGGCAGCCCAGAAACCAAGGCAGCAGGACTCATGGGGCACATCTGCTCTGGACTTTAGATGAAGCCTACTGACCTAATGATGGTCACATAAGTAGCGTGGTGTGTTTAATAAAAGTTTTTTTCCTTATCTCTAGGGCTTCTGGATCTATAGCCAGAAAATCTAGAAGTTTTCTTTGTAAATCTAGGAAGAAAAGAATGATCTAATCAAAACCTTTACTCTGTCTCCACACAACTCACCATGAAGATCAGGCCATAGTCTCCTTCGAGGAAGAAAAAGTAGAAGTGAAGCTCCTCTTGGATACATGATAACTTCTCCCAGGATGGAAGGATTGCTCCTAGCACTGAAGAAAGCTAAGAACATAAATATAAACACAAACAGAGAAATAAAAACATGAGGAAGTAATACCAAAATGAAACACTCTTACAAATTTTTCTTCTCATGGGGAGGGACTGGATGTATAAACAACAAAAAGACAGATGTGGGGAGGCTGGTGCAGCGGCCGGGGCCGGGCCCCGGGCGGGGGGAGTGTGGTTCTGAGAGGAGCTTCTAAAATTATGATCCCTAGCATTATATAGGAAACTATATAGAAAATAACAGGGCATAAACAGTTTCCTGCCTGTATAACTGCATTGCACTGCCAATTTTGACTGTATGGTTATACACAGATGCTGCAAGAGTTCGGCCCTGAGACTGGTTTTTTTTGCCAGCTGTAACAACTGAAGAATTAGATCAGCTTCTGTACAGTGCCATAAATTGAACAATGGCTGTTGTTATAACATATCTTACAGACGCTTCCATGTGTTCATTTTTTTTCCAATGATGAATGTAAATATTAAAATACCGTGATATTTTTAAACTTGGCTTTAGAACGCTGGAATGACTCTGTGGGAAAATCATTTGTCCCTGGCTGTGCAACAATCACTTTCCACCAGTCAAAACTCTGGCTACAATCTGTTTCTAATTAATCAGGAAGACAAGACAGGGTGAGCCTTGTACTGAGACAATGTCATATACAGTGGACTCACTGTAAAGCATGCCAGACAAAAATGTGTTTAGTGCCCTGAAAGGAACAGTCTAATTATCAGCTTAATATTCTAATTCTAAGTTCTTTTGAAAAGACAACACAGCATTAAAAGAATAGCAAACAATTTGGATACACCAAAAATATGTAACATAAAATACTCATGCATGGTCCACAATGAGATGTTTGAGTTTTACAATACAATTATATAATTCTTCTAGAATCCCTGCATAGTATAGAAAATTCAGAAACATTGAAAATCTAATTCCTTATTCAAAATCAGGCCTTTGACTACTTATCTTCACTAACTCTTAGAGCTGATAGAACTGAAATAGTTTATACAGCTTACAGAGTACAAAATGTGATACTCCAAGAGGTAATGGAAATAGAGAAGTTAGATAAAAAATAGTTCATGAAAGCCAAGTGTATTTTTTTGGCCAGCACTATTACTTAGTGGCTGAACAGGGCTCTCTTGCAAACCTTGCAAACACAGATGGTTCAGCTAAAGTGTGGGGAAGCATTCATCTATCAGCTGTGTGCAGGGGCAGATCGTAAGAGAGAAAAATGATTTTCTTTAGAAAATGGGAGTAATGGAAAGTCTATCCATGCTCACTTTTATTTGCTCTTATTGCTTTTACTCCTGATGTGAGGAGCACTGTAGTGAGTGCTGTATGTCATTGCTCTTTGGGATGCTGGAAATAGAATAGGAATTGCTTCATCGACAGAGTTTAAAAATGATAGTCAGTGAGTGTGTTTGTGAAAGGGGAATTATGTCTGTTTATTATTCTGCCTCCTTTTGAAGAAGACCAGAGCTGTCCTATAATCTCTTAAAATTAATATCTTTTCAAGCTCTTTCCAGAAGAGCATTTGATTTTATTGCAAATATGAATAGAAAGCCAGGGTACTGTTTTTGTACTTAAAAAGTAATGGTTTGCTATTTCTGTATGGATAAAGTAGTAAAATAACCCATAGGTTTGTTTAATTTCTGTTCATGCTATAGCACAGAGCGTCAGACATTCTAAGTGCATGAGTGCAGCTGAAGGGTCAATTTTACATTGTAGATTAGAATCACAGATGAAGGGAAGACCTACAGGTTGCTTTGTATACCACTGACAGCTTGAAATTTCAGTTGGCTTTTACATTCGAAGCCATTCTTGTGAATGGGTGGGCTTTGTGGGCAAAAACTCTCCCAGGACTGAGATCGGACTTAATAATCTGGCTCCAGATGTAAAAATGTTAGCCATTGAAAATGTAATCCAGCAAGGGCCTTATTTTTCTCTCTAGTATTCCATCTATGCAGCACAACAGGGACTGGGCCAGGCCTCTGTCCTTTTACCCTGTCCCCTCAAGATCTGTTTCCTAGTCAGGGGGGAGGAGAAGATTTGCTAAAGATTTGTTTTGCAAGATTTTTTGTAAGGGATATGAACACATGAAAAATATGTCTAAATTAAACCACTCTGATATCTTTTAACTTTGTTTTGGCCTACAGAAACTTTCTTTGTTGTTGCACTCTGCCCAAAATTAGCTTGTACGTTCTTTGCATATAGGAATTTGCGTGAAAGTCCTAGTTATGCTCAGTATAAGGTAGGTTTTTCTCCATAGGATTTTACTGCTTGCCCCTCTCCACATAAAGCAGGGCAACTAGTACACCTTTGGGCTATAAAAGTGTGAAGAATTCTCAGAAAATAAATAAATAAATAAATAAAAATTATATAATTGTAACTGGAAGGGGTGACTAAAAACATATTAAAGTGTGAGGCAAAACTAAGTAGCATGAGTCATTTTCTCAACAGAGGAACAGTTTCTGTGATGTGCACTGATTGCAGGACGCCAGGGACCAAAACCGATACCTGGGTTCACCATTGTCACAAGACAAACAGAAAATTCCATGAAATTTGCTGTGATTTATAAAACAAACAGCAGCAGCAACACCACCAACACACACACACACACACTCCACACATTAAAGCAATTCAGCTGCCAGGTACCCTTCATCAGGCAATCACCATTCTCTACTGCAGTGGTGAATCACCAGTGGTGTCCTTCCTGGAGGTTTGTGTACCCATTTGAAGCAACTAACAGTATCAAGTAACAAAATTCTGTTCCAAGAGATAACATGTCAGCTTTATGCCTCCGATTATGTTTTATACACAATTCCTACTGCTCAAAAATGCTAGGTTGCTGTTACATCAGAACTTTGTATTTACATGGCTGTTGCAATTAAATACAAATATAATTAACATTGTTCTTAATTTTAAGAAACTTTATCAGAATTACATTAGCTTCTGATGTATGTGCAATTGTATTAATTGTCATTGGCTACAAAATCCATATGGAAGGTAGAGGTTTCATACACAGTAACACAATCTATGTAATTTATCAATTAAGAAATAGTAGGAACTTACATTTTCATTATAACTATGTTTTGCTACCAGAAACAGGGGGCAAGTTTAATAAGGAACTAGTATTTATACCAAATTTTTTCATTTATAATACCTCCATCTAGCGATTCAAAAAAATTGCAAACAAGCTATGCATTTGCTAACCATAATGAGCAGATTTGGACACCCTCGTTTCCATTGCTAGAGTACATATGTCATGGAAAAGAGTTTACCCAAACACAAGACTAGAGCCATTCTTCTTTTCACTGACAGCTCTGCTGCCCTTTTCTCTCCTAAAGACCTTTTGACCCCATAGAAAAAATTATCTCCTCTCCCATGCTTAATAAGTGTATTTCAGATTAGATAAAGATATACCAACTCAGTTGCCTCATTGTTTATAAGCTAAACCACAATTCACATCAGCAGAAGCAAGTTCCGTATATTTTGACAACTCTAACTTGTTTTAAAGTATTATTTATTTTAAAACTCATGGAGGACATTTCCTACATTTCTCTCCATTTATGAGAGAGAGAGAGAGAGAGAGAGAGAGAGAGAGAGAGAGAGAACAGACATCTATGTGTATAGTCAGCAAGAATGTGAAAATACAATATGAAGGAAACAGCAATCCCATAGAACTAATCCTGCCAAATAACAGAAATAGCATGAAGCCCTAATGCAATACAATAAGTTCAGTGTACAATGTTTGCTGTGGTTTCTCCAGAAATTGAACTGAGCATCTGTGGTTTGAACTTTAGGTATATGGACAGCCAACCCTCAAATAACATTAACACACAGGGACAGGGGTGTGTGTTATTGGAGTCTGGGTTGGTTTGCTGGGTCCCATCCCCACCTCACCCCACCTCCTTTTTTTTGGGGGGGACAGGGTGGCAGCAGCCAGGGGGGCAGCAGATTTATCAAGTTTATTAATTTCTCTTAAGGAAACTGAATTCAGGAAGAAAAACAGTTTATAATAATAGTTACCCAGTGAATGCAATAGGAGGGTGGACTGAACATGGAGAAACACTGTTTTATTCTTAGCTTTATTGTACATTTTACATGTTCCTCAGGGCCCTGAAGCTTCAGGGGTTCTGCTGCAACTGCCCAGGTATATATCCATAGACAATAACAGCAGCAGGACAATTTAAGATAGTTTAACCTTCCTGAATAGGTTTCATGCCACAAGAGGTTTTATTTTCACCTACATTTGCTATGGTCCTATATAAGCTTATTTGTTGAAAACTATGATTACCAAGTGCTGGATAAATTTGTTCCAGATTTTATAAATTTAAAAGTCACAGATCAGCATTAAAACAGGTTTACACAAATCCTTGAAGTTTACTTTATCTTTAAAATTTCTCCGTGGAATACTTCAAAAACACTGGTTTTGTAAATTCATTAGGGCTGTACCGTCAAGAGTACTCCTATGCCTGATCATCTTTTGTTTATGTTAATAGAAGAGAGATTTCATTGTTTATTTTTACTCTGGTCTTTAAAGCAGAAATGAAAGCAATTACTTCAGGAATTCTAAATTTAATCACTGAAGCCAAAAGACATCCTGTGATATGCTACCATCAACTTTTCTGAACGTGGGAAAACCTAGAGGACATTCTGATATTTTCCCAATAAATTTTCTCAACAAACATGCTAAGGATTGATTAATTGGAGGAGGCAGAGAGGAAACAACACATTTTCAATTATTCTGGAGTTAAGTAGTCATGAATATTATGAACTGAAGCCACACATTTCACAGTGAACTAGCCTCATATGTCCTTGGATGCTCTACATACCTGCATAACTAATATTTAAACAGATTGAAAATTTTATTGACAATCTGCAGCTTGTTTTCCTGTTAGTTTGACTATTTCAGATGAAAAAAGTGACATAACCCATCAAGTCCTTCTTGTGTGCACACAACAATTAATTGCTTGAAGACTGATCTTTGAGATAGATTCCTTTGAGCGCTCTAAACAGTAATCACATATTGTTCACAGAGCACCCATTGTGCACTTGTTCTAGTAGAATTTGCATGGTGACTCCATGTGAAAAGCCCGCAGACTAATGGGATCATTTCTTGTTATTGGTAAATGAAAGGACATCACAAACACAATGCCCAAAGCTTTCAAAACAGTCATCATTTTGCAAAATGATAGATTAGATGATTTTACTGAACTTTAATGAATCGTTATTTCTGAAAATGACAATATACTAATGAAAAATTGAGTCTCTAAATTATTTCATGAATATCACACACACCTCTGAAGCATGCTATAATTAGGTATTCACACCTAATTACAAAAGAGAAGGTGACTTAAACCTATGAACATGTAGACCTGTGAGGAAAGTCTAACGTTCCTTTAATATCCTTTCACCTCTTGATGCAGGATACCTGGATTTCCCAGTCCTCCGGTAAATGTCACTGCATTATTGTTCATCCTTTGGAAATTCCAAAGACTAAATCTAATGAGTTAATGTGAAATGTTGCCAGACTGAGCAGATCCAAGAAGTGAAATTATTTCATGCCTTTCAAGCTGAAATAGGCAGGCACATGCGTCTCCTCTAGATACTCAAGTATATAACTTTTGCATCAATTATACATGAATGGTTACCCAAATGCTACTTCTCAGCATTCTGTCTAAAATTATTCATTTTAGTACAGAGGCAAAAAAATTACATAGAATTTGAGTGCATAAACACATTAAGTAGCATCTCCACCACTATTAATATGATTGGGTAAAAGACAGAGAAGAGTTTCAGAACAAGTGAGACACGTGGCACAGACTCATGTGGTCAATGCATTTGTGCACACAGGAATCAAGAAGTGCTAAGACAAGGTTTAAGAAGGTTTCCGTTGAGAACACCTCATGATAAGCAGTGCATTTGGGAAATTTATTCAAAGTAAGCCATACATTCAAGTCTTTGGGTCATACAGAATCCTTTACAGTAAGGCTCTCTTCATGCCAGTCTCTGCACGAGTGAAAAGGGTGCTAAGCCTACCTATGGAAGAAAAATCTTACCATGCCAAAAGCTTCCTCAGTTGTCTTCAGATGCAATTATTTAGGGTTCCTCACTTGCCTAGTCCAGTCTTACAAACATAGTTACTAAGAAAAATCTTCTTTTCTAATATATAAAGTAAGTGTTCTACAGCTGTCAGTAAGTCTTTGTCTCCATGGAATCGGAACAGAAAAGCCAAGGTGGGAGCAGGTGGAAACTGGACTACAGAAGGTGAATAACTGTTTCATCCTGCTCACTGGTGTCTTGGTTTTGTTAGTTTCAGTATAAAGAGTTCATCTGATTTAATCAGCACTGTGCTGCCAGGTGCTGGCATGGGTCCCAAAGCTGTACCTTCTGGAAAGATTAGAAGAGGCTTGCTGAGACCCCATTCCAGCTCAAGTAACCAAGAACAAGCATCAAGAGCTGATGACACAGAAGCCATGTGTCTGGTATAATTCGGAAATATGGTAGATTAGGGGCAATATTCTGCTGTCAAAAATAAATTAACTAATTATCCTCCCAAATGTAGAAGTTAAAAAAAAAAATCCAGATCAAAAGTACCAGATGAAGATGTAGTTTTGCAAATACTTGCACAAAAATTCTGATTAGGTCTTTTTCCTCTGCATGTTTTTAACTGAAAAATAGCCCCTTTATGTTTCAGATTTGGAGAAGAGTCTTCAGACTCTCTTCTAATTAAAAATGAAGTGATAAATTCAGTTTGGGATTAAAAAAAAAAAAAAATGCTAGCTGAAAATGTTAGTATAGTGTTTACTTCCTGAGGTTTGAATGGTTTCAAGGTCATAATGTGTTTTTTCAGCAAACTCTTAATAGCTTATACTTTGCAATATATATAAAAATACACAGAATATTCAGAACAAAAAGACCCATAGTGACAAAGTTGCTATAAAAGCAGTAGATCCTTAATATCAGTTTTGATAAAAAGTTTGCTCTATCACTGCAGATATTCCGTGAATTACTGCAATGATGTACATAGAGCTTTTATGCTAACAGGTTGTCATAATCTGTAATTTGAAAAGTAAAAATCTGTAAGGAATATATCTCCTTTATTTTTAAAGGAGATGAGTTCAAACATATCTTTTATTTATCACTAGTAGTTATCTGGAAAAACAGTAAATTCTGACAGATTATTTTGGCTTCTGTCTATCAGAATGATTTAGTAACCTCTGTCTTTTTTCAGGCTTTAAACTTCAGAAGTTTAAGCAAGAGATTGTCCATTCACATTAACATACTCCTTCCACATAGCTTAATTTGCTTGGTGGCTTGAGAGCCTGATGAAACTTTAATTGAAGTCAAACAAAGATTTTCGTTAGCTCCGTTGGAAATTCAATCAGGCTCTTAGCCTGCAAATAATATTGAGCGAGACATAATCAGTCATATTTTCCTTATATTGCTATAACCACATTTCCTGTGACTAAGGCTAACTTTTGAATGACTGGTATGAGAAATAATATTTGAAAAGGTTGGGATATAATGAGCAAATTTCTTGGCATTTTTTTGTGATGTTATTAAGCTCAGTGGTTTTCAATAAAGAGGATGATCTGTATTGGCTCTGTAAGTGCACTGAGTTATGTGTATTAGAAGATTATTTAAACAGGATACAGTAAACACCCTGTAAGAATTATTTGCTCATTAACACTAAGATGGGTTGCAAAGAGAAATCCAAGTCTTTAACTCAGTGTGCATCAAATATGTTCATACAAGTGAATAAGAACAATGACGTATCAGTGGTCCAAACCCTTCCTTAGGCAGGCCTTCCTGCAAATCCACCCCTTCTCCTCAGAGCCTTGGCTCCCTGTAACCTACTGGACATCACCTCATTTCTCCCCATCCGAAAAAGAAATGATTCTTCCACCCAGTGACTGAACAAAAGAGCATTAAATTCTTCTCTTTAGTAGCTAATTGGCGTTTGGAAACTGCATTCATGAAGCATTGGAAAAAGCATGCCCTGTGCCTGATTTGGCACAGGAGGAAGAGGAAAGCAAATCTGAGATTCAGTCTAACAAGTCTCTGCTACACTGCTCCTTCACTGCCAGATGGACACCGAGAAGTGTCAGTCCAAAAACATCCCTTGCCCACACTGCAGCACCAACCTGACCTCAGCTGAAAGGGACAGCTAAGCCTACAATGCCAACTTCAGAAGCAAGAAATATCGAGAGAAGAAAGCTAAGAAAGCAGTTTATGGGTCTAATTGCAAAACAATACTATTTTATTTCCTGATAAAAGGAAATTTTAAGTCCCTCTTTTGAGTGCAAGAAACCCCTAAATTAAATTCACATCTGTCTCTGCATAGCTAAAGACAGTACAACAGTTTTTGCTTATTAGGGTTCTTTGCAGTCTAGACTCCAGCCCAGGAGGAGCAACATTGTTGGGAGCCTTTTTCCTTGCTGTCTGGGCTAGGTGGCAAGGGCAGCACTTTCCCTGAAGCTAGCTGTGGTGTGGTCTGGGGGTCTCCCCAGTACCTACTAAATGGGATCCATCACACACAACTCCTGCTTTTTTTTGTTTGCTTTGTTGTTCTATTTCTCTCTGTTGTTGTTTTTATTATTATTGTTTATTTTTAAAGTACTGACAATTAAAACATTAACAACCACAAAATACTAAGTGAGCATGCATTGTAAATCAAGGTTGAAATTCAGACAAAAATATTACCTGCTTCTGCAGCTTGTCATTTGTAAGAAATAATGATCCACTAACCAAGCAGCATAACCAAGACTATAAATCTGTAAGATTGAAATCCCCACAGCATCATCTTTCTGTCAGCCTTTCTCTAAGACTCACAGAATTACTGGATGTCTGCCAGAGAAGTAGCATAAAATGCTACAACATAAAAAAATGAAATACACTTATACCATCTATGGTACATTTTTGCCTTTTTAAGCATTATTCCTTAAGTATTGTTTACATATACTTTGGTTCAACACTTCTTAACCTTTTTTTTTTTTTTTTTTGTCTCCCCCTCCTCCCATGTTCTCCCCCACCTCTGCTTTATCCAGCTAGACAAAGCCTCTGGGAGACAGTTGTGGCTGGGCCCACCGCTCAGTTGCACAACACTGTTGTTTACACCTTTGCCATTTCCCTCCCAAAGCCTATCCAGCGCAGCAGAGGGGGAGATACAGCAGAAAGACCAAAGACTAGCACAGCCATGGGTAGGATAGCACATTCGAGCTCTGGAAATTGACTTATTCTTGGCACACACACAGAGTTGGGTTCAGAATATAATGCCTGTAGATAATAGCTGCTGAGGAATCAAGTTGTCCTTCAATATTTTTCCATAGGCCTTTTCTTATATGTTAGCCATAAGGTTTCAGGACCTGCTTCACACCTGATTACAGCCAAGTATAGCATACCCAGTAATTAAAAATAACATAAAATAAAATAAAAAGTGTTATGTTTTATTTTGATGGCTCATTTTCAGAGGTATTCAACTTATGTAAAACTAATATTTAAGGGCAGAACAAAAGGACATATTGATTCTGTAGAACCTAAGAATGGAAACAGCTAAAACTCTTGGCTTTAGTCCTTTTAATTCTCCAGTCTACACGGGAATTATCAGCATTAAATACTGCTTTTACTAATAAACTAAAACAATAGGTTTGCTTTTTTATTTTTTTCACATGTCAATAGACTCAAACAGGTACAGTTCTCTCACAGACAAGATTTCCAGAGAACTACTTGCATGTGAACAGCAAGTATATTTTAAATCCACCTATTTGAGCAAAACACCTAATTGTAGGGATCAACCTTCAGTCCTGAAGTTCATCACATACAGATTCTTAGTCTTCATAAAGTCAGCATTAAAGACATAGACCTTAAATATATCTCAAAAGTGAAACAAGAAGTACACTTACACTCTTAAAAACAGGATTGTTGAAGTCTTTCCAGATCAAATAACTTACTTGATGAAGAGACTCCCAGAACAACCCCATGAATAGCTGAAATCACTGTGTCAGTATAGGGCAGAGTTTTGCAAACCTTCATTCAGTCATTTATTCCCTATCCACCAGCTGTGATTATTCTGAAAAGGATTGAATTCACATGGCACTGAATAGTTCTCTGTCCTGTAGAGATGTCTGTGGGTTATCTGAAGCAATACAATTATAGTCATTGCAATGAGGAAATAACTTTGTGGTTCTTTACACATAAATGCATTTTAACTATAAAATATTCTTTTTATTTTTTGTTGTTGTTGGGGAAAAGAAAAATAGCATGTACAAATGCCTGTTTTAAATCAAAAACCAAATTGCTGTTGTTTTTACTTTTTCATTTTTTCCATTTAAAATATCTGAGATGGATCCCCACAGACAAGGGGTAAAGGGTGCAGGATCAGTCATATATTCTTGTGTTTAGTTTTACTGCAGAAATCCATGCTGGTTTTTTTTATGTATTATATTCCAAAGTTTTTTGTAGGATTTCTCCAATTTTCTTGCTTATACTTTCATCGGAGTTCCAGACTCCCCCTGAAAAACACTGATGCTGGCTACTCAAAGGAGCAGGATACTTTCTAGCTGTTCTATGGTACCCCACTTGCAGAAAAGGGCTGGTCACTCAAAAATAACTAAGGATTGATCTAAAAATTGAGAAGTAAATGTAGATCTTTATACTAGCCTGACAGAATAACCAATTTAAGCATCTATGTAACAATTACAATTAATTGTGTATCTATAATCAGAATATCCTTAAATATCCATGCAACAAATACACTGTGATCTTTTTTTTTTTTTTTTTTTTTTTTTAATTTAAAATCTTTGCTAATCAATGCAGGTAGGTCAGGCTTAGTAACAGCTTTCAGACCATGGCTTTTTATGAACAGTAAAATATTTATTAGTGAAAATAAAGCTAAACAAAAATTATGTGTGGTTAAATCATTAGCTGAATAGCAATAGGCGATAAACAGAGATCTACTCTTGTACATATAATCAGGTCAGGTTTTCAGGGGCAAGCAAAATAACAATGCAAGCAACAAATGTGAATGTCTAAGAATATGTGCAGCCATGACAATTTACAGCTTGCTGCTCCTTCAGATATTGAGGCCAGAGGAGCAGCTATTCACAGGTCATTTGCTGGCTCCGAAAGTGCTGGTGGAGGTAGAGACAAACCAAAGCAGAAATATTGAATATAAATTCCTCGTTGTGACCTATAAAAAAACAGTCCATTGTCCTTAGATATTTTCAGAAATAGAATAATTCAGCAGGTTCTTTGCAGACTGATGTATCAAACAGAAAAAAATATTAGGATGATTCCCTGTGAAAAGCAATTATCATTTTCCACTGAACTATAAAACTATGTGGATTTATCTGAGACAGTTGATTTTAATTTGCTTTAAATACAATAAAGTTTTTTTTTAACACAAAATAGTTTGCAGCTAATTGCTTTACAAAATATATTCACCTATGTTGGCCTTCCACATCCAAAAAGCTGTGATTCAGAGCTTGTAATGATGCACTCAGTCTCTCTGGATTTGAAATATTTCTGAATAGAAAACAATGTTAATAAAAAGCAAACATATTATCACTATATAACTTTTTAGAAACATTTCTTTGTGCCTTCACTTGCCCTGATAATAAAGATCACCACAGAGTCAAAGAAATGGGGCCTGAAGATGGGGCCAGATCATTTTCCGAAATGCAGAAGACTAGAGTCCCCAAAGTCCTACTAGAAAAATCTATTCTCTTATTCAAAGAGTAACATATAGCTGCTGGTAACAGCTTGCATTATCAGACAAAGGACTTTCATGTGGAAGGTGAAGAACTTCCAGCTGAAAATTAAAGCACACTAACAGTTATCAGGAGGACTAGCACAGAAGTATCCAAAATCTCAGTCTATTAGGCTACAGGGCTCCTTATGCTGGTTTGTCAAATAAAATCTGATGAAAAACAAAACTTCAGGTTCTTCTTTTGTTCAGTTTACATCTCATTAACTGCAAAGGCATTCAGAGAGGGAAATGGTAGTGTTCTGGGATGGGATGATCTTCCCCTTCTTTATTACAGTAATCCCATTTGGGGTGGAAAGTTACCTTGGAATTTGGTGAAATAGATTGATGTTTTCCAAAATGACATCTTGTGGGGCTCTCATTACACCTCTACTCGTTTTCCTCCAGGCATTTAGAAACTGAGTGATTGATGTTAACACCGTAATAGTCCCTTAGACAAATCTGAATTTTTAGGCAGCAATGGAACCAGTGTGTTACCGTCTCTCAGGTCATACTATACACACATTTGTATTTGTAATACTTGCTGGATCTCAAGGGTAAAACAATTCTCCTGCCTGCATTGCAGTATTTTAGCTGCAGTGCAGATCACTAATATCTGTTCTCCCTGTCCAAGTCTCAGAGTGGTCAGATATGATTTTGTGAACATTCCTCTGCAATTGCTCTCTGCATGTTAGTGTCTCCTTCACAATCTGTGTGATTAGAGGGTATGTACTGCCTTTCTACTTGTACTAGTTACTGCTGATGTGATGGCTCAGTTTCTGCTTTTTCCTATGACTTTTTAATGCACCCTCTTCTCTGGCCCTCCAGACACTCTCTTGTCCTAAGTAGCTAAAGGAGCAACCTACAGTCTTTGGTCTTCCTTCTTCAGTATGTAGTGGATATCCAATAATTCACGTTTTGTTTTGTTTTGTTTTGTTTTCTCTGGCATGCCTTTGAATCCCATTTTACAGTAATCCATGTGAGCACAGAAATAATCTTCTCTCCCAGCAGCAGGGACAGCACTGCCCAGCTATGTGGTTCCTTCATTTTTAACCTGTCATGTTGAAGAGTTCATGAACAGCAGGCACTTCAATAGAAATCATTAGAAGAGAAGTGACAGGTTACCTCCTTTGTTATATGGTGCTTTCAGATAAACATTTCATAAGAAAACCGCTCTTGTTTTTCTGCTTGCTGCTGTATCACTTTTCTTTCTTCCCTTTCTTCTGAGAAACTGCAAACAGCATAAACCTACATGTAAAATGGTGGAAGAGTGGTTTTCCTTATTCAGAGTCGGGGCAAATATCAGCCATTTTCCCACCAATTTAAACAGACTCAGTGAAGCAGGGAGCCTATTTTCTCTTCTGCTTGTTTTCTTAATTCTTTCCCAAAAGGCTGCTCTGGGGAGCAGCTCCTTTCTGCACGCGGACCTGCAGGAGCCCTGTTTATTACTTGTTTTGTTTTTTGATCTGACAGTTGATGCTGCTCATTAGTGAAATACAGTCTCTTAAGCGCAAAAAGAACCAATGCATAAAAACATGTTTTTCCAAGAAACATTTGTACATATATAGAGACATATATAGATATATGTATGCACACAGACTCATAGCAAGAGTCCTTTTACAAGTCACTTCAATCACTGCTGTTAAATACAAGAAACGTGAGCCTCCACATCCAAGCAGTTTTTGTATGTGCCTGTAAAAAAAAAAAAAAAAAAAAAAAAAAAAAAAAAAAGGCTTACAGTACCTTGTAAGTGCAAGTATTGTACGAAAAAGTGAAGTGAATTAGTTGGGAATCAGAGTGAGGGAGGTCTATTCCATGAGCAGACTGCACCAGGGCTAAGTGCTCCATTGTACCAGCTAACAGAGGGTGCCTTCCTCCTACCTGAAGTTGCCCTCTGCTACAAGTAAGCCAAATCTTCAAATGTTGAGTATTAGAGCTGTGTTACTCCTGTGTCCTAGTGCTGAGCATATAGTAAAGATTAATCACCTCAGAAGACTGGCTCTCCAAATAATGAAGATGCCACATACATTTATCAGTGAACTTTTATAAAATTTATTTTTATCTGTGACATCAACACTTTTAATAAAATTTATCAAATATACAGTATTTTCTGATGTACCATACTCCCTGAGGAGAACTCTGTGCTTAAAACCTTGCTGAATCAGGCTTTAAAAACTCATTATTTGCAGCACTAAGACTTCATTAAATTGTTCTCTAAAAATGAAGTAATCACGTGTTTGTAAATACTTTGATATTTTGGATACTTCAATAATTGGAAATTGTTCACTTCGGTTATACGTTATTGTTCCTTTTTCATGCCTGGAGAAAAATGCAAGTGTTATTAGAATTAGATATTCCTCTTGCAACTTTAAGTTTTCCACAGCACTGTTGTGGGTGTTAGAAATTCAGTTCTTGTAAATATTAATGTCACCAGAGTGACTGCATGAGAATATGGACATAACTTTAAAGCTTAGGTCCAAATGGAGCAAGTTCATATTACAGAAAACATTCAAAGGATATAAAAAATCTAGAATTAATTGAAGATTTGAACCTATGTTTTACACATGGTGCAGTACAAAGGACAATATTTTAGTGAAAATCCATATAAAAATATTTTGGAAAAAAAATATCAACAGAGAGAGAAGAAAATTCTGCAGACTTCCAAAAAATGCTCAAAACAATAGCAAAACAGCATGAGCTGACAGCACCCTCTTCTGATCATTATTTTATTTTTCAGGTTCTAAATAAAATATCTTCTGCATATGTCGTAAAATTCCTATGACCTGGACTTTATTCAGGGTTACAGATACATAAAATGTTAGGGAGGTTAATACAAGAAATTTGTTTCAGCTAAAAATAATAATAATAATAAATGCTTTAATTATTCTGTCTTACAAAGGTAAAGACACTTCTTCCAGTAACTTCTTCCCCTTGTTATGCTCCAGCTTAAATTCAGTGAGGCCATCCAGCACTGGATGAGCCTCAGGAAGGAAGGCTGGGTTTTTATTCAATTCGTGTCAACAAGAAAGATTTAAATTCAACTGGAAAAAAAAAAAATACTAAAGTCTAATACTAAAAGAGAGCATTTAAAAAGATGAAAGATTAAGGAAATTGGGGGGAGAATAGTGACATAAATATTTTCCTAATAACAGCATCATTTGTACAGTTTTCTCATGCAGGCCAGGCTGAAAATATAAATTCTAACTACCTCTGTAATTTAGGAAAGAAGCAAAGGGAGCAGTACCTCTGTCCTTTTGCCTCACATTCAGTCTCTGAGAACCAGAGAGGAAAAACAATTCATGAATATTAGAGCAAATGAAGCCTGATTTTCTCCAGATTTGTGTTTCTGTGTTGACTGATCCTCAAGTCTAGAAGATGTAAATTATCACTGAAGCTTTCCTAAAAGGGTTTGAGCTCATGCTGTCTTTTTCACAGCAGGGAAGCAGTCAGATTTCTCTCTGACCTGGACATCTACTTTCATAAAGCTCCTAGGAACATCCTGTCTCAGGGATTTCTATTCTTTCCTCACATTTGGTGAAAATATAACAATGGCTTCAAAAAACTAGGTAGCATGGACTAGTGGGCAGATACATCAATATATCTGGCCTTATGCACTTTTCATCCCATCTACTTAAGTCTCCGAAGCCTTTTGTAGAGTGCCCAAGGTAGGCAGAAGTTTGGGTAGAGGTTCCCCTTGGTGTAGGTAGTGGTTTACATGAGAAATTAATGAAGACAGAGTGGCTTACAGCCATGACTAAAGAGAGCCCTGCACTGCGGATGTGATGGTACATTTTAGGGTAAGTCATCTTGCTGCTACCAGCATCCACCTGCAGAGAGGGAGATTTACACACCAGCATACACTCTCAGCATCGTGCATGTTGAAAGCCAATAGAGATAAAATTGGAAGATACAAACAAAATCCTATTATATGATAAGGAAGCCAGGATGGACAGAGACAGCAGAGAGATAAGAGGGTCATGAAAGCTAACAGAGCAATTTGGATCTGAGAAAGTGGACGTACAATTCACCAGATGCACTCAGCCACACTGGATTGCCAGATGAGGCTAGACCTTGTCAAATTGTAACAGATTAGCCTCTTCAGCTCTCTATACATTTAAGGCTCTGGCACAGACCATTTTAGACAAATACAGATTGATGGCTGCAGTGCACACAGGAATGACATAAGACAAGAATGATGTTGAAATATCATTAAAATTGATGATTTTGGCTTATCCCTCTGTTAACTTTCGCACAGCAGTGCATCTGAAGACCTGACATTATCAAAAACAATGTACAGCCTTCAGTGAAGGGAAGTGCTAGAACTAAATAGAGGCTTATGCAGATATCTGGAAGATACCAAAACACATTTTGGTTCTAGTGGAAAAAAAAAAAGTTGCATATTAATTCAAGTAATCTGACAATAAGAGAAATCCAGTTATTTCCTTTATGTGCACTTTCTTATGGAAAAGGTAACCAATAGCTGGGTTATAGAAACAAAGGTACAATACTGTCCAAAGACCCCAAAGTAATATATGGCAACCCAAAGTAAATACAGCTTTGAAATTATTGGACCAGAAGTGGTACATTACAAAATAGGATATTATGGTGGAAATAAAGGAATTGTCTCTCCCTTTTGGTCTCTTACAATGTTTTTGGCTGGAAGTGCATAGAGAGTCTGATCAACTGAAAAATTAAAAAAATAATAATAATAATAATAATAAAAAAAAAAATCTCTACCATAATGGATGTTTTATTTCCTCATTTTTGAAAACACTTAGTGAGACTTTGCCCAGCAGCTGGAATGTGCTGGAAAGTACAGTGACAGAACAAGGAGTCTGCATTTTTGAGTCTGGCCATTTGTTCCACCTGAAATAAGATCCCAGCATCTGTGAGCACATGCAGTATGAAATGATGCAGAGTCTACCAAGTATTTGGCATTCATATGGGAAGTTTATGGAAATGTATGGAAATCTTTAGCGTTATCAGTTCTTACATATCATGATTAGCAAAAAGTTGACCAGCAGTGTGTAAACTGGTTATTCAGTAGAATTAAAACTATCCTGAAACATAAGCCTCAGACTTCAAAGACTTTGGAGTATTTGCACATCATATTTCAGATTTTTCTTTTAAAAGAAAAGTAGGATCAGTAGGATCTCTGAACCTTTCATTAGGAAAGAACCTCAGAAAGTACTGGGAATTATACCTGAACACAACACTTACACAATGATAAAGAATGCTGGGGAAAGATGATGAAATTATGCTTAATATCTTATTCATTTTCTGTGATGAACATCATCTTTCTGTTCAACTTATATTTAGCTACTCACAGACCTTAATCTTCTATATTATTATTTTGAAGATTATGCTATTTTGAGAGGCCAACACTGTCACTACTTGTCAGAAATGCACTGAAGGGTTGTCAAGGCAAGCCTTATAAAACTATCGCAAAGATTAGACCAGATCCCTATGGCCAACTCACATAATGTATGGTGGAAGCTGTTCTTATAGATCTAGTTTTCTTCACAAGGAAGGAAATTGTCTCAGGAAAGGACAGTTGTATCCATTAGATATAATCAAAACCATATTGCTGTGAAAGGAGATCACTTTGATTAAGATTAAATTAGCTACATGCATAAGTAGTTCAGCATATGAGTCTAATGGACTAGTATTTAAATGCATAGAAACATACAGAAGTTTTCCTTAGAAGAGACTAACGCACTGTTAAATGATTCCTCTTCATTCCTTCTTTCATGGCCAAAAGAACAGATAGCAGGAGATGGTGAACAGATGGGCAGATAAAATGCTGAACATTTGGTCCACGGTCACGTAATGGTTATGTGACCGTTCTTCTTGGAAACTTACCCATGATCCTCAGTAGGGAGATCATTGGACAAGATCAATGGGACAAGAATTAAGCCAGAAAGAACCTGGGATGGAAACAGGTCTTTTGCTATGGAGAAGCACTGAGATGGCCAGAATTGCATCAATGCCATTTGCTAAAGAAGCTATGTGGGTAAAGCCAGATGAAGGATGAATCAACTGTGGGCATGAATGGAAAATACTGATAGTTTCCATTCCTGAATGTGCATATCCAATAGTATTTTGGTGTTGATTCTGGGAAGAAAATATGATTCCAGAGACTGTGGACCTCTGGAGGAGGTAAAGGAAGAGACAGGCAGTCTGTAAAAAAAAAAAAAAAAAAAAAAAAAGATTTGAACTGGCTTTTATAAGCATAATTTATAATCAAAATCTGATGTTTGTGTCAACTCTTAGCAGTGTGCCCACAAATTACCTGTGAATATTTATTTAGGATTTTTAAATATTGATGAGAAAATCATAGGTACTGCCACTAATCTGCCTGTCTTGAAACACTGAGATACTGTAGTACTTTGATTTGAATCATTATAACCTGCAGGAGAAAATCTCAACCTAAGGACAGAAAAGTCAGGCATCAAACACAAAATACTGTGGTTGCAATGTTACTTCACAGGTTGGCAGAGTATGTACTGATTTAGGTGGCTAAAATGATGGAAATGGCACTCTGGGTTTGAGAAGCCTGAACTTCAGTGCAAAAAAAAAAAAAAAAAACATGAGTCCTCAACAGTCCACCTGACTATGCTGTTTTGTCTGATTTTAATTAATCTGTTACTGAAAACACGACCTAGTTACCATAGAACAAATGTCAGTTTCTAATAACTTTTCTCTAGAGTCCTTAACTAGCATTTGCCATTTACATTTGCTCATTCAATCATGAAGAACAGTTAATTAGCTCCATCTACTGCTGCATAAAGTGAATTGTACCAGTAGCGTCAGTTCTTCAGTAGCCTCTCCACATTATAACCCCAGTGGTGTTTTTGGCATTCTGCTGCACTATGATACTGGCAAGAACTGTTAGTGTAAAGCAGAAGGTCCACATCTTTCTGTTTCTTCTTCCGTCACTGGCTTTACTATGATGTATGCTTTCTTTAATCTCTAATCTTTTTTAAATTTATTTTTGAATTGCAGGGTGAAAATGTGAGACGTTATTTTAATACATTTTCCCATGTCAAAAGACACAACCATTCTTTTAAAATAACTATCACAAACAATGAAAACACTTGCAATGAAAGGAACAGAGCTATGTAGGTTACTGCTGCACTGATCATAAAGGTGGCCATGGTGCTGAATATGGCTACTCAGACCAACAGATGAGATGCCCTTGTCTTGTGCTTGCAATATGTGTTGACTGGAGAATTCAGATAGGGCATTTAGTTGTTTAACTATATGTTAAAACAAATTTTCTTATTTATTTTCTTACTTATTTTCTTACTTATTTAAAGTGCCACCTTGGTTTATGAGTTAGTGAATGCCTGTTCCAAAACGTCATCTTTTTAGTATGTCCCTTTTGATTTAGGTGGAATATTTCAGATACAGTCATAACATCCCTACCAGCATCCCACTAAGCAGGCTGCATGATACTTACCTAAAATATAGTTGACTCTGAGAAAGACAACAAATAATTGACAAAGTGAAACATCAGCAAGGGCTAATACCTTCAAATGTCTAAAGTCTCCAAAAAAATACATATTGTGGTATCAAAAGACATAGCTCAACAAAGGATTTTATTTTCATAATAATTTACTGTTCTGTTAAGAAAGAAACTACCAAAAAGATGAATTATCTCTAAATTAATTGGAAACTACAATGCTTCCTTTACAATTGTAGTAAATGTTAATCCTAAATTTAGTGTTAACATAACAGATAATTTGTACGATATGCATGAGCTATTTAAAAATATTCAGGGTCAATGTAAACTTCAAATTTAGGAAACTAAAGACAGAGCTCCACTTATGCTTCCTGTGAGTTTTATGGTGGAAAGAACTGGAAAAACACCTCAAAATTCAGTTTTACAACTAATTTCCAAAATAAACAAAAAGCAAAACTCGCAAAATCTGTTTCTGAATACGAAGTTTAAGATTAAATCTGCAACAGCAGAACGATTTAAAGAAAAGTACAAAATACATACTGTTTCTTACACCTTTTATAGATTTTGCTGCAAGGGAGGGCAAATCAAATTCACACTAATATTTTACACTTTCTTCCTTCTCATAATAGTGTTCACCTTCACAGGCAGCATACTGCCAAGAAGCTAAGTCAAAAAAAAAGTGCAACAAGTGCTTCTAAACTTCCAAACTGCACTACAGGAAACAGGTTGCCAGATCAATAACTTTTGTAACATCTGTCAGTGAAGTCCACACTCAGAAAGACTGCAATCATTTTTCATCAGGTGTAACCATTCTGTAATGTGGGTCATAAGTTCATCTGTGTAAAACCTTCCCTTTTCTCATCAAGACTTATTGTGTACCCAGGCTTTTTCTTGTCAGTTCAGGAAGTAAGCCTTTTCATCTTTATGCAAAATTTTTAATGGCAAGTGACTGAAGCAGAATTTGCTAAGCTGAAAATGAAGCATATCAAAACTTTCTTCTGCATAATAGTTACCCAGGCACTTGTAACTGAGCAGAGTATAGAGTACAAACTTCAACATCAATGGCCATATTCCACTAAGAATTGGCCAGCCCCTAAAATTTTCCTCACTTGGGGAAACCAATTCTTTGGATCTAAACTTTCTTGGCTCCAGTCCATTTCTATATTCTGCCACGCATGTATTCAGAAAAGCCACTGATGCTTATGGGAGTTCTGTGTAAAGACTAAGCGAAGAGTCTCAATACATATTTGCAGTCTTACAAATTTGCACATATTGTTTGGTTGGTGTTGGTAGCCCACACCTTTGAAACTGTTTCTTTCTATGAAGCAAAAATAATTTAACCTGCAATTGCACGTTTTCATATATAATCTGGAAAACGTATGTACTATTGATAAAGATAGATGGAATTGAATACTGAAAGTATATTAGGAAAACAACACTTCAATGTCTTTATTCTTCAACATATTCAACACAGTTCAGAAACAACTGTAATATAGCTTTTATTTTACGAAGTTAACCATTAAAATATTAAAAAGGATTTAATGTGCATTGACAAGTAGTATAATATGGGATATGCATGCTAAAAGGAAAGTCAATTTCAGATGACAGCCATTTAATAGTGGAAAAGTGAGTTAACAAGAAACTTGGCATAAATGCTTGAAAAGATAGCATGTCCCCTCATATCCCCCTTTATCCTAAGGCAGCTTCCCTTTCTACTGCAACTTCCCTACTGTATCCACTTTCTAACCTTTAAACCATGACAGTTTTAACTTTAAAATATTTAGAAATACAAATAATATACCCAATAAAATACATTAATTATGATGAATGATAACGGGAAAGAAAATCTGGCATAGTTGTCTATGTGGTAAGGATTTTTAACGTGGAAACAATCAAAGATACAGAAAAGGCTTTTCATTACTGACATTGGTGAACTACATCCACTGTGTTTACTTCTCTCCTTTTTGCCATTAATGCTGGTTTTGCTGCTCTTGTTTGAATCAATTTTGTTCACATTGTCAGAGGCACTGGAACTGTTAGCAACTGCTGCCCGGACTCCATTCCTTTCTTCTTCGGCCTCTTCATCCTCATCCTGATTGGAAACAAAACAGCACAGCAGGAACCTAAGTGCACATTTCATTGCCTATTTACTTTAGAAGTGAAGCAAATAATAGGATTTTTCCTACAACTCTTCCTGTGGTTCAGCTCCATGATTCCAAGGGTGAGCATCCACAGGCACCAGACAGCTCCTTTCAGTTTTCAGAGCCTCTGTATACAAGTAAAACAAACCAATTTACACAATAGCTTACCTCAGAAGCTTTCATAGGGCTGCAGAGCAAAGCTGAATGTGCTCAAATATGGCACACTAAGCTTTACCTGAGACAGCAGCAAATCCACAAAATTAATTAATTAATTAATTAATTAAAAAAAAAAAAAAAAAAAAAAAAAAAAAGCTGTCTTCCGCTCAGGGGAAACTCTTGCAAAAGGTAATGTCTACAAAGTGAGTAAAGCAGAGCACCAGCTGGCAGATGGAGTAGAGGGAGTTACCAGACCAGCTAGTGAAGCTGGTTGCAGACCCAATCAAGCACCCCAGAACACAAACTACCTTCTGCAAAGCTGGCTGCTCTATTCCTTGTGCTTCATGAAGAAAATAGAATTAGTTAAAATAACAAAACAAAATGCAATAAAAAAAAAGAAAAGACGATCATAAAGAGGTGTAAACTGCACAACTAATTCAGTACTAAATAGTACATACTACTTTGTTTCAAGTCCTGAAACCCATGCTTTAAGTTCAAAGTTATGCCAAGATTAGGCACATTTTTATGTGCCTCACTGCATCAAGACAGCCCTGTGGAGAATGTTGTATAAGCCTTCTGGTGGGTTTTGTTTCTTTGATTAGAAATCACTCAGAGCCATGAAGTTCATGTATGAAATCTTCACCCTTTGAAGTCAGCAGGTTTTCTGCCACTGACTCAGAGGACATGGGATTAGACATCAGCTCTAAGCAAACTTTCTTGAAAGTTCTGGGGTCTTAACTCTGGTTTGCGATATTGCAGATACCAGCAGATCCAAGCCACAAAGTTTGGCTCCAGATTTGTATATAACCTAAACCTGATTTTGAAAAGTTGGAAGGGGGAGTTGTCTTAATCGAGGCAGTTCTATACCTAAATTTAAGTGTCTTCTGATGCTTTTATTACCTTCCACATCAGGGAGTGGCAAACAAACAAGAAAATGCTAAAAAATTGTTTGTGAAATGTAGAATTCAGAATCTCTTTCCTCCGACCAATTCACTTTTTCCATTTGCATCATGGAAATAAATAGATTAAACAAGGACAAACTTTAGAAATGTTAATAGGTACAACCCTATGCGTAGCCACACTAAAGCTCATTTAGAAATAAAGACAATGAATGCTCATTAAACCACCTGACAGATCACCATGCTGGTGCAGAATAGTTCTTCTGCCCATGGTACCTGCAAACAGCCTGGTTCTTGGGCCTTTCTTCATCTAAAATTAGTAATGTCCTTGAAAATTAAAGTGGTGTCTGGACAATGTCCTCAGACTGCTGTGAGTCAGTGAAGCAAGACAGATGGAGATAGAAAACGGGATTATTATTCCTTTCCATTTTCAATTTGAAAAAAAAAAAAAAATCTAGTATATTTTATTTGAGAGAGATAATCATAGTTCATCACAATGTGACATCCTTAAAAATACACTGACTACAAAAACTTATTCACCCCCCACCTAGCCTCCTGCAGCTTTGTGAGAACTTTGAAACCAAAGGCCAGGACAAAAATCTGCCTGTAAAGCACACAGAAGATCAATCCACAAAACTCCGGTCCAAACCTTAAACAATTCCTGGGCTAGTACTAAAACTCAAACCTGGAGTTTTCTGTGGAGCCCAGTTCTGTTAGAAATACCTGGCTATCCGGTTTCAGAAAGCTCCCCTGGCCGAGGAGAGCACCAGGGCTGGCAGGGGATCCCACACTGCTTCAAACACAGTGCCCAGGCTGTCGCCTAACGAAGACACTTGGCACTTCAAAAGTGAATAAAATAAAGGAACCTGTCAGAAGAATCCTGCCTTTTTTTTTCCAGTGCTCTCATTTTTCAGAAAGGGAAAAAGAGAAGAACATCTAACTTCAAAAATGGCAGGATTTAGGGCATTCTTCTAGATAAGAGTCTATTTGTCTCTCAGGTAGGGCTGGCTAAATGTTGGTACAGAATTAGTTGTACAGCAGAGCATGAAAGGACATTGCGTGTGTACCATTTTTCTTTTCACACAACCACATGTGAACAATTCGCAGGAGGCTGATGCGTTATTAGGCTGTTCTTAACTCCTTTCTACTCCCTAAGAGACATTTATAATTTAGGCAGCAAATACTGTATGTGGTGCATATGTATTCAGTTCTGCTTGTGGTGTTGCGAGGCAGGGTTCTTGCTTAACAGAGATGCATTTACACCAAAAGTGCTGGATCACACGGCTTAAAACGGAGAAAGTTAATCTCAAGAACAGTCACAAGCCCTAGTTTATAAAAAACTACAATTTTAATAAATCAGGACTATGAAGGGACTTTTCAAACTCATTATGGAGAACTGAATGTGATGACAGATTAAGATGCTTCACATGATTAAAAAAAAAAAAAAAAAAAAGCATTGCAAGAGTTCAACTGTGACTCTAATTTTAAATATCACACTACTTAGATTTCTCTGGATTCCAGCTGTCAATGAGAAAATGAGCTGGCACTAAGAAGGGCTCTATTTGGACACAAAATTGATAAAATATAGGAAAGGTACGGTATATCTTCTGACACTACAGGGGACATGCTGCTATGGCTGCTGTTTATGCGCACTGAAGTACTTGTTGACATCTAACAGCCAGCAGAATTGAGAAAAGTTATTACTGCCATTTAATGCATTGAATAGATGCTCAAGATTAAAAATATCTCAACCAGGAGTGTTGCACACCTGGAGCTTCTTCAACTGTTCATACAAACCACACAATGTTGGAAGAGAAATGTCAAGTATGCACAACACTGCCCTTGTAACCTGATTTTCAATTTTCAATCTTTTCCCCTTTATGCCCCAAATGAAGAGGTTTAGGTAAAAGACAGATGAAGTCCAAGAATGATTTCTCTGCTTTATAGAAGGGCACAATTCACACCTGTGTATAAAAGAAGAGAAACTAATGCAGTTCACATGAATGGCACATTTTAACTGACCTTTTAGCAGGTAGTTCCTCTGCTTTTGCCATTCATTTTGAAGCTCTTTCTGTGAGTACTGCTTCACATAATGTGAAAGACTGTAAGAGCGTAGATATGGTGAGCTGCTTCACCAGTTTTTACTACAAACTGGAGATCCCAAAGGTCTCAAAAGAACTTCATATGCCAGTGCCCAAGTGCTTTAAAGAACAAAGCAGAAAGCAGTGCAACTAATTCCTATACAAGGGAGAGGGTTACATTTTCAATTCACCTCCTAAACTTATTTACATAATTCTGAGTGCAAACATTATATCAGCTCGCATGAGAATAACAAACTGAGAAGTGAGATTTCTAATTACCCTATGTCCACAAGAGCACATGATAATGAGGAGAACACATTTGTGGTGATGATAATCACACTGAAATTTGTTAAGTGCCTGCTAGACAGTGACATGACATTTTAGCTAGTACTTCTGTCCTTGTGATATTTTGTTTTTCACTGTGAAATGACAAACAGAAGCCAGGTGTTCTCTATATGGCACTCTGCTCAATAAGCAGTGCTCATCTCCTTGGCTACAGTACAAGAAAGACATGACAGGCACTTTCCTTATTCTAAGAAGTCTTGATTTGATCTAGGACCCACCAACTGTCTCTTCCCTATGTTTGTGTTTATGCGGGCAAGCAGTGATCTGGACTTGTTCACCCCTGATGCACAAGAAGGCAGGAAACATGCCTAAAGTAACCAATCACCCCTTTCAGTCATTAAGTCTATCACAAAACTGCACCTTAAGTCTTTCTTCCTTGTTTAGGGCTCTACCTCCACCTAATTCCATGAGTTCTCACATCTGCTCCATCTGCAAGCACTAGTGCCGGTGCCCCATATGAAAGGGAAGCTGACACAGGTAGGCAAAGGCAAGAGCAGTCATAAATGCCCTTCACAGATCTGAAAATGCTTAATCATCCAAGCACTGAAGCACTTGGCTTTCTTACCTCCAATAAGCTTTCTTTTTTCTTTTTTTCCACTCTATGAGCAAATGACAACCATTTACTTCACAAGATGGATATGCTCAGAGGGAATTGTCACTGATGCTATCTTGCCAGGAAAAATGACCTTCGGGCTTCCCACTCAAATCCTCCGTCAGAACCAGTATTTGCCCATTTGTAGACATTCCCCAGTTAGAGTATGACTTTTAAAACCCACTGGGTGGCTCACCTTTGTGGCCATTTTTCAAACCTTCTTCACACACCTAGATCTGATGGCAGCTTTGTTTGAACATAGTTCTGTGCATTTACAAAACTCATCTCACATACACACAGACAAAATCGTATATTAGTTGTTGAACTATCTAGGTGTAAACAAACACATTTCAGCTGATATTCATTGTTTTTAAGCTTTGGTACTTGAACAGGAGAAAGCTTTGGTACTTGAACTCAAGCCAATATCCTGTTTCTTGAACCTACTGAGGAGATTTGTTTAGGCATTTGCAGTGCTCTGTTCTAGTATTGCTTAAATTGTTAACAATCTTTCTTCTGGCCATTTAACTGTACAGCACTCAACCAAACATCTTTGTGTATTTTTTTCTCATATTCTCATTTTTAATGTTTTACCAAAAAAACCACTTTTTTATCTTTGTCTAGAAAATTCATTTAAAGCTGCTTTAAATTTTCTTTTTTGTCACACATATTAGACTCAGTTCCATAATTAAAAGCTTTAACACAATCATCTTCCAACTTTCTCATTACTTTGTTTTCACTGCCAAACACTGAAGATGGAGGATATAACAGAACTTCTTCATGAAACTGTCCTGATTATTACAGCAAGATGACAACCAGCAGACTCAAAAATGTCTATGTTGATTTGATCCTTTTTTATTTTAAATCTATTTCACAATATCTCACCGTTCTAGGAAGCTCATTAGAGCAGCAAAAAACATTGCTGTAATAGTGACCCAGAACAGAAAATGAATCAGTCTGAGCTTCAGCTGCAGCTGTTCAGAAAGAGAAGTGTAGGTGGAAGGCTATAGGGACCTGATATACCTAAGACATGAAGCTGTCTGCTAGTAAACTGACTCACGTATCATGCAATATGCTGAAGGTTTCATAAACAGTAGGTGATAAAGCTTTGTTTGCTTGTTTGCTTTTTCCGTACAGCAAAAAGATCAAGCCACCTTTGCTCAGTCTAGTTTTTGAACTGTAAGAAAGTGTATGCCATTGCTTGTGAGAAGTCAAGTGCCTGATTTTTGTGATACATCTAGCACATTGGTGTTTCAGTTTGTTTGGTCTCTTCCAAAAATTTCCAGGAATACAAATCCTTTTCCCTTTTTCTTGAAGTTATTTGGTTATCACTGTCATTGTTCTAAAATACAAAATTATTTAAATACATTTACCATTAATGTTAAATAAGATAACTTATTCTTTTTAGCAGATGCAATTGAAGTCTGCTTTGTTGGTCAACAAGGGAAGAATTAAAATACCTTCGGAAGTTCCTTTGAGCGGGGTCGATGCAGAGTGCAAAAATGAGCCACAGCATACTCTAGCAATGCTCCAAAGATGAAACTGAAACAGATACCGAGGTACACATCAATTGCCTTAATAAAGCAATTAGCATTTGGGAGTGAAGTCCTGGCTCCCATCATCAGTGTTGTCATAGTTAGGACTGTGGTAACACCTGTGGAACACAAATATATAAATTCTGATAAAACAAGAGTAGCAATGAGGCCCTCCAATGCATTTGAGAAGCTGAAGGATAGTCTTTTTCCTGAGCTTCAGGAACACCTAGCATGCCACAGCATTTAATATGGTATGTTTTGAAAAGGAGACTTCTAAATGCACTTGTGATTCTAAAGTTAAATGCTTGAAAATACTCAAGAAAAATGTTTGGAAAGCTGAGAAGACTGGAAATTAAAATGGAAGAGATTTTCATGCCACAGAATGCATATTAATAACTCATCACCATTGCAATGCAATGCAAATGCTTCCTTTAAAACATTCAGATATCATTTTTCTCAGTGTAGATGTCCACCAGCCTCATTTGATGTGAAATCTTTTCTTTGCTATTCTATAAAATAGTTTTTCCTACCTCACCTGCAGTCTGATCAGAACTGATTTGCATTTTTCCCTTTCAGAATCTCCTTTATTTGAAATTAATTATATTTAATCTCATAATTCTCTTATTATTCCTGTGTTAATTAGTATGTATCATTCACCCTCACAAAAGCCTCATAATTCTGTCTGTACATAGCATGTGTTTGAATATTTTGAAATGATTTCCAAAATGAGTGTTTTTTCCTCTCCTTCCAGTAGCTTCTCCTGTCTCCAAGTCTCCTATCACTAACAAGGACATTTACTTTGTTAAATAATAGCAAGGCTTCAAGGAGAATTTGCATGATGTGCTGCAGATGGCAAACTAGAAAAGTAATTCCATAAAACTCGGAAACATTTGCACCTTTTGGAAATGGATGCCATGTACGTGCAATAAAGCAAGCAGCTTAATGCTCCGACCCTTGTTTTGTTTTGTTTTACTGGCTTCTCACCTATGCAGATTCTGGCTGGAACTGATGACTGGCTTATCCAAAATGATACCCAGGAGAGCACAACCAGGAGGATTGATGGTACGTATGTCTCTAGTATGAAATATAAGATGTTTCTCTTGAGTTCAAAGTGAAACACTAGTTTTGGGTAACGTCCTGTGAAAAGAGCAGGAAAAAATATGTTGAAGGTACAATTCACAGAAGTTCTTTAAATTATCAGCCAGTATGGTTTTTGCACATTGCTATGCAATAAAAGCTTAACAAATAAGCTTGAAAAAATTAAACGTGCTGAAAAATTCTAACATGAAGATTCTACACTGAACTGAAGGGAAAATATCCATGTATGTGACATCTAGTCACTTCATATCCAGAGCTTCATTAAAGACATCTTTAATTAGAAATTTAGAGAGGGTTAGTGTGGAAAGAATAAATCCATCAATGCATGGAAAGGCAAGGAAATTTCAAATCACCTATGTATTTAGCTATGCTTGTTAACAAGAATTACTTCTATGGAGCTACTATATAAACTAGCATAATAACATTCGTAGCATCATAAAGTTAGCATGGGTCCGTATCTTTAACTGCCTCACAGATCTGGTTTATTTTGATTTTCATTTCATTTACTGTTGCTCCAGATGTGGATGGCAGGTACTTTCCCTAGTACTACAAACCTAACTCTCATATTCCACTTGAAAACAATCAGTGGTTTTGCATCTTCACTATTTTTTCTTTACATTAGAGCAGTGCAGTGTTTGCATTGTTCTAAGCAGTGTCGCTGTTATCACAATGCTGTGGCACTTGTAATAGAGTGACTGCCAGAAGATGAAAGCTTGGGCCTGCAGAGCCAAAGACAGAATTAGGTTTCATTAGGCAATAGCATACTGGTAAGTGAAGTCTGAATTTGAATTCCAGCACACTAACTGAGCGAAATTTAGCTATGCTGCGGCAACAGAAGTATAGGATCTGAAATTGCTACCTGTCCAACAGATCAAATTAAGGCAAAAGCTTGCTTTTTACTAATTTAATGAGCAGAACAGACTTTTTATTCTGAAGTTCAAGATAAGTATGTTTAACAACATTCTTTTAAGAAAATTCTTGTACTACAATATCAATGAGAGAAAGTAATGCTTGAATGTACTGTGGTTAGATAGCCTTGGCTTCATCTGTTTTGTTCCAACTAACGATCTTCAGGAGGTATGTCTGTTTGCAGTGCTGCGTGCTGTGAGTCAGGGCAGGAATTACAGCACAGTGAATGCACCTCAACAACAACATCATGTGCACAGACGGGCTATTTGTGTATCCCTCAGGTGTGCAGTGAGACATGGAGTCAAAGAAAAGCACTTTTAAAAGCTTGAAGTACAAGTAATGGATGCCAAGAAATGCCTTATTGCAGCCAGACTAGAAAATGGATAGTTAACATTCAGTTTTTAAGTGGTGTATAAACTGAATCTAGAGAACTGTAAGATTTGCTAGAATTCCTAAAATCAGAAAGAATTACTAGATTATGTAGTCTGACCTTAATCACAGGCTATTAAGTTCTCCCAGTTATCCCTTATTTTGAACTCATTCACTCTGTCTGGAATAAAGTTCACATTTTACACAGACATCTAGACTTAATCTCAGGATATCAAGACAAGCAGCATCCATCAAATAATCGGTTACATGGATTAAAATCATTCTATCTTTAAAAATGTGTGTTTAATTTCTGATCTTAACCTGACTTCAGCTTTCTGTCATGTTGTCTCTGCCTTTTCATTACTAGATTAAACAGTCCTTGTTTTTAGGGTTCTCCTTTGTAAATTCAACAAGCTTATGACTGATGGACAAAAAGAATACAAAGATAGATAGCAGACTTTGTCTGTGAGGCAGGAGGTACAAAGACTATTCATACCGTTATCATCATATTTGTGTGAAAATAGGTATTAAATTAATGTACATCTACAAATATTGTGATTTTTACCAATACAGCTGTTTCCTTAAAGTTCATTTTCACCCATCAAAATTGATTTTAAGTGCTTAGTGGACCAAAGTAAACCACTCAAAAATTAGGAAGTGCAACTGTTGACGGTGCAACATTACTTCTGCTTTTGTCTGCATTTGTTCTTGTGCTAAATCAAGCACTGGTGCTACAGAAAAGCACTGGGCTGTATAATAAAAGGCTATAGCATAAAGCATGTTTAGGGAAAGAGAATTAAGTTTGTACAGGCAACTGTAAATCTGTGACTTTCTACTGTCCAATAGCAAGCATTTGAAACCTACACAGAAACTCTTAAGAGTGTTATTAATAAGCTTCTGTTTAACTAGAAATCAAAAGAGATATTTCTAAATAGAAAGATTTTCTCTGCAGAATCTGCAACCCCAACTGTCCTAACTGCAGCATGGTGGCAGCTAGTACACAAAGGATGATGGCATGGCCACTGCAAGTGAGGGAACAGTGTCAGTCCAGAGCTGGCATGAGAATGCACAGGATGTAATCCATCAGCAGGGAACTGAGTCCTCCGCAAAAGTCTTTGTCTTGTCTTTCTGTGCAAACCCCAGGGAAGGACGTAGTGCCATGTACCCAGTAAATGGAGTGAAGGGATTTGGACAGCACTCCCTGCAGAGTTCCACAGGCACTCGGAGTGACTATGATTCAGCCGTAGAGATTTCCTCCAAGAGGGAAAACTCTGATACAGTCAATACCGAATAGTCATACAGCACCATCTTCTCCTGGTTAGCTCCCTACATCTGCGTCTCCATTCACCTTAGTGTAAAAGCCAAACGTGTATATGGGAAGTTAGTTCAAAATATCGAACTTGAAATTCACACTGCCATTTTGCTGTAATTTCCAAGCATAGACAAGCCTTTTGAATGTTCCCACGTTCTTTTGTGTTATTTTTCCTGATGCCAGAAATTTCTCAAGCAATGTGAACAACAAAGAAAAATAGAGATGTAACAGCTTATAGCTGAGTGGTTTTCAGGGAACAAAGAAAAGGCATTTCTCTAACCTTAAGGCTTTCTGCTTGCCAGAATCCAAAGATACGTCATGGACATGATAATAATGGTGTCAGCATTTCTCTAAAGAGCTCAGAAGAGTTTTTATAATGGAAATTTTGAAGCAACCTATATATAGAATTCATATGAACTCCTCCCGTAAGAAACCAAAGGAAAAAGAGGCAAGAAATAGTATGTAATGCATGTGTAGCATCCTAAACAAATGAGCAATAAGATAAAGACAAGGAACTACTACAGTCCTTTTTACCTCTACACTCCACGTGTATCAAAAGTTATGTTTAAAAAGAAACAGATTTGCTACTACAGTTATGTGCATTGCATATGGGATAATAATGATGCACAACTACCTTATCTCACTGGCTTTCACTTGCACATCCAAGACTGTGATGCTATAAATCAGATCAAAAGTGAAACAGGTGCATGCAAGGCAGTCCTTTACTAAAGTTAACTCCTGAAACCTGTCAAGCCTGCCCCTTGCTTGACTGATGCCGAGAACAAAATCTTTGCATTAAAGTAAGAAGATGTTTTTTTATTCAAGTTTTTGGCCCTTGATGGATGTCACCTCAGTGTGTGAGTGCTCCAATTTAAATTTGATAATGTGATGGAAATAATCTCTGTGCAGATAGTTAATTCTGCAGTGAAGGCACAGATTTAGCACTTACCAAAGTATCAGATCACTGCATTTAATAGATTGTCAAATATGAGTAGAACCTGAATTGCTGTCAATATACCTATTCTTAACCTGCCAAAAGGTGAGGTAATCCTACTCAGGTTACCCAACAATGAAAGAAGATTAAGCTGAGTTACTTTGGCTTTATAGAATTTACTACAGGGCAGAAGTACAAAACTAGATAGTAGCTCTAGCTGACAGATGAAGTACAAATCCAGATAGCAGACTTCAGTCTCTATATATACTCCCAATTTTCTCTACTGCTTTAAAAAAGAGCACCCAAGAAAATGGAAGGAAGTGAACAAAATCAAACTTCAGGTGGTTCTAGCTGACTAATTCTGGTTTAGTGTCATAAAAATTATACCAGTTTCTTTCCCACTACCTGAACTAGGTAATAGGTCTAACTCTAAGGCAGATTTTTCTGAATACATGAAAACACAGCTATTTCTCTTATAATTTGGCTTTTGGTTTTCACTTCTAAAACAATATTCTAATTTACAGCACTGCCCATCTGACATTGTTAGATCTTGCCATAATACTGATGATTTTAACAACACTATTACTGCACTGACTGAGAAGCAGACAGTGAGGAAAAAAAAAAAAAAAAGAAAAAAAAAAAAAAAAAAAAAAAAAACAGGCTTCCTTATCGCTCTAAGTCACCCATTTTTTTAGATATGCCAAAATCATTTCAAAATCATTTTTCTAGGGTATCTGCTCCTGGCTGATGGCAGAGTGCTGCCTCCCTGCACTTTCTGCTTCCCCCGAAGCAGCAGAGAGTCACAGCAGAGGAGCCTGAAGGACTGATGCTCTATAGACAGCATTCCCATTTTAACTTAGGAGCATCTTCCCACAGTTACTTCTTATGGACTTGATGAACTCTACTCCAGTAAAAGAATGCTCCATGTCACTCTTTATGTAAGAAGAAGCACTTTGGTATCCTGCACAGGGGTGTGCAGTCAGGCACAAAGAGTACATTCTTCCCTATCATGAAATATGTATGCAAACCCCTTGGGTGCCAGATAAAATGTGTGATGTACATCTCACACAAGCGCATCAGTATAACTCTACCAATGTTATCACTTTCTTCTCTGCTTTCACCTTTTAAGGGGACAGTACAGGAGAGAGTCTGCCTTACCTAAGTGCTGAAATTGTAGTTTTCGTTACGCATTTTTTTTATTCATTTACAACAAAAATATGTCTTAGAAAATAGTACTGTTTCCATTATTACCCAACAAACAAGTTGTGCAACTGTAATGCAACTTATCTGACTCATAGGATGCTAAGGGTATCAATATACATGGGTAATATCACAACTCCTTTGTCCCTCCTTCAGAAAATAATCATAGTCTTCTGTTCTTCACCGTCAGGATCTTATAAACTACTTCCTTTCCTATTTGTTCTTCAGAGGTGAACAAAAGGAAATGAAAGATCAGGATGGGCTTCTCAGCATGTGTTTCATCTTCACAAAAATGCTTTACAAAAAAAAAAAACCACAAAGACAATTATGCCACAGGAAATTTTTTGTAAGTTTGTGTGCATTTCTGTCTGTACTACAAAGAACTTTCCAGAAGGTAATTTTAAAAAGCCTCTTACTAGCATCCTCAATATTCATTATATTGAATACAGTTCTGGAATTGTTTTTAAGACCTGTATGTCAAAGACAAAATTATCAGAAATAACAATTGGAGAGCAATTACAGATTATAAAAGAACTGATAAAGTGAACGACAGACGTTATTCAGTGTACTGCACCTTGAAAATCCTAGAAATGTTAGATTGCTGATTAAGAAGAAATCTCCTTGGGAAACTGCAGAGGGTCCAGGAGGACTGAGCAAGGTAATGCCTCTATATTTGGAGAGAAAGACTGTGAAAAATCCTGCAGCCAGACTTCAGACAAAGAACAGCAGCCAGCTCCCCTTGCAGGCTTTTCCAAGAGGGCAAATGCCTTCTTATCATTGTGCATCAAGGATGGGAGGCTGACTTTATGCAACTATCTCTTTTTTCCCTCTGTTCTGCCAGAATAATACCATTTGGATGTGCCACCTGGCTTCATGATTTCTAAGAGTGGAGGTCTGCCTGACAAAGCTCTCCCTGGCTTCTGGGCAGGGGTTGAGGACTCTGTGTTGAGCTGAGCAAACTGAGCCTCAGTGCTCTTGCTTCTGCTGAAAATTTGGCAGTAGGACTGCAGCAGTGAGAGCAAGGAAGCTGCCAGTCAGCAAAGCAGAGAAGCTATCAGCAGCTAATTACCCTCAAGTATCAAATCCCTTTTCTGCTTTTATATTAATCGGGATTGATTAGCTATCGGTTGCTGTGAAAATAGAAGAATTTATTGAGTGGGAACACACAGGTTTCTATCCTGTGTCAAGAACTTCTTGATACCAAATACAATGGCATACCATGGCATACACAGTGTCTTTTAAGAGATACCAAACAGAAAGCAGCGTTAGTGCACTGGAGAGAAAAATCAGAGTTCAAAGTTATCTCAAAAAGTATCAGAAACAGCCTGAGTAAAAGAATGCAATTCAACAAGAAGCAAATACTACTCAGACAGGAATTACCAGCTCGAAATTGCAAGCTGAACAAGGTCAACAACGCACAGGAATTTTCTGCAAGAAAAGCAAATATCAACCTGCAATGGATAAAGAGGAAATGCATGAAGTAATCCCCTCCTTTTACAGAGGACATCAGATAGGAACAGGGTATCCAGGGTACCAGCTTGTGTGCAGATACAGCACAGCAACAAAGATATGAGAAAGTCTACGGAAGAACAATAGCAAAGACAGAAGATCTAGAAAAATGTTTGTATGAATTAAAGAGAGAGAAAGTGTTAGTCTGAGAGAAGATGTACCTGTTTTGAAATGGTGAAAGAGCTGCTGAAAAATAGCAGGAAATTTGTCTTCTTTATCCACAGTAGACAACGCAGAGCATAATGGGTTTGAAATGCAGCAAGGGAAATCAAGATTAGATACAAGGAAAATATGCTTTTAATAATCACCAGAAAAAATCATCTAGGGAGTCTAAGGAGTAGACACTTTGGAGGTTTGTCTAATTTACTCCTGAAAACATCTGTTAGGAAGCTGTCTGTTGGTATAGATAATCTTATCTTGGGACATTAGAATAGCTTAAGTGAACCTTATTTCTATCATTATTTACACAAAAAGCTAGACTGTAACAGTCTTTAATTCTTTCATGTTTTTCCAGTAATAAAGGCAATCTTTTTACATCACCATTTATTACTCTGAGAATGCAGGTGGTGTTGGCTAAACAGCTAAAATAAAAACTCAGCAGCCACTGATGCACATACTTGGTTTTAGGGTCCAAGAGAATGGACTGCAGAAAATCAGTGTCTGCAGAAAAAGGATTATAGTTAAAGACCTGCAGAAAGTGGTTCTAGCAATGAATTTACCTATGTCCAAAGTGAAATTATTCTGTGTCAAGAAAAAAAATCAACACAAAACTCTAGCCAGCAACACAGTTAACGTTATACAAAGTAACTTACTATTATGTGATTATAATAACGTCATTACTATTATGTGATACATGGTGTTCTTTAAAAAAGATTAATCCATGATGTTCTTTTCTTAAATTTACTGAAGTTGTTTATGCAGGAATTTTGCTGACCACATTCTAATCTTGGCTCTGTCTGTGGTTGCATGTGAACTTGGGCTTTGTATCACTGTACAATATTTCACTTGCACAACAGCTGTACTGCCTGTTCAAGTTCAAATCCTGATTGCTTTTTTTGCTGTGTTAGAAAATACTAGAGAAAAGCAGTGTTGTAGTATCTTTAGCTTTAGCCTTGTGAATCATAACTGTTATTTATAAAATACTTTCAGATATCTATTAATCATGTTAAGGAAATGCAAAGTATAATTTTTCACTTCCAAATTGATTACATAGTTCCATAATATGTTTGCTTTTTTTGCATTTATTATGGGCTACAGTAGGCACTGCTTTCCTAAAAAATCTGTAGAAAATAGCACCTAAACCATAGACTTGGTAGAAAATGAAGAGGATTATGAGATTTCATGTAAAAATACTGCATGGCATTTCATAATGTTGCTTTCTTATGCAGTAGGACTGAAACAAGCAGATGTGGGAAATCTTAATCAAATTAAGTTGCATATGTTAAGACATACTCAAACTAAAAGTGCCTTTATATATATGATTATTGCCTACCTAAGGACAAGATGGCATCATTAACTGAAAAAAAAAAGAGCACAATTTATCTGACCATGCCACTTCAGTTGTAATTGGAAATTATTCCATCTGGTAAAAAATAACTTTTTTTTTTTTGCTTTCTGGCACTGTCTGGACTCTGTGACAGAAGGTGGTAAGAATTAGGCAGTTTTCCTCTCCCTTTTTCGTGTATGGTGAGCAGGTTCTAATACCCTTCTGGGCAGAACAGCAGTAAAGGCTTATTCTCCTTTGATTGAACCTGATGTTGCTTAGCCTGAAGCTATAGAGAGGAGGAAGGCAAGCAGATGTCAGTTATATAAGTAGCAAGGTACTTTGTGATCCCTGAGCCTGCTCTTATGCATCTCTTTTCTACTTTTATATCCATTTTGAGAACTTTGACTTTCAGCCCGAATTAATGCTTGAAATCAGACCATGAAGTTTCTCTGTGTTGTATTGTTAAAGTAGAAATACCCAACAATGGAATACCAGATGTGATTCAGACTTAGTAGCATACAATCAGGTGAAACTACAGCTTTGAAGGATGTGTGCATCCTCATTTAAAGATTCCCCTTGCATATTCTCCTTGGTATGTTGGCTTGGGCAGAAGAGAAACTGAATATGTAGTGAAGAATAGCAATGAAGGACCTAAGAACAATTCATGGAGCAGAAAGCACGTTTGGCATGTCTTGAACTCTCCAAAAGCCCTGTCAAAATTTCAGAGGGAAAAAATAAATAAAATAATAATAATAATAAACAGGAGGAGACCCTTTAATGAGGTCACATCCTGCAGTGAGGGGAAACTTTCTACAGCTGTTTTCTAAGATCAACAGAACAGCAGGTCTGTGGAAATGCTTCTGATCCTTTCCTGGGCAGAGGAACCACAGGACAGGCAACCTGCACTCTGCTGCCCACCAGGCTGGACAGAGGCTGCTGCAGACAAACAGCAACTCCTACAGGCACTAGCAATGAAGCACAACTTCTTGCTGTTCTAAGAGCATCCAGCATATTCACAGAAATTTCCATGGCCAAAAAAAGGCTTTTGCTTTGCCAAATAAAACCAGAGTGGAAATCCCAGACAGGCTGGGAACTGTCCTGAACCGAGCACCCAGAGTCTATGGTCTCACACAAATTTAAATGCTCAACTTACAGTTCCTTCTTCCTTTAAAATAATTCTTCCTGACATTACACAGATAAATAATATATTTATTGTTCATTGTTCTTTAGACAATATGTAGCCTCCAAAATAATTGCCTCCAAAATAATTCTGTCCAAGAAAATACTTACAAACTTCCAACCTTAAATTATCTGGGTCTCTACTGGTAACATCTGAGAGATTCACATAAGGCTTCAAGAATGTGATCCAATAGAAAATGAAAATGTGTCAACCAAAGAGAAAGCATCATGCCTAGCTTCTGAATGCTATTTGGTTTTCAGAGCCATATTCCAAAGTGTACCTAGAAAGTGTTATAAGGGTGTTTTTACCTGTCTCATACACCGCTTCAGATACCGAGGTAAAGTGGTCTTCTACCGTATATTGTGCCAGCCGGAGTGTGTCCAAACCTCGGACTGAATCATTTCCTCTCGTCCAGTAAAACATGACATCATTGATGTTGTAACCCCCTGTAGTGATACACAAGCCAACAAAAGTGTATATTTTACACAATAGTTAATTTGTGCAGAGTACAGTTATGGTTCAGCTGTTTCTTATTTGTCTGCCTGAAAGTATAATGAGACATAAACAACGACTTTTCTGGCAGAACATAATACTTTTTCACAATAAAATTCCCAAAGACTGAATATGCAAAGGCTTATCATTTAAAAGCTTGGAGGTAGTCTTTTTTATATCTTTTTTTCTCACATAGATGACATAAACTAACAAAAGAGATTAGTACCATATGGTATTTTAAAGGCAAAGGCTATTAAGCTTTAAAGAAATAAATACATTTTTTAGGAACTAAAGCACTGACAGCATTTGGACTAAGTGTTGAGCATGCCCTTTGTTACATGCCAGGATGCTCTTTCTTGGTCAGTCAGATGATGGACGGGATACTTGGTCTTCCCATCAGTAGAAATGAAGGGCTGAGGACTCATATGCCAGAGCTGCACTCTGAGTGAGGCTTGGGACATCACTGGGATGGCATTTTGGCTTGGGAGCTTGGACCCTTCCCAAGGGCATCAGCCTAGAAGCTGGTGTTTCTGCAGGCTCAACAGCGTGGTACGCTTCAGGGGCTGCGGGAGATTCGCTCTTAACCTTCAAGTGCTAATTAGGAGCTGAGATGGGACATGAATCATCTATCAGAAGGCAACTTTATTTCACACACACTTGTCAATATGCGTCACAATCATAGCTAAAATACCTCTGTTGCTTTTTCCCATTATATTAAAAGGCAGGCAATTTTCAGACTAGTGTATATGATTAATTCAAGATTATGTTAATGTAATTTACATGCTAACGGGGAGCATTTGAACATCTTTTCCTTTAGTTTGCTTAGATCAATCATTCTTGTATATGGCAGACTTTCATTGTGCAAGTTAATAGCTAAGCTTAGGGAACAGAACCACTAGTAGATGATTATTTTTAGACTCCAGTCAACTGTAAGTAAATTACATTGAGAGACAATAATGCAATACATTGCACAAGGGTATATGCTGCAAAAAGAACAGAATTCTAGAATCACATAAATAGAGATGCATTAAAATATTTTTTAAAAAAGGAGTATTTTAATACTTTTAATTTAATAATTTTGGGTCTTGCAATATTAAAAAAAAAACTGATTTCTTATAGCCATTTAATATAGGAAAAATAGGAGTTCAGAAACTTCATTTCAAGGAAACAATGTGCTGTTTACCAATTAAAATGACAATGTGTCCAAGCTAAGATTCTGATTCTCCAAGACTACACTCTGGGAAATATCTCAGACTTTGGAGATGAAAAATAAAATAACATTCTTATAAACAACTGGTTGCATGGTCCTTGGTCAAAACAAAAAGGTTTTTAAAAACAGCTTTTATGCATGATAGACAAATTAATTTTATTCTCCTCCTAAATGAACCATAGATAAAGTCTAGAACTATGGAGTACCACAGTATTTTTTTATTTTTATTATATATTGATTGTTTCAAGTAGTGTGAAATGGGAGGAAATTTCAATGCCCAGCTAGGTGATAACAAGTATATCTCTGAATTGAGGTTCTTTTGCTTTAACATAATCATTTTTATTGTGTTTTCCAAAGTATTTCTGTTAGCTGAATAAGTAGCAGGTTTTGATCATCCTTCATTTGAAAATACCTTCAAAATACTAATTCCAAAACTCTGTGAAGAAATTCCTTGGGGGCAGTCTTCCATACAGTCAGTAAAGTTAAATAGCACATTGCTCCCTCTGCGTAATATTATTCAGGGGATTAATACTTCGCTAATTATAAAATGATTTATAAAATTATATGAACGAGATTCTTAAGCTACATTATTTGAATTTTACAAATAATCTCTCTTCTTTTTACATGATACTGAGTTTTCATTCTCACTAATTCCTCAAGCCCAAAATGTCTCATTCCTGTGCTTGGTTGATATGATGCAAGCAGCTAATATCAACGTTGATACAATGTAAGCAGCTAATATCAACAGGGTTAACTGCAGGAATAGTAAATTCAGGATTAAACATTCATAATGCCTAATACAAATGAGTTTCTTTACCATTCTGTTGCTAATTTTAATTTCCCTTGATTGTCACGCACAAGTTAAGTGCATTCACATGGCTCTTCACTGAGTAAATGCTAAGGGATGAGTTCAAAAAGAAAATAAAAATTCAGAGATGGGCCCAAAAATGAATATGTATCAGGACTAGCCTGTGTGTGAATAAAAGGGAAGAAAACGCCCTCAGCACAGTGTGAATGACTGGCAGCATTTCCTCCCACATGTCATAGAGGACAATGCCCCCACCGCACTAACTGGTACCCTACTATCCTCTAAAGTGATACAGTAACAGGGAAATAAACAATAGAAATGTGGGGCTCAAATATATAGGTGTAGAATGTAGAATTCAAATAGCATTATTAACTATTAGTAATGGAAGAGCGTGTTGTAAAGGCAACAAGGGATGTTTTATTGCATAAAGCCAGTACTTGATAATGTTATGTCATGCTTGTTTTCATGTTAGTAAACGTTTAATAAAACACCTAGCACTTTGTTTCAGCTCAAGTATTTGGTGCATCTTTTACATTTTATTTATGTGTATTTTTATGGACGTGTATTTGTGTGGATGTGTGTGCATGCTCGCGTTCACAATTCTTAATTCCACATAATGGTATTTGCAAGCAGTACTCTAGGATGATGTCCTTATTTGCCTATAAATTAACATTGCTTATTTCATGAGGGAGCAAACACCATTTACAGCATACCCATAAGAAAGTATGAAGTGCACTGAAGATAAAGGGGCATGGCTAAAGGCATACTCTTTCGTTGTGTATTCATTGCTTCTAGATGTTTTCCTCAACACTAAACCCAAATGACATGGGAGCATTTGTGATGACATTACCATGTCTTCCCCTTGGACAGCAGACGCTTGTGTGCTGTTGAAAAAGCAGATGGAATCATTCTGAGCAAAGCTTATTTTTAATTACATAGGGAATTCATTTATTTTTAATCCTGTCTCCTTTAAATCTCCATGCTCCTGTGGGACATATATTTCATTCTGAAACTAGAGTAAATATTAAATGACTCATTAAGCAACGTGTTTAATGTAAATCCATGTATTTTGACTTACCAATATGCTCTTCCAAAGGAAAATAAATTAGAGATAAATCCAGATTCTTATTGAAATTATCGTTAAACAGATCTTATCCTTAAAAAACAGCTGTTTCTAGAGGAACTATTGTGTGAGGAAGGTTTGGGGGTTGATTCCCTTTGTTTTACAGTCTAAAATGAAACTTTGCAACCATCTTCTGTTAGTTACCAACAAGAAATGAAAAACACACACACCCTTCTGAAATGCTAAAGAATAAAACTCATTAAGTACTGAAAAACCTTCCATATGAACATTTTGAATGCATATTGACAAATGTTTTGACAAAATACTTTTTCACCTTGTAGGACATCTCTTAAGTTTCCTTCTACATTATTCCTACGTTATATTATATAATACTTTGCTATGATCTTATTCACATGAGTAACAGAAAAGCATTAATTTTAAACATGCACATTTGGGTATTTGCAAAGCAACCGTGATTACAATGTATTAGGGAACATATTTTAATGAAAAATATGAGGACATTGATTGATAAAATCAGAACCTATAAAGAATATTTAGTCTCGGTCCTTCAATTTATGACATTTTTCCCACAGCACTGGCACAGAGAGAATTAAGCCATAGAAGGATCTGTTTATACCCATCTCAGAAGAGAACTGTATATGCAATTACCTTTTTTCAATATGAAGACAGTAAATTAATTAAATATGAACTCTACACCTTACAAATAAGCCTTATTCTAATTTCTTTATTTCCTACAGGAATCATGCCTTAGGAAAAAAAAAAAAAAAAAAAAAAAATCCTGAAAGAGAGAAAAGAGGCAAATCTGTCAAAAAACATTTTCTTGCCTTTACTGGAAAATCCTGCTCAAAGAACTCCCCCTGCAGACCGACAGAATAACTACAGGACGTACTGCAAAACATTATCTTCCATAGTTTGATTTAACGTTAGCTTTTCAATACTGCCATGCTATTTTCAGGGAAGCCTTATGAATTTATCTTTGTGTACAAATACTATTGTAATTCAACAGAGAGTGGTAACGTGCCGTCACATGGCTTTTTTGAATATTCCAGCCTCTTTGATAAATCTAGTAGCCAGTAGCCTGTGGAAAAAAAAAATCAGACATTTTTCTAATTGTATAAAAATAGAAATAACTTCTCTTACAGCTTTCCAGTTGCAAGGTACATGTCTGTTTATCCATTGGGTATTTGGTTAGATCCATACTGCACGCAACAGTTGTAGTGATCCTTGAAAAACATAGTAATGCTGATTATTAATGGGATAAAATTGTTCATCAATAAAAATAAAAATGACCTAGGTAACCTTCCAGAACTAATATTTGTAGGCAAGTATCTATTGCAGAGAAAATGAATCTAAATTTTACTGGTATCTAATGTGAACAAGTAACAGCACTCAAAACAGGAAAGCACTCCAAAACAATTTACTTTACAGCAGTCTTATATTTAGCAAAATCTATTGTAAAGAATAATCTGCAAATAAAAAACACGAATCAGTCACTGTATCCTTCTTTCCTCTGTGATGATTTCAACACTAAACTAGAATGCCAAGATGCAATTCCTGTATTTTGTCTACGTGAATGCAAAAGGATCTAGTTAGCGAAGAAATTGAGACCTAATAGTAAATTTAAGAATTTAATCATACTGGTCAGTCATATTATGTATTTGTAAAATTTCAAGACCATGAATATTCTACTTCTGATATAGACCAGTTTCTTAACCATAAAATCATGCTAACCTGAAAAGTTTAAAATGTACGTATAAGCCAAGTACAAAGGATGGTATGTGGTATATACATACCGTATAGCATACAAGACTGTTCCATTAGGGTATATTCTTATAAGACGATTCTCAACAGTGATATCATGAAGAAAAGACTTTTTTGAGTCAACTATGAAGGTATCTGGTACCCAAAGCATTTCCACAAGCCGACCATCTAAACTTAAACTCTTATTACCATCGAAACAAAGCCTCTCATCAGTCCATCTCTGCCTTAGAAATATGGTAGCTGTGTAATCCTGAAATATAAAACATTATATATATATATTATTCAGAACTAGCCACCATTATTCTGTTTTACAAAAGTGCATGGAACCAACTACTGAGCACAGATAGCCTGTGACTCTTTGTCTCCCAATCCTAAGTGCTGGCACTCAGATAGCAGTTGTACTGGCTCTCATTCTGCCAAATTTTCCAGCACTAAATGTGATGTTGATGTCATTAAGAAATATTATCTTGAATAGATTTTGTTCTTACGGTCACTGAAATTTTACAGTAAATGCTGAGGGCTTCAGCCTGGGGCTATAAATCAGCTGAAGTCATCAGAGTTTTGTCAGCACGTAATCTGGCTCTGTAAATCTTTAAATCTTAGAATGATTTATATAAGTGGTTGCAAACAGCATTTTGTTCACATAAACCACTGAATAATATATTTTCAAAAAAACTTTAGGAAAAGTTGCATAAATTCAGATGCATAATGGCAAAAGAAGTGAGCGTAATAGGAAGTTACAGAAATATAACAACTATATCATCATCTTCTAGCTCAATTTATCCTTCCAACATGACCAGGGTAACAGCGATGCCAAATTTATTGAGACCTTGAAGATAGCTCTCAGCCCAATTTACTTTCAATTCACGTATGCCTTGTCTTATATTAAAATTTCTTAGCAACTTTTTAAGCAACTTTTGATTTTATGGTGTGTTTTTAATCAATATGGTATGTTCATCTTAAGTTCTGACCTTACTTTTTCTTTCCTAAATACCTGTGAATACTTAGTGACTATAAAAGGGATTTTAAGATTCAATTTCTCTGGAAGCCTGAGTGAGGTAAATTTTGATACACACAAACTTTCCAGTATTGAATATCTGACTAATGGTTTTTGCCTTTTGGTTCTACTTACGCATGTTGGATCTTTAAATAGAAAAGTATACTCCATTTCATAGTTTGTTCAAAAATAACTGATACAAAATGTAATGAAACAGCTGGAATAAATTAATATGTGACAGTAAAAGAAAAATAAAATTATTTCACCTGTCTAAATACAAGGGAAAGGAGTAGGTTCAAAGCCACGTGAATATATCTTTGATTTTCTGAAATGCATAGGGATTTAGACATTTCATTTGGAAAACAAATAATGCTTTACATACCTTTCATTAAGATTAATGCTCAGTAGCAAACTTCTGTTTGTATCTACAAGAGGTATGATTTGTGTCTGCTTTTCTGTACAAGTATTAGTCTGGAAATCTAGTCATTAGAAACTCAGTATTTTTTATAGTGCTATAATTACTCTCTGTAGTGAAAAATTAATTCTTCTCCTAACTCACACTGACTGCAAAAGGAAAAAAGATCTCAAATTCACATTGCCAGTAGCTGTAAACACAAGACATTATCTTACCAACAAGCAAAAAAAAAAAAAAATGCAAAATCTACAATACCATATTTATTTCTGATATTGTATCAATGCTTGCAATATCCAGACTCATTCCAACTGACACAGGACCATCTGAAAAAAAAAAAAAAAAAAAAAAAAAAAAAGTCAGCCAGCATCTAGTACACAGTGGTTTAATATACGGTGTTCATGAGAACTGGCTACAAAATCCTCCATGACATTTTCCATGTTGTTATAAATTATTAGTAGCTTTTCTAAAAGTATCACTCAAATTCTGATTATGAAAGAATTTTAATGATTTCATAACCAAAATTTAATACTACTAGAATAACATTACCTTGGTTTTAATAAATGTTTTATTTCCTAAGGTGTTTTTATATGGTTTTTTTTACCCCCCCAAAGAAATGTGCTGTGGAAAACATTGCAGAACAAGGTGAGGAAGGCACAATCCCTGTGGTACATCACACCCTTCTGCTGTGAGGTGCAAAGCGGTGGAAAGAATTCTTCCAGTTGCAACATCTGGTCCATCAGATGTTCGTGAACAAAGGAGTTGCTCCTGGCAATGTCACATGCTTAATATCCAGATGGGATATCTGAATGACTTTATTTACTGCCTGTTTAAGAATACATTGTCTATACCGTGTCACTGATTTTAATATCGTCCACTTTTGTCCACTGGCAGTTAGCTTGTGACTTAGATACCTGCATTTATGAAGAAAGCTAGACACTTTGTACTCCTTTTAATAATATCAGCTGAACATTTATTCAGTTTGATTAAACACCTCACCTAGGTAGCTGTCATGATGTCATTGTAATGTTAGTATGCGCAGGCTCTCACTTCCTTGTGAATGCGTATTTCACAGTGTCAGAAGATCACCAACTGTGCTTCTTAAAAAGCAGAATTTGTGCAGAGCTTTCATGGAAACGTAACACTAGTCCTGGTTGAGTACGTGCAGAATATATAACAAAGCAGATACACAAAGAAATTCTTATTAAATACGTGCATCTTTCCATGTACTTACAAGAAGCAGAGAATGCAATACTTAGAAAGGAAGGAATAGTTTAGATGCAATCTGTGCAGCTGATTGTGCCCAGAAACCACAGGCCCACTGCTGAAACCTCCTGTGGGGCCACTTGCAAGGTATTATGTAGGTAGTTCTTATATGACCCCATACAGCATGTAGAGATCATAAAGATGAGATAAGATAGACATCCTATTTGAACAACACTTAAAAAAAAAAAAAAATAATAATAATAATTTCCATTTGCAATGCAAGTGTTAAAGCATCAATGTCTGGCACAACTGTTGAGTCCCAGAAACCTGGCACTCCTGAAAGAATCTACAAATTATTCGTTCTGGACTCAGTTGAAAGTTAAAATATAAAGCTCCAGCTTAAAGCAGGACTGTAGGCTTGCGGCATCCCTTGACGTCAATCTGTGTGTTTATTATAGACTATAAACTGTACCTAGAATAAATTATCAAGTGACACATACCTAGCTTTGTATAAGATGTCCTTCAGGCTCAGACCAACTGTCCTAGCAGACAAGTGCCTTGCAATTCAAGTGCTAACAAGTGGTAGTGCAGTTAGGTCAATATCGTCCTGCTCTGCTAGCCCTGCCTGTCTCCATAGCCCAAACACTTCTGTTGTGCATCCAGCCTGTCTTGAGTCACGTTTCCATGAAAATTCATGAGAAAGTGATATTCCCTCAGATATTTAATAGACATATATGCCACAAGACAAAGTAAAAACAAACAAAAAACCTGCATAGTTTCACAAACTTTCACAATCATTTATTGTGTTCCTATGTCAGTTGCCTTCAATCAAAAGACCTAAAAGAGTCCAAAAGAGTGTCTCCCTTATAAGATTGCATTTCTGGGTCAGCGGGGCACAAAGGGCATACCAGAAGGCCGTGATCATTATAGTCCTCTGTCCTAGCTTTCAGGGCCTCCTTTCACACTTGAGCTGTGTAGTGGGTTTACGTGGCAAGGTTTTGGTAGCAGGGGGGCCATAGGGGTGGCTTCTGTGAGAAGGATCTAGAAGCTGCCCCATGTTTGGTAAGAGCCCCACTGCTGACCAGAGCTAAGCCAATAAGCGATGTTGTTTTGCGCCTCTGTGAGAGCATATTTAAGACAGGGAAAAAACCGCTGCGCCACTCAGCAGCTGGGAGGGTGAGAGGAGTGAGAAACAGCCTTGCAGGCGCCAAGGTCAGTGAAGAAGGAGGGGGAGAGGTGCTCCAGGCGCCGGAGCAGAAGTCCCCTGCGGCCTGTGGTGAGGACCATGGTGAAGCAGGATGTCCCCCTGCAGCCCATGGAGTACCACGGTGGAGCAGGGTTCCACGCTGCAGCCCATGGAGGAGACCACAGTGGAGCCTGTGCCCCGAAGGAGACTGCGGCCTGTGGAAGACCCCTGCCGGAGCAGATTCCGGGCCGGACCTGCAGCCCGTGGAGAGGAGACCACGCAGGAGCAGGTGACCCGGCAGGAGCTGCTGCCCGTGGGGGACCCAGGTTGGAGCAGTTTGCTCCAAAGGGATGGACCCCGTGGTATGGACCCATATATGGAGCAGTTCTTGAAGAGCTGCTGCCTGTGGACAGCCCATGCTGGATCAGTTTGGCAAGGACTGCATCCCATGGGTGGGACCCCACAGCACAGGGGACAAGAGTGACCGAGAAGGAGCGGCAGAGAAGAAGTGCTGTAGACTGACCATAACCCCCATTCCCCCCGTTCCCCTGCGCCGCTCAGGGGGAGGAGGTGGAAGAGGGTGGATGGGGGGGGGAAGGTGTTTTTGGTTTTTTTCCTTTGTTTCTCACTTCTCTAGCTTGTTAGTAATAAGCAATAAATCTTACTTTCTCTCTGTGCTGAGTCTGTTTTGCCCATCACGATAATTATTGCGCGATCTCCTAGTCCTTATCTCAACCCTTGAGCCCCTTTCATCGTATTTTCTCCTCGCTCCTCTTTGAGGAGGGGGAGTGAGAGAGCGGTTGTGGTGGAACTCGGCTGCCCACCCGAGTAAAACCACCACAAGCTGGCAGATGTGGCTGAGATGAGGGGAGGTCAGTGGAAATGCTGTTGGCTGGAAATGGCTGTGGGATTCCCCATTTGCAATTCTGATCTTTGGGGTTTCAAGAAACTCATTTAAGTAGGAGGTGGTAGTGTAAGCCAAAGAAAGATTTTTTTTCCATGAAGGTGTGGCTTTGACATCTGTCACAGGTAAGGCACATAAATCAATACTCTGTGGAAACAAGGCCAGCTAGCTTCACCCTCCATAACAGATTGGGATGTTAAGGCATGGGTATTTCCCTGTGCAGAACATCAAGGGTGAAGGAACAGGGTCATGAGTGAAATCACAGTCACTTACTGCAGTTTCAAGAGTAGAGCTTGAACTGCACAAACAGCAAATCAAACAAGGCAACTAAGGTAGCATCATTGGGTACAGCCCAGAAAAGCTTTCATTAAGCAAAGTAATTGCCTCTTCTCCAGTTCTTCAAACGTATCCCAGCCTGGGAGGATAATAGGGTGGCCACAACATGCCAAGGATGAGTTGTGCAGAAAGAAAACTATGGAAGGAGTCTCTTCTATCACAAGCTTTCAAGACAGCTGGACTTTAACAGTTAGTTAAAACAGAACAATATTCATAGTTTAAAAAACTAAAACTGTTACGGCTAAATGTAATTTATGGTGACTTGTTAAATAAGCAAAGCATTAATAATACTTAGAATGAATCTTCCCATCCTATCTTCATAATTATCCACCAGAGTTTCTTCCGACCTTCCTCTGAAGGGTTTCCTGTTGACAATGTCAAAAACAGGGCAGTAGACCAGATGAGACAGTCAGTTCCTACATTTCCATATGTTTGGCAGAATTCTGTATATAATGACAACTTCAGAAGAAATCTACTGATCTTCAGAGGAAAACTAAAGTCATATTCTGTTCTGCTTAAGTGAATCTTAAAAATACAGTAAACTGTCAAAGAAATGCCAAATGGTATATTTTGTTACAGCAATGGGTAAACAATCTAATTAAATTTCAGTAAAAGTTAAAATGGAAGTTATGTACAAAGGTGGTTATTTTATGCACTTTACAGATATTAACAGTAATCCCATGTGGGAAAGTAGCCAGAATAGTGACAGGCATACTATGAAGAGTCAAATAGCTAACTTTAAATTTGAGTTTGGTCCACTGCAGTGATCACAGTCCATTAAACTTCATACCAACAGTCACCTACCACTGAGTCATGTATGTGTTTGTAACTACAAAGACCTACCATTTAAATCAATCAACAGTATAATGAACAGTTAGTGTTAGCTCTTGTTCATTCAGTTAAAGAAAACTTAAAACAAATTTGGCATTCAGAAATTTCTTAAAAGGGATGGTCTTTTGAAAGAATACTTCATTCTTGCAGGGATTTCAGAAGAAAAAAAAAAAAAAAAAAAAAAAAAAAAAACTTAGAGAATTAGAAGCAAAAGTGTAACTAAAATAATATATATATATAAATAACTAAAATAATAATATGTTATACTTTTCGTGAAAGTGCTTTTGTCCTCCTGATTTTCTTCTTCGCTTCATTTGAGAATATTACGGGACTTTTAGATAAAGGGATACATTGCACCTGGATTTTTCCAGTGTATTTAACTTCCTAAATCTTTCTTGTGATCATGTTACACGAAATGACTGGACAGATTAAGATAGGCCTTGTGACAGATTTCAACTGTACTAGTTAATATGAAGACATCAGAAGACAGACCCATTTCTAGAAGGAATTGGGTTCAATTCTATTTGTTCGCATAAATGATCTTTAGACAGTGATGTATCTTTGATAGTACAGTTTACGGATGAGATAAAAATTCATGGGGATAGTACTAACAACAGCTTGTTAAATAATTTGTCAAAGAAGCATAATACTACCAAACATAAGCAATTAATGTGAGGACAAATAACACAAGACAGTACACACAGGACAGGAAACTATCTTGGCAAGCTGTGTCTTTGAGAAGGATTTAGAGATTGTTCAGACAGTCATTTCAATATGAGCTTTCAGTATTACTCTTTGGCAAAAACACTATTGCGATGGGGAGCAATACACAGAATTAAGTTATTTTACAATCTAGACAAGTATTGGCAAGACTGTCCTTAGATTACCATGACAAGATTTGTTTCCCACATTTCAAAAATCATGTAAACTGAAGGGCAGAGGAGTCCAGGAAGGCTGGGCGCTCTTCAAGAGGGAAATCTTAATGGCGCAGGAACGGTCTGTCCCCACGTGCCCAAAGACGAGCTGGCGGGGCAGAAGACCAGCCTGGCTGAACAGAGAATTGTGGCTTGAGCTTAGGAGAAAAAGGAGGGTTTATAATCTTTGAAAAAGTGGGCAGGCCACTAAGGAGGACTATAAGGATGTTGCGAAGCTGTGCAGGGACCAAATTAGAAAAGCCAAAGCTCAACTGGAGCTCAATCTGGCTACTGCCGTTAAAGATAACAGAAAATGTTTTTATAAATACATCAACACAAAAAGGAGGACTAAGGAGAATCTCCATCCTTTACTGGATGCGGGGGGAAACTTAGTTACAAGAGATGAGGAAAAGGTGGAGGTGCTTAATGCCTTCTTCGCCTCAGTCTTTAGCGGCAATACCGGTTGTTCTCTGGATACCCAATTCCCTGAACTGGTAGAAGGGGATGGGGAGCAGGATGTGGCCCTCACTATACATGAAGAAATGGTTGGTGACCTGGTACGGCACTTGGATGTGCACAAGTCGATGGGGCCGGACGGGATCCACCCGAGGGTACTGAGAGAACTGGCAGAGGAGCTGGCCAAGCCGCTTACCATCATTTATCAACAGTCCTGGCTATCGGGGGAGATCCCAGTTGACTGGCGGGTAGCAAACGTGACGCCCATCTACAAGAAGGGCCGGAGGACTGACCCGGGAAACTACAGGCCTGTCAGTTTGACCTCAGTGCCAGGGAAGCTCATGGAGCAGATTATCTTGAGACTCATCACGCAGCACTTGCGGGGCAAGCAGGCGATCAGGCCCAGTCAGCATGGGTTTATGAAGGGCAGGTCCTGCTTGACGAACCTGATCTCCTTCTATGACAAAGTGATGCGCTGGGTGGACGAGGGAAAGGCTGTGGATGTGGTCTACCTTGACTTCAGCAAGGCTTTTGACACCGTTTCCCACAGCATTCTCCTCAGGAAACTGGCTGCTCTTGGCTTGGACTGGCGCACGCTTCGTTGGGTTAGAAACTGGCTGGATGGCCGGGCCCAAAGAGTCGTGGTAAATGGAGTCAAATCCAGTTGGAGGCCGGTCGCTAGTGGCGTTCCCCAGGGCTCGGTGCTGGGGCCGGTCCTCTTTAATATCTTCATCGATGATCTGGATGAGGGGATCGAGTGCACCCTCAGTAAGTTTGCAGATGACACCAAGTTAGGTGCGTGTGTCGATCTGCTCGAGGGTAGGAAGACTCTGCAGGAGGATCTGGATAGGCTGCACCGATGGGCTGAGGTCAACTGTATGAAGTTCAACAAGGCCAAGTGCCGGGTCCTCCACCCGGGACGCAATAACCCCAAGCAGAGCTACAGGCTGGGAGATGAGTGGTTGGAGAGCTGCCAGGCAGAGAAGGACCTGGGAGTGATGGTTGATAGTCGGCTGAATATGAGCCAGCAGTGTGCTCAAGTGGCCATGAAGGCCAACAGCATCCTGGCCTGTATAAGAAACAGTGTGACCAGCAGGGCTAGGGAGGTGATCGTCCCCCTGTACTCGGCTCTGGTGAGGCCGCACCTCGAATACTGTGTTCAGTTTTGGGCCCCTCGCTACAAGAAGGACATTGAGGTGCTTGAGCGAGTCCAGAGAAGAGCGACGAAGCTGGTGAGGGGCCTGGAGAACAAGTCCTACGAGGAGCGGCTGAGGGAGCTGGGATTGTTCAGCCTGGAGAAAAGGAGGCTCAGGGGTGACCTTATCGCTCTCTACAGGTACCTCAAAGGAGGCTGTAGCGAGGTGGGGGTTGGTCTGTTCTCCCACGTGCCTGGTGACAGGACGAGGGGGAATGGGCTAAAGTTGCGCCAGGGGAATTTTAGGTTGGATCTTAGGAAGAACTTCTTTACCGAAAGGGTTGTTAGACATTGGAACGCGCTGCCCAGGGAAGTGGTGGAGTCACCATCCCTGGAGGTCTTTAAAAGACGTTTAGATGTAGAGCTTAGGGATATGGTTTAGTGGGGACTGTTAGAGTTAGGTCAGAGGTTGGACTCGATGATCTTGAGGTCTCTTCCAACCTAGAAATTCTGTGATTCAAATTCTGTGATTCAATATAAACAGCAGAAAGGGTACAAGGGAGGGAGATAAATGTTCCAGAAGATGAAAAACTCTGGAACAGTAATATGAAAGTCTGCAACATGAAAATTAATGGACAGCATTTACTCAGCTCCTCCAAGAGGAGACAGAGGTACACAGAAAAGATATCCAGCTGTACAGTACTACACATTTGCTTACAAAACCAAGCAAAGCCCCAGTTTACACAAGCTGAAAACAACATGAAACTTCAAATAAGTTGATTTTTTTTCTAACTGAATTTAAGCACTGTTCATCATTTGGAATCTCTAGAACTCAGCATTTTAGTAAGAAAAATATCTGTCCTGAATGCAGCAAGTTAGGTCTGATGACAGTGGTAGTCTCATTGTGTCTTTGATTGCCATAAAAGAAGGAAAATCTACATTACCACCTGTGTGTTAAAGTTTACAAGTACCAAGTCATCAGTTTATTAAATCACAAGTCTTAAGGATTCCAATATTTTTTTCTCTAATATACAAGCAGCCACACATATCCTTGGCTTTTTGCCTTTCGATGAAAGATTAGACATTGGCTGTATTTGTAAGCAGACACCAGAACAGAAACCTAGCTGTGCATAAAATATTTACCTGACAATTATTTGGTATTTATTTCTTATATACCATGTGAGCTTGTCTCATTAAATCAAAAGGTCTTAGACACGCTTAACATCCTGGTATCTCCTGATATCTTTGGGGATAATCAGCAAACTTCTGAGAACTAAACTGCCTTCATCTAATTAAACTCTGTGAACTTTATATAAACAACATTTGGGGAAAATACAGTGAGCAGTCTTATAGAGAAGGTTGGACTAGAAGATTTAATTGTTTTTCTTGAATTTAACCTTGAGACCCTGAAATATATTCTCATCAGAAAGCTAAGGAAAATGATCTTTTAAATGTGGTTTAGAGTAACTGATTTAAGCATGGCACTTTCCTATACCACTTGAAAGTACCTTCCATATTCAAATACACTTAGCTGTGACCTTTTCCTAGTCTCTCTCTTGTTAATTAGAACACTTAAATTATCACATTTAATCACAGAACAAAATCTATTTGTATAAACTTATTTACAAGACTTTATGCATCCCTTAACAACTCTATGAGCCTGATCCAAGCCTCACTGAAGTCAGCAGGAATTGCTCATTAATTTGGAGAGGTTTGGCACTGCACCTAAGGTAAAAAATTGGTCTACACAGTTGCAGCAGCAAACCTGATGTTAAAATCTGATTGTCTTGGTGCGATAAAGTGTCAAGGTTATGTAACACATTTAAGGAAAATAACTGTGCATTTTTAAATCCCGTATGTCAGCTTTTCTGCAGAAGACTTCCACATCTATCTAGAAGGTTATGATGGCTATTATTACATTATGGGACACTATCTACTAATACTAATATGAAAATATTTCATATTACAGTCCAAATAATAGCTAAAATCATTCTATATCTGGTAGTCTTTTAATCTCTTAATAGAACTTCCAGGATCTATCTGCTCAAATTATTTAGACTTGCTTGATGAACCAGCTCAAACAAGAACATTAAAATGTTGTAGGTAAGAAAAGGGAACTTTTTAATACTGATTTTCAGATGCTAGAAGAGACAAGTAACCAGTCCTTCTAGGATTCCTGTGTATCAAACACTGCGTAAATTAGCCCTGTGATTTTGTAACTGGTGTGTGCCACCCAGTACAGACAAATATAAAATGTTTGGTCGATTTTACTTGTCTACCCTTGAGGTACTAAGCCTGGCTTCATCTAAACTAACTGTAGGCACCCTATTTAGGTCCCTGAAGACCTAAAGAGATGGGAATGATACTCTGTGATGGGCATAAATGGCAGTGTTCTGGTTGCAAGGGTCTGTAAAGGTAGCCTGTGTGGGAGACCACAACTCTAAAATAAGGTAAATTTAATCCAGGGTTGAAAACTAGAAAATCTGATCATTCAAACTCATGCAAGAGAAGACAACAATGTAATGTTGTTATTCATAGTCATCTAATTCCAAAGAAAAATATCTTCATCGCCTCCTCTTTAATGAGTTATAACCACTTAGGTAATTTTCAGCCACCTGCCAGTCCCAGCAAAAGGACCAAACAGAAACTAAGAACATATAAACTGTCATAATACTTCCTTGACTAGTAAAGATTTCTTGTTTTTGCAGCTTTAGGAAAAAGCAGCAAAAAAAAAAAAAAAAAAAAAAATCCATTTTGCTAAATATTAAGGAGTTCAGCATCACTGATTTTATAAGGGTATGATTGTGTTTTGGCAGGAAACATCACTTCAAAAAAAAAATCTCCATTTCCTGACTGAAGAAAAAAAATCAAGGCCAAAGAACTTGGAAATGACTTTGAATTACATTATTCTAGAAATCAAGCTTACCTGTAGCCCTCTCACATCTAACTCACCAAACAAATAAAAATCATGTAAAACATGCATTCTTCTAAAAGCAAAAGTAATCTTAGCCCCCAAAAGGGATCCCATTGTCTTGAAAAGGCTGATTTCAGGTTATTATTTTAGTATATTTCTTCCCATTTTATGGGAAACCTGTCATGCTCTTCAGACAGCAAACACTGATGTTAGGGTTAATGTCCATATGCATCCTGTTCTGTTCATATTTCTAGAAATACAAGTTTCCTCTTCAGAGTAAATCAGCACTGATGCAATTAGAACTGAGCAGACTTTTATAGAGGCTGATAATCTCCACCGGTACCAGAACACCCCTGGTTATTTTTTATTATGCATTCAGTCATTAGTCTACTAAATTCTAAGCAACAGTTTGATCTTAAGGTCTATTTTTTTATATGTCAATCCACTGAGGAGGACGGACAAAGGAGGTAAAAGAGTCACAGAAGAAGGTGTAAGGGACTAAACTGTGGTTTCGGCAGCTGATACAATTCTAAGTGAAGGCAGTTAAACTTAAATCACTTTCTGATGAAAAACAAACTTGAGGTACACCATCTGCATACCCATAGAAATAAGCAAAATATTACACAGAACAAAAACAGGATAGCTGTGGCCACCCAAATCAGACTTCTTTTCTTTTTTTGTGAAACCACCAACTCTGCATTTACAATTGGCACCAGTAAAATGTATTTTTCAGAGTCCCATCCCATTCCTTCAGTAGCTGAGCTATTACACACCCATCGAAGATTTCTGGGACACAAGTGTTTTCATGTCTGAACTGTGGTGAGCATATGCAGTGAGATTCATAGCTCAAGAGTGCTTTAGTGTTGGTCACAATTACAGTAACAAGATTTTATAATGAAATTCCATTGCCTGTCTAACAATACACTTTCACAATGGCAGTGCCAATGTGCTTCTATTACCAGCACAAAGCAATGAATGAAATAAGGTCAGTGATCGCTTCTATATTTTTCATTGCATATTATCTCTAATCAGAAGGGGTTAGTTTATTTGTTGTCATTACTTTTATTTTGCTAATAATCTTCTTGATGACCATGCAGATATGCTAAAGCAGTTGTATCAGCAGTTGAGGCAATTGCAATAAAAATGAACAGATGAAATAATTATTTTCCCTCTCTCTTAAACCTAAAATATAGGCTTATCTTAATGTTTTAGGAAATTGATTCAGAATTTGCACATAGCATGAAATGCCCTCACCAGGTGTTTAGATGGCAAGAGGCAACAACGCAGTCTGATAATCTCTTTAGTGAATCACTTTTAAGTGGGATATAAAGGGATATAAAAGCCTTCATTTGTAAACCCCTAATCTTTCTGAATTCCTAATTTAGGAACAATTGCTTAACATTTATTGTCCAGGTTTGTTTTCTGACAGATACACAAAGCTTAGCGTTTTTTCAACATGCAGGATATCTTCTGTGTCAGAGTTCTGCAGTTAATGCAGGCAGAGCTCTGTGGCCTCCCACTCTGCAACTTCCTACTATTTGTGATGCATACAATAGCCATATACAGGCAAGGAAGACGTTCATCACTGAGGTTTTAAGTGTGCACAGCTGACTGTGCTGCAGGGCAGTAAAATCAGTCTTGGTGCCAGAGACAATGTGGGTTTTCCAACCTGGTGACTGTGCAACACAGGAATCTGACGTTTTCAGTTCATTTTCCCTTACAGTGCTGCAATGAACCAGTTCAGTGACCTTTAAGACCCAAGGCAAAAAGCATTTATTTAATTCTCTTGTAGATGCACATAATACTTGGTATAGAATAAGACTTGCCAGTGCTTTTATGAACAATTTGATATGTAGAACTGTCTTATCTTTAACTAAAATTTTGTCCTGATTTCCTAAATAATACCTATGAAAATTATACTTTTAAATAAGTGAGGTTTTGCAGTTTGTTTCACTGAGGACATGTAAACACTAACACTCAAGTTTCTAATAGTGTCTGGAATTATTGCTTGTGAATGTCTGGAATATGTAAATTTCACTTTTGGCCACAGAAAGTATTATGTTATGTCTTATTATATTTTAGGACATCAAATAGATTCAGAGGAGTCACTGTCAAGCAATGGGGGGGAAAGCACAGAAAAAAATATTTGCTCTTATTGCTGGTTTTCAAACATGACTCAATAGTCACAGCTTTTCTACTTACTGTCAAAAAATGGACGTAGATACTTGTTGTATCCTTTTATTATTTTTTGTATAGTTGGGGGAAGAATTTGACCCTTTCCTTCAGCTTTAGAAACTTGTACTGACCTAAAAGAAAAGAGAAGAAAGAGAAGATGATTTAAAACAAAACAAAAACACATAGCAGAGACAATGTTCTAGACCAATATTGTGTTAGTATCAAGACTGCTGATGACTGTTGCCTAACATCTAACTTATGAGACATTTGCATTTCACAGTTGCAGAAAAATACCATTCTAGAAGATACCAGATTTAACCATCTGTTAATCCCTTATTCACAAAAGAATTTGTGAATGCTTTTGTACCTTAAAGTCTAGCACTTCTTAATACCTCACCTGAGAAAGTAGCTCAATCTTCCTTAATGCTTTTTCTGTAAATAGGGCACTATGGTTATAACCTACAAATGTGGGAGGGGTGTTAATTGTTTGTTTCAGCATTTAAAGTTAAGCTTCTTTTTACATAATGAAATACATTCAATTTAGCTCGTGAAGGGAGACAGAAACCAGCCTCAGAGATTAGTGCATAAAAACACCTTTAATACCCTGCTTTTACAGCAACATTTTTAAACAGCTTACAGAAATAACCTTGTTGGGCCAAACCAGCAAAGTATAACAAGAATACACACCACCCTTGTATTCAGAAACAGTTACCAATACAATATACAGCAGTCAAACACAAATAAGTACATAGAAAAACAATCTTTGTGTTACAGCCCTCGCAGTATCATCACATGGAGGCTGCAGACAAGTGAAGGTACCGGGAAGCCACACACCTGAGTTATGATCCCTCAATTAGGCCATGTGAGGGCTCATGTTTCCCCCTTTCACAAATCTCGATGCTTAGCAGCTGCAGGGGGGACAGCTGGGCCCTTCGGATTTATTGCCCTGGCAGTAACATAGTTTTACCCAGAATTTCTGCTTCACCCCTGCAGCATTAAAACACAAGTGACGCTGACTACTCATTGCCTATGATCCGAGAAAAGCGGAGGTGTGACCTTTGTTTAATTATTTAGGTGAGAAGCAATTGATGTGTGTGATAAAGGAAGTCCAGCTGGCTGTGGGCAGAGGTATTGTCTCATATTTAGCAGGAGAGGACCTCCACCTTTCTTCCCCAGCTCATAACTGATAGGGCTTTCCCCCCAGCCCAGCTTTATCTCTTAGTTCTCCTACAGCAGGCATGAGAGCCACAGCAGTGTGGCCCTGGGAAGGAGCCGGAGCACCTGTTCGTTATGGAAGCGGGTGTAAGTATGAATCTATGGCCAGGGGAGTGAGGGTGTTGTGTAGCATCTCTTACTACTGCCTGGTTCTCACTGAATTTCTTTTTCCTAACCCTCTCAACTCCTTCCAGAGCCGCTCCTGAAATCTGCTTGCTCTTTCCAGCTATGTTTCCAGGCCTCTTGTAGCCTTCTAGAAATGCCCTTTTCATTGGAACATTCCTGTTTCTGAGAGAGCTTGAGCTTCTCTGTCAGGAGAGTGTGGATTTTTGTCTGCTAGGGTGGTGTATCCAGTACCTCAGGGTGGTGCGATACTAAGATGCTCTTTTAATTACTGATACAGTCTCAGTGAATACCTGTGGTTTTAGATGTGGTGTCCACTCCCTGTCAGTGCTGTTACTGATACTTATTTCTTATGTTTGCCAGAGCTGATTGCCACATAAGTAGCTGGCTTTCATTAACAGCCTTGTAACTTCTATAGCTTGCATATCTGTATGACCCTGTTTACTTCCCTTATGTCATATTAGTCGTTTATTTATTTTTAAAGAGATAAGTTGTTACTCAGTGATCAATTAAGTGTGATCTTAGGTAATGACAGAATGGAAATAAGGAGTGCTTCTTGTTTAAGTTCAGTTTCTTCATAAAGAAGCTACTGCGGTCACACTGAGTTGAGGTGTGCATGTAAGTAAGAATATCACTCTTCATGGTTCACAGAAGTGTAGGAATTAGAAGTGCATTTTAAATTAATTCATTTATGAAATACTGTATTTACAACAGATTTTTCCTGCTTTTAAGATTTACATTTAATTTCAATGAAGTGTTCAATGAGCTGCATGAGTTTAATTTCACAGTTTTACTGAATTGCTCCTGCATAATTTTCACGTATTGTGAAACAGTAAAGGAAAACTTGCCACTCTTCCACTGCAAGGTTGCAACACCGTTCTGTGGATCAGCAGTGGTTGCAGAATTGTCTTGTATTGCCCTTGTTAACAGCTATGTACTGAAATAAATGTTGACTATTTAGTATTACTTAGGCATATGAGTGCTTTCCTTAAACTACCTGTGACAATTCTTCTGAGACAATTCTTGTGTTCCCCTCATCAACATGTGATGTGTAGCCTTGTATTTTTGCTCTTCTGGAGACTTTATATTAAAAAAAAAAAAAAAAAAAAAAAAACCTCTTTGCCAAGAGAAAACTGTTGTGCAGTATTTGATGCAGTGAATTAACAGGGCTTGACCCATTAAATGCTATTTTGCCATACAATTTTTGAGAAGTCCTATAATAGTAAGTCCATACACAAGAGCGACTTGCTGTATCTTAAACATGAGCACGCTGTATTGCTAGATGCCATCCTGGTAACTTTGGGCATAACCAGAAGCAAGCTGTCAGTGTTAAGGGGCAAAGAACCCCTAGATGCTATATGCCCTAAGTGATTTTGCTTATCTACCTTTTAAGAGGATGTCCGATGCCTTTAAAGTGCTCTTCAGTGCTCATGCAATGTTCGTCACTAAGCAAGAGTGAGCTCACAGCTGCCTGTAGGAAAAAAAAATCTGTGCCATTGCCTTGTGCAGGGATCACAAAAGATAAAAGTAAAAGCTGAGGTGATTTCTTCTCATGCCTACACATCTCATCAACACACCTGAGCATTTATTTTACCCAGTATTTGTTTTTAAATATAGCTATATGCTTTATTTCCTCCATTTTATGTATTTAAAAATACCCTGGCACACATCACAATATGGAATTGCCTGGAAACAGCTGTTCCAGCCACTGGAGAGAATACGCTTTAATAGAAGAAAACTGAAAATATTGGCAGCCTGGAGTATGTATCTATTCTGGGCTGACAATGTACAACGTGTTAAACTCTTTGGGTTCAGTGACCCATGCTTGCTTCTGTAAAATATGAATTATAATGATTAAATTTCCTCTTTTTTATTCCTAGGGCTCAGAAAATTTAGTGTTTTACAGGATGGGCTAAACCTGGGATGTACAACAGCAGCTTGTTATTTAAGATACTTTCAAGCTAGTGTCTCTAACAGAATTGGGTAATTGGGGTGAGGGGGGCAGATGCTGCCCTAAGAAGAGGTACATATCACTGCTTAAAACAAAGGTGCATTCTAGACGCATGTGTAGGAATATTTTCCCTGGCTATTTTTGTCAAGACTCATGTATCATGAAAGACAGAGAAACACCTCAGAACTGAGCAAGGAAGAAGCAAAATGCCAAACACAGTCTGAGCAAGCTTTTGAAATGCACCCCTCAGGATAAGATGGGGCAAAAGCTTCTTTCAGGCAGTCCACTGACAGACGAGCAGTTTGCAAATGCAAACAGAGGCATTGCTTTTTGTTTCACACCTGACATGTTAAAGGATATAGGCTTTTCTCTTGCCTTCACAGATAAAACTGCTGCAGGATCACCTACATCACTACTGATTTCTCCACTTCCAAACAGCCTGTCCTGCCATAGGCTTTTGGCTAACTGGCATAGTTGAAACAGTGGCATTACATTATCACTTCACAGATATAGGATAAAATACTTAAATAATGCAAGAGCTCTTTAAATTGGCAAAATCATCAACATTCCACAATCTTCTGGATCCAACCCTATAAATTTTGCCTATTATCCTTTAATTTGAAAAACCTTTGAAATGAATCATAGCTGTTCTTGGGATTAAATACCATGTATTTAAGCTCATTCCTGATAATGATTCAAACTGTAAACCTGAATTTGAACACAAATTGATTACTTTGATAAATCTGCCTTATGTTTTTTTTATCTCTATTTCTTAATGAAAATATTTCTGGGGAAGTAATCCTTCAGGCAACCCACTGGATATAGATTTCTAGTATGTGTGTCTATAAAGTAACTTAACCTCACCTCACTTTCAGCGCTTGACATTAAGAATCATTATTTAGTGTGTAGAAAGTAATGTATGAAGTCTGATGGCCTGGCATGATGCTGCTAACAACTGGGTTGTGACAGATCATGTCCTATATATGGCAGGACAGATGAGGCTATGGCTGTCTCAATATTATTATTTAAAATGTTTAAACTATTAAGTCAGTAGAGAAAACTTTCTGACCCCATCTTTCTCCTGCTTGTGCTCAAATCTGAGCCAGAGTTTATACAAACATGCTAGCTACTAGACCATTTGGGAAATAATCCCAGCCCATGTTTCAGTGTACCTCTTTCCTTTGATATTTTTAAGAGATCTCCCAGAAACAGGGTGACTGAGGAACAACACTTTTAACAACCCCAAAGTTGCTGATGTTTCCCACCATTTGGGCAGTAAAGCCATGCACCAGAGCTCTCTAGGGAAGCCAAGCAAATATTTACTTGCAAAGCAAATAAATACTTGCTTTTTCACTGCGGACTCTGCTGTGGTAGGGTTAAATATTTTTTTTTCTCAGTTCCAGTGCAAAGTTGGATAGTTTTGATTTAAACAGCACTTTCACCTAATCCTACTTTCTTTTTTTTTCCACTGGAAAATGTTATCTGTGCACCTCAGCATCACCTGGGTGGTGAGTTAGCCAAGGGGCAGAACTTCCACTCAGCATCTGCTCAGCTTTGGGTGCAACATCACCAGATCAGCTCAATGTTGTAACTCATGGCCCAGCTAAATGGGTGCTGAGAGTGCTCACAGCTCCCACGGATGCCATCCAGGAGTTAACTGTTCCTGACTCAGGGCATTCAACCATTTTAAGTTGTAAGAGAAGGTTCACAAGGTCCATCTGATAAGGAAGGCAATTATACACTGCAGGCTGAACTCTGGAGGGGGGAAGGAGGACATGATGTGCCTCCTTGTTACTTAGATGCTTCCAAAATCTTTTTGATATGTCTGCAGTTTTATTAGTTGAAAGCTGTGAGTGTTACCCAGAGACTATAGTGTGTAGCATGTCTCAGCTGATGAAGAAGAAAGGTGAAATTAGAGCAAATGTGTGTTCTGGACAAAAATGTCCTTATAGCACTGTAGAAGACGGGAGAGGGAGATCTTAACTTCCCTTCTAGGAAGTTGCCATCTGCCCTTGCAGCCAAGTGGGGCTTTATCTTAAAAACATGTTTGCACATCAGCTTGAAAGGAAAGCTCAGGCAGAACCTTACCTTGAGGAATTCTCTGCAAGACTAAATGGGTTAGGCATTTATACAAAGAGAATTGGCTAAAGAGAATTTAAATACCTTTTAAAGGTTGTCACCTTTAAGTTAAAGACTGTGGTGACAACACTGTTTAAGCTGTCCATGCTTGCATTTTCTTATTAGAATTGCTTACAAAATGTTCCTTCTTTTAGAACAGTTCTGTTTTTGAAGTGCTCCATTTCTATCTTTTTTGTTATGGCAACCATGTTATTAGCAGGATTATTTGTACATTAAAGGGATCAGTTTTACCTTCCAGCCTAAAAATTCAGCTTTCCTGAAGACTTTACAATTTAATCTACAAAGCATAGTAAGAGTACATTTTAACCAGGTAATTAAAACGCTTTTCTTTAGCAATGAATGCGTAAAGATGACTTTGTTACCTCGAGCTTATAGTACATGAGGTGTGCTGACCTTGGGCAAGGTATAATGCTTCAGTCAAGGACCACGTGCCCTTCTAAATCTGCTAAGCATTTAGTATGATATTCACACTCTACACAGTGTACACAGATGTGAAGGATCATTTGCTTAAGTCAAATTCCTTTCTTTTTCTCCCTTCCAGTCTTAGTGAAAAATATCTGCAGCTCAATCAAGGCAATGAAAGTGATTCATGAATTTCAGTCCTGCATTTTTGTTATTAATATCCAGGTTGGTTAATCTTTGTAAGAGGTAAGATTCAGCTGTCAAGTGGATTTGGGTTTAGCTTGATCAGATATGTTTCTAGCTATAAGCTATTATAGCTATTATAGTATTATATATTGAGGAAATTTTATTTTTTTATAGCAAACACTTCTTACCTACATAGCACCAATAGGAAAAGCACTCTTAAACTGCAGCATTTAAGAATGCACATTTTTAGGTCTGGCTTCAGAAGGTCTTGCAGCTCCTGGGAAAAAAAAAAAAAGGAACGCAGTGGTAATGTTTTACAGTGCATATTTGCATTACAAATACACAAGTTTCTCAGGGCTTTTAACAAACTGAAGGGTTGGTAGCTTTAGTAACTGCTGCTAAAAATATATTAGGAAATATCTACAACAGTTAAAACTCAACATTTAAAAAGACATGGTATCAGCAGTTATGTGTAAATAGAAATTGCATAGAGTGCTTTCATTTTTGTATCATTTAAATACTTATGAAAGCAGTTGTTTTGAAAAATAACTGCAGATGTGCAATTTAATATCATAAACACTGAGCACTACCTGTACTACTTCCACGGAGTACACTTCAGTGTGCTCAATGTAAAACACAAAACTACCATTTTGAAATGTAGGGCTGCTCCAGAGCAACATCTCTGGTACACGTGCAGTATCAATACTTATGATGCACGTCTTTGGTAAGCTTTTAGTTAATGAGGAAAAGTTGTCACAGAATAAATTGTTTCTGTCTCTAGCTATATGAAAAGAAAAACTCTTATCTGGATATAAATAATAATATAAATATCTACATTCATCTACATTCATCAGAATGTTGGACCAAAGCAAGGTGTCTTCTGAATGGAACTTCTTTGCTTTTGTCAATGTGATTCACAACCATAATGGTTATTTGAAAGTAATCTGTCAGCTCTGTAATCTATTTCTGGATGAAAATAGTATCAATCAAGATAATTTAATGCAATCGTTCAACAGATCTGAAATTCACACGCTCTGCTAACTCTTACTATATATCATCAAATCACTGAGATGTTTGTAAGATTTGCTTCAAAACACTAAAAAAAAAAAAAAAAAAAAAAAACAGGAACGCTACCTACTAAGAATCTGAGAGAATTACTAAATGTTAACATATAGAAATGAAATCTCTTTGATGCTTGCTTCATAAAACTTAACAATTCTATTTTCAATGTCCAGAACAAAATTTACGGGAGTGTCTTGCACTTTAAATTCACAGTAAATTACTAACAAAAAAGAATTTGAAGCTTTGTTTTACTCTTCTTCAGCTGACCAACACACAATGCTAGCTAACTTTTTCTGCCCCGAAGTAACCTTTGTTTCAGTCCATAGACCTAGTAAAAGCAGTACTACAGGAATTTGCTTGATTTAATGCAATTTGAATGGTATCAGACTTGTAACAGTGGTGAAGTGAGAAAATAAGTTGCTAATATCTGCAAGTAAAAATGAAAGCCACTTGAATGGCTTTTTAAATACTTACCAGTATCCAGCATTTTGGATACTTTAAGCATACACCAGCCTGGTAAATATTAATGCCAAAATAAATCATCCACTCCTACACTGACTTCCACAGAAAATCATGCATGAGACAGTAAGAGAGCCTTTAATAAGAAGACACAGCACAGATGAGCAGATGGTGTTGTCAGAACATTGCTCTCTAAATGCTGATTCTCTAACACCCCAGCTTCGTATTGCGGTATCTCTGTTGTATATCTTGTTCCGGGTGGTTACTTTCTAGATTTGCTATCTTTATCTCACAGAAAAATATACCAAAAGTAAGTATTGCCTCTCTGGTTTCCCAGGAAAGCTCTTACTGACTTCATAAAGCCTCTTTTTATATTTAGCTTTTGAATTGCTACTATGAGCCCCTAATGTTTCTTAAGATCCTTTAAAAACAGATTAAGGAAAACTGTGGATATCTGTACTCGTTTTAGGTTTTACAGTGCTGCAGATCAAAAAGAAAGATTAGTGATTAATTCAGTCAAAAGCAACTGGTTTACATTCAGATGTTTTTCAACTTAGCAATTTTACTGGGGGATTTTGTTTGGTCCCTAACATACGAAAGGTCAAACTCATTCTGTGCTGGGTGAATTCATTTTGTATGCTGGAGAACAGAAATGAGAGGAAGCAGAGATCTGTCCTCTGTGTAAGAAGTACTAAACAAGAGATCTGGTTGCCATATTGACTGGCACCCCATCACTGTGAAAGAGCACTACCCTCCAGCTGAAAAACTGAATTGGGCAGCTACTGAACTCTTAGGCAGCTTCATAGATGGCACTTAATCGAGATGTGTAAATCACTGCTGCGTGTGTGTACATGCATCTGTATGCTTCCTATGGTGCCCATTTTTTTTTTTTTTTTTAGAGGGCTTATTGAGCTGTTTTGTTCCACTAAAAAACCTGCCTCTTGGCATGTTTGCACATCTGGACTTTTTCTGTCATGCAATTATCAAATATTATATGCTTGCAGCAGGATTTCTTCCTGCTTAAGTGGACCTTATTAATTATTGTTATTTAAGGCTAATTCAGCAGGAAACATTTTCCTCTTTCCAACAGCCTGGAAAAATATCCATAACCTGTTCTCGGCACTGAATGTTATTTGGTTTTAATAGACTATTGTGCACACACTGACACACCTTCATGTTCTAAACATACCATGAATTAATTGAGGTGAAGTTAATAAATATCTGCCCCAGTTTACCATATGATCAAGCAACAATGATTTCTACTTTGACTCAGATCAGATTAAAACTGTAAAAAAGTATCTAATGTTTTGGTATTTCTCTGGAGATCTTGGTGTTTATTATCTCAGCATGAGAGGAAAAGTGAATTATGTGAGTTTCATGAATCTCTGAGAATGAAATGGGATGAGGCAGTGAGCTGGCAGAGGCAGTAGCAGTATCTCAAAATTTAAGTGGAAGTGGATTTTGTGCAGATGAATCAAAGGATGAAATGCTTCATACTGCAGCATCTTATCCACAAGCAGAAGTGTGGAAAAAGACTAAAAATTACTGAAGGCACTATGTCATATGGTAATGGCCATATGCCTGAATTCCTATGGCTGCTGTTACAGGCATCCAAAACTGTATATAGGATTATCTAAAAAAATGTTAGTAGCAGTTTTATAGATAGCATAAGCTGAATTAGCATCGCGGTTGCTTTTGACATCTGCACCCAAACTGCTGAATGACAGCCTCCTTTAAGTGTTTGACTGAGAGATTCAACTAGAGTGCAGAAGGCAGCCAGCTACCTCTCCTGCATTGCCCTGCCCTGTCCGAACCACACTGTGCACTACAGCTGCATCACAGCCACAGACCTCTGTGCTTTTTATTCCATCCCCTGGCTGTTAGAACAGCACAAAATAATTGTGGGGAAAATAATGGAAAGCTGAAAACAGTAAAAATGCACTGGGAGCTGATGTATGGAAGGCAGTCATAAGATTCAGAAGTACAGAATCAGCCACCCAGAGGAAACTCCACAGGATATGGCCCCAGAATGTCAGTCACTTCCAAGCTCTTTATTCATTCTTCACTCGCACACTTGTTTTTATGCATTGTCACCTGACATTACTGCTTCTCCAGTTCTTGTGGGTAGTCTTCCTTATTCTTATTTCCAAGCTGTATAAGATTTTTTTTCTTAACCCCCCTTCCTTTGCCTGTGTACAAGCAGCAAGTAAAAATGGACAGTGGTTAACTTTTGCACATCACTAGGAAAAGTCAACTGCACATGACTGAGCTGTGGTCACTGACAGTGTTATGTAGAATACAGTGAAGCACTCATGTTAATCAGGCTGCCTGTCTGTAATAGTCCTAGTTTTATGATGTTTAAGTCTCCCTAAAATACATAGGTCATGAAAGGAAAAAAATGCAAAATTTTTGCACTAAGATTATTTTTAATAAGATCAGTCAATACTGCAGAGAGCAAGGCTTGAGTGGAAAAATGGTAAATCAGTATAATTGTTGCAGATGAAATCTGTTTTCTTATTTTTATTAAATGGGTCAAATTAAAAGGAATAAAGCCTGGCAGCAGCAGGTTTAACTGGGGAATTGACTTAAAGTGGACCAATGCATGTGTCTGCATCCTATTACAAGAGGCCCCCAATCTGACAAGGCCCCCAGCTGACAAGCTGGCTGCTGGCATACCAGTGAGCTTGTTTCTAAACTCTAAACCATGCAGTCTCCTTGAGCAAGTAAACAAAGTTAGATTTACATGGTCCACAGAAAGTAGCTGTCTTGTCATGTTGGCTTTGCAGAGACAGTACGGGGGCCATCAAGTGCTATCTTAGGAGCTGGGAGGTTATTCAGTTCGTACTGTTGATGTTCCCAGCAATAGCTCCTAAGTGAGATACTGGATTCCAGTTATACTCTGCTCTGACCAATGTAGTCACCACAAGTGCCAGGTAATACAAATAATGGCTAAAATTGTTGCTTTCTCACTGAAACACTCAGCATGTCACTTCAATCTGTACAACACCCCTCAAGTTCTTTGTGCTAAGATCTTTTTGTCAAAGATACTTGCTCAACAGCAGAAGGTCTTATTAAAATAAGCTGAAGGAACATAAGACTCACCAGACAATAAAATCTGAATTTGCTTCTCTGGTGTAGTAAAAGCAGCTGTAAGTGAAACTTCATACTGAAGTGTTGCTTATGTGTATAGGGCATTGTATGAGTTTTTAAAAAATGATCCTAAATAAATCTATGTCCAAAAGGTACACTTGTTTAAAAAAAAATAAAAATAAACAAGATTTTGGACAGTATCAGCAACAACCTAGTTACGTATTTCAGAATCCCAAATAGTTGGTATGTCAAGTTGCTGTCTTCAAAAGTTTAAAAAAAAAAATAATAATTGAAAGACCATAAGCTGTACCAAAGAAATCCAAAGGAGTAAGGACTAGTGGTATTGTCATAATACTTTACACTGTCCAGTTGTTAGAGACATTTGCCTTTCTAGGTTAAAGTCTGTGTTTCTCACCAGGTTCTCTACACTATCAATTTCATAAATATTAGTGTTATTTACATAACATAGAACAGGATTATTTTTATATTTATCTGTTTTTGTGCATTTTAAATAGTTTCATGGGTATCTTGGGTTATCTGGAAGATAGCTGGCAGGAAGTTTGTTAGTGGTATATTACATGGACAACAACTGGGTGTTTAGAATGTTATGATTCTAGGAACATCTTCAGGAAACAAAGGAATAATAGTCAGGTGTCCTACTTCCAAGCATTGTAACACTGAAATGTTAATACTCACAGTAAACAGTGTTTCAACAATCTACTAAAATTGAGGTAGTAATGAACAATCAGAGTAAGTTTAATAATTATATTCAAGTGTAGCTTGTGACTGCTTAATCATGGTATTTATTAAAGGCTCTGCTCATATATAAAATCCACAGCATGTGTGCCACACAGGCCATTTTCTAGTTTAAAAAAAAAAGAAAAATAGGCAATGGATTTAACTAATTTAGCTATGCTTTGTTCTTAAATCTGCTTTTAGATAGCTGACACCCAGAAGTCCAGAACATCAGTGGCACTTGAGTCATGATTACTGCTATTTGTAATTATCAAAATTAATCATTAATAATTGTGGGGTCGTTTATCTATGTGTACGTATACGCTTTTTTCATTTAAATACTTTGCTTGGTACATCCCAGTTCTCCTATCCATGCTATTGGTCTTCTACCTGCATCTGCAAATGTTTAAGGGTTGTCTTGTATGAAATTCCATCTCTAAAATGAGTCCCTGCTGGCTTTAAAGGTACACATTGACACTGCAAGGTGTTCTCAAGCTCAGTCCTGCAGATGGCCAGGGCTCACCTCCTGCCACCACAGCAGCTAATAGCAGAGAGGCACTCAGTTCTGGTGCCGTTTCAAGCACTGATGTTTAAATCAAAGAGCCAGGCAACCTTCAGAGGCACTTTTTGACTTTGCATGGGAAACGCAAGCAGCTTTCTCATGATGAACACCTATCTCTTGGGTGGCAGCTCCTGGCTTCCTAAGACCTGGCAGCTGCCTGGGTGACCACTTTGGGTCACCGGGTTTCTAAGGGGTATCAACAAGTGTGGTTTGAAAGCAGATACAGTGCTCCTGCAGCACTGATACCATACCTTGCTAGTTATACAAATCAGTTTGTTTCTGTAGCCTGTAGCAAAATGAAGCCACAGTTTTGATTGGGCAGTATCAAAATAGATATGATTAATATAAATAGCTGAAAATCCATAAAGTTAGACAGAATATGCTGCTTCAGGTTAAGAAAGTAGTAACTTGATTTGAAAAGACAAATGAAACTATGTCTTTCTGATGCCATCTTAAATTATTGTTCCTCATGAAAGTTAAGAGCTGGGATCTTCTGGCTTATGACCTGGAGGAGAGTCTCCCCACATAGACACTGATGTCTGTGGGCTTCACTTGAGCATTCTGGTGTGGTAGAAACTATCCAGGACCCAAGCAGTCTGCCCTCAGCTTCCATCTATTCAGCCTGTGGCACAGGAGAATAAGGGACATCTCCCTGTATGTCACCCAACACATGCTCGAAGCTTGAGCCCTGCAGTAGCAGATTAGGCCTAAAGACATCTCCATCTTTGTAAAAATGCTCAGCCAGGAGGAGAGATGTTCCTCTGAGATGTACAACAAAATCAGCCCCTTGTTTTGCAATTAATTTTGTTTGCAGCCCCAAAGAAAGGGGGGGGGGGAGGGGGGAAGGGGGAATGTAACCTAATGTTGCCTTGCTGTCTGTGCAAAATATGAATTTGGACAATATATTTTTTTCCTTCTCACTTGTGTAGGAGTAGTCAAAACCTCTACACAAAGAATGACTTTCCTGGGGATGCTAAGCCACTAGGCACCTGCTTATCAGTTTGAGTCTGAAGTTTTTAATTCCTTGCTGAATTAGTAAGAGTCCTGTAACCAGGAGATTTCCAAGCTAGCTGTTTTGAGCAGTGCAACAGGATGAAAGACTGGGAAAGAGAAAACCCAATTTTAAAACAGCTTTGTTTTTTGCTGTCTAGAAAGTTGTTGCATTCAAAACAAGCTGGCACAAATTAATGTAATTAAATTTAGTAGTAACATATACATTAGTACTAACATATAATTAGTACTAACATATACATTAGTATATGTTACTACTATCAGCAAGATAGTAGTAACAGAAGTAGTATCTTGCTGATATTCACAGGAAGAAATGTTTCTAATTATACAAACAACAAAAAAAAAAAAAATTGAATATTCTCAAAGAAGTTCAGTGCCCTGGGCAGATGCACACTTGAACCTGCCAAGACTAAAGTCAGAGGCATTATTCTGACAGATATGAATCTGAGCTCCACGTCAGCAAGAACTCTAAGGGGAAATCACAAAAGGGACTTTGAAAGTATGTGGTATTTTTCAATAAAACATGTATTTTGTTGTTCCCACTAATATGGATTTGGCTAATCTTCCCACATGGATAAGTGTATGACTATTTCAAAGTTTTCCTATTTAAGTACATACTGCATTAGCTTTATTCTATGACAAGTCATTAGAATTACCTAGAGTTGTCACGATAAAAAGTAACCTTTAAGAACCCTATTTATAAAGTTTAAATAGACACTGAAATTGTGTATAGGCGGGTGATTTTTATAATTAGAAAGTGTGCTAAAGAAATGCTTTCATTTAATTCAAATATTTCCTTCCATCATGACTCAATAACCGGGTTGATCAACACATTGTTTTCCTTCAGATATAGCACACATTTTAAAGCACATACACACTTGATCTGCATATTGATTTGAGGTGAGCTGCCTGAAACCAGCGTGGTGAGTTGGTTTCACTGTGAGTTGGAAGCTGGCTCCTGAATTAACCTTCCTGGAGATGCTCCTCCATATGCCACTTGCCGTTTTTAAAACAAGTTTTTTTGTTGTTGTTGTTTGTTTTGTTTTGTTTTTTTGTTTTCCCTAGGGAGGGAGAATGGTCATAAATCACTCCTCAGTTCTTACTTTTATCTTCCTAATGGCAATTTGAGTTGTTCTGGCTGTTGATATTTTTAATCCAGCAGAATGCATCTTAATACCTAAGGGAGGGGGAACACTTTAAAAATAACATTAATAATCTGAGGGGGGGGGGGGGGGCGGAATGCGAAGGGAAGAAGGGCAGAGAACCCCGGGGAAGGAGCAGCGCTTGGGGCAGGCTCCCGGAGCGCCTTACCTGCAGGCAGGGCAGCGGAGGACGGAGCGCTGCGGTCGGCTCCGTGCAGCCTGGCGGCCAGCCCGGAGTGCGGGGCCACCGGGACGCGGGTTCGAGCCCGCCCCCGGCCGGCGGGGGTGGGTGGGCGCTGGGTAGAGAGGGCCCCCCTTGCTAGCTAGTGCTGGCTAAACGCACACACACGCACTCAGAGGTGCCTCTAAGTAGCCTCGTCCTCCTACTGCCACTCCTTTGCTTGCTCTTGCCTTTTTCAGTTTCTAGTGGGCTTTGGGTAAACTGTGCTGGAGGGAGAAGCGGTGAGGGATGTCTGCCAAAAGAGAGTCACGGCAGCATGCTGCTTGTGTTGTGGCCCTGTACCAAAGCTTTCATAAAACTTATTGCCTCAAACTTATTTTCTTATTTTCCTTCTTGCAATAATTGCACCCCAGCTACCACGGATAGAAACTTCCATCTTTCTTTTCCATCTGATGTAGAGATGCACTGGAGGTTTCAGGTAACACCAAGTCTTTCCAGCAATGACTGGAAGGGAAAAAAAATAGTTTTGCTGTTGCTTTCCTTTCTAATCTCTTACTTCAGGAACTGGCTGCAGCCTGCATGTGTGAAGTATCACTTTGTTTTCAGTAATGCTGTTCCATGCAGCACAAGATGAAAGAAAACACATGGAGAATGAAAATTCCCACATCAGGCTGTATTAGTGGAAGTAAATTCTGTCAGTTTGATCTGTCAGAAGCCACTACCTGCAGTTAAGAAATAAGGAACAGCAAAGAAATCCTTCCTGACAGGGTCACAATCACTAGTACCAAAATATGGTATTGCTGGTCCAAGCTGTGGAGGAGAGATGGCTTTGACAGCTGCACTTTCAACTGCTAGCATTGCTTTTTTTGATGTTGACGATAGAGATAGGCAAAGTCTGAGAGATCCCAGCCCTGCATCTTCTAGCAGTGAGGACCTTCAGATTTGGTTCCCTTCCTCTAGTGTGTGCTAGTCTTAGTTCATGTTGGAAGTAGGCATGTGTTTGCTTTTTCTTTACTTTCTCTATAAAATGGTTAGTGATGCCTTATTATAGGGGGCTGCTTTGACACCACGTGCCTGCTGTTGCTGCACTGGAAGCTCGCCCAAAGGTACATGACATGGAAAGGGTTGGCACCCAGAAAGGAAAACCACATCTCTGACAAAGTGGAGCGTATTTCCTTGCTGCTTTGTGCCTTTCTGTTACTGTTATTGCCTAAAGCCCTTATTTATTACTGCATCTGTGGGCAGGAGAAATTAGAAATGTAAAATCCCACGTTCCCTGCAAAAACTGAACGCTGATATACCAATTATAAGTCAAGAATATGTGCTGAGAGTGCCCACTCTGGGGTAATCCCCCTCCTCCCCCCTCCCCCCCCCCCCATATCTCGTTTGAACACACTATAACTGTAACATGTATAGTGTTTATCTTTAATCAGTCAAGCAGAAAGCTTGAAACCCACTGGGGAAAAAAAATCCCTGATTGTTTCTATTGCAGAGCAGCTGCAAGTGGGAGAATCAGCAAGTTTGGTCCCATGTGGCATTTCATAGCATTAGAACTGAGAAAATGGCTTTCAAGACAATTCTATTACCAGCTGGCATAGAAACAATGCTGATGTTTGTTTATTATTCCCAATAGTACTCCAAGTGCAGATTATATCTAATGGACAGTATCAGAAATTTTGAAAATTCTAGGGATCTTTTTCTACCTAAATCTTAAAACCTATTTTGAGTTCCCAGTAACTAAAGGTCATAATTTAAATCCAGAGAAGAGTGCGGAGCAGAAGCTGCCAGTGGGACTCGAGATCACCTGAAATAGCACCCAAGCCATGAGCAGTGTGACAGTGTCTGCTGGAGAGAAGCAGGTAAATGACAGGTTTAAAAATGAATTCCATTCCCAAGAAAAACCAACATAAGCTTTTGGGCTGTTGGTGAAGTCTGTTAATATAAAACTAAAGCTAATGTTGGTTTGTCTAACCGCAGATTATGCAGGTCCTTCAGAGTGCCTGTGGCTGTACCATCAGCAAGGGCTGTGCTCACTCCTTCTGCAAAGCCTATGCCCTTTCCCATTGTAACAATGGGACTTCTGAGGTGCCAAACCGGTCACCTGCCCTTGAGTTAGTCCCGGAGCAGGACGGCTCAATTATTAACCCAAAGCTTAAACCTTTGAATAGAGCCATTCATAGGCTGGGAAAATCAGCTGACTCCATCCTCAGGCTGGTAAAGAGTAATGAAATTGTTTCAGAGAACATACAAAATCTGGCTATCCTCTGTAAGAAATCATCTAACTCTGCGCATTTAGCCCTCTGCATCCATATTGGGTAAGTTGTTTTTTTTAGTAGTTTTTCATTATAAACTGCAACCTCAGGGGTTGTTGTAATCTGCAGTGCTGATTAAAAAGCATTATCTGTAATGACTGTCAATAGCTGTCATGCTATGAATAATAGAAAATATAGTGAACCCCTAATATCCCTGGGAATCCTGGAGATGTATTAAATTGTGATCAGCAGGCTGGCTATGGGTTTTTAATTGCTTGAACTGCTTGCTCAATAATAGATTACCCTTATAAATAAGCCAATATCATCATCATTTAATCAGATTGATATATGAAATACTTAGTGATGTGATGTATCATAAACCAGAACATTCCCATTTTTAATTACATTATCATTTCATTAGTATCATTCTTGAGATGTTAATGCAATGGTAAATGCTTGGAATTCTAACTAAGCCAGTCCTAAATTAAAGCAGTATTTGTGAGGACATGAAAGTGAGACCAAATAATACAATTCTGTACCTAAGCTAAATGCAAAGCAAAAAGTAAGAGTCTGATTGGCGACGCACAGAATTGATTTAAATCTTTCAACTTTAATGAGCCAATATGTAATATTGATATTGAGGACTTACAAAATCTGTTAACTGTAGAATATCTGTTTGAAATTACTATGAACTACTCTTTCATTATAGAGTGCCCCAGTGAGTGTAATGGAATGGATGCAAATAACACCATAAAACATGCTCCATCTTCAGAAAACTTTTTTTCTAAATAATTCTAGTTATTATATATGGGAAATAGAGGGAGAGTCAGTTAGTGTCCTAATATTTGATAGGGTCTACACTCAAGTAGGAATGTTTGTCCATGAAAATCTAAATTCTTATGCCTAGTACAGACTGCATAAATAGTTGCATTGAAGTGATTATTATAATTCTCAGTGACCTGAGAGCCACATACTCTGCAACTGTTCCAGATTATTTGAGTGAAAATACAGGAAATAGAAAATATTTCAAAATTTAAGAATTCAGTCTTCCCTTTTGTATCTTGCTGACCAGTCATACAGAAAGGATTTTTTGCGTGTTACCTGCAGGAAGAGGCACACAACACAATCATTTTTGAGTATTGGATGCTTTCATCATTTTGTTTTAGACCTATCTAGGACTGAAATTTCTCTGCTCTCTGTAAGCTTTTACTTGTCAAGCAAACTTTGTATTTCACTTCTCACCTCTGTGTTTCACTGGGGCTTAATGGCTTGCTTTAATGTTCATCTGACCTCTTGTAGGATTACTCATGCTGAAATGTTCTTACTGAAGTTGGGGCTTTACTACCCTGCCTTTCAGCCTGGAGCACTGTGGTTCTGTTAACTCAATGGATGCCCCTATTTGCAGCCAGGATGCATCTTGCACATGAACACCTTCAGCTCAGGTCATAGCTTTCTGGCACTTTGTTAACCTTTACTCTTCACAGGTAGTGTCAAAGCACTCCAAGAGAAAACCACCCAAAGGGCAAGGCACTTTCACCTGAAACCATTGTATCTTTATAGGCTGTTTTGAAAAGCACATATTTTGGGTTGTATTACTTGTCAGTTGCTTCACAGCAGTAAGGATGCATTTGGCATAGCTTTGTTAGCTCTTGCTACACTATTGAGTATGTCCAGGTGCTGGCTTTAATGAAGTACTTATGTTTCCATTATGCCCAGAATAATGTCAATGCTTAAGAATTAGATGAAATGAGTGAAAGAGCTGAGATGAAGACACTGGATTTGATTATCTTAGGTAATTGATTTTTCTTTGTGTGATTGTCAATGCTTGAAAGGCCAGGTGGATTAACTGATTCTGTCAAGAACAGACAGGCTTGTACTAGCCTTGCATCATATACAATTTTCCAGTTTATTAGGACAGTGGAAATGTGTAAGCCTCTGGCTGTGATGTATCTTGCTGGCTTGAAAGACATGGCTTGACAGGTTTTCTTACCAGACCAAAATGCTCACTTTTCATTGTGAACAGAATGTACCTGTTCAGCTATCGATAAAAAGCCTCAAGCTAGTGCACTGCTGAAACATCAAGACACAGTTTTCACCATCCCCATTACTGCTGGGAACTGTATAGATATGAATGCACTACATCATCATTATGACATCTCTAGCCTGGGCCATGATAAATATACTTGAGTATAGGTAGGAAGCCCCAGCTGTAAGTAGAACCAGGAAGAGGTTTGAGGCACCAGACGTGGGAACAGTCTGGCCAAACAAGTTCACTGAGTTGCTGTTGTGCAGTCCTAGTGGTAATGTCAAATAACTGGAAAATGGTTGACTTTTCTTCCCCAAAGCTGGAGTGATTATTGAACTTTTCCTACTCTTCATGAAAGTAGTTGTCAGAAGTGCCACTTTCTGCTCTCTCCAGCCCACACTCAGTCTACCTAAAGATGCCACCAATGTTCATGACTGTACATGATCACTTTTTATCATCAGCTACGCATGTATGAGACATGCTAAAAACTTAAGAACTATACATCAAAGACTCACTCCTTAAGCCCTACCTGCTGTGTGATCTGAGCAAGATGAAAAGGATTGATGACATAATATTGAAATGCTGCTTTCACAAAAAATACTGTTTTCTGGCTCAAATGGGGTTGCAGTGTGCTGTGATTATATGCCCCAAGGGTTCATCTGTTTACAGTTTAGTTTATACCTCTGTAATCTGTCAACACATGACATGACGTTGAGGAGATCATGTAGAAGTTTGTTTCTTTCACAAGCAATAAAAACTTATTTTTTTTTTCGTTCTTTATTTTCAGCATGAGCTATGAGTTCCAACTGCTAATGTACTCCCAAGTTTGAAAAGCAAATTGAGGAAACAGACAAATTTTGTTTCTAAAGCTGGCTGTGCATTACCCCATAATCAAACTCCTATTTGTGTTCTTAATTGGTTCTTAATGTACCATTTATTAAGAGTTAGGCTATGTATAAACAGAAAAAGTATTCAACAATGTTTAATTTAAAATTTACTTATGAATGTTGAGATTATTTCTAACAGGTGCTTGTTAGGATTTCACTTATTATGAAAGCATACAAGAAGAATAATAGCAAGACAATAGCCTCCTAAATGTCCTTTAAATTACAATTGTGTATTTATCAAATTAAAATGTAATGTTTGCTTTTGTCTGCATTATGGATATGCTGTGTATTATACACACACACACACACACACACACACCCCATCATGTAGAAATTCTAAGCCATACAGTGTATTTAGGCCAATAGCTGGTGAAATTAAACTTTTCCAATGTAGGCAATGACAACATTATTTTTTGGTTGGAAATAACTCTTTGTAAGGCTGTCAGATTATAGCAGGATTTCCAGGAAAATAAAATTCACTTTAACCTCAAAATAAACTTCCTGAATTTCTCTAAGAGCTTTGTTAGGGGAAAATTCATAGACCACAGAGAAATAAATCCATAAATACCATAAGCTTGGCTTTATGAAAGTCTGGAGCAGTAGGTTCCTCAAGTACATGATTTGCTAAAGGTGTACTTTAGTGCCACACAACTGCACTTGTAGTACTCATGCTGAATCCTGGCTGTGAAAAAGTGTTTGGCAAAGGTGCTGACACTTTTCACCAGCTGCTTCAGTAGTCCTCTGGGGAGGACACAGGCAATCCATTCAGCATTAAATCTCTGCTATAGTTTGCAATAAGTAGGGTGATATAGCCTAGGCAGCGTTAAAGCAACACAGTGGTGGAAAAATCTCAGATGAGATCTGTCTTCATTAGAAAAACATCATAAGAGTCTTTTTTAAAAAAACCACCAGTGCGTACTTAAGTCTCTGCATTCCTGGAGCTATTCAGATTGATAGTCTCAGAGCTGTTTAAAGAAATCCCTATTGTGATGTTCTGCCTTTCTCAGGCTCTTGTGCAATGGATGGAAATTATGCCTCAATTCCTGTGACTTTGAAATTACAGGTTACGCTTCTTGCTCACAAGTGAATGAAGTCAGTACAGAGTACCAAGATAGATTACAATCCTAAACCTAAATATCCATATTTTAAAAACCTTAAAAGTATCTGACAGATTGCTGTCATGGTTTAATGTAACTGAACTTCAGGTCAATACAGAGGACTTCCACATGTTCCTATTTAAATCAGAAGCAAAACTTTAATCTGGGTAACAATGGACCTTAATTCCACAGGAGAAACTGTTACCTCCATTATCCTCAAGGCAAAAGTGTCTTAAATTGCCAAAAAAACATGTGAGAAATGTGTAATTATGTTCAAATCACTTTCCATTTTCCTCAAGAATGCATGTGGAGTTACTTTAATTCAAAAAAATATATCTGTCTGATCTATTAAACTAGAATAAAAAAATAATTCTGAGAACAGAAAATGCCAAAGGCAGTTTAAAAAGTTATAGATATACATGTTGTACAAAAATCTTTCAGTAGGAGTTAACGCGAGTCAATGTCTACAGTGGTCTTAAATGTCACATTAATTCAAAATCATACAGTAATTGATGGAAATAGAGTGAATTATCTTCAGTGTCTGTTTTAATGAACTCAGCAGAGAGTTCAAGCCTACTAAATGAACCTTCCTCGGGATGTGCAGTGCTCACATTACACACCACTAACAAGTTTGAAAAGCATACCTTTAGCTGTATATGTATTCTTAAATCCAGCAAAAGACTGAAAATACCATCTAAAAATTAAACTGTCAGAGCCACATTTTTTTTTTTAATTATTTGTATTTTTAGTTTGACTATTTATTCCAAACATAGTTTTGGGTGGGTTTTTGGATGTGTGTGTGTGTGTTTTTTTTCCCAGCCTAATCACTCCTGGTGTTTTCTTATTATTCTACAGTACTGTTTGTCCTGCATTTTCTTTATCTTGTGCTCTTTAAGTGTATTTTATTAAAGGTTTGCAAAGTTGCATTGAAATTTGAATACCTCGAGTTGAACAATTACTGTTAATCTCCTGGTCTAATTTATGTTATGATGTAACAAAGTTGTGTACAGACAATTCTACAATTACATTTCCAGACTATAGGAATACTACAGTGCTGCACTGAAGGGGGAGCCTAGAAAACAGCATATTTTGGCCAAATACCCAAACCTGGGGTGTTTGCCTCAGAGGCAAAACGAGCCTCTATGCTTGCCTCTGGGATGACAGTAGACAGCTGGAAAATGGAAACCATTTGTACGTAAATTACAAGGAGCAAGATTATTAAAGCCCAGTTCCTGTATTTGGCCCATAGTTGGTGTTGAAAAGAGGGTCTGTGCTGATGCTTTGACCTCTGACTGGGGTATCAGCAACAATTCTTTTGAAGTTTGGGCTCCTTAAAGGCCAGATAAGGTTAAGTTCAGAATTCAAACTTTCTTCTGGGAAGAACACAGGACACTGAAAGATCTGATCTTCCCTTCTGGGTTTACTTTTGAATAAGTCAATAAATTTGAAACTAATCATCTATCAAACCTGAGTCAAATTAGTGTATTCAAAATTAATTACTGGGAACTTTCAGGCTAATATGTGTAGGCAATGGCATATATTTTATTTCCTTAAACAACTAGATTGAAAACTCAAAACTGCAGGATTAGCGAAATAAAACAGTTAAGATTTTGTCAGGTCTGTAATGACAGTATGATTACATAATGTCTACTCTCTTGACAGTGCAGAATTAAGTAGAATTTCAATAGCTAATGGGCTGACATTTTTAAAGAAGCATCAGTTTTATCTCTGAAGTAAACTAAAACTTTAGGGGAATTTTATGAAAAATGAAAACAATGTACACTTTTAGCACTTGGAAAAGCTAAAATTTCAAAATAAGGGTAACTTTTAAAGTTGTACTAAATTCTGCACATTATGTTCTCCAGTACTTTGTGTATGATACTGAAATATATTATCTGCAAATATTTTGAGTAGCTCCAGACCTAGAAATTTGAAAATCTTCCTCGTGGAGGTAAAACAATGTAGAATACTGTTTGCTTTCTGTGAGTAAAAATTACTTAAATTAATTCATCTGCTGCCATCATATAAAATAGCAAATGTTAAGGAAAATATTTTATTTACAATATATTAATATATTTTAGGCTTACAGTATAACATATATATGAAATGTGAGGGTTTGGGTTCAAGTTGCAATTGTAGTCTATTTAGTTTTGTGTAGACAGTTAGTACTACTTGTGAAATTTTCTTCTAGGATGTTGTTTTCCTGGTCACTTTCAGACAAATATGAAAAGAAAATGAAAATGTGGGTTCAGACAAAAAAATGTGTTGTCACCTTTATTCAAGGATTAACTCTTTGATGTTGTTACATGTCTATATGACTGTCTTCCTGAAGAGTGTATAATGTTTGTTATGGAGCAAATGCAGACATAAACATGGACAGGAGATGGGGACTGTACTGTTTTATACCCTGAACATGAATAGTTGATTAAGGGAATACAGACTATACACAGAAGATCTGATCTAAGTAAAAGCTATTCCAAATGTTTCTGAAATTGCAGGTTTTGTATCTCTTAAGCTGATGACACAGACTTGAGCAAGTGAGAAATCACAATTGATTCCAAGGTAGATACTTTAAAACAGGTACTCTGTTGAACTGATTCAAGAGCTGTCTTAAAGGTAAAAAAATATATAAGTATTTAAATTGTAGAGGGTAATGATAGCTAAAGTGTCCATTAAGCATGCCAGCAAAACATCAATTGTAATATTTTAAAATCAAATATGTTATACAAAATTGGCTCTTGTAGATTGTTTTTGTATGCTTATACCCAATGGGGAAAAGGAAAGTTACTTGGTTCTGATTTCTCAGCCAGTGTATATCTATGAAAAAGACATATCAAACTTCTTCATTAAGAATGTTTACCACTGTAGTTGCTTGTCAGTCTGTCTTTACATACTCTCTACCTATATCCTCAGCAGAGCACAGCAAACTTTATTGGTGCAGGTGCTTCAACTTTTTTATTTCCTACAAATGCGATGCTGCTTGTAACAGCAACACAGTGGATGGGAGACAGGTTTATGGCTCACAAAGTGAAATCAAGATCTCTCTTTTTTGAAAGGAGGAAAACGCTCGCATTAATGATGATTTGCAGTTCCTGCTGAGGGTGGCAGTGTGGTATCATCCTCGGAACGAGGAAAACCCTGCTCTGCTTCAGCAATGCCCACTGTGGGTTGAAGGTGTGCGTTCAGCCTACAGCCTAGGAGGCTGGCTCACAGTGATTACAGCTAACATAACGAGGTCTAACTCAGGTGAGGTGCATACAACAGCATCTGTAAATACAGTGAAGTCACGAGAGAGACTGGCCAAAGCAAGGTGTGTGTGGGGGGGGGGGGGGGATTATCACAGTCAGAAATGGCAATTCCACCCCCAGGGAAAGACCAACTGTTTTGCTTGCAGGGGTAATGCATTTCCCAAGGTGGATATAAGGGGTTTGTGGCTTTGCAGCTGTGGAGAGTCTGAAGCCAGCCTGCCAGTACATGTAAACAGCTCCTACAACTTAAAAACCTTGCATAAAGCACTGACACACCTCTGTTGAAAATGGCTGATGTACCCGCAGGAGCAGAGCAGGTAGACAGGGTAGTGATAACTATTTGTTTAACTATGGACTGATTTTTGAAAATACGTGGAGTGTATCTACAGTATTGACTGCCGATGAATTCTGTTTATCATCAATGTTTTATTTACACATGCAGTAGCTTATTTCAGCTAATGACTTTATGTAACAAAGGATTTCCTGGTAGTTGTTTACCTATCTCCTTATCTAATCAGCTCTCTGTATTGTGAACAGTTCTGCTGTTTGAATGTTGATCAGTGTTTGGGTAGCTCTCAAAGCACTTGCATGTGATAAATATTTGTTTATATTGTCACCTTTAAACCAGGTCTTTAGCAGTATTACTACATTTGCACACCATTTCAGTAAAGTATTGCAAGTGCCAGCGCTGTTTATGCTAGCCAAGGTGTTTAAGCGGTGGAATTATTAATGCACCCCATGCAATTAAGAGACCCAAGACCTGTAGCCCCAGGCAGCCAGCCCTGCTTCCTGATTGCAGCTCAAGCTGTTCCTGTTGCGCTGGCAGCCTGAGCCTGGTGTCACCCTGCTGGGAGAGCTGCTGCTGGAGGGCTGCTTGCCTCTAAAGTTGTTGAGATTTAAGTTCTGCTAGAGCAAATGTTCTGATAAAACCCTACATTATTTAAATCTTTAATGTGTTAGTGAAGACATTTATTTTTTTAATCTCAAAATTATGGCTAACGAATTAGTTTGTTGGAGTAGTTACAATTTTAACTGACGTGCCCAATGTCACCTTGACACTTTAAATCAGCAGCTTAGTAATGAAGCTGTACAAACATCTCTGGAGATTAAGTGAGCTGTCATTGTATTCAGTCTGCAATATTCTTATTCTATGCTCGACAATGGAAAAAAGTATATATATATGTTAACAAAGGTGCTTAAATGGGTTAAGTGAAGTTTGTTGTGAACTCTTAGGTTCCTGTTACTGCAGTGTGATCACCAGGTGAACATGCGTAATTGTTGTACTACTTTTTCAAAGAAAATGAGTATTTTTGCTGTAGTGCACATCAAAGAATAGCTTTGAATGCATGAACTAAACAAATCTTGCACGAAGTGGTAAATTAGCATTCAATGACCAACATGTTTTCAAAATAGCTGAAAACACTGGGTTTCACTCTGCTTATAAATTCTTTGTTTGACTGTTTTCTGCTAATTATCTTTCAAAGCCTCAGGCCACCACAGCTACCTAAGTCTGGATAGGCTAGAAAATTGTTCTACCTGTGACAGCATTTTTTTTTTTTTTTTTTTTTTTTTTTTTAACTTTTACGTCATCTCCTTAAAGAAATTATGGTCATATTTGAAGTAAAGTTTTTGAAATATTTCTAACTTCTTTGCATCTGTAGATTTTTCTTTAAATTACTTCCCATTTGCACAGGACATCTTTTAGAAGCAGGCCATGGTACAAACCCTGAGTATATGTCAGGACAGATCTTTCCCATGCCTTTCTGACCCATGCACTGCTGCTTGGCCAAACAAGGGGCAGCCCACAGGGTGTATTTTTTTTTAGCATGGAGCTGCCCCAGGACAGTGACCAAACTGCCTCTGGGTTGCTTCATGCTGTCTCAAGCTTGGGACTAGACCGACGTGGCAGAAACCAGTGACCTGTAGCTGCATGCTAACTCTCAGATGCTCATGTGCACAGCCTTGGGCAAGCCCCTGTCTGTTTCCCAAAGGAGTGCTTTCAGTCCCAAAGGGATGTTTGTTTCCAAGAAACTGCATAAATCTTGCTCTAATAAAAATACAAAGAACACTTTGGTGATGGTAGGACAACCAAGGGAAGTTCAAGCAACCCTGGAAAGCACTGTGCTTTGGGTGTACTGTGCTTGAATACAATCACACCTCTTCCTCCCTCTGAGGAAACCACAGGCCTGTTACAGACTCATGGTCTTGTAACAACAAATCCCAATGTTCTCTTTCTTCTTGTTTTATTTTCTCTTCTTTTCTGTGGGAGAAACCAAGGTCTATAAACACCCTGAATTAGGAGACTAAAGAAACAGGCAATTAAAGCATGGTTTGATCCCAGGGTTTTGGCTTTTGCCAAGAATCTCAAATAGTCTACATAGAAATACTCCTTGTATATCTCTGAACCTTAGTGAACCTCAGCTTCTAAATGTTTGAATGTTTATCCACATTCAGCGCCTGCTGGTCTGCTTGCTCCCCAGTGGCCATACAGAAGCATAGTTAATATAGTTACTGTCTTATGTGGTGGCACTCAAAGGAGTGCCTTTGGATGCCATTTGTTTTGAGTTTCCAGCTCTTGCCTGAGTGACTGGGTGCTTTCACTCGTGCTGGACTTTGGCTGGAGTCCCACATTGCTCTTGAACTCAGACTTTTTGCATTGCAGTTGAAGGAGTAAGACCAGGATTCAGTGAGAAGTGCCTGAGGCTGTTTGACACTGAGATTTTGTGTTGCAGGTTTTCCTTTGTTGTTTGTCTTCTCATTTTTTTCTTTTTATAGTCATGTTAACAGCTCATTGGAGAGTAAGATAAATTTGTAGATTTCCTTATTAAAAGGATGGTTGAAGGAAGGGCTTAAGGAAGATAGTTTCATCGAGATTTACTTGGCTGACAAGTTCGTGAGTATGATTAAGACACAGAAAGCTACATGGAAAGAGACATTGAAATGGGAGTAAGAAGATAAAGGGATTGTGAACAGAACAGGGTGAGTCTGAAGAGGTGATGGTCATTACCAGAGAGGTGGCTTGTCTACGCCTCCTATAAATTAATGGTAGTGGCTAAGCTACCCTTATTAAATCAAAGTTAAGGGATGGATTACAAATATCTAACTTCCATTAGAAAGAGGTGATAAAATTTGCCTGGAATAATTATATTACAGTTCTTGTATCAGGAGATTTGCACAGATGTGTGTATAAATATACATAAAAGAAAAAATAGATCTTCCGAATACATACTGTAGTCTTGTATTTTGCCTTTGCTGTGTCGAGAACAGTCAGCTGGACAATCAGTTTGAGATAGGGTCAATCTGGAGTGAAAAGGATGAAGTGGGGGAAAGGGAAAATCAGAAGCCATGATTATGTCTTCTTCGAGTAAAGAATTGCCAATGAGGATCAAAACCTTATATTCTATAGTTTGAACAAGTGCAATTATTAGAATGCTAGTACTCCAAAAACTAAATCAAGACTGTAAATGCTAGTTTTCTGCAGGTGGCTGTTGCCATCATTTCAAAGTAGCTTTTTAATGTATTTTTGTATGTAAATCTTTCTATATAAGAAATGGAGATGAAGAGCACTTATGAACGCATTCTGCAGTAGATCTTCAGCTTGTCACTGCTGTCCTTTACTGCTATCACTGCTGTGTCTTAAAATATATTAAATATGTGCAAAAGGATTGCCAGATTTTAGTTACAGGCAGTCATTTAGAGCAGCAATGATAGACTACTACAAAAATCGTGCCATACTTCAATTAGTAAATGTTGTCATCTTTAACATAGTCTTATAGATTACATCTGGGACCAATTTCAAGTAATGTTGTTATTACTGGTGTTCTAAAGTAAAACCAGTCTTCATGCTTTAAACTTAGTTTAGCAGCATTTTGTTTAGAATTTCTTAGACATAAAAGCACACCAATTGTAAGAAGTCTTCTCCTGAGAAAAGAAACATGAAAAACTCAGATAAAATGTAAATGTAATGTAAAAATATTAGAATATTTTTTTTATTACGAGAAAAGGAATAATACTAGGAAGTGAGAGGAGGGACTTCTTAAAAGAGAAAGAGCAAGCTTCAGATGGAGGAAGGGAGTAAAAGAAGTGAAACTTTAATATAAACAGAAAAAGGGGAAAATGAATGCTAAGGGAGGGGCTTAAAAGTAGCAAAGGAAAACTATGTAAGAAAAGACTAACACATTGAGGTTGGCAGTATTTGCATTTGTACATGCTATTGTAGCCCCCGTCAGGTATTCTGGGATCTCTGTAAGTTTAAATGAAAGTTTACTTTGGGAAAATGCATTTTCCAATTTCATAATGCTAGGCAGGCCTGTATCACAGCGGTAGGTAATACAGTTCTCTGAATTCCAGACTGTTCTTTGAAACAGTACAAAAAAAAGTGCTCAGAGCAAAAGAGAAGCAGAATAGGCTGGGGCTAATCTGCCAACACTTGGAGGGGAAAAAAAAAATAAAATAAAATAAAATAAAAATAAAAAATTCCCAGCCACAAAGAACCCTATTGTTCTGATATTAAATACTTAATTTTGCTTGCATTTAAACCAAGCTGTCTTTAAACTCTGGTTTCGTACTATGGTAAAGCATGTGCTGGTTAACGTGGCAGTGTGCAGTGCACAGCTCCAGGAAGGAACTGTAATCTGGATTTTTCAGGGTTGGTCACTTTTTCACAGTCTGCTTGCACTGATTTCAGTGGAGGAGAGTGCAATCTGCCCTTTGGGGTTGTGAGACCTTACTGTGTGTTTGGCACCTAAGAGCTGGTATTACATGAGGGAAAACAAACCCAAGAGAAATCTGGGCATTTTGGAAAACATTGTATATTAATGGCAGATACCTGCATATGACATTCTGGTAAATCTTATTAATAGGTGTTCAGTATATTTGCTTTCATATTGCCTTTGACACTAAGTGTTCAAACTCAATTTCATTTGCTGTGCACATTTATGTATGTATGAGCTTCTCTTCATAGGTAACAAGATAATGATACTTGCCTATGAGGTGTATTTCACTGGTAGGGCATCAAGTCAGGGAGAGACAGATCTCAAGCAATTATTGAATTTCTACTTAATTTAGTAGAAGTGAAGCTGCTATTAATATAATAAAGATATATAATCTGTTATTAAAATATACTACTCACACAGTGCTTTCAGTCATTTCCTTCTACAGTCCCATGCAAACACACACAGGCACGCATTTGCTCTCACTACCTGGTGAGGAGATAGAAAAGGCTGGCACACTGCTGTGCTTGCTCCAGCAGGACAGTTTGACATATTCATAGAAGAAATATTCATAGTAGAAGAAACCAAGGGGAGCTTGGGGAGGACTGTCAGCACACAGATATGATTTTGTAGCACCAAATGATGTGGCGTTTTTTTTTTTTTTTTTTTTTTTTTTTTTTTTTTTTTTTTTCCTAACAGCAGTCTTAGCTGAGACTGCTTCTGCCCATCACTACAGCCTGGGAGCTTCAAGTTATGAGGCAAATTAAATTTGAAAAGAGTGGATAGTTCCCTTGATAACAGTGGAAAGCTATTTGTGTTGAGTTAGCTTTGGTTTGTAAAGATGATATACTTAAAGTTCTCTTACATCTTTGAATGTCTGTATAACTTGTTTAGTCATATGGAACAAAAGTCTAAAAAGCACAAAGTTGTTCCAGAGTAATATAGTTTAATAGTACTATGGTTTCGGCCATAAGAGGATGAAACATCTGAAATCTGCAGAACATACTGACCTGGTATATTTTTGTACTGTGTGGCATTGTTGCTTGGAGAAGTTCCTTGATGCTAAAAATAATCATTTCTACACTGTTTTCTATCTCCAAGGTTACTAAATCTTTCTAACCTAGGCATAATTAAGATTATACCTACAAGTTATATTTTTAGCATGCTGGTTTTTTAGTGTGATGTAACTTTATTCCAGTTGTCATAGCTGAGTTCAGAGGAAGTCTGTTCCATGTAAAAGTGAAGAGTAAAAGAGAGATGCAGCAACTTCTGTAGGCACTTGTTCTCTTCTGCAGCTTCCAGCATTAGTCCAGAAATTTTGACTAATGACCCACAGGTCTTTAAAGACCAGCTGTCAATGTAGTGATAGAAGCTTAAAATGTTAAAAAAGGAAGTTCAAATCTGAGATTTTAAATCTGAGTTAAGAAGTTTGAAATTTGAAATTCCCTAATGGGCTTGAAAATTGAACTATTTGTTGATTCTAGTTTTTAAACTGGTTTCTCACTCTAAAGTCTCTTAAGTAATGGACTAAAACCCATAAACTTGTATTTGCAGCTGACTGCTTTTGAATGTTGGCAGTCACTCTGCTGCTGGATCCAGCGGTGCTGGTGAGAGCTGAGCCAGGAGGTGGCAGCTGATGTCCTGCCTTTCGCAACGCGTCCCTTCCTGACCAGTGCTGCACTGATCCTGCTTCAACCTTGCCACCTTCCCTACCTGAGTGTCCTGGCACCCAGGGCTGCCAGCGACGGCATAAGCTTCTTACCTGCTGAATGCAAGTGCTGCTGTGGATCAGAACATTTGCTGTAAATCCCACCAGCAGTATTTGCATAGATGGCTAATTTCTTTATCCAAGTACAGAAAGCACGCTAGGGGAAGAGTGGCACCATACAAATAGGTTCTTGTCTGCAAATGAGAACTGATCATAGAGCCTAGTAATCTGTAACTAAGCTAGCTAATGTATCTAATTTGTGAGGTTCTCTACCTAAAAGTGGGTTGCACAAGAGGTTTTAAAAAGTGATAGTTCCCTTAGAAGAGAAACTGTCATGCAGGAATTCTTTAAAGATGGTTGAGTATATGTGTTTAGTCCTTTATGAATCTTTTCAGTTGAAAATATTTTTCAGACTTAAATATCCCTTTATTCATGTGTATTCACAGAATTCCATTCCTCTTGTAACTTACTTTTTTCAAAGAACTCGGGGGGGGGGGGGGGATATATGCATTTAACAAACTAATTTGTACAATAATTTGTTTAATAGAATTTATCAGTGTGCTTATAGCCAAGGAAGCTGAAGGTTTGAAGAGTTAATGATTTAATGACAGATGCTGAGATGTTTAACTTCAAAATATGAAATTGAAGAGCCTCAGCTATCAGATAATGCTGAGATGTAGAAAGGCTATTCCTGAAGGCAAGATTGTCGAGTAAGAATATACCTACTCATTTAATTAGGTGAAGACACTTGTGCTTGTACAGGAGAGCACTGACAATGCAAATGGGAATTTGAACTAGGTATGGAGCTAGAGGCGTGTTAATGGAAGGAGTGAGACAAATGATGCTACCTGCATGCTAAACAAGTAAAGCATATGTTTAGGTATATGGAACAGCTCAAGGAGAAAAAGCTAAATAGGATTTGAAATTATACAGGTGTATTTAGTAAGAGGAGAGATTTGTACATGTATTAGATACAGAGTGTGTCATGAAGATATGACACTTGGAGTTGGTAGTGGAGGAAAAAAGGGGAAGCCAACCAGTACAACTAATAGAAGGTCTGGAGAGCTATTTATATCACACAGTGGATATAAATGAGTCTTTGGACCCCAGATTGATTAATCTCTGTTAGTACATACACAGATTTGTAAAATTACAAATTAGGCTTCCAACTTTGGATTTCATGTGAAGCTTGATACAACTGGAAATCATCAAGCTTAACTGGAAATCCACAAGCTCTAAATTAAGGCAAGTACAAAAAAAAAAAAAAAAAAAAAAAAAAAAAGTTTTTGCAGAAAGAAGTAACTGGTGTGCTTAATTCAAAGAGAATCCAAATGGGGTGAAGACTTTCTGTAAACCAAAAGTACTAGTACCTGTGGAAGCAATAAATTAAGATATAGCGTTTTCTAAAATCCGGGGCTTCTTTGAAGTTTGTCCTTTTTCTTTCCATTTTTATCAGTCTGATGAAGTACAAAACTAAAAAAGAGAACACGAAACTTCACAGAGACTAAATAAGATGACCACACTAAAATGCTTGTATCCAAAGTGATGTAAGATGCACACAAATTCACGTGGAGAAATATCTCAATGTGAATCTGAAAGTATCTGAGAACTCCCATCTCTAGAGACAGTTCGCTGTAGTGCTAACATGCATAGGACATGAGCAAACTCAGAGCAGACCTATGGAAATTAGGTGAGGTGTAAAGAAGGTAACAGGTTTTACGGCTGTGAAGATTTAGTGCATTCGTCTTTAGTAAAAGGCAGTAAATGGTCCAACACAAACTGAGGCTTACTGATCTTCCATGGCAAAGCCTACTTCCTGTAGCTCTGCTAGAAGGGAGAATATTTTATGCTTCAAGAAAAAGTAGGTGGGATGGTTTATCATATGTGTATTTATGGCTAACAAATACATGCAAATTAAAGATACTCAGGATTTTTAAGCTATCTCCCTTTTTGACACTGTCTTCAGATAGTCCCTCTGGATGGATACAGTCAACATCTCTTTTGCTGTTGACAGGGTGACATCGGATGGTCAATGTGTCTGTGTGCAGCAACTGGTCTTCCTCTGCAGATGCTCACTTAATAAAGAACAAATCACTTAACAGAGGGTGAGTGGGTAGTCAGGCTGAATTCAGACATTAAAATAATAATAATAATAATAAAGTTATTCTTCTTTCATTTTATGCATATTTCCTGCATTCTGTGTACTCTTATCTGAAAAAAATATATATATTAAAATAGAGTGACTTAATCTGATCTAAATATGTACAGTTCTTTTTCAAAACTAGCTGGTTTGGGGGTTATTTTTACATTTATTTTTGTCTTAGCTACCACTGTGTTGCATGATAATTTTTGTCTTGTTAAATCTTGATTTAACTTTGGTCATAAACCATACAGAAGAGCTGGTAGCAAAACTGTCTCCTTCCTTCAGTCATAAGATAGTAATTATTCAAGAACTAAAGACATATTGACAATTTATTTTTCTTATTTTAATTCTGCAATTTAAGTTTGAGGTATAGTGAAGTTCTGCTTACTAGACAGGCAACTGGTGCTCATTATCTTCCCATTTCAATATATGATGTGTAAACTACCAATATTTCTGGTATTTTTCTTGTTCTTGTTATTATCCTCTTAGGCCACTGGGGGTATTTTTCTTCAGTATTTTCTTACTCAGTTTTTTTCTTGTGCCATAGTATGTTTTTCTTAAGTCTTACCTATTTTGCTTTACCAATCACCTTTCTTTTCAAGGTATTGGTGGCCCAATAATATGAAGAGTGAGCCTTGAGAGATGAAGGTGGTTGAGAGCTATGGCCTGTGTAGCCAAGGAGCGCTTCCACTCTATTGCTTGTTATCCAGAGGCCATGTGAAAACTTTTTCATATGTTTCACTGAAGTTTTATGGAACTTTAACAACAAGGGTGTTAACTTGTATTTGTACAAAACAAATGAAACAATTTGTGCTAAATGGCTGTGATGTTTAGAGGAACAAACCTAATAAATCAACTAGAAAACTGATTCACCTCTACAAACAAATGCAGGAACTCTTTTGACCAGTTTTAATGAACGTAATTTCCTCTGTTATCAGTATTGTAGACATCACATGCAAACAGTAGATAACTAATGGGTCTGCTGAGCACTATGATCCCTGCGTCACTAAAATAGTTCAGTTGGCCAAAGGCTATGAAATCTGAACATGAATGGAGAAAAACGCAGCCAATAAAGTTGGTGATGGGGTAGTGGTTGAGTAGCAGACAAGTTGGATGTTTTTCTGTTGAACTTGATAACAAAATAACATCAGGACTTCTGAGGAAATTAAGTTAAAGTAGAAAAGAAGCCAGCAATACAGATGATGGTCTGGTGCAAGAAACAGTGAAGAAAATAAAAATAAAATAAATAAAAATGAAAGGGACTTGTAGATATTAAGACTGGGTGATATAAGTGGTAGTAATGTTTACTGATGGTTTTAAAAAATAAAGTAATAAATAATTTAAAAATAAATAAAGTAATAAGTGAACAAAAATGCAGTAAAAAAGGTTATCATAGAGATGATATGCAGATTTTGGGTGATGAGATATGAGTATTGGTGACAGCATAGTGATATCCTCTGAGAAGACGATTACAAATATTTAAGCCAAAACAAGGAACTAACATGAAAGAAAGGAACTTAAGTCATCTTTACAGATAATGCATTTCATAAGATTAATGCTGAAGTGCAGAGGAAGGAATTATGCCTGTTGGTGAAGGTCATTACCTTTTAACCTAAACTGTGATAATTTCTCCTTTATAAAGAATGCAGTTATCGGATAAAATAATTTTCAGTGTACAAACAGGTAAATAATGTAGAGCTTGTTGCTTGCTTCTCTGTTTCTTCAGAAGTCATGCAAGAGGCTTGGTTCTCATGAAGGAAATGTTTGGGGTATTCAAGTTAAGCATTTGGACATTATCTATTGCAGATAAACCTGGAGATGTGGGAAGAATTTGACCTACTGTGTTGTGAAAACTGTAATGTCTGGGGGGAATTGCAATGTGGGATGTGTGGGCCAAGCAGACTAAAGCTGGAGGGGGAAAAAAAGCCTCTTGGCACCAGCAGTGCTTTTGGTAATTTGTCTTTCTAATGCCTGCCCCCTCTTCTCAGCCTCCCTTTCCAAAAGGAAGCAGTCTGAATCTCTCAAAGCAACCTCCCTTTGTAGGAAAATCTGCTCCCTGTACTGCCAGCAATTTACCATGTTCTTGGAGACCTTTACTGCTTATCTGCCTGGCACAGGGGTGTGGAGGGGTAGAGGGCTGCATACCTGCTGCCCTCCCTCCCAGGGCTGCTGCTCTGTCTGGTGGGTAGTGGAGACCAACTGGCACACAGGGCTGGAAACCTGGTAAAGCCCAAGGGGTATTCAGCCTGTCTCTGTTAGGGACAGTGTTTACACACACAGGTTTTTCTTGAAGCTTCCACTACACTCTCTTAAACATGCAGAGAGTGATATGTCGTCATCTAAATACATACCCCCAGGCCGTGCCCCTAAGCAAACAAACAGAATGACTTCAGTATTGTTCTTGAGTGGTGATGGGATGGCCTGTTTGCTTTTTAAAGTATTTTAGATGTTTTCATACCAATTATTTCTGTAGAAACAAGCTACTTTTGTTTCTAATGCCTGAAGATCTGTTCCCAGGCTCCTTGACTCTCCTTTCTTATGGCTCTGTCATTCCATAAGCCCCAAACTGTGAGGTTTTAGCTCTGGATTCCAGCTTTATTGCCTTCATTCCTTCTGTCTTCTGTTTGCTGGAAATGGAGCTAATACATCCAGGGCTCACTCTTACTCCTTTTGAGTCCCAAAGGCAGCACACCTCCTCTTCAATATATCAAATTAAAGAATGAAGAAGTGTGTTTTTAGACATACACACATATACTTGTGTAGACTTAAAGGAGGAAGGTGATTGAGACTAAGCTCTTACTGTGGTTAGAAAGAAGATGGATGTCTAAGATATATTTTGTTCTTCCAAAATTGCACAGGATCCTTGGTTTTGACCTAGGAGCAGAAGAATAGTACTCATCTCTTGCTTTGCTATTCTTACCCTTGTTTAAGATGTGTGGAAACTACATCCTGATCTCTCTAGTTTCCTCTTTTTTATTTCTGTTTTCAAGCTTCCTCCTCACACTGTCTGGAACTTTATCTGAACACAAATGCCCATCTCCAGGGCTGCTTTTTTTTCTCTCATTTTGTTTCTTAGTGGAAGTGACGCAAGATCTGCTGTTGCTTTTTATTAGTTTGCAGCTTGCAGTCAGGCGTTTACCCAAAGGCAGGAGGATTTGAAGGACTTTGAAGCCCTGTGTGTAGCTGTGGCTCTCTGGGTCCCAGCACCAGCCTGCAGGGCCCTGCTCTTCCTGCCTCTCCTCTGGACATATTCTGCAGAAACTGGAGGTGGGCACAAAGCTGGATGGCTCCCAGCTGCAGGCAGCATCTCCCCTTGTCAGGCTGCAAAGAGACACCCCCAGGAGTGGGGAAGCAAGTTAGTAAAAGTGATGCCTCCAAGGAGTAGGGTCTAGTACCAGCAGGGCAGCTGGCTGCCTGTGCTTGTGGTGGCAGCCTGTGCTTGTCACTTCACCCTCTGGGTGACCAGCAGGGAAAGAAACATGGGGACAGGGAAAAGCCCTGAGGATGACGAGTGGGTGGGCACTGCCATTTAAAAGAAGTGAAAGAGCTGGGGTAGGTGGCAGCTTCCCTTGGAGTGGGAGGCTGGCAGACCTGAGGTGGGAGTGGGGGGATGTGTGGAAAGGGCCTGAGTGCACGAAAGGCTGTAGCGGAAAGTTGCTGAGGCTCATCCAGCCCTGACCTGTTATTGTCACTGGGGTGCAGTCCACCTGGGAGGTGTTCAGTGGTGGGGTGAGGAGGGGTCCCTTGCAGCCTTCCTGCAAGTAGCCAGAAATTTGGCTCCCTCCTGGAGCTCCCTAGGAGCCGCAGCCAAGGGTGCGAGCTCATCCTGTGGGGCAGGCACAGTAGGTGACTTATTAGCTGTTATTGTAAACTACTGCAAATCTTTTTTGTCCCCTGCCAGCTGCACCTCAGGTATGAAGATGTTTCTCTGTGCCCAGAACAGTTCTCTTCGTGTGCTTCGCTGGTGCAAAGGGAGTTTGCTCAGCATTACACGTCTTAAAAAACTGACAGATCGCTTTTCCTCTGCAGGCACAATGACATCTCGCCCTCGGAGCCAGTGATGCGACCCCTCTTCAGAGCGCAGCCCCAACGGAGCAAGCGGCGGCCGCCCCCGCGGGTAGGCACCGGGACGGCCCCCGCGCCCCCCCGGCTCTGCGGGACCCTCTGAACCGCCGGGGGAGCCCGAGGCACCGGTACGGCGGCGGATGGGAGGTAATCTGTCCTTTAAGGGGAGCGGGAGGTCAGCCCGCGAGTCGGAGAGATTGAGGCACGTAGAGTTGAGCTAACCCCTCCCACTGCCATGGACCACTGGAGCGCCCATTTTCATGAGCACCTCGCACTGAGGCAGCTCAGAGCCGGCAGAGGCTGAGGAAGGAAGAGGGGGGAGAGCAAGGGAGGAGGGCGCGACCACCGGCCCCGATGGACGAGCCGAAGGGTAAGGCCGACCCCGTCGCCCCCATGCTGGCGAGCGGCCGCGACCCTCGGCGAGGGGGGACGCGGGGGAAGGGGGCTCCGGGCCGGCATCCCGCGGCTCGGGGGGGGGGGGGGGGCTGTGCGCGTTCCCGAGGAGCTCCTGCCCCTTCCCCGGCCGGGAGCGAGCTGCAGCATCCCCTGCAGCGCATCCCCCCCGCGCCCGCGGGGGGCTAAGGCTTGGCGGAGGTGGGACCGGTCTGGGGGTGCCCCCCGCAGCCTCCCCCAAGCTCAAGCCGGCTTCCAGCCTTCGCAGTCCCGCTCGGCTGGGCCGCCTCTGAAGGAAGGGTCGCTGCCGGCTGCCCCCCAACTTGTGGTGGTGGTCGCAAGCCGGGGGCAGCCGGGGGCTGGCGGCACCCCCGGCGCTGAGGCTCCTCAGCCGAGCGGGCGGCAGCGAGCGCTCCGCTCTGTGCTTGGCGTTTGCAGAAGTTTGGCCGCGTCAGTGCGGGGGATTCCCTTCCTGGCCGTGCGGGGGAAGAGGCGGCGGGGCCGGCGGGGGCTCCGCGCCTGCAGCCCGGAGTCGCCCGCAGCGCCCGTGCCGAGCCCAGGGAGCGCGCTGAGAGGGGAAAAGAGCAAAAAGCTCGGGGGAAGGCGATGGCTCTTGGTGGGGAGAAGCGCTGTGCTGCCTGCCGGGGGCTCTCCCGGCTTCAGCTTGGGGCCAGGGCCGGCTCCGGAGCACAACGGAGAGGAGGATTCCCCCCGGGAAGCTCTCTTCGCCTTAACTGCAGTGCCAGGCAGCACTAGCTGAAGATGCTCATTGCACAGTTATTTTTTTTTTTTTTAAATATATTTATCTTGACCCATGGTTTGCATTTTATAATCAGCCAGCTCATTGCAAGTAACGTGAAGCATAGCAGCACTAGTCGCTTAACATTTGGCAGAAACATTTTTCCAGCTTAGAGTCTGCTTTTGTCTATCTGGACGGCTTACACTATTTACAGCAACTTCTGCAACACGGGCTGTCTTTCTATACTGCTGACAGCACTGGGCGCTTTGTGTGGGGCTTTTAAACACAGAGCAGGAACGCAGACAAATGGGCAAGTAGCAGTAAACTGGAAAAGGATCTGGGCAGAAACTTAGCCACTAATTTGAGTGAGAAGCTTAGGGATTAACAATTTTCACTATTTTGATAACTTTTTATTCAGTGCTAGGCATAGCCTTTCATCAGCTTTACAAAAACAGGGAATCAAAAGTGATGTCTTCCCTCCGGGGGGGGGGGGGGGGGGGG
>CM021770.1:22258494-22307646 GCA_011076525.1 Nettapus auritus
CCATAAATAAAATGGAAAACTAGACCTCTCCAAGTTTTTAACATCATATAATGTTAAATGGTGTTCGAGTGGAAGAAGTTCCTCAGTCTGACCTAAATCAAAATTTAAAGACTGGCAGAAGTAGGGGGGTAGCTCATTAATTTGCGCAGTCATGAGTGAACATGGAAATACTCAGAAACAATTTGCCCCTGCTGAGAAGGGAGATGATAATAGCTTTGAAACCAGTCTTTAGAAAGTTTCATTCCAGAAAGGAAATGTAATGCATGAACGGAGATGCCTTTTCCAGTGAGGTGAGGAATCACAGGGAAGAAACTTAGACAGTAATTGATACAGCAAAGACAGGTGAATGAGCCTGCATTTAAAAACTGGGAGTTTTGGTGAGATGGAAATTGACAATCAGTGCTTGAGCTAGTTCTGGAAAAGGTGGTGATGGTGTCAATGGGCTGATGTGCAGAAAATGTCAGTCTGCTTGTAAAGGCTTAGTGGAAATTGTTGTAGTGAATACCAAAAAAAAAATAATGAGAGAAGAAAACAGGAGGCACCATTTTTAAAAAGGCCTCATGCTATGTTTCCCAGTCAATAGTCTCAGTGCAGGGGAGTCCAAGGCAGCTGGTATCTATCAGTCAGGAGGAAGGTTTCCACCTTGAGATGAAGCACAAGCCCACTGAGAGCATATCCTTTCATCAAAAAGGTATTACTAGGGGGTGTCTCAGTGTGAGACAGACTTGTTCCTCTGCAAGTTTTGTCCACAGGGACTATAATAGGCTTGCAATGCTGCTCCTCAGCTGAAGGAGAACTGTTTTTTCAATACTGATACTGTCAGCTCTGCCTTGAAATTTGGACCAATATGCTAAGAGGCCAAGAGAGAAATTCTGTTTGGTTTGCTACAGAGCAAGAGATGATATCTATGATCAGTGTGAATGCCTTCTTGTGCACTCTTGTAAAAGATTTAGAATTTAACCTTAAAGGTACTGAACTGAACTAGAAGCATTAACTCTGTTTTGAAGTTCTATGTATGTGTTGAATTAAGTGCTGCTGTCAGAGGACTGTTCTCTATGGACCAGTGATTGTTCCAGCATGGAGCAGTAATAGCACAGTCTAACGGGGAAAAAATGTAAGGGAATGCTAATGAAGATTGCAAATTCAAAGAATACACACCAGCTGGTAATCCAAAAACAAGAATAAGCATGAGTTTGGCTAGTTCTCTGAGGGCAGTGAAGGTAGCAAATAGAAGTTAAAACAAGTAAAAGCAACGGAAGTGGAGAAAGAGGAAATAGAGAACATTTGATACCACATACAAGCTGTGAATTGTGGAAAATTATAATTTTCTCCTGACATCTTTATTTTCTTTAAATAAAATTAGCAGGACCAAGCACAATTCAAAGGAGGCATTCTGTGTGTCTTAGGAACAAACTAATGTATATCTAGCAACTGCATCATCATTATGTAGGTGGAGAACGTAAGATTGTAATGATATAGAAAAGCCCACAATGGTGGTGGTGAAGTACGTTTCAAAATTGGGGGTTGGGCTGGTAGATGAATTCTGATATGAATGAATGTTTTCTGTAATATAACTAAGTAGCCTCTTTTGTTCATTTAAGATTGGGAGAGGATGAAGTTTCATACAAATTTGAGATTAAATGCAAGAGAACACTAGGGAAATCACAGACAACAGGAAGGAGGATGATGTTGAACCAATAGCCCAGATAACTGTTACCAATTTAGCCTGATATCAGTTGTAAGTAATTGGGGAAGTCTCCCCACTAATAAGTCTTAATGGGTAGTTTGATTATATTCTTTTGTTTTACTAGAGGATGAGACTTGCCAGAGTAGCTTTCAGAATAACATTATTGTGGAAAGGGACAGTACAGGCAAAATGAATAATGGGAAGTAAAGCACCAAGAAGAAAATTACTTGTCCCAGATGGAAACAAACCTGTGATTTCATGTGGTCCACTCAAGCGAGGTTATTAATCTATGTCCTAGAATGGAGACAGTCCCAACTACAAGAGCCTGCAGCAAGAACTTTAAGGATTACAATCCCTTTTCTTTGGAACTCTGTGGCTGGGGAATGCATTTATAAGGGATAAAGCACTCCAAGTAACTTTCAAGTACCCAAGTACTCCAGAGACCTTGCTTTCTTGAAAGTTTTTGTTTGTTTACTTTACAAAGTCAGCTGACTTAAAAAATAGATGTTAAACAAGACTGACAGAATTCGCATTTAAAAAAAAAAAAAAAAAAAAAAAAGTCTTGTGTTTTGTATTACGTTATCCCTATTAACATCTTCTGGATTTTTTTCAATTGAGGCTGGAGGCCTACAAAAGTTTTAGGAAAAAATATTCTTAAAAATCAAGTGCACACTGAATAAATCTAGGTTGTAAGTTAAGAGACTCCTAAAGCCCAAGTTCGCTGATAGTTTGGGAACCACCCCACAAAAGAGGAACTTGAAGAAGAAATCTCCCATGGCTGGCATTTGATAGCCATGGAGTGGGCTATGAGTGTAGGACTGGGAAGGCAAATGGTCCTTTCAGAGCTATTTTCCAATGAATGATTTGCTCTTACTTTATTATAGAGACGCAAACATTGTTGCAGATAGTAAATACAAACCTCCCATGTTTCAACTTCTCCATAGTAATAGATACATTTCTGATTTTATTCTCATTATTAAAGTCTCCTTATGAGTCTTCAGCAAAGAAAGAATTAATGGATTAAGACCTGGTTAAATGACAGACCTCAATATTTACCAAGGGAAATCATGATTCAACAGCTGTGTTTGCAGAGGTATTCTGCAAGTGGCCTGATAGCATTAGATACTTTCAATAATCTAAAAAATATTTTAAAGAAAAATCATTGCTGATTTACAGATGGGGCTTGTCAGTGCTAGGAGGACCAGTATAAATACCAATTAAGTCAGAGGAAAGTCTAAGCCAAGAGTGGTTGGGAAACATAAAGAGCAAACAATAGGCTTCAAGCCAGCTACTAAAGCACAGCTCATGCAACTTTGGGAAGAAAGTTGGATATTCAAATACTGAATAGGCTAGAAAGATTTCCTGGATGTTTTGTCTGGGAGAAATCTGCAGAGCTGTAGGGGTATGCTTATACATGTGTGTGTGTGCATATGACAGCCCTAACTCACAGTTTATTTATGGTCTTGTATGCATGGCTGTATTGCATGTTAGAAGGAAAAAGTTGTTCTCTATGCAAACTTATTGTGACCATGCAAACCTGTGTTTGCTTCTCCAATTGTATTTACCAGAAATGCATAGCAAATAACTAAGGAACTTCTGAAAGAGAAAGAATAAATTTCAGGCTGGACACCTGAAAAGGGAAAGGTTACAAGAGCTATAATTGATAGTTTTTGGACTTTCCTATGTTGTTTAATTGGCTTAGTATGGTGCAAAAATACCAAGCTTGGTCACATTCCATTCCTTCTTTTCCCAAGACCTCTTTGCATCTTTAGCATAGGTTGGTTTGAGAGCAACTAGCAAACCTGACTTTGCAGTTAATGCTCCCATTTTTACTAACCCAAATCTTCTTGTGCTCGTTGACTGTTTACCATGAAGCTGGATCTGATTTGAAGTGGGTTGAGACAGGAGTCACGTTCTCAACTTGGAAATGATTTGTTTTAGGGGGTTAAGATGTTATTAAGGCAGAAGTGTCTAGACTGAACTTAGGAGTGAGCTAGATGATGCTGAGATTACACTATTTGGGGAGCCAGTTCATGAGGGATTGGTGTTGCTTGAGGCCAATCAAACTTAAATTGTAAAATTCTGGACTATGTTCACAAGAGAAACACTTCAGCTGATTTTGTGAAAGACAAGTTAGATAAGAACATTTCTTAAGTTGTATTTTCATATGTTTTTGTCAGTTGGATGTGAGCACTGGCTTTCTCTGTCAGCTTGGTGGAAACTTCTCTTTCCTGAGCAGAGCTAAAGTTTTATGGCAGACACTTCCAGTACGCCTGTGTGGGGAAGAGCAGAGCCCAAGGCTGCACTTCTGCTATCAGTGTAGTTTGACATAAGTCTATGCTGCTGAGATATAAAAGGGACCTGTCCTTGTCCCTAGCCTTGATTTTTTTTTTTTTTTAATTTTATTTTTTTCCTGAAATAACTCTCAGCTTCTCTGACTTGAATGCCAATGCCAGCCCAAGTGAAGAGAGGAGGAGGAGGCAAGGGTGAAAGTCACTTGGATCAAAGCTATTGTGAGGGCTCCACTGTAAGACCAAGCATGACACAAAACCAGCCCTGTGCTCTGAAACAGTGCTGCATTAGCAGTACAAGTTACGAAATGAGTTAAGGGAAAAAGTGTGAAAGACCAGATGGAAAGGAACAAAGTCGGCTAAGTGCATGCTGTGCAAATTCATCTGCTCATGTCCTCCTGTGCACTCACTCCCCCCATCCTTCTCCATGGACCCCATCTCCCTTCTTTGCCATCCCTCTGTCCCTTTTGTCGTGCTGGCTGTGAGCTGCTGCTCCTTTGTTCAAGGGTGAGAGCTGGTCACTGTAGTCATTGCTTGGCCAGCCCCAGCGAAGCTGCAGATGCCTTATCTTCCACCTGCTATAGTTCTTGCATGAACCCTTTTGGGCTCTTTCTATTGGAAAGAGCTTCCAGGGAGCATCTGCAATGCTGCTTTGCTGTCTGCTTTCACATTCCCCTTGTAATGTCAACACATTTTGTAGATAGTGAATAAGTCTGTGGTAGGAGATGTGTGCCTAACAGCCTGCACTGTCCTGTGCTGCTTGTGACTTTCATCTGGCTGCATGCTACTTCTCTGCTGCCCCAACAAAATAACCCTTACACAGTGCCTGAATGGTTCACAGGCTGAGACTTGCACATTTGATCAAGCATTTATGAATTGCACAAATAGAAGTTAATGGCTCTTAGCTCAGTTTTTCTCCTTTTTTTTTTTTTTTTTCTGATCCTCCTGAGAGCCTCCTTCCTGCTAGTACAGGGTGGTGAGTGCTGGATCCTCAGGGAAGAGAGTGAAGAAGAAAATCAACCTGTTTTTATAAAAGAATGAGAGTTGGCTGGTTTCTCACTCTGCAGCTTCTCAGCTAGAGCTCAAATTTTAACTGGCCTCTGAGCTTTGCATGCTGCCTGGAAAAGGTGACTCAGCAGCTGAGGACATTGAAACCACTTCTGCCCCTAAGTTCACAGCTTTTTCACGCTGTGCTCAAAGGGCTCCCAAGACAGGGGAATGACAGAAACTGCTGTTACGGCCACTGTGGTTTCTATACATTAACCAGCAGTGAAGCTGCAGCTGGGCTGGGGGTATCAGCAGCCTCTGCCCTCTCCTCCCTGGGCTTTGGCGAGAAGGGGAAGTTTCCTCCAAAACTGAGAGATAGGGAGAAATGTGAGCCTCTGCAGCCCAGTTGATGGATGAAGAAGTCCATGGTGCACATGGCAAAGCCCAGAGTGAGGGCACATGGTGGAAGCAAGGTCAGAGCTCCTGTGTGGAGCATGGATTGGAAGTGGGAGCAGATAAGAAAGTGGGATTTGTTCCTTGCTGGAAACCTTCCCTTCCTCTTATCTACTCTTTGCCCAAATCACACTGAGCAGCTCTTTCCATGGAGGATATCTGCTCTTGGCTAAGATCAGCCCTTAAGTCCTGGCTGCAGCAGCTGTGCAGGGATCAGCTCAATTGCAGCTCTCCAGTCTGAACGTGCCCAGTAGGTTGATCTCCAGCTGTTTAGTCTTGCTTTCCTGAAATAGTATAGGAAGCTTACTGGTTGTTAGTTTTGTCTGAGACTGCAGTAAACATGAAACCAGCCTAAGCTGAAAAGAACTTTAATCTAGTAAAGCAAGCGATCAAGTTCTCATTTATAGAGTTGGAAATACTGGAAGTAGTGGAAGTCATAAGACAAAAAAAAAAAAAAAAAAAAAAAAAAAAAAAAGTTCCAGCATTGTTGTTTAGGACTTCTTCTGTCATTAGAGAGAAGTAAGGCCTTATTTTGAAATGAATTAACAGTTTTAAGAAGAGCAAAGCATGTGATTTAACGCGGTGAATTGGGTTAAGCTGTCAGCCCTGCCTATTGAGCAAGGCACTCAGTCCCCTGCTCCTTTCCCATGCTGCTCTGTGATGCCGTTAGCACACGTGTGGCTGTGTCAGCCTCACCGGAGAACATGGCTTGTCTGAAGGGTAGCTTGGTAGAAAAATTAAAGAGAGTCTGTACTTGTACACGTGGAAGATACAACACTGGCAGAAGACAGGCAAGATAGACCCTTTTTGTGGCAGGGCGCACGGATGAGTTAAGACAGTTGTGAAACTAAGCCTTTGTACTTCATCATAAAAATAGGTTTTTTTACAACAGAACCTGGCCCCATGCTATGAACTCCTTGTCAAAGGCAGTAATTTTACAGTTGCTTTTTAGGTTTCATAGTGTGTCTCTGCTTCAGAGACTAGTCATTTCTGTCCCAATTTAAGGACCTTTTTGTGTTGTGGCCACTTGGTGGCTGTGAGATTGCAAACTGGATCCTGTCAGCCTTGCTGGGAATAGATACCTTCTGTAAATAGTAATCTTGGAGAGCCTTTCTACCCATTTACCTCTCAGGAAACTGCAGCTATGAATGTACATTGTAATATGCTGCAAACCGCATCGCAGGAACTTTTGTTGTGGGTGTAGCAGCTATTCTTTAGGTTTACTAGCATTTCATAGAGATTACATATATAACACAGCAGGACTGCTGTTAGGCAGTACATAACTCCCTCATGAAGTAGTAAATAACTCTTTCACTCTCCTGGCTTCTCCTGCATATATCCCTGAAGCCATAATGGGGAGGAGACCAGAGGAATGCATTCTTTCCAACAGAGGCTCTGCTGCCTCTGTTTCTCTTCATCATGTTTCTTCTAACCTAAATGACATCTTTCCTTTTCCCACACTTGTCTGTAGCTCTGCTGGAATGTTAAATTTTGTAGCATGAGTCATTTGTGTGTGCTTTACCAGGCCAATAATCCCCAAGTTGCTATTAGTGTGGTAGAAAATGAGAGAACACACCAAAACAGTGGAAGACGAGTTCAAGAGTAGGTGTGGATGAAGTGTGTGCTGCTCCTGCTTTATACCCTGGGAACTCTGCCTGGGTGGGAAGGAGTGTGCTGTGAGAGCTTCCCTGGCAAGTGGATGGAGGTGGTTGGAGGACAGAGCATCAGGGTGGCTTTCTGCTGCTCTGCTGTGCTTTTTCCCAGTCTGGACAAATGGGACAAATAGTGCTGTGGTACATGCATGGAAAGCACTGAGACAAATTCAAATGTTATGGCTTGGTATTAGGGAAAGGCTGATGTTCAGCAGACAGAAAAGCCAAGTATGAAGTTTGGCTCCAGTGTTATCTGTGTGGTGTTAGCTCCCATCATGTTCTGAGCAGGCAGGACTGCTGAAAGCTGGAGTCATCTGTGAAAGCCACAGAGTCAAGGTGAGCCTGGGAGCAGTGGAAAGCAGTGAGACAGCTCTGGCCTTGTGTGGTGTCTGTCTGCTGAGAGAAGACTGTGACATGAGCATGGGAAAATGTCTGTGCACAAAGGCCTCCTTGTGTGGCCTGCTGCCGTCCTGCTATGGGATAACTGCAGCTATCCTGGCTGGCCAGGAGCTTTCTGGGGGAAGCTGATGTTCGTGCCAGCCCTGCTGTGTTAACCCAGTGACAGAATACTACCAGCTCTGGGCTGTATCGGTGGTAGTGGTCTCACCCCATGCCATTACAGGGAGATGCTCTGGCTCTAACGTTGCCAATGAGATCTTGGGGGTAGAGTGTTTTAAATCCCTCATGAGGAGTCTGGCTGTGACACCCAGGGAAAGGCTGCATTGTTTCTGCTGGATTTAGGCATCTAATTTCCAACTGATTTTCTCAGGCTGCTTGTGCCCTGGTGCTGCCCTGGGCGCTCTGTGCTGGAGTACAGAGCTGTGTGCTGGAGCACAGCCTGGACCCACCACTTGAAAATCTGCCTCCTTTGCTGTTGTTGTGCTGTTACTGGGGTCACCTGTAACCTAATCAAGATGAGCAGACCTTTTTGCTGCCACAGTGAAGGTCTGGGGAGCACAGATCCAGGTACAGCATGCCGGTGAAGAAGCAGGATTTTAACTGTTCTGAATGAAGCATGAACAAAAGTGTATGTAACAGGGCTGGCTGAAGCAACAGAGCTACAGCTAAAAGCATGGTCTGTGCAGATAACCGAGGATGTGAGCTAGTGCAGTAAAGCTGGATAAACATTGACAAAGGTGGTGCTTGTGACAAGCCCTGCATCCTGCACCCTGATAAGGGATGGCCCATCAGAAAGAGCCCTGCATGCTGATAAAGCCCCCATGCAGATGACTCCTTGAGACAAAAGCTGTGTTCCTATAACAAGATGATAGTGAGGTTGCAGCACATCCCCTATGCACCACCTCCTGTTGCAGCAAGAAGGCAGACTGTAGGCATAAAGAAACCCAAAATGAGGAAACACGGAGCCTAGCTGGGGCAACCAGCTATCATGGAGTACTCAGGAGCTGAAGTAAGCAAGGTTTCAAGGCATAGTATTAGGTCCTGAAGATGTCAAAAGACCGGCACAAAGAGGCGTAGGTGCCACTGAGAAGGAACCCAAGGGATGCAGTGAGGACACTTGGCATCTGGCACCCTCAGTCCCATGTCACACAGATCCTGCCAGACCTGGACACGTGAGTACTGTGGGAATGAGTGTGGAGGAGGGAGTGAGTGCAGCTGAAATGATTTTGCAAAACATGCATCATCTTTCCGTTCCGTAAGATCTTGCACTGTTGTTATGTTATCATAGTTCTACCATAGCTATGCTAAAAATTATTCCGTTCTTAAATGAGAAAAAGATGTGAAACCTTAGGTTGTTTATGACTGGTTTATAATGTCACTTTGGGTAAATACAGCAGAGTTTTAAAAGTTTGTTTCGACATGATCAGCAGTACAAAAATTGAGCTTTGACCTCAAAAAAAAAAAAAAAAAAAAAGACTATTGAAAATTATTTGGCAAAAATATTGGACAAAACAGGAGGGCAAGGAAAGATGTTAGATCCTTTTGGTAATAGAGCAATACTGAAACTTCTCACCAGCTTTTTGCCTTCACCATTCCCACATGAACCAAGTTGTTTTCCAGGGTGTCTGTACGAAAGGTGAGCAGGTCATGGCCCGAGAGGAGAACCACTGCTGGGAGTTATCTGAATGGATGGTGTGGGGAGCCCAGCCAAACAGGTCCCAAATGTTTTCAAAGCTAGGACTCCACATCTGCTCTGAGCAGCCCCACAGACATCCCTGCGCAGAGCTGCTGTACAACTCCCATTTCTCTTTCAGCCTGCTACCCTGTATTTGTACATTTCACATCTCCTTAAGTAAGCCCACGTCTCTTTGGAACGAAACTCTGTTTCTCATTAATGTTGTCTTTCTGAGTATCTGAAGTTTGAATTGTTTTTCTCGTGTTTGTCTTTTCCACGTTGTATTATTTCTTGTGTAGGATGGTTTCCGTAGATACGATGGATATTATTTATCTATCCTCCCTGGCTGTGCAGTTCCTCCCAGTGCAATTTACCATTTTTATTTGAGGCCCTTGTTTCTTCATCCATATCAGTGATGGTTTTAATGCTGTTGTACCATATCCTGTCATCTTGATATTTTGCCTTCTGCTCTTAAATGCCATTCAGTCCACACAATAGAACCCTTATTCCAGCCGCTTTGATTTTTAAAAATGATAAGTTGCATATCTATTTTAGGGAATTTATACTTCTAATTGCTGGAAACTTCAGCTCAGCTTTTCTCTGTTATGGCTAACTCTTAAACATAACAGTGTTTTGTTATTCTTTGTTCTCCTTCCCACTTGAGAAATGTTATCAAGAGAAAAAGTCTGGTAAAATGTTCAGGACTATCTGAAAGATTAACCAGCACTGGATAGTATTGTTTGAGACAGCTCTCATATGAATTTTCCCTCTCTGTCTTGTTTCTACTTTGTTCCAGAGGAAAGTGTACATCCTGGATTGCAAAGGTAGAAGTAGATGTGAGTCACTATTTGGTATTTAGTGGCGAGAAAGTTGACCACTATCAGTCTTCCCAAATAGCAGCAGAAGCCAAGAAAAATCTGTTCACAGCCTAAGTTAAAGCTTTCTTCTTCAGGGCACTTCTGTCCTTATCTGGCTATTTACTGCACAAGCAGGGCTGTTCTGCTGATTCAGCATCACAAGGAGCAGTGCCAGGGCAGCTCCAGGCCACACTTAAGGAATTACAAAGGATACCATTAGAGTCACAAGTTTTCTCCTTAGATGATTTATAAGCGGATTTGTTTTCTTTCTTGCTCCTTTGTCCCAGAGCTGTTAATAAATAGCCTTTTAAACCTCCTGCAGGAGATTCAAGGAAAGAAACCCCTGCTCAGGCCTCTTTTGTGCACACTGGAGACAAGTGCTGTGGCTCAGGGGGACCTCCGGTCCCACAGAGAGAGCCCTGCTCAGATGGGCTGGGGCAGGGAAGGAGCAGACCTCTGTCTGTTTTTGCGGGGGCCCAGCTGTGCTGGCTATTCCTGCTACACAGAGGCTCTTAACGGAGCCAGCTGGTGGCTTTTTTCCATTCTGGAACTCCATCCCCTTTGCTGCTGTGAGTGTGTCTCAAGCTCTTCAGCTGAAGTAACCTCTGTTTTGTTGGCTTTTGATGGTAAATAATATTGATGTCTCTGTGCTGGTAGGCACATCTGGTCAAAGAGGCCAGAGCATGCAGTAGAGAACTGGAGGCAATGTTACTGAAAAGCTCGAGGACTTTCCTTCTTGCACCTCCTTCCTGCTTTTGCTTCTCTGGGGGGGATGTGGTGAGAAGTTGGAGTTGCACCTTCTGTTTGTGGGCCAGCCCTGATACGGTCTGTGCCGAGGTCACCCAGAGCAGATCATCGTGGTTTAACGCCTCCGTAGCAGCCCCTGGCATGCTGTGTGCAGATAGGGCAGCTGGGGCACCTCACAACAGCCCCCATCCTCGACACCACTGTGTACCCACACTGCCTTATCTAGAGCATTTTGCATTTGTATTTTGAACTGTTTGAGACAAGGATGTTGTAAAAATAATAATAATAAGGAATGAAGCGAGGAAGACGTGGTTCGTCCTGTGGTTTGATTATGAGTTTCTTTTCCTAAGCCTGAATCTCCCAGGGATTCACAGTATCTCCCTGTAATAAGAAATCTGAACTTTTTGGAGGCTGATGAGTTCCTGTCCCAGACAATTCATCCAGCAAAACTTATTTGCTGTTTTGTTCCACAAGGCCCTAGTCTTTGCAAAGTGCAAGGCTTCCAACCACGAAAATTTAGATTCATATTTAACTTCTACTGTTTTCTCAGTCTGCTTTTTATTACCTTTGCAACCTCAAAGGAGTAGTTCTTCCTCTTCCACTCGGATATTTTGCTGAGGCCCATGCCCCACTACAGTCCCTTGTTCTTCCCATTGGTTGTCCTTAAAAATACCACAGGGTAATTTGTTTCCTGCTATTTGAAATGGAAATAGTAGCAGCATGAGGAATAGAGCGTGATATTCATGCCAAATATCATGAGCTGAATTCTCCCCATGGTTTGTGGGAATCCTAGTTATTAAAGCTGACCTCTGAGAAATCAGTATATTTTTCCACAAAGCCTAGACAGTGGAGGCATTCCTCAGCAGGAGACAGAAACTATCCCAGCTGTTCCCAGTGTTGTGCTCTGCAATGAGGAAAGGAGATAGCATTGCTGACAGCTGGAGGTAAGTGTGAGAAGCTGGAATTGTTTAAGTAGAGATCAATCTCTTTCATGCATGCAGTCTTAGCCTTTACTTATTGAAGGGATGCAGTGAGGCTGCTGCCCTGCCTCGATAGCCAGGCACCTCACACTTCATCTGCTAGAACTAGTTGCAAAGGAAAGGCCACTACAGTTTTTGGGTACTATGCAAGTTAGGGCGGGAAAAACTCTCTCATAAAGTGAGTTTTTATGATAAAGTGGCTTTGCCACTTTATCTTCTCTCTCCTGGAGCACTGTTCATGCTTCTTCAGTCTCCAATGGTTTTTGGTCCCAAATGGGAAATGAAACTTCAGGAGAAAAGATGGTTGCTTTGCTGTGCAGAAACGCTCGGGAAGCTCTGGTTTTCCGTGTGCCTGTTTGCATGAGGCACTCTGGGTAGCCGTGTTTTTGTTGTGGAAGATGGGGAAGTAAGCCCCTGAAAAGCGGTAGTGGTGCTCGATTTGCAGGGCAATCCCAGGAATCTGTGATTCAGAGGAAAAATGTCCCTGAGATGCAGCAAGTGTCTTGCAGCCTCAGCCCCTTTGAGGCGGGAGCAGCTACCAGTGGAGAGGGCAAGCAGGGAAACTGGTGGCTTTTAGGAGGGCATATTTTGACACTGGGGAATGCATAGAGCAGCACGCTGTGGGTGGCAAGGGATTTGGATGTGTTTTCTCTGTGGTCGTTTCCCTGCCAGAGCCTCCTGTTGGGAGGTAGCAGTATCTACAGTGCTCAAGACTGTTTTCCAGGAAATTTCTGAACTTTCTGGCCCAATGTGGTTATCTGGGAGGTGGGAAACAGTTCATAAGGCTGTTTGTTTTGTCATGGTAACTTCTGCATCCTCTTGGTGCAGGGAGGCTGATGGGCCTGGGGAAGGCTGGGCTGCACTGCATAGGTGTTGCGACTCTTACATCACTGATCTTCCTATTAAAGCAATGGCCCTGCTGCCTTTACCAGCAGCAACACCAGGTAAATGGTTGCAAGCAATAGATCTGTGGGGCTGAGCTGGGAACCAACATCCAATGCCAAGTGGGTGAAGCATAGTGTCCATTATCAGCCAGGATGCCAGAGAGAGGCAATGATTGCCTCTATAGCTACATGAAAAGCTGGTGTGATGGCAGATGTCTGTCAATGACATGGTAATTCCTCAAAAGAGAGGGTGATAATCCTGTAACCTGCAATGCATTGCTTCCCATGCAAGAGAGTATACAGGCCCTGTCTTGATAGAGAAACATTGCTTTGAGAGTTAAGAATTATTATGCAAGTAATAGACATCTATTCTGTATTAACAAATAACGCCTAGTAGCTCTTTGAAGAAGTGGTTTCCCGAATCTAAAATGCTTGAGCTGAATCAGCTGAGGATTTAAAATAATCAAATAGGAATGCAAGTCAGAAGCAGCCTATTAACTTACTCTGTTCCCCAAAAGCCTTAATCTAACAGTTGAAAGTTATGCTAATTTAAACAAAAAATCTCTGAGAAATATGCATGTTTAGAGAGGAAATAAAAAAGGAAGCTGACTGCAATTAATGCAAATTCAAACTTAGAAGATTTAGAAGATGGTCTAAGGAAGCATAAGGAAAAAAATATAGCCAGAGAACTGAGCACAGCAAAGAATTGAAAGATGTTGAGCACAAAAGGAAGCCTAGCAGGAACACTGGCCCACTGCAAGTCAGCATATTGGAACTATCAATAATAAGAAAACTGAAAGGTGTCAGTGCTTTATGCTGCTTTTTTCTACTGAAAGAAAAATGAATGTCTTCACATAGTGTGATAGCCAAGCACATTCAAGCAATAACTTGGGTGATAAGTTTTGAAGGGCAGGGTAAAAAAGCCATCTTGAATTCACTAGATATTTTCTGATGAAACTTCAAGCTTTGTGGTTAATAATAAATTTTCTTCAGTTAAATTATAGCTTTGATGGGCTGGTAACACAAATTAATGCCAGAAGTTGTCTGGTACGAGACGGATGTAACTGCTAACAGTTATTTCTTCTGATTTGAAAGCCTCTTTGATGTGTGAATCCTAAAGAAAAGAGCATAAGCAGGGTCCAGATTTAGAAGCCTAGTAAACATCGCATAAATGTGAAAATTAATTGTCAAAAGGTCACCATGTCAGTCCTATCCTACCACTTGTTGGTTGTATTTGAGAATATTGAATATCTCTGTCTGACTGCCGGGCCGTAGGCCAGCAGGATATCTTCCCACAGAGGGATGATTTAATGAGCAGGGGGCACTGGAGCTGTGATGTGGCTGGGGAGGCGAGCAGAGCTGGAAAGCCACACGCACCAGATGTGGGAAGGTCTCCGGCCTGGGATGGAAGGGGTTTGTTGGCTCCCATCCATAATGCCCCGATGTGGCTCCCCTGGCTCACAGCCACACCGCGGTTCCAGAGCATGCGGGGGACGTGGGAGTGCCCCTGGCACTGAGCCCCCCTGTGCCCCTTCCGGATGCGCGGGTGGCTGCAGGCAGGGAGAGAACAGCCCTGTGTGCTGCCCGCTCCTTTGTTTCCCTCTCGTGCTGCTGCTGCTCAGCTCTTGCAGCCTCCAGCACTCCCCAGCTCTCCAGGATTGCAGTATGCTGCTTTTTCTGCCTTTTTTTTTTTTTTTTTTTTTCCTCTCCTGGAAAACAGGGCCACTCTGAGACATCCCGTGCAGTTTCCCGGGGTCATGCCCCAGTCAGGACTTGAAAAGCAACAGAAGGATGAGGTGCTCCCATCTGGAACAGTGCTGTATGTGTGGGTTGCAGGGTGGTTGTCGTGGCTGATTTAGGTCTGGATGTTACCTACAGCCTTACTGGGGGAGGAGATGAGACTTAATTGAGCAGATGCAGCTATATCCCATGAGGATAGCATCCCCACTGCATTGGCCCTTCATAATGGCATGGCTTTTGATTGCATCAACCTGCTTTTGCTAATGCTAAAGGAAACAGATCTGGGAGAGAAGTCCAGAATCCACTCCTGCCTTGAGGCAGGGTCAGCTACAACAGCGCTGAAAGATGTTGACCCAGCAACCTCATTAGTTGCCTTCCCTATGACTTATTCATCCTCACCATCAGAATTAGCTTCCTGATGTCTAGCTAAAGCTTTGCTAAAATCCTTTTTCTTCTGCTTTTTATTTGTCTGAAGACAGTTTATGTCCCCCTTGCTCTTCTCTTTGTAATCTAAACAACCCAATTCCTTCAATCTTTCCTCATAGGTCAAGTTTTTAGACCTCTGATCTATTTTCTTCTGTTCTGGAGTGTCTCCAAGTGGTCTACGTCTTTCTTGAAAGGCAGTGTCCAAAACTGGGCATAGATCATCATACAAGGCTTTACCCCTGTTAAAGGAAGGGAAGGATTTCTTCAAACTGCTATAGCTGCAAGAATGATCTCTCTGGATGTGTGCCTTAACCAGTTGTTCATCATGCTGTCTTTGTGTGATGCCATTTTCTAAATGTTATATTTGCTCTTGTCCTTACTAAAGTGAGTTGGATGGGTTCCCCAGGCGTGTTCTCTGTTTACCAAATTTATTCTGAATTCCAGTCCTATTCGTCAGTGTGCTTTTACTCCCAACTTGGTACTATCACAAATGCAATAGACACGTTCTTTATTCTCCCAGCTCACAAACACACACACGGGCACATGGCAAAAACTAATTAAGGTTATTTGGTTGCATTGTCTAGATCTGTACAAGCCTGCTTGTTTTTGAGATCGGTAGGTAGGGCTGTGCAATTTCAAAGCATCAAGTGTCTCTGAAAGACACCATCAAAAACAAACAAACAGAAAAACAACAACAAAACTATGTTGTTTGGTTATTCATTTTGCTAGGACTTCGGTGTTTGTATGTCAGCATTTATAATTACTTCATCTGGAAAACTATAATACAGTAAATATGTATTTTAAAATGTATATAGCACCACAATGAGGGCCAGCTCTCACACCAGTATTAAAGCCAACATCTTTGCTATATGAATAATTAAAACTTAAAGCAGAGCTCCCCATACTATTCCATGTAACATCTGTAAAAGTGGTGTAAATCCTGGTCTGGAGCTTGAACTGTAATTTCAACATGTTCAGTGTCTTGCCTGGTATCTTGAAAGAAATGCTTGCAAACCAAAGCAATTGCATACAATACTGTATATGGCATTGTGTCTATATGCTAAGACGAATCCCAGCCTCTTTACAGCCTAAGAAAAGGCTTTTCTGAAACATGTGGTCCACATTATTTTGCAGCAAAGTATTCCTCAAACCCTGATGTGAGCTCAGCAGCCTCACCGTGTGTGCAGTTCAGCCTGACAAATGCTCATTTTCCGTCGGCAGAAGGATAACGTTATGTACCGCATATGCACGTTGGCAGAACAGCAGCACTGCCTGCTCCCATCCCCTTTCCATGCCAATACTGCAGGCAGAACTTCAGAGACATGAGTTCTCTCAGTTTATAAATGGGCGGGCTGCATTGCCAAAGCCGCTGTCTGGTGGACTGGATGATGTTCCTCTGCAAGTGACTGACCTGAGGGATGCTCCTTGTGCCCAAGCTGCCCACCTTTTGCCACCAAGCTTGTCACTGGTTCTGCATGTGTTCAGACTGCTGTGGGATTCAGGCGCCCTTCAGCCATGGGCACCCGTGCCTTCTGGCTGCAGCTGGCAGTCAGGCAAGCATATCATTGCTCCTCGCTTTAAAAATACGGTGAATCATTCATTTCAGCCTGTTATGTTCCCAATTTGTCAGTCAAGTCTGCCTGTTTCCCTTTGACAGGTTCTCAGCGCTGAGCTGTGTTTGTGATATGTTTGGGTTCAGGAACTCTGCAGGCTGTGCTCATGTTATGGGCTACGGGACTGCACGAGCACCCAGCAGTTCTCCCCCAAAGACTGGACATGTGCTTAGGAAACCGGTCACTGGAGAGATTCCCAACAGGCTGCAGCAGCGATGTGGGTGATCAGCAGCAGAGGCAGCTGCCAGCTGATGGGCAGGATTCAGTGTGACGCTGTCTCAGTCTGTCGTCACTGCAAGCCCCGTGGGCGGCAGGCAGCGTGCCTTGGAACTCCCTTTCCTTGCAGCAAGAAGAATAGCTAATTTAACTAAATGCAGTTAAATGTGGGTTTGCTGGGGTGGCATAGTAGAGGTGTTGGGATGTCTCATCACTGGCTGTGATGGCAGGTGATTTTGTGTCTGAAGTGGGGATACCTAGCATAGGTGTGGGGTCCCCACCTTGCTTCAGTTAGGCTGGGACAGCAGTGTGTCGTGTAACTGGTACGTTACTGCACAAGGCTGATCTCTCTGCAGATCTGGTCAGGGATGCTTGAGAAAAATAAATAATTCTATATGTGGAGAAGGGCTGCTGGATTCTTCAGGTAGATGGAGAAGGTTAGAAGGACACAATCCAGAGGGGCCATTATTATAAATTGGTTAAGAGAAAATTCAGGAGGAGTGAGAGTTGCTGAAGTTTTGAGGCAGAGGTGGACCAAAGACAGAGGGATTAAAATGGCAATAAATAAAATGAGGCTCAGAATAATAATGTTTCTGGCCATGCAAATGTGTGCTGAGAGCATAAGGCAATTGTGAGGAGCCATCACGTGTCAGTGGGGCACTTGTGTGACAGAAGTGTTATGGCCTTACCTTACAGCCTCTTATGGTCCCTTCTATAACAGGCTAAGTGTGGGAATCCAAAGGAAAGAGCAAACACCAACTTCAGCCTTACCTCTGTTTATTGCACCTCTGCAAGCAGTTGGCTGCCTGATTTCTTGTAGCGTTTGTGGCTAAGTTTTGTTTGTTGAGAAGGGAGCAGGAAGATGGGCAGCCCTGGCTGTGAGTGATATCTCCTGGCTCTCAGGGCTGCCAGTGACAGCGGGATTTTGGCTGGAGGAACAGTTTTCTATTTGTCTTGAGGCTCTGGGAGATGATGGGGATGATCCTGCTCACTTGCTGTTGCACAGAGCTTCCTCCCACGCTTGTGCAGGCCTTCCTGGGTTCTTCACCAAGAGCAACAGGGTTTCTGCAGCAAAAATGGCTGTCAGCTGAAGTGCCTGCCAGCATCACTCTCTGTTGATAGCTAATTCAGGGACAAAAAAGATAGCAGACCTGTTTATGTTCTGAGCTCTGCAACAATCACTTGATGAAGCCAGTGGTAGCCCCTACAAAAAAAAAAACAAAGAGACCAAAATTAGAAACAGACAGAGATGCCGGAGCAGTTGGGCTGTGCTCCAACATCTGGAGAGTGCTTCGTGCCTACGTAGCCGGACAGGGCTGCAGCACCAGGCAGCTCCAAGCTTTGGGGTGGGGAAGAAGAAAAGCTTCTATGCCTGCTTATGGCCTTAAATGATTTTTTTTTTATCATTGTTTACAGTGGGGGCATGATGGGAGAAAGCACAGAAATGTGTCTCTGGTTTCTGGCTGGGCAGAGAGACAGGACATCGTGCCTGCTCACTCTTTGGCTAAGGAAAACTGCTGGTGAAGAACTGATGGGGTCTGGCAGCTGCAGAGGTGCTAGTGGGTGAAGGGCTGCCTTGCTCGGTGTTTGCACAGCTTACAGCAGCAGGGACATTGTGCAAAGGAGCTGGGAGGCTGGGGAATGTGGCAATTCTCTAGGCATTTGAAGAACCTGCAGTTACATCTAGAGCTGATGGTGGAAACCAAGTGTATAGGAAAGGGAACTTGTGCAAACACTTCACCTTTCTGAGCAAACTGCAGATGCTTTATTTAAATTGCATTGAATTATTTATCTGGACATGCAATGTTTAAAACAAAACAAAAAATCAAGTACTCAATCTATATGCTTTTAAAGTGATGTTTGGCAGGTTCTTGTTTTGGTAGTTTATCCTCTACGTTATGCTTATCATTTGTACTTTTTCACGTACAAAATATTTCAACAAAGTACTGTTTGGTAGCGTAAGAGGTCATGCAGATGGATGCCTTGATATGGGATACGACGATGAAATCACTGTCTACAACCCCCAGAGACCTGACAAGGACTCGTGATGCTGAGTTAGAATTCAAGAGGTGAAAGCCATGTTCAGAGCTAAGGAAATAATATGCCTTGGAAAAGAAATGACTAATCTGAGGTTGCAGGCAGGATGCAGAAAATTATGTCTCTGCCTACAGGCAAGGTATTTCTCTAGCTGCTTATTGAAAAGGCCAATTTTGGTAGGAAAATTATTCCTACTTTGTTGCTAATACCACTACTTCCAGAGTGCTGATGCTAAAAAGATACAGCAGACAACAGTACCCATCATAACAGGAAATGTGAAAATCTTAGAACTGGTGCAAAGGCACCCATTCTTCAACCCTAGGACTGTAATCACCAAACAAAGCCATTAGTGGCTGCTTCTAGACAAGATCTCAGAGTAAGGGTGGCAACAATTACATAGATTTGCTGTGCAGCTGTCAGCAGCAGTTTCCGTTTTCAGCCATACTATGCAGCTAATTATACATTCTATCATCTGCTTTTATTCATTTTTTAGTGTTAAAATTCTTTTTGTTCAATGGACACGTTCAGTACATTCATAACCTGAGCCAACTGTCTCCATCAAGAAGAAAACTCTCCCAGCTGTCACACATTGCTGTTTCTAATCAAGTCAAGCCATGAGTTCTGGGGCCCTTTTGAATAAAGCTGTGTAAAACACATTCTTCCCTCCTACTGTCTGGTATGTGCACTAGACTGTTTTTTTTAAGCTACATTCTTGGAGATATTGGCAAGCATGCTGTGCCTCTAACAGGCACTCTTAAAATGTGAGTATAACAAGCTTCCAAATTTCACAGTTAGCCTCAGCAGATTTACATGCGAGTGTAATGAGAGAGCACAAAACTCCAGGTTAGCATCAGGTTTCCTGTGAGGAAAGCCTGTGGGGAGATTTTTTCAAAACAAGCTCTCTTGGCACTTTAAAGTTCCATTTGCTTTAGATATATGGGAAGAAATGGTCAGTCTACAGATGCAGAGATTCCTGGAGCTCCCCTGCACCTTTTTCAGAAGTTATCCCAAGTGATGTGGGATCATCTGTAGGATTGGGTAACACTTAGCATAGTTCTGGCATAGTTCTGGCATCTGGGGCTAACATTTGTGTGAAACGGAGTGGTTAGAAGATGATCCTGTTAAGAGCTTTCTTGAATCCTTTTCATATTTGCCTAAAGGGCTGGAGAATGAAGGACCTCTGGAACTCAAGTTCTGGTGTGCAGATGCAGAGCAAGCGCAGTTATTTTATTTTCTTGGAGCTTGAAGATGGTTGATGTGGTTGCCTGCACAGAGGTATGGTCATCGTGGATGACCTCTAAACATCTCTTGGAGCACTTGTATATAAGAAGAGAAATTAGCACCCATCTGAGCAGTAAGACAATCAAGCACTTTTAAATATGAAATTTCAGTGTGGATAGAAATGGATTTCTTGTAATAATGGGAACAGGTATTAGAGTGCCAAATCTATTTGTTAGTTGTAACTGTTCAATTTACAGCTAGGTTATAAATCTGGAAAATATTTTTGCTAGTACCCTGTCTAGAGTTTTGTGTTGAGGACTATATTCTGTTAAACAATACCGAAGTGACTGAGGAGAAGTTGTAAAATGAAATTTCCATTGTGGGATATGTGAAGGAGAAGCCAAAACAGAAAAATGCAGCAGACGGCATTATGCTAGCCACTAACAAATGCAGATATGTTAAAGCTGAAGGCTCAAATGCCTTCAAAACCACAAGTAATAATTCAGAAATAATTCAGAACCATAAGTAGCTTTTTTAGAAAATTGTACTTCTACCCATGTATTTTAAGCCACAAAATATTAATTTGCTGGATAGGTCATAGCAATTGCACTGGTAACAATTAAGAGATCAATCTACCACAAGTTCTGCAAAATGTATGATTTTTTTTTTTTTTAAACTGTGTTATGCCAGTTGTGCAAATACAGACTATTCACCATTTCACCATCACTGGTCTTTTGAGGAATGTCACTAAAAATCTCTGTAGGTTTCTTAAATACCCTGTGGAGCGCAGATGTTTTCCATATATCATTGCCAAGGTGCAGGACTGTGCTGCTTAAATTGTGACTGCCACATACCGAAATGTTAGTGTTAGACTTCCTAAATGCATTACCAGTGACAAGGATACTGTAAATTCTCATCAACATTGTGAAAAGCACAACAGAGCATGATATATACTATGACAAAGTATAGCAGGGGTTAAAGCTTTTGGCTCCACAAATTTGTTTATATATTAGCAGTCTGATGTTGTTTCAGCTTCTCAGAGATTACTGAATCAAATGCAGAGCTACAGAACAAGTGTGTGTTTGTCCAATGCAGATGTGTTTTGTATATGATTGCTCAGCCACCTGTGGCTATCTCAAGGACAGATTAGCCGTAAGAGCATCTTGAAGTTCTCCTTCATCCCCACTTGGCCCATGGAGATGCATCACAGCCTGTGAGAGCACATCTGCAGGACACCAGGGTCAGGCTCTGCATTGAAGAAATCCCACGTGAGGACAAAGGAATAGATGGGAACAGGGATGGGCAAAGGCAGATGCTTCAGAGCAGAAAGGGACTGCAGGAACATGTCTGAAGATTTTGGGGGTAAGGTAAGATGGGCCACTGGGTTACTAACATGTTTTTCCTGCTCTAGTCACAGGTACCAAACCAAAGATGTCCTGGACAAGAAAGATTCTACTCATCCTGGGATTCCTCTCTACTTTGGCTGCAATTGCTTTAATTACTGTAGCAGTGACCCAAAACCAGCCACTTCCAAAGAATACTAAGGTATTACGAGCTGGAGCTTTTATAGGAAAACAAGCCAAGTGGAGGTTTAGGTGTGCATGGGCTCTGGGACATGTTGCTGTCCTTCCTGGGTCTGTCTAATCTCTCCTGTCTCCACTCACCTCAGGTACCTCCTAGTACAATTTCCTGGTAGGAAACAATGTGACTTCACAGGGGATCATCTCCTAAGTAGTCATTCCCAGTTTTGCTGCTTGTCTGCTCTCATTCCCTTTGATGGCAGCTTTGAACTGAAGCTCTGCTGAGAAAAGCAATGATGTGGCATGTGGCACAGTTGCCAGATTCACAGTACATTATTTCTGGTCCCCTGTGCATGAAGACCAGCATGTGCTGTGTCCAACCCTGGCTCCGATGCGATGACAGAATCTGTTTTGTCTGCAGTATGGGATTGTGCTGGACGCAGGGTCATCCCACACTAACCTGTACGTGTACGAGTGGCCAGCAGAGAAGGAGAATGACACGGGGGTGGTGCAGCAGGTGGAGGTGTGCAAAGTCGACGGTAAGAGGAGGAAGGGAAGGGTGGGGGAGAAGAAATTTGGAGGAAGGGGACAACAGTGATTGTTATCTTAACATATGGGCTCTAATGTATATCCCACTGCTTCCCGCTGAAAACTGAATGTGCCTTACCTTACTGAGAGGAAAGTTGGGTACATTTTCCTTTTGTTTGGGGATGTACAGAATTAAATGCTTTTTGGAAAGAGCCTAATCCAGGAATGTACTTAATAACAAAATTTAATTTCTGCATGCATCTCTGCTGAAGTGGTGCTAAACATCAGCAAGAGGGGAGGGCAGGATTTTATCTCATTTTAAAGGCTTCTGCATAAGCTGGGCTCGCGTGGCAAGGTTGCTCAACTTATGCATGTCATTGTTTACTTTTTATAATATTGAACTGCTGTGTAAATAGCAATTTTATGATTTAGTAAGGCATTAAAGAAAGCCCAAAGGATACATGTAATGAAGAACAGAAGAGAGGTGGTGTCAGCCTGCCCTGGGCCATTTCACCCTGGCCACAGCACTGGGGAGCGCCCTGCTGTCACCAGGCTGTGAGAGCTGTTGCAGCATGCACACAACATGCAAACAGATCACATTTTCCCCAGGAAGGCCCAGTGTAGCAAAGGGTCAGGCATCTTCAGGCTCCTGAAGGCTCCATGACCTACAGCCAGGCAGGAGCAGAGATAAGCCTGGAGTTTTCTGGGCTGTGCCAAGCAAGTCCCATGTCTCACCACAGCCCCCATCTCTGGCTCATGGCCTGCTCCATGCAGAACGGAGGCAGGTGCCCAGTGCTGCAGCCATTCCTGCATGTATTGGGCTTCCCCTTGGCTCCTGGCTCCTTTTGTAGGGCCCTGGCTGGCCCAGAAGATTGCTGTATGTCAGAGCTTTGGTCAGAGAAAGGACTGGTGCTGGAGGGTTTCCAAAACTCAAATGGGGACGTTGAACCTGATGTTGCCACAAGTGATAAGGATGTGGTTTAGCATGCAGGGCTCATGGCAGCCCTCTGGGTTTATGCTTGGAGTTTGTACAATGAATTCTCCCCATTCCTTGCAGGCCCTGGGATCTCAGGTTACTCCCGTGACACGGAGAATGCAGGCCACTCTCTGGTGCAGTGTCTCCAACAAGCACAAGGTGTGATTCCCTCAAAGCAGCACCAGGAGACCCCCGTCTACCTCGGAGCAACTGCTGGCATGCGGCTCCTCAGGTACTGCAGGGCTCGCCCCCTTCCTGTGCACCTCGGGCCATCGTGGATGCTTGCTGGGGGCCTCTGGGATGAAGTCCTTGGGAATGCCACCAGTTCACGTTTTTGCCCAGATACCCCCTGCTGCTGCTGGCCTCTCTGGGCACGTGGAGAGGATGCTCAGACATCCCCCACAACCTAATAGTTATTAAGTTTCACTCCAGATTTTTGTACCCAGTCATGTTGTCACTCCTCACATGAGTCATGTTGTAACTCCTCACATACCTTGACTCTGCATGAGACTAAGTCAAGCTGAGGTAACTTTATAATCAGATCTCCTTCTTTAATTCAAATTTGTGATTTTCCTGGGGGGTGCCCTGGACCCTGGCTGGGGCTAGGAGCTAATCTCATATGTATTGCCTGGGGAAACTCAGGGTATGGGAGGTTATAGAGTTCTGTGATGGTAGAGTGAGAATCTCCCTGATGAATCCGCACCAGGACATCTGCAGAGCTCTGCTCTCTGCTCCAGGCCCTGCTCTCAGCTGTGGGGTCTGTAAGTGTCAGACTTGGTGGCAGCTGTGTGACAGAGAGGGAAATGGCCAGTTACAACTGGATGTACCCATATGAGGGACTGTTAGGTCATAACTGATGCTTTTGCGGGGGATTTGTAGTCTGCTTGCTCAGAGTAAAGCCCATAGACTGCAGAGGACTGTCAGACAGAGTCACTCCATCCTTTCTTCTATTCATCCAGCTTGGAGAATAAAAATGCAGCTGACAAAGTCTTGTCATCAGTAGAGAAGACGCTACGGTCAGCTCCTTTCAACTTCCAGGGTGCCAGAATCATCAGCGGTCAGGAAGAAGGAGCCTATGGATGGATCACCATTAACTACCTGCTGGGTAATTTCAAGCAGGTATTGTATCAATGGCAAGTCTGTGTTTGAATCATCAGCTGGCAGCACGTCATAAATTGTGCCTTGCGGGAGGGTATTGTAGGCACAAACTTTCAGGATGCTGCATATCTTGCCTTAGCTGTTACTGAGACAGGCTTACAGCACTGAAATAAGTAATCAACATATTCAATAACTTCTCTTGGGTACAGCAGCGTCCTCACTTGCTGATCTGACATACTTCTGTGCCTGGGTGAATACCTGTGAAGTACTGCTATAACTTTTCAGTTTTCAACTATCAAGCTTATAAATCATCTGGGCACTGAAACAGTAAACTGACTGTTTTTTCACATAACAGTTGTGTTATATTGCATATTCTTAGTCCTCAGACATGATCCATCTTCTGCTTTTCTGAGCCTACATCTTGTTCTTGTGTCTTGTTTCAGCTCTAATCTCGTGCCCTCCTTCCTTTTCTATGTTTGGTGCTTCTGTTACTCTCCTCCTAAGTCTTTCTCTTTTTGCTCCCAAATATATCATCTGTATGCCTGATGTATGTGTCTTTGACTTTTTTTTTTATAAAGTCTGGCTGGACAAAATTTCTACATTCACTGAAATCTGTAAGTGAGACATCGGGAGCATTAGACCTTGGAGGAGCTTCAACACAGATTACTTTTGTACCAGATGAAAGCCCTTCTGAGTCCCCAGAGAACCTGCTGTATTTCCGCCTCTATGGCAAAGATTACCGAGTGTACACGCACAGCTTCCTCTGCTATGGGAAGGACCAGGCTCTGCAACAGAAACTGGCCAGGGACCTACAGGCAAGTGCATCTGTGGTTGCAGGTGGAGGTCCTGGGCCCTTCCAGCTTTGACATGCTGCTGCTGTGAATCTTGCTGTGTTCCAGATAAATGTCTCATCCCTTAGCCTGGATCTGGGAAATGTCATTGTCCTCTGTAAAGACAAAACAGGTGTTCAGAGAGATGACAGCCAACGATTTCAACGGTACTACCAATATTGAGGTGCCTTGATTTGTTGGCATAGTATCACAGGAGTACTGTGCTTAACTGAAAAACTTGGGGGATGGCATTTTGCCATCTCTGAGAATCCCAAACCAACAGCAACTTCACAAAACATGGATGAAAGTAGTTTGCTCAAGGTCATACAGTGAGGTCGTAACAGAGCAAGAAGCAGTATCCACATCTCCCATATTACAACTAATGCCTTAATCCCACTTCTGTGGTTTAACTCAGCCAGCAGCTAAACACCACACAGCCATTCACTCACCCTCCTCCCTCTGTCTCTGGGAGGGGGGAGAGAAACGGGAAAGTGAAGCCTGTGAGTTGAGATAAAGACAGTTTATTAAGATAGAAAATAATAACAATAATAATTATTGTGTACAAAACAAGTGATGCACAATGTAATCGCTCACCACCTGCTGACCTATGCCCAGTCTACCCCCAAGCAGCTGGCTCCCCCACCCCAGCTAGCCACCCCTATATATTGTTTAGCATGATGTCAGATGGTATGGAATACCCCTTTGGCCAGTTTGGGTCAGCTGTCCTGGGTCTGTCCACTCCCAGCTCTTGCTGCACCCCTAGCCTGCCTGCTGGCAGGACAGCACGAGGAGCCAAAAAGTCCTTGGCTTGGTGTAAGCACTGCTGTGTGACAATTAAAACATCAGCATGTTATCAGCACTCTTCTCATCCTAATCCAAAACATAGCACCCCACCAGCTACTAGGAGGAAAATTAACTCTGTCCTAACTGAAAACAGGACACCCATCCTCACCATTTTGCCCTGATGTCTGTTTATCTTGGTGTTATGTACCATGAGAAGTGCCTTGTGGGCAGCCTTTCTTGTGGCTCTTTCCCAGTGTGTTACTGTGGAGTGAAATGTAACTGTTTGGATTGATCTTTCTTTCAGAGCACAGAGAGCAGCAGCATCCTTGATCCATGCTTTCACCAAGGGTATCAGAGAACTATAAATATCAGTGACCTCTTCAAAAACCCTTGTACTTCAGTCGAGAAAAAGGAATTTCCTTTCAGCCAGCTGTACGTTGCAGGAGAGGGGAATTATGAAAAGTGCCGAAAAAGCATCCAGAATCTCTTTAACAAAACCAGCTGTCCTTACTCCAGCTGCTCCTTCAATGGGATATACCTACCTCCATTACAGGGGGACTTTGGGGTAAATCTTTGCATTCTTTAACTTTCTATAACCCAGAACTTTGGAAGAGCAGAAACTCAGAATAATACTAAAGTATGTTATCTATGACTGGGACAGGAATTCATTTACAAGATGACTTTTTGGACACAAAACTAAAAGTCTTGTGCTTGCTGGGAGGACATCAAATGTAAGAGCTGCTGTAGTAGATATTGGCCTATCAGCCAGTGGTGCTCCATTTACTGATTCATTCTTTAAGCAGTGCCCCCCGATGGCCAGCACCAGGGACAGGAGGGCTTGATGCAGGCTCCTGCAAACCCTGTTTCCTGAGATTTTTAAAAAAGTGGCACCAGATCAGAAATTGACACAGAACTGTGTGAGCATTACTGAAACTGGACAACTCACCTATCTGCTTCCCAGATGTGATGGGGCAGCAGTGCACACTGAACACGTGTGACACCATTACACCAAAGAGCAGTTCTAGAGCTGCAGGTCTGCAGACAATATGAGTGACGTTGCTCTTGAAAATATATCTGCTTTTGTAATAGTGACGTTGTTTCTTGTACTTCTCTAAATAAAGCTGTTTTCTTTTGTGGGATTCATGTTGTCCTGATCAAGTTAAAATATTCTCTCTCCTCCAGGCTTTTTCTGCTTTCTACTTCGTGATGAACTTCTTGAACCTGACAAACGAAAACCCCTTTGCCCTGGACAAAGTGGCCAGCGCTGTTCAGAGCTTCTGCGCCCGGCCTTGGCACGAGGTGAGCAGCACTGCCGCTCTGCAGCAGGGCAGACAGTTCAGGTACCTGAGCTGCTCGTGCTCTGCTGTAGGATAAATGTCTGGGGGTAATTTCCAAGGGAAGTGTGGGAATGTTCTCCCCAGCACCTGCACTGAATGCTCAGGTGCAAGCTGCAGCTGTGGGAAGCTGGTTTTGGCAGCCTGGTGACTTCTCCCTCCTTCCCTCCCTAGGTAAAGCAAGCATATCACCAAATAAAAGAGAAGTACCTGAGTGAATATTGCTTCTCTGGGGCCTACATCCTCTCTCTCCTAGAAAATGGCTATGAATTCACTAAAGAGAACTGGCAAAGGATCCACTTCCTTGGAAAGGTAGGGTTTGTGGTGGGGAGGGCTCTGTGCTGCTGAGTGATTGCCCCCTCTGCAATACAGCCTGGCCCATCTGCTGTAGGGGGTGCTGCCTCCCCAGCAGGGGTGCACACTGCCCTTGCACCTTCCAGTCCTGATTCTGCTCCTCTCCTGTTCCAGATCGGCAGCAGCGATGCAGGCTGGACCCTGGGCTACATGCTGAACCTGACCAACATGATCCCCGCGGAGGAGCCCGCTGCACCACCTCTTTCCCACGGCAGCTACGTGGGGCTGATGGTGCTGTGCTCCCTTGTGCTGGTATCTGTGCTCGTGCTTGCCTGGCTTCTCTTCCACAAGCCCAAGTGCCTGCAGAAGGGGATTGTTTAGGAAGAGCCATGGAGGGAGAGGGGCCGTGTCACCCCAGCCGCTCAGGGCCAGGAGCCTGCTGCAGGGCAGGCTGTACCACAGAGCCCTTCTTGCTGAAGCTACTGACTGTGTACAACAAGGGCATTTATCTCTTTTGACTCTCACTTGCACTGACAAACGTCGGGGCATCAGGCTCGCCACCTCCCTCTGCCAAGGACTGACAAGCAGGTGTCCCCTTCTTGAATGGGTTGTACTTCTCGTTCACTGAAACTCTGCTGCTTGTTGTTTTTTTGCCTTGTGCACAGCATTATGAAGAGAAAAGCAGCAGCAATCTTTGGGAGCCGGTGCTCCTGCAAGGGTTATCTCAGGGTCCTACATGCCACTGAGCTCTTGGGAGTGCTCACACACAGGGTGATCTGGCTCCTCCTTTGCTGAAGCTGTTCCAAGCCCTTCCAGCAGGGAAACTGCACCAGCACACCTCTGCTGGGTATGGTCACCTGTAGCCCGCTGGTCCCCAAGGGCTGGCCACGCTCCCACATGTCACTCTGGAACAAGAAGGGATGAGGATGAAGAAACTGAACGTGCTGGCAGTCATCAGTCTTTAGCTGGGCTCTGGGAGCAACCTGTTCCTTTCACAGGTGGCAAGAAGCCTCTTTCCCACGTCTTCCTGATGTTGTTGCTGGACCAAAGCTGGCTCACTCTTACGCTGAGCCGTTCCCATGTCCCTAGGGTGACTGTGCATCGAGATGTGAGTTCCCAGACAGGCATTGCTATTTTTTTGTGGGAAGAGCTCACATTGGCCACAGATCCTTGACCAGTAGTGAGCACTTATGCCTGCAGGGACTCTGTTCTGATTAGCATGCCTACAGGTAGATATCCACTAAAGCAATCCAGTGTCACTGTGCTGATCACACAGCAGTCTCTGACCCAGGGAAAAAGTTTATTGGGACATGTTCCTTTATAAAAAGACAGCTGGCAGCAGTTAGCCAGCATGGGCACACAAAGATAGAGCCACTCTTTCCATCAGCAAAATCAGTGAAAATTTGCTTTTCCTTCCCTCATGAGCTAGACTTATCCCAAGACCATAAGACCCAGGGGCTGCAAGTGCACATACCGCAGCCCATCTTTAGCATGCAGCTAGGGGGGTGCCACTGATCAGAATTATGAATCTTTCTTCTATTTCCCATTTCTTGGTCATAAAAGAGAGGTAAGTCAAAAATCCATTTTTATAACACTTGGAAACCACTGGTGCCTGTTTACCTCCCATGAAATCTCAGAAATCTCTTCTAATTACACGTATGTGCTGAAGACAAAAAGCAGGTATTGCAGGGAGAAAGGCATGGCACACAGACACCTTCATGTGTTTCCCTGAGCAAAGATGCAAAAGGTATAGGGGAGAATGTGCAACCTGGATGAAGCCTTCTCTTTTGGGCATGCACAGACTTAGAGCTCAGGGCTTTCATGCTCTCCCTGCTTGTACTTCTGCCCAGTGCAGGCTGGAAAATGTCTCCAGGTTATTTCTACTTCATGCCTGGAAGTAGGAACCATAACATTGAAGGACCTAAAGGTAAGGGGAAAATCTATCCTGTCTTATGGTAAGATGTTTGAGCAGTTCGCTGTTCTTCCAAAAATCTGTCTTATTTTTACTCTGAATTAGCTGGCTTCAACTTCTTATGAATCTTGATCTGCTCATTTCAGAAAGACTGAATAACTCTGCTATCAAAATCCCTTTTTCTTTGTTGGTGCTTGCAAGTCGTCATTGTATCACATTAAATAGATTGACCTTCAATCTGTGAAGTGCTTTGTCGTGGCCTCACTTGTAGCTCTTGAGTCAACTTTGAATTTTTTTTACATCTTTCTGAAATTTGGACACCAAAGCAAGTGGTAGTAGACACCCTAATAGTGTATATAAAAGTAATACCCTCTGTTGCTGATCTACACTCTTTTTTTCCTATTCATATATCTCAGGGTCAGATCTGTTCTCTGAAGAGAAGGTTTTATAAGGGACTACTTTGTTCAGTTTAACTATTGCATCTTGGCCTTTTTCCCCCATCGTGGCAAAAATGGCGGTGAAAAGGCATCAGAATGGCCACTGTCTTAGAGCATACATCACTGTTTCTTGTCATGTGATACTTTGCCTTCCACCGTGGCTCTGTTGAAGTGCATACCATTCTAAGAACATTTCCCCAAGCAAGTGGTCCAGGTCAACCCACAAATGACATTTCCCCACACTTTGTTCATTTGCCAGTTTATTTTGTCTGGAAATACACTGAAATGTGGGGATTCATCTAGAGACAGTCTTTCTTCTGATCTTTTCAGCAAAGATGCATAGATAAGAGTTTAACAGTAAGTTTTGATCATGGAAGCAATGTAGGAGACTTCATGGCAGCAGCCCTGGCAGCTGGCTGTTCTTAGGTTTGTCTGGGATGCTGGAACTGGCAGATCCATCAGGAAGTTTCTGAAACTGATGTGGAAACTGGAGTGTAGTGAATATCTGTGTTAGTCTGGTCCTTGCTAAGGTTTTATGCCAAAGGAAAAGAGGTAGGATACAGAACTTGGGTGAAGAGTTTTAGCAACACTTTATATCTTTACTGCAAGTACTGTGTCCTGTTTACAAAACAAAATAAACAAAATGCAAATGTATTTTGAGTGCAACCCAAAGGCCCCAAATTGAGAAAAAATACAAGACATAAGTTCCATTATTTTTCAACCTTATGATTTTTAGATCACAATTATGAAACGATCTCCAGAATTAGAATTGCTGGGGAGATATCAGACATACCACTTAAAAATCAGTTAAGCAAGCTGAGGTTCCAGGAATGGGTTGACTGAAGGTATCCTACTATGGCAAGACCCTTTCGTATCACTAGCTGGAGTTGAACCTTCCCAGCAAAGATTTTCCTTCCCCACCATATTCTCTGCCATTGCAGGACTTCATTTTTGGGGACTGCCCAAAATCATGGGTTGGAGTTCAATTTTAGTGGATGTTCATGTGTTTACTTCTCTGCTGTGTCTGACCCAACTGCATTTGGCTCAAGTGTGTATTCCAGAGTCACCCAAGGCCAAAATCCACCATGAAGACTATGAAAGATAGTGGGGAGATATGTCAGATGGTAATAATGTGGTATCACTTCTCTTGTTAATGCAGTTGATCTGCCTCTCTGATAATTATCCGTGCCTTATTTATAATTTTAATAGAATGTCTTTAATTTCCAGCCCCTGGCTCCTGTCTGGTTTTGCTCTTCTAGGTTAAAACACCATGAGTTCTTGCAAATATTTACACGCTGCTCAGCTCTGCTGGGCTGCATCTATCTCAGACCCTGCTCTCTCCTGTCCCTGTGTTTTGTCACGGAGCCCTGAGAGGTGCTGCAGCAATCTGGGGTGGGTGTCCTGGGATGAGGTCTGACTTGGGCATGGGTGCTGACAGGTCCCCTTTTCGTAAGGTCCCATTGGGACTTACTCATTTAGCAGAGCACAGGAGCAGTCTGACCTCTCTGGGACTGATGACTTCCACGAGCTCTCTCCTGTTCACCCTTGGGCTGGGTCTGAGGCAGAACTATCAGTGAGACTGAGAGTTTGGGGGGAAAGAGAAAAACAGCAGCTCTTGCAGAGAGCAACCTGTCCCCACAACAGGCTCTAATGAGTACCCTCACTCCTCCCCAGCCCAGCTGGCTGTCCTCTCGGCACAGGCTCCAGCTGCTTTCTCCAGTCCTGCAGCAAAGCCCAGTAAAGCCAGCCAGCTTGCTGGAGGTCCCCTCTCGGAAGTGGGGACGTCACCTCTGCGGCAAGATGCTGACTTGCAGTGTTGGCGCTGCCTCAGGCTCCCCAGCCCTCTCCAAGAGCAGCTCCCAGCTGGACCCATGCCCCCTCATCATCCATCCCAGGATCCCGGCTGTTCCATGCCAGGGCAGGGGCCCTGCATCGCTCCTGGCTGCGGCCCAGAGCCTTGTGGCCTCTCAGGGCTGGGAGCCAGGCCAGGGTCAATAGTCCCTGTGCCCTGCCACCCAGGCCCTGTGCTTCCTTTCTCTGTCTCAGCCCTGCTGAAATGGATCTGTTTGTTTTGCTGCACACGCCAATCTCTGTATCCTTATCACAATAAAGACTTCTCAACCTGTGCCAGTGATGTTTTTGCGCTGTTTTCAAGATGATGGGATCTGCACAGCAGTGGAATGGGGCTTTTGGCATAAAAGATGGAAAAGGCCTGAGATGGGATTTTCTGCTGCCAGCTTCCCAGGGCCCTGGGTCAGAGCTGGAGTTGCTGTTGGATGGATGGGCAGTGCTCACTTCTGGCAAGGACAGACACCATGCCCATTTCTGGCTCTGGGCCTGTCCTAGGGTAGTCTGCCTCCCTGGAAATCTGCTAGTGCCCAAACCCCATCTTTCCTTGGCTTAGTTTTACCCTGACCTCCCCGAAGCAGCTTTGTCCTCCCGTGCCATGGGCTGCAGGCCTGCGTCCCTCTCTCCTGCACCAGGTCCCCTGGCTTTGTGCTGGCACTGCAGTCCCTAGAAAACAGGTGAAGCACATGAAGCCTACACATCATGCTGGGGCTGTGCAACTCTGCCTCTGTGTGCAGCCACAGCTGCAGCTCAGCCAAGGCAAACATACTTGTCACGGTTCATCATTTTTCTTTCAGCACACGCTCTCTCCAGTTTGCTCATTCTTACGTCTCTTAACTAGAACTTTCCTCACATTTTCCAGCCTTCCTCTGGTAACAAGATGGCCAGAATTAAAGCTAAGGCACCAGGTGGAGTCTTTACAGGGCTGGCTGCAGAGGGATGGGCTCCTGCGACCTGCAGGAGCCAAAGGGGGACGGGGCTGGAATTTGCATCCCTCTCACCACTGTGACACAGTTTGTGCAGTCCCTTCTCCTCCTGCTTGAAGGTCTCTCCGTCTTTGAACATCTGGGGAGGGGGGGTGGCGGTGGATGATTTATCCCAGATGTATTCGCTGCATTTTCCAGATTATGTCTTTGTTTACTTCCTGCGCTGTTCCTAAGAGCTAATGTCCTCCATTGTTTGTTTCTGCTTTCATCTGTGTCTTCTAACATGTCAGGATTTATTATTGGCTCAAAGTGTCATTAGCATGTTGTTTTCCTAGACTGCGATGAGGGCCACGCTAGCTCAGATCAGATGTGCAGCGCATCAGCATTGGTTCCAGCTGTGCAGTGGGTGACACTTGAGATGGATAGTTGGCGAAAGAGTGTGATCCCCCTCCAGCAGTCAGTGGCTTAGGAAACTTGTGATCAAGTGTTTGCATCTGGACTTGTACGATTAATAGCTGTGGATGCCCCTGTTCTCCATTAATTTCTATGATCCTCTTTTGCTCTCATCTATCATCTTTGGTGAGGTAATTTCATTGTGCATTGTTTGCAAAACGATTCCTGTTAGTTTGATTTAAACCTGCTGCCTGGTCATAGGCTGCCTCCATGCCTATGCCATGGATAACGCTGAGTAATTCTCCAGACTCAGTAGTGCATGAGATGCGTTCTCCACCCACCCCAAATCTTGCTCATGGCTCTTTTTTAGGACCTAGCATTCTGCCATTTCTTTTCATTGTTGTTTCTCACGTCAGTATCACTCTGTCTCCATTGGAAAGTGCACAGTTTTCCCATGTGTCCCTTGGCAGCACTGCAGCTCCAGCTCTGCCACTGCTGTCACAGGCCACTGAAAACAGCCTGGGAGGAGAAAGGGGAGAGGGAGGCAGCCCAAACATGGGGTTTGTGCGGGTTTACTACAGCCCTCCCTAATGCTTTCTGGATGTCAAGTAACAACAGCGAGCGCTGGAAAGCTGCCCACCCTTTCTGCATTGCCTGGCTTGCTGAAAGCTGCATAGCAGTGGCTCCGCAGGAACCCAGCAGCCCTGAGAGCAGCGATGTGAAGGAGGCAAGGGCATTCCCACCACTGCGTGGGCTGTCAGCCCTGCAAAACCCTACCAGACATGGCGTGTCATACAGCTGACGTTATCACTGCACACCCACCTGGCTGTGCAAGCTGCTGGAGCAGCCACTGCTAGAGGGCATGGGTGCTTTGTAGGCAAATGCAGTGCAGTGTTCCTTCCCCTCTGTATCTTCTTTACCTTGCTCCTAGGCTGCCCTTGCTCCACAGGGACAAGTGCACAAAATGCTGCTTACCCATCACTCAGTCAGGAACACGGCCTCTCTCTGCTCTGCCAGTGGCCCCAGGTGAATGAGCTGCTCTTAATTCCCACATGGGAGATTTCACCAGGATATCAATGTCCCATAGTGCAGCCAAGAGACCCCATATCCAAACAAGGACCCTCAAACCTCCCCTGACCTTGTAAACAAGGTCTATCTGTTCTTCTCACTGCTCCTCCTGGGAAATTGGGGCAGAAAGGTGGGCAGCAACCCAAGTGGATGTGGAGGACTGGAAGGACAGCAGTGGTGCCAGGCAGCACTGCTAGAGGATGCTTTGCTGGGGAAAGAGGTAGCTAAAGCAACCCTTGTCACAGAGGTTAGAGCCATGCAGTGGGGATGCAGGTGAAGGAATGGTAGCTGTTGAGAATGACCCTAAGTACCCTGAGAAGCCCATTGCTTCTGGAAGGGGAGGCGGCAGGAGGAGCTCCTTTCCAGGGTGGTCACTAGCCAGCATGGTGTTCTCGTGTCGGCAAAGGCAGCCTTTCTGCTGGCATGCCCAGCTGGGATGGCAAGCCCTTTGGCTGTCTGCTACAGCAGTGCTTGTGCTCTGTGTCAGAGATGCCCCACTAAACACCCTCGTCAGAGCAGCTAAGCTGCTGCTTTAGCCCCACGGGGTGAGGCTGCAAAGCAAGACTGCCCCTGTCCGTGGGCAGAGTTGCGGGACCCTTGGGTGATTGCAGCCCGCCAGGGCAAGCGTGGATGTGGCAGAGGCGGGGGGGAGGTGGGGGGGGGGGGGGGCGGAAATCAGCTTCATCCAAATCCATAGAGAGTCTGCATCTCTGCAAACAGACAAGAGGGCATTTTCGGCTGTCTGCAGCCTGTTGAGCTCTCTGCTGCTGCCCGCTGGGTGCTGGAGAGCGCTCAGCAGGCGGGCTTACACCTCCGAGCAGAGGGCTGCGCATCCGACAGCAGGCTCCGCGCCGCCCCCTGCTCCCCCTGCAACCTCCCAGCTGGGCTGCCAGGGTAGGAGGGCACGGGGGGGGGGGGGGGGTGCGATCCTGGCGTCATCCCAATTGTGCCGGGACGGCGGGGCCGCATCTCCCCCGCTTCCCCGGGAGATGGGGCAGGAGAGCAGCCGCGGGGACCCGGGGGAGCCCACCTTCGCCGGGCTGTCCCCCCACGCGGGGGACTCACCCCTCAACCTCCCGTGGGCACGGCGGCGGGAGGCGACCGGGGGAGCACCCCCCAGAAGAAGCGGCCCCGCGGGGCGCCCCCCGTCCGCTCCCTGCTGCTCTCCCCCCGCCGCTCCCCGCCCGCCTGTGCGCTTGGCAGCCCCGCCGCCCTCCGCAGCCAGTTTTCCAGCCCTGCTCTTCTTCTGCCGTGACAGCCAGGGGCGCCGGGGGCCTGTTTGCCGTCCGGTTAATGAGTGAGCCGCAGCGGGGAAACTTCCCCGACGGCAGCGGGCGGCCGGGGGGAGCATCCCTGCCCCCGCTCCCGCCGCCCCCCGCCCGCAGGTGCAGGGGGCTGGCACTCGGCGGGGGAACTGGAAAGAGCTGGTTCCAGCGTGCACTTTAGCTCCTGTCCGGGAGGGAGCCGGGGGCTCGGAGCGCCGCCGCTCGCCGCGGGACGATGGCGCGGGGGCTGCGGCCGCTGGCGGGGGCGCTGCTCGTGCTCGAGGTGGCGGCCGCCGTCAGCTTCGTCCACCACCGCTACGAGGAGATGGTGCAGGCCCTGTTCCGCGTGCAGAGCGAGTGTCCCTATGTCACCCGCGTCTACAGCATCGGCCGCAGTGTCGAGGGCCGGCACCTCTACGTGCTGGAGTTCAGCGACTACCCCGGCATCCACGAGCCCCGTGAGTACGGGGGGACGGGACGCGACGGGACGGGACGGGACAGGGCGGCCCCGGTGCTCTCCTGCCACGCGGCGCCGCGGGAACATGGGTGGGGGCTGTCCCCGTCTCACGCAGGACTCCCGGCGGTGCCGGGGGGCTCTGGCGGGGTCCCCGGGGGTGCGTTCCCGAAAGCTGCGAGCGCGCCAGAGCCCAGGCACGTACTTTGGACGGAGCCGTGGGTTTTAAACTAGGGCTGACGCAGGCGAGGTCGTCCCAGCACGCCAGTTTCTCCGCCACCCTCTCCTGCCCGAAGCCCAGCCTCGACCGGCAGGGAGAGGCGGCAGCCGCCCCCTGCCCTGCAGCAGCAGGCAGAACTGGGGGAGAACGGTCCGGCGCCCACTCCTCAGGGCTGCACAGCAGAGGTGGTGCTGAGCTCCTGCAGCTTGGGCAGGGTGCATGGAAAAGTCATAATCCTGTGGAAAACTGGTGGCAGTGCTGTAGGGGGGAACAGGACCTACTGCTGCACAGCCCTCCAGTGAAGCAGCCCCCGCAGATCCCATTGCAACCCCTCCTGCAGCCCAAAGCATCACTACCAGGAGTGCTGGGCAGCATGGTGAGAACCTTCCCACCATGACCGCCTCCGTGCCAGCACTGTACAGTGAAACCCACGCAGCACCGAGGAGGCCTTGGACACCTCCACAGCACATCAGGGGCTGATTCAAAGCAAGGAGTGAGCAAAGGGCACTGACAATGCTGTGCTGGGTTTTATATTGGCAGAACCACAGCAGAGCGGCTGGGAGGGCTGCAGGAGGTGACCAAGGTCTCCCTGCCCCAGGCAGAGACTTGGCTTAACCTGCTCCTAGTCCGTAGTGCAAGGAGCCCTGGCAGCGTGGTCTTGTGGCCCTGCTTCTTGAGTGCTTCCAGCTTGTAGCATGGGAATCTGGGGAATCTGAGGACTCCTGTGAAGGCCATGGAATGTAACTCCAAAAAACAAAGCCTTGAGTCAGCTGGCTTAAATGCAGGAATTAGGGCTTGTGTGTCCACGTGGATAAAGTTAAGGGGTCTGCGAATTGAAAAAGGCTGACAAATCCTGCCTCAGACTCAGACAAAACAGAGGAGGAGTCCCTGCTGAGACCTTCTTTTTAAAATGAAGGCTGCACATAACCCCAGGACATTTTTATAGATTTAATAACTGGATTACCTAATTAAGTCAGTTCTCATGTCTCCTGAAATCTAACCAGGTCAACACATACTGCCCACCTATGGCGTCCTTCACTAAGGCACGGCAATCCAAAGTCACAGGCAACAAAAAGGGAAAAGGAAAATCTGGTGCCAAAATTAGAATTGTTTTAGAGTCTGTCTTCAGCACATCTGGAAGCTTGGTTGGATTTTGGAATCAGCAGATACCCAGTGAGCAGGGCTGCGGTGTCTTTTGCCCCAGCATCATCATGGTCACTGGGTATCGCTGGTGGTGACTGAAAAACTCACAGTGAGTCCCGAGCTCTGCGAGTCCAACATGTGTAATGATGCCCTGTTTTGTCCCTACCCTGTCACATGAAAGGTGGGCTCCCTTTTTAGCTGGATTCTCCTGGTATCTCTCATTCTACTGATGTTGGTGCAGCCTGCAACTGGGTATTTATTCTTTGGCAAGTAACCGCTTTAAAAGCCTCTGGAGCAGGGAAAGCTTAACCCATCCCTCATGGGTACTGCCTCTCCTTCAGCAGAGCAGTGAGTCTCTGCGTGCAGAGTCTAAATCTCTAATTTTTGAAAAGCTAGGGGCAAGAGGCCTCGTTGCTCATTCCGGAGCTGCCCAAGAGGCAGATTGATCTGAATGCAGCTCAGCCACTCAGGGCTTCTCAGGGCTCCCTTTCCTGTCTCTGGAGCATGAGGAAGCCCCCAGCCATCCCCTCAGAGGCAGGTGAAGGGGAGGCAGAGGGGAAACCTCTGCTGCCTCCCACCCACATGGAGTCAGTAGGGACCCTGCCTTTCAGTGAAAGATCACAGCTCGCTAGGGCCCGGGATTGATTTTATCCTGTGGTGGAATGAAAAGCTCCTTAAGGCTTGCCAACCAGGAATGTGCCACAAGGGTGAGAGGTGCTGAGAGCAAACTGTGCAAGGCAGAGGCAGCAGAAAACAGCTTGTCCTCTCCTTCCCACCAACAGCCCCCCACGCCTCAGGGCTGGGGGCAGCAGCTCTCCTGCCACCACCCCCCAGTCCCTCTGTGCCACTTCCATTTCCCAAGGGAAAGGGCCATTTCTTGTCATTTACTGTGTGTCTCTTGGGCTTGCCATGGCTCCCTGTGGTGGGAAGGGGCTCCCCCAACCCCAGCCCCAGCTGATGGTGCCGCTGCTGTGTTGCTCTCTCCAGTGGAGCCGGAGTTCAAGTACGTCGGGAACATGCATGGGAATGAGGTGCTGGGCCGCGAGCTGCTGCTGCAGCTCTCCGAGTTCCTGTGCGAGGAGTACCGCCGGGGCAGCGAGCGCGTCACCCGCCTCCTCCACGACACGCGCATCCACATCATGCCCTCCATGAACCCCGACGGGTACGAAGTGGCTGCCAAGCAGGTATCAGGCAAGCGAGTGCCGCCTCCAGCCGGGTAGGGGCTGAAAGCCCTTCCTGACAGGGCTCCTGTGGGGTCCCCTTCACTGGGGCAGTGGGAAGGGGACATCTTTGTGGTGGGTAGTGGAGGATGCTTGCACACCAGCCTTGCCCTCTGTGCTACGACTCAAAGCCACCAAAGCACTGCTAGTATGGCCAGTCCCTGCTGCACTCACCCTATTCTTACCCACTCAATGCACCTTTGCCCCGCAGGGCCCGGACAGCATCGGGTACTTAACAGGGAGGAACAACGCCAACGGAGTGGACTTGAACCGCAACTTTCCTGACCTCAACACGTTCATGTACTACAGCGGGGACATTAGCGGGCCAAATCACCACATCCCGCTGCCTGACAACTGGAAGAGCCAGGTACCAGTCTGGGATGCTGTGAGTGGTGCAGCATCCTCCTACAGTGGTCCTTTTCTGCACGCAGAAAACCAACATGGGCCTGCCCTTTGTTCACCCCTTCTCCTCACAGGTGGAGCCAGAGACATTGGCTGTGATTCAGTGGATCAGCAGCTACAATTTCGTGCTGTCGGCCAACCTGCATGGTGGAGCGGTGGTGGCAAACTACCCCTATGACAAGTCTCAGGACCAGCGATTCAGGAGCCACAGGCGCACGGTCAACACACCCACCCCTGATGACAAGTTGTTCCAGAAGGTGAGGATGGGAAAGTATTGATACATCCTGCTGATCCTGCTAGGACTAGCTGAGCCTTTGATTTTTCTCCATTGTTCAAATGTCCCAGAAAACAGTGCCCTCAGTCACAGCTTCCATTAGGAACCTCAGAAATCAGCATGAGAATGAGCAAGTCTCTGTTAGAACAGCTAATGAGAAAAATGTCTGAGCTGGAGTCAGCCTTTCCAGGAAGCACGGGGCTTGCCAGGGCGCGCTGGGAGAGGGGCTGCACACAAAGCCAGACAGAGCCTGCAGCCTGGGGCAGAGGCTGGTGGTCCCCACACAGCCTTAGAAGTCAGACATGAAGTGAAGTAACTGTTTTTGTGCTGACAGAGTGAGATTATACCAGCATCTGAAGCATAACACAAGGTACAGAGTGTGCATTAGAAAATGCAAGAGCTGCTGTCTCTTAAATTTTGTCTTACACAAAGAACAGGCTTTGGATCCAGTGTCCCAATTTCGACCCTGCCTTCATATCTAAAAATAAACAGCAATCTTTGATAAAAGCAATAAATACAAAGATGCCCGAAACACAAGTTGCCCAAACTCTTTCCTAATAAAATTCCCCTGGTAGATGTGATATTTGCATCAGGGTTGACACCAGTTAGCTTTTGTCCTGTATTTACTCCTCCCTTTGGTGCCATTTGCTGGGCGAGGGGGCAGCAGGAGCAGGCCAGAAGCTGTCTGTGCCATCAGCAAGCTTCCAGCTTGCCACATTTCTGCTCTTCCTCCTGCTCTTTCACCTGCCTACATTTCTTAGAGGTCCTGGCCACCTTGGCTTGTATTTCACGGCGGTGAAAGGCAGGAGCTGTCTCCTGTGTGACTGCTGGCTGTGGTCTTTGCAGCTGGCCAAGACGTACTCATATGCCCATGGCTGGATGCACCGTGGCTGGAACTGTGGGGACTACTTCGCTGATGGCATCACGAACGGGGCGTCCTGGTACTCGCTCAGCAAAGGTAAGGGCTGGGCAGCACCTGCCACAGCAAGGCACTGAGCTGAAGAGAGGTGGAGGGATAGGTGAGACACTTAGGAAGGCTGTGACAATAGCAATTTTCTGATGGTTGTACCTCAGAGGGATGGAAGGGGAAATAGATCCCCTATGGTAACAAGCCCCCCTAAGCTTCCAAAAGTGGCGAGGGGAAGGATGTGGCTGGAGGAAAGAGCTGGGTGGCCATGAGGGAATGGTGCTACAAAAAAAGGGAGCAGGGCAGTTCTGGTGGAAGACAGACATGTGCCAGGACACCTGGGACATAGCAGCAGGGAGGGAAGGCACCTTTGGATTCCTCTGGCTATGCCTGTCTTCTTCCAGGCATGCAAGACTTCAATTACCTCTACACCAACTGCTTTGAAATCACCCTGGAGCTAAGCTGCAATAAGTTTCCCCCTGAGAAGGACCTGGAGCGGCAGTGGATGGCCAACCGGGAGGCGCTTGTTGCTTTCATTGAAGAGGTAAGGAGGTGGTCCTGGGACCTACACCCCTCTCCTGCAGGTCCCAGCAGGCCCCAGCCCTGATGGTAGGGGGCCAGTAGGCACTGGGAGCACTGGGGTAGGAGGGAGGGGGTCATGGACCTTGCTGGGTGCTTTGGAAGGGATGTTGGTGCGTTTTGGGGTGGCTGTTGTGTACTAGGGCTGGGGATAACCAGCACAGCCAGGGGTATGGGGAAAAGTGGTGGTGTCCCAAGAGCTCTCCCTTCCTCCAGCACCCAGAAATACCCTCCCGAGCAAAAGGAGGGCCTTAACCCAGCCAGCACTGTCTTCCTGCAGATTCACCAGGGCATCAAAGGGATGGTGACAGACGAGAACAACAACGGCATTGCAGGAGCAGTCATTTCTGTCCAGGGAATCAGCCATGATGTTACCTCTGGTGGGTCGCCAATCCCCTTGCATGGTGTCTGCCTGAGAGGCTGTCTGGGACTGTGGGAGGGGAATGAGGCCACAGTGAGTGTAGCCAGCATGTTTTGCTTCTGAAAAACGTTAGCTGTGAGAAATGAGCAGTGCACAGGGTAATGCTGCTGCCTGTGCCTGCTGGACCAGGGAGAAGGTGGGTTCACAGGCAGCCAGGCCAGGGTCTCAAGGGATGCAACTGTTGTCTAGGAAGTGAGAAAAAAATGAAGTGGATTTTCTGATTTCATCTACTGTAATGGTCTGTCTAAGTGTAGGTACACTGGCCACAGATCATGTCAGCTACTGTTTGAACAGACAGGGTAAAGCAGTAGCTAAGCAGCAATCCTCTAACATATAATCTATAGAAGGCAAGGCAAGGGGGATACAGTGTCACAGCATGCACCCATGCTGGGTGCTGTGGGGACAAAATGAAAAAATGGAAAGGGCTGAGGAACGAAAGAGGTGAGAACTGGAAAGCAAACCTTGTTGTGAGGGACTTCAGAGTCCTATGTTATCTGAGAGAGAGGAGAGAGTAGCCTTGTACATAAATGAAGAGTAGGTTGAGGGAATAATCTGCTCAAGTATCTAAGTGTCTACACAGAGCTCAAATAGCAAAGGACACAATGGCAGAACAAGATGAAAGGCTGGGAGTTCAAGCCAGACAAATTTAGATTGAGAATGAAGTGTCACTTTAGTTGATCTGTATTGTGGTGGTTTCTCATTTGCAGGCTGATTTTAACCTAATTTTCATAATCACCCTTCTCCAACCAGCCTGGTTGCAGAAAAAAAAAAGCCAATATTGCAGTTCTCCAGAGGTCAGACTGTGGAATTGTCAAAATTAACTTCTGGCCTTAGGTCTGTGACTTGGTGGCACTCTAAAAGTAAGAGTGGCACTCTTACTGCACCAGCCAGCTGCGAGGCCACGCTGGTGTCTCCATTCCAACATCCTGCTGGGCGCAGGATTGTCCCAGCACAGGCTCTGGTCGGTGATCACTCTCTCCATCTGACCCCCAATGACCTCCTAGGATGGAGATTTCTGTTGAAGTGTCTCACCCTAGTGGTGAAGCTGTGCTCCCTGATCCACCCTGACACCCCCAAGCTGCCATCCGCGGTCACTGCCCTGTGTACCAGGAGGAGTTTGGCTCTCCCATCCTTGTAGCTGTCCTTCAAGGAGCTGCAGGCTGTAACCAGATCCCCCTCCGCCTCTTCCCAGTCAGACTGAGCCCACCTAAGCCAAAATGTATAGGCTGCCTGTAACAATGACTCAGATTTGCAATACCCATGCAGTTCCATAGATGGGCATGTATTCAGATGCTCTAAGTAATCCCTAATGTGCTGCTCCCTCACTGTTGTCAGCCCCCTGTCCCCCTGTCCCTGCCCCAGCAGTACACAAAGTGCTCATGGGGCTTCCTTGTGCAGGAAGATTCAGGGGAGCGGCTAATCTGGTGAGAGATTAATATTCTGCTAGGAACACAGACATGGCAAAACTGAATATGACAGGCATTAAAAATGGTGTTATGCATAAGGAGTCAAACTGGAGCTGTGAATGCCCTTAGGTCTGCTTCTGTCTGACCAGCGAGTGCTCAGATTTGCACCCTCCCCATGAGGGCACAGCCAGCGCTGCTGCCCTGGCCCATTTCACTTAGTGTCTCCTGGCAGACCGACCTCTGCTCCGTGGTGCTAGTGAGACATCACATGCAGGCTTCCTGCGTGAATACAGCCTTGCAGCAGCCAGCAGATTTGGAAGGAAGGCCAAAAATTGTCTGGGTTTTGAAGGCTACACATCCTCAAGGAAGAACCCTCAGCAAGAGCTAGTGGAATATCTTTTACTCCACATCATATGTATCCTGAGTGCTTTCTCTTCTCATCTTATGTTCCAGGTGACATGGGGGATTATTTCCGGCTGCTGCTGCCTGGCACTTACATTGTCACAGCCTCTGCAGAGGGCTACCAGCCCCAGACAGTGACAACAACAGTGGGCCCAGCTGAACCTTCACTGGTGAGTCAGGCTGCGTAGTCACTAGGGTGCCTCAAAAAGTCTCCTGTGCCCCTCTGCCTCTTGGCTGTGGGGTGAGCCCCTGGCTGGCGCTGCTGCTGTTCGGCTCTCCCTCCAAACTCCACACTTTACAGGACGTGATGGTTTAGAGGCAGTGTCTGTTACCTGAAGCTGTGCTGTCCCCTTTGTTCTGTGGGTTTCGGTGCTCTGATGCCATCTGCATCATGCCTGGGACCAAAAACATCACCAGATGGGCAGCAAGAGGATGAGGGCTGCCCCTCTTTCTGCCAAGAGCTGCCATGGGGACCGGGTGCCAGCAAAGAACAGCCAAACACCTTTGGGAGATAAAGTGAAACCAGCTCCTACAATGCCCTTCTAAGTGTAGGCTGGACAACTCAAAATAGGTTATAAAAACAGTGGTTGGTCAGCCCTTGCCTTCTGAATGCAGCAGGACCTTGGGCACAGTCTTGGCTGAAGACTGGCAAGAACCCCCTGACTGCGGCATGCTGGCACACCATGTGCTTCTCTGCATGCACTAGTCAGGCCCTGCCTTAAATACACTGCGGTGGTTCTCCCACCCTCCATCTCCATCCCACCCTACCCAGCCTCTGAAGTTCTTCCAGTGCTGCCTTTTTCTCAAAATAGGAAACCTTCTAATTTCCAACCTAAATTTATTTATGGTCAGTTTATCCCTATTTGTTCTTATGCCAACACTATGCTTTAAATAGCTCCTCTTCTTCCCTGGTATTTATTCCCTGATGTATTTTTAGAGAGCTGTCGAGCCCAGTCCTAGCCTTTGTTTTGCTAGGTTAAGCACCCTGCTTTTTGGCTTTCCTTTGTAAGAGATTCTCCTTTCACCCTGTTGCTGTAGAGGACTGATTTGTTCCCTGAGGGTATGGTTTTGCAGATCTCCCCTCACAGCGGCCCACCTGTCCCCAGTTCCCTCTGCCCCTTCCCTGTTGTGACTGCATTTGTTTGCCTTGTTCCACTGCTACCTCACAGCCATTTGTTTGATCCTTTTTTTTTGTTGGATGGGTGTTTCTTTTGTGGATGTTTTTTTTGTTTTGTTTTGTTTTGTTTTTTGCCTGGATCTACTAGAGTCACTTGTTGCTGCAGGACTGATTAAGCAGGATTCAGCTAAAAAGATGCAGTTGAGAAGGTCTGTTTATCCTAATCATTCTGTGGATCAAACATTCACAGAGATGCGAAGCAAAGCTTTTTCTCTGTTCTCTGGTGAGAAAAGATGAAGAAAGATCAAAGCTCAGTCACTTGCCTTTCACAGCTCCTCTTCCAAATCATCCTACAACATTGCATTGCCACAAGAGTAACTCCCTGCATAAGAAATGTAGCCAATGGTTGGTACAGTATTTTCCACAGGGAAAAAAATATTTCCAGCTGATTTAAACGCTTTGTTCCCACTGTATCATAACACTGATTGGCAACGCTTGTCTTGGCCATGAGTTAGCTTAGAATACAATCAGACGGGGCAGGTCCTGCAGACCCCTGGAACCAGCAAGGAACAGTCACTGTGTTATGCGGTTGTTATTCTTTCTCCAGGTGCATTTCCAGCTCAAACAAGATGCGGTGAAGAAGCCCCCGGAACATAAAGTCTCAGGCACACGCACAAACAATAAAACCCTTCAGAAGAAGGTAGTGCCAAGAGCCACCCGCCGGGGGACCCAGAGATGAGGACAGCTCACTTGGCTGGGAGCTGAGGGAAGCCCTTTGTATGAGGCCTGGCTGAAGACTGCAGCCAGTGAACTTTCCAAAAGTCCAGCATGAAACTAGCCCAAATTATTAGGTTATTAAACAAGGAAGTATTTAATCCCTGAGCAAATCGTGAAGTCATTCACAGCAGAACGCGTCTGGGCTGCGGTCCCCCAGGCAGCGTGTCTGTAGCTGCGGAGCTGCCCTCCTGCCCTTGTTCCATCCAGGAGAGCTCTGCTCCCTGCACGCCCAGACTCAGCTGCTACTGCCCACATGAGACATTCACTGGTGCACAGCCGGGAGAATGAGTCCCAGCAGCAAGTGCTGCCCTCACAAGTGGGGCACATGAATCCTAGCGCTCATACTCTGGGTGCGAGCACCATGCTTCTCCCTCAGGTAAGGATGGTTGCTGCCTGTAGACCCTGAAGTTAGAGGAAGATCAGTTTAAAAGCAGTCGGTGATGTATATCCTATCCTATGCATATCACTGCAGTGCTGGGTTGTGGTGCTCCAAGGTCAGCTCCCAGCTAGTGATGTTACATCCATTTTGCTGTGCAGATGGGACTTCCTGGTAGCTCATTTGGATTATTTATAGTTAGACAGGCTGAAACGGTACACGCTGGCAAAAGAAATGGATTATCCTGTCTCCGTATGTCTTCAGATACAAACCAGATGGCTCTCTGAAGGGTCTGCTTGCGCCAACACAAGCAATTAGTCTGAGCACAGGAGCAAGTAGGTGAAGTCTGACAACCAGTGAGTAGGAGTGTCGGACAGGTGATTTGATGGTCCCTTGAGACAACTTGCCTGAATCTTGGTTCTGTCAGTGTGCAGCAGGGAAATCTGGATGCATGACTGCCAGCAGTATGCAGGGCAGGCACAGTGCAAGCCAGTGAGTAGTAATGGGGTTAAAGGTATGATCCAAGGTTCAATGAGGTGGGGTGCTAGAGGCTGGGTCTTAAAATGTTGCTTGCACTGTCTGGGCAGGCATGGAGTAGAAGCAAAAGTGGAAATAAAGCTATTTCCATCCTAAAAGTATCTTAAACAGGCAAAGCATTTCTGGCATTCTTCATTTCTTCATATAAATAAATAACTCCAGAGGGATAAACAGTCCCAACCCATGCATCCCCACAATTTCTTTTTGTATGTCTGATTATCATGAGCTCCCCCTCAGTTGCATAGTCTCTCTCCATCTCTCAATCCTGTCCAGGGACAGTCCCCCAGACATTCTCCTTGCTCCTCCTCTTTTGAGACTTCATCTCTCAAGAGGAACCTCTACCAGCTTACTGCACAGGCGGTATTCTGCACTTCATCCCTCACTGTCGCATCCTCCCCCGTCTGTGCTGCAAGATGCTAGAGGCATTTTCAACCCTAGCAGCACACACACGCCCTTGTACCTCCACCTCCTAACAGAAGCTGTTTCTCTGCCGTGTCTGTTCTTGGAAAGGCAGAGCAAACTGTCCCTCAGAGGGTATCTAGTCAGGCTATTGCAAAAAAGTGCCAGGAGCGGTATTGCATGTTACCATGGCTTTGAGTGATTTTGGTCTGCACAGGCCGGTGTGGGCCAGAGGCAGTGGCCAGTTCCACATTCATAACCAAAGCTGAATTCAGATTATTTTTTCTTTTGTCATCTGGAAGGAATTGAATAAGGACAGCGAGACTGAGACATTCAAACTTCGTTGTGTCTTAACACGTCTTCCCGTGGCCAAGCCCCGCAGCCTCATGCCAGAGGCTGGACCCTCCTGTTTGAAGCCCCGTGGATGTGCACAATTGCTGGTGGATGTGCAGACAGGGTGAGGGAGGCCAGCCTGGCCCCATGCTGCATGCCAAAGGATCTGCTGTCACCATGCATCTGACCCACGTGCAACATATTCCTGCCCACCACAGCACTAACTCAGCTTGCCTCTGAGGACATCTTTGAAGCTGAGAGCAAGGAAAGGGCTGCCAGGGAGCAGCCCTCAGCTGGGATCCCGCCCTGGTTACACTGCTGGCTAGATCAGCCGTGTGGTCCCTGGGCAGAGGGATGGATGCTCTGCTCGCACAGAGCTGCCCATGCCACCAGCACCCATCCCAGCACAGTCACAGGTGGCCTTGCAGAGCCTGCTGGTTGCAGGGTGCTCTCATGTTGCCCTCTTGTGGTCCTAGAAAATGTAAGACAATCTCCGTTCCCCTTGCTTTTCAGGGGAGAGTCAGAGGAGGGGGATTTCTTGTTTGTGACAGGACAGGCCTTCCAGGAAGCCACCACACTCGCCCTGGCAGGCTGCTGTGGAGTTGTTGGCACAGCAGCGAAGTTGGGAGTCTCCATGGAAAGCTTTTTGCCCAATAAAACAGGCCCTATAAAACAAGACATAACCTTTTTTGTTTTGAAAGAGACTCTCTCTGGGCTGGGATTTGTCCAGCACAATCTCCTCCCAGCTCTGAATATTTTTGTGTTGAACAGTTTGGTAAGGCTCCACTTGGCCATGGCCAGGCTCTCCACGTGAAAACATGGTTACAAAATGTTTCCGAGACAGCACTCTGTCAAGCCTGCCTCTCAAAGGCTTGCCATGAACTTAGTCCCAAGTGTTGCAAGAAGCGTGGTCTAAAAACAATGCTAAACCTTCAGACACAACATCTGTACTGCAATGGTTTCACGTCCTTCTTCCTGGCTGCAGAGGCCCAGCCTGCCTGGTTGTTCTCGTACCCCTGAGCATCCTCACTGCCCTCCTCCAAACCTTTTTCTATGGCTGGCATGAAGGAGGCAGAACAAGGGAAAGTACAAACAGCTGAACTCAAGGGTGAGGCATCTTTCCTGGGGATATAAGCAGAGGTGGTTTGGTCATGGCCGTGACCCACGCAGGGGTCCATCCGTGACCCATCCCAGCAGGACTGGGATGATGGACTCTCCAGCAGTGCTGAGGTTAAACAAGAGAGAGATAGAAATGGATGACTGTATGAAGAACAGTCAGCAAAATACTTAGTGGAGATGTACAGGGGTACACATTTTACAGCTAAAAATATACAATTCTTTTTTAAGTGCTTAGCTTTTCCTGGAACACTGGAAAAGTTGAACTCAAAGCCAAAGAAAGGGTTGGCTGGAAGTGAAGATAGCAATGAAAAGCTCGGAGCCACCATGTAAGTAATAGTGGAGGCAAAGGCAGAAGAAGAGGGACACAGACGTGCCCAAATGCTTACAATTAGTCCAGTGCAAGAGTTATCAGGAAAAGCTGGGGCGGTCTCAGAGCTGTGACTGACCTACACGCTTCAGGGTTTGTTGCCATATGCAAGACTGGTTTGGGACTCAGCTTCCAGAAAAAGCCTCACAGCTTTCCTTGGATGGTGTTATTTCTGTCTTGGCACATATGAGTTTAGACTGATTGTGCTGCTGCCTGCAAAGGACTCTGTGCTTTTACCCAGAGGTGCCACTTATCCACCACCCAACATTAACCCCTGGCTGCATTTCTGTGCTGTTCTCACAGCCCTGTGGACACGGACACCTGTGCAGTCATTTTATGGTGCCCTGGAGAAAGCTGGGGAGCTGCACCAAGCTCACTCTTAACTGCGCAGTTCAGGTCCCCCTCCTGGCTCTTGCTGGTCACATGCTGTAAGCCGGGAGAGCTTCCAAGGAAGCTCTGCACAGCTGCCAGGTCCTTCTGCTCCTGCACTGCTGGGTAAACACTACACCTTCCTGGGCAGCACTGGCCATCCCTGAGGAAAAAGACTGTTTCCCATTGCTGCTCAGGGCTATGATCCTCTAGAGCAGATTGGCTGTTCCTTTTGTGTAAAGGATGGAGTACCCTGGCTCAAAACCTCTCGGCTGGCAAGTACAGCAGAGCTTTTAGGCTCAGAGGACATTTAAAACCCAGTGGCAGGGTCTGGTGTCCATTCTACAGCTCCAGCAAAGTGCACATGAGGAACCGTACCTGCAGGGAAAAGCACCCAGCTCCTTGTGCAGCCCTGCCAACAGCAAAGCGCTGTGCCAGCCATGTGGGTCCCGGCACAAGCAGAGCAGACAGAGAGTCAGCTTGGAGCCTGTGCACGCACTAACACGACTTTCACAGCAGGGCGTGCGCCATGCTCTGCACACCCTGCTCCTAGCTGGTGGCAAGCCAAGCTGTGAGCTCGGAGGTTGCCATGGAGAAGTGTAGCTAAATGCACAAACAAGTGTCAAGCTGCGATAACTGCGCTGGAGGCTGAGACTTGGGGCTTCACAGCGTGCTGCTGAGGGAGGGTATCCCTTGGGGCATGGAGGCGTTCTCGGCCTGCTAGGAAAATCAGTGCGGGACCAACTGTACATGGTGTGCCCCTCTGTGTGATGCACAAACCGGCTGCTGCCTTCTGCCTGGAGCTCATTGTTTTTCCCCATTTGGGGGATCCTACAGCGGATCTAAGCCGCCAAAGCCAGCTCCTCGCAGCAAAACCGAGACTGCACCAGATGGACAGTGCAGACCCACTCCTCAGCTGTTGCTCACGAGGCAGCGAGAGACACCCAGGAGAAGGCAGCAGCGGGGAACAGAGCCCTGGCACTTGTGGTGCCGGTGAGGCAGCAACACGTTGTGGAGGAGTCTAAGTGGGCTTGCACAGGCAGCTGCGGGGGCTGCCCCTGCTCGAGCAGTGCGGCGAGGCTGTCCCGGGGCTGTCCCCATGTCACCGGGGGGGTCCCCCCAGGCTCCGGGCCTGCCCGGGGAACAGCTCAGGCCTCGGCCTCCTAGCTCCACCACGCCGGGCCGAGCCAGGCCGGGCCGAGCGGAGGCGGCCGGGCGGCGGGGCGGGCCGCGGGGCCGGGCGGGGCGCTGCG
>CM021770.1:22308046-22376912 GCA_011076525.1 Nettapus auritus
ACGAAGCGGGGAGCCGGGGGCAGGGGGGGGACCGGAGGCGGGAGCGGGGACCCGCGAGGCCGGAGCGGCCGCGGCGCCCGGAGCGGGCCGGGAGCAGGTAGGGACCCGCCGGGGGGAGCCGGGCTCCGCCGGCCCGGCCGCTCGGCTTCCCCCACCCTGCGCGCCCCCCCTCGGCCTGCGTCTCCCCCGACGCGGCGCGGCCCCCGCCTCCGCTGCGGCCCCTCGGCTCCGCGCCCCCCTCCGCCGGCCCTCGGCCTCTGCCCTGCCTTCCTCCGGCAGGGAGGCGGCGGAGCCGGGCTGCCCCCCAGCCCCGGGCCGTGCCGCTCCGGGCCTCCCCGCAGTGCCTGGTGCCGTGCCGGCTGTCCCTGGGCACTGGGGGTGCCGCTCGCTGGGCCGGGGCCGTTCCCTCGGCTGGGCTGTGTTGTCCTCGTCCCCCAGGGCACGGAGCCGGGTGCTCGGCGCGTGCCGGGGCTTTGCCCGCACACCCGCTGCCCCGACAGCGCTTTGGGGACCCGGGCTGCATGGAGCAGCCGTCGGAGCCGCCCCGGTGCTCCCCACCGTGCCTTCGTGCTGCGGGGCCGAGCGGCATCGGGGTGGCGTGGCTTAAGCCGTGTCTGTGCGGCTGGTGGGGTCTGGGGGTGAGGGTCTGTCTGCCAGGCAGACTTGCAGGTAGCTGGCACTGACAGCTTGCTAAGGGAGAGCACCTGGTCCTGGAGAAAGGCATGTGCGCTGCGGCACCCAGAGCGGTGATGCTGTGGTGAGGGGCAGCAGAGGTGCCCACGCAGGGAGCAAAAGCTCCAGGGTGCAGCGCCATGCCTTCCCCAGCTGCTCCTCTGTGAGCACCCACGTTGCTTGTACCAGCCTGGGAAGAGAAACTTCCGAGAGTTTCCTCCCCTTCTCGCTCTAGTAACTGCCAACTGCTGAGCATTGCTGCCAGCCTGGCACCACTGCCTTGGACTCTAAGAGAGGCAAACTGGTGGTGCCTCCTGCAGTGGCCTTGCCAGGGGATGGAGGCTGCATCCTGAACAGCTTCTGAGGGGCTGCAGCTTCGGAGCTGATCCTGTTGCTGCCGCAGGCTGAGCAGAGCAGTGCCGCAGCTGACCCCGTCCTTGACACAGTTTGGCCTCTGAGTTGAAAGAGCTCCGCTGCCTTTGCTGGTGTTTGAGGTACTTCCCCCACAACAGTCCTTTCCCATCTCATTCTCCTTGCAGAGCACCTGGCAAGCCTTTAGTTGTGTAAAACATATTGCAAGTAACATCTGTTTTGAGGCTTGTCATGTTTACATGACTTTCTGCTGAAAAAGCTCTCTCTCCCCTTGCCTCTGCCTTTCTCTTCTTCGCTTCCATTATGATTCTGTCTTTACATCCACAAAAGGCCTGAAAGAGTTTATAGATACAGAAATTGTAGCTTTTTAGGTATTTTGCCAACTTCAGCCTCTGTACTGTGCTGGGAGACGTCACCATCATCCCCCTCATCTTGACTCACTTCTCTGGCTGCAAGTCATGCTGGGCATCGTGTTTAAATGTGTCCTCCTTGTTTTCAAGGCCCTGTGTAGCACAGTTAAAGCCCACATCTCTGAGCTGGCTTATTTTGCTGTTCTTTAGAAATTCTCTGGTCTGCCAAGGACAACGGTTTCAGTTCTCTCTCCAGCTGCTTCAGTTGCTCCCAATGCCCTTTTCCCACTTTCCCTGATGCCTGACTGCCATGCCACTGCACCCACTCTGTTGCCATTCCGCTTAGGATTAGCAGTGACATTAAAAACTTGTGTGTATGTGTAACGATTTAAGAAAAATGTTAAATTTGCAAGGGACCAGGAGGAACTCCTACAGGAGAGGAAAGGCTTGAGCCTAGTGGCCCTGCAAAGCACCAGGTGTGTTAGCTGCCCTGGGGAGCGTGGCTGTGTGATAATCGCAGGGTTCGGTGTGTGGCCGCGGTGTCCGTGCAGTGGGTGACTGTTCAGATGGACTTTGTAATGCCAGTGATGTGTGCCTGGGTGGAGTGCCCTGAATTGTGCTTAGCACTTCACTACCTTAACTGATAATTTCCCCTCAACCTCCAACAAAAACATGTTTCTAATGAATGGTAAATTCGTGATGATTGCTCAACCCACTTCTGAGTGGCATAGCTTTTACTTTGTTTTGGTTTTAGAACCTCTGTATTAGGACATAGACTATATTGCTTCCTTGTCAGGAGCTCTTAGAGGCTCTGAAAAGAGTTAGATCCACATGATAGCAGGTATCAATGGAGTCCCTCCCAGGGGATTTAGCTTCTCTGGAGATAATGAGCAGCGTAGAATGGGAGTAAAGGTGAGCAAAGAGTAGAGCTTCCAATTCAAACTGGAGTAATTCCCCTATTTCTACACTCCCTACCCAACAACTAAATCATCACTGGGAACTTCTGTCCAAAAGCTGCATTGAAAAATAATGGTTAGGGTACAAAGTCACATTCTCAAGTGTTGAGGAATGTCCTTGTATCCCCAGTTCAACCTGTTTTGGATATGTACTCAAGGTACAATGACTAATTTTGATTGTATACTACCTACCTGCAGGAGCCCAGGCACAGCTACTGCATGGCAGAAGGGGTGCTGCTGTTGGGATTTGGTCTGGTCCTTATTCTACATTGTATCGTTTTAGATGTGTGCCTCAGGGAGGGAGAAGACAGGACTCAGTAAAGGTGTTTGCAGAGTGCATGCAGCCGCTCAGTATAGTGTGGCTAGAACTGGGGAAGCTCTTATCTCCTGAGCTGGTGCTCTGGCCTTTGTGTGCTTAGGTCCACAATGCTATAGATTAGGTATCCATCGCAGTGTCCTTGCTCACATGTTTTGGCAAGGTGCTCTGCTTTGCATTAAAAATTGATGCTGTGCTCAAGTTTCCAGATGACTTTCATTTGCTTGCCATCTGGCCCAATGCGAGCTCCTCTTCCTTCCTCCCCAACCTACGCCTACCCCGCACAAACCCTGCCAGCCGGCACTGAGCCGTGTCCCGCTACCAAGCAGGTGACAACCCTGTGACAGCCAGTGCCCAGCTGGAGGGGAAAAAAACATGGTTTGAGTGACTTGTGTGGTACACACAGAGCTCCTGTGGCAAACACCCCGAACTATTGCACACGTGCTGTGGGGAAGGCAGAGCTCAAGCAGCCATTGTTCTTGGTGATCCTGGTTCTGGGGTGTTTGCTGATCTAACCTTGATGTATTTATTTTAATGATTTCTGTATGTCAGATTTAGAAGGAAATGAAGCTATTTCTTTTTAAAGCGAGGAGATTCCTCATCCTCCTGGGAGCCATATGAGGTCTGGAGATGGCAGGATGTAAGAGAGATCACGTGTTTCCCACTGCATGAAGCTCAGCGGGGGGGCTCTTTGGGATCTGCGGAGACAAACTGCATGTTTTAATGAGAGGCTGCAGCAGTCCGCATGGCCCTAGCGGGAGAAGGCTCCTCTCCTCTGCACTGTTAAGCCTGGTTTTGCTCCGCGTGCTGTCTTGTCCATTCTGTTGAGGTTTGTAGGGGTGGCACTGCAGTTTTCCTCAGTCCCTGCATTGGCACCATGTCCAGGGCCTGGCTCAATGGGGTATTGTTTGTCCCACCCGGGAATGTGCAGGCAAGCAAGGACCTCCGGGAGCTTGCAGAGCAACGCGTTCTGGTCAGAGCAGGGGGTTGACTGTGGTTGGCAGCGCCAAAGGCTCCTGCGAGTGCTCAGGGTGTGCTCCAGCGTGGGCAATGTCCTGTCCTTGAAGTGTGGCTGAAGACTGTGCAGGCCTTACAGATGCAGCGGGGTAAGGAGGAAGGGAGGAGAGGTGGCCACATTTGGAGGCCATGGGGAAGTGGGAGGAACAGAGGTAAAGGGCAGGGAAAATGCCTCAGAACGTAGTTGGTGAACTTCTGTTCCTGACACAGTCGTGTGAGAAGCCAAGTGATACTCCTGGTTTCTGCCCACTGCACGTTAGGTACTGCTCCTGCAGCTCAGTGCACAGCAGGCGCTGCAGCAAATGTCCTGTGGAAGCCAGAGCCAGCAGCTGAGCGAGGCAGAGGGCACCTCCGTTTCTGGGGGTGGATTCTGTTTTCGGTGAACAGGCATTAAGTTACAGTGAGGGGAAGGAGGCGTGAAAAGACAGAGGTAAAATGTATGGCATTTTTAAGTTTTAAAAAAGATCGCTGGCAGCATTTTTTAATATTCTTTAATTGTTCTGTGACAAAGTTGGCTTTTGTGCACTTCTGGGAATCGGACTCCTTCCTGGTTTACTGCTTAGGCTGGCTCTCAATTTTAAAGAGCCTGAGACATCTGCTGCACAAGAACATACTTGTCTCTCTTGTGCAAACCAACTGTACATGTGGAAACCTGCACTGCATTTTTTTTCTCTTTGGTGATATATTAATTTCTTGGTTACTGTGCTGATGAGTTATGTTGCAGCACTGCCCATAGCCAGCTCTAACAGCACTGTCTCTGAGCAAGAAGCTGAGAAGTATTATTTGGAGGGAGACAGGCAGGGATGCTGCCTGTCAAGTTTGGTTCTCTTGCTGCTAAATTTGGGGCATCTGTTCATTATTGCTTTTTATCTCATAATCTGGTCAACGCTTTGGGTGTACCACTGGATTAGCTGTCTCAAAACCCTTTGAGTCTCTCCTTTTACTGGGGCTATTAATACTGTTTGTAATCATCCTAAAATGATCTCTTCGTGTAGCTGCATTATTTTCTAAATGCTTGAAATCCTTGCTTCAGCAAAAACAGGGAAGAGAGAACTCCTGGTTTGAAAGTACAGAAACTCATCAGAAATTAATTTACTCTTCCTTAACGATCAAACAGAGTCCAAAAGAGCATTTTTATCACCATCTTCAGTAGGTCTGCTTCCATGTAAGCTATGATCCTTTGAGCAAGTGCCTGGTAATAGTTCACTGTTGTGCTGGTGGGTCCTTTATTTGAGGCATTTTACCCTGTCCAGTCTCAGCCACAAAGAGAGGAGGGCAAGAGAAATTGTCTGAGTCAGTTTGTAAATGTCTCCTCTTGGCTGCTGTGGCGTGATCCGCGCTGAAGGTCTCACAACAATCTTGTAAGTGAGCTAATAGCTCTCATTTCATTCCGGTCTATCCTTTCATCAGCCCACACTGGACCAGACATACTCCAGAGCTAATGACAAGAACGGGTAAGCTGTCTTCCACCAAGGTGATGTGTGCTGAGCATGCATGTGGGGAAGCTGGGAGGAGTGATTAATGCCCTGGGAATTCGCTTCTCTGCCTCACTACACAAAGCTGTTGTGTCAGGGCACCAGGCGGGCTGCAGCTGGGCGCCAGGAACATGTTACCTAGTTTGCTCAGGATCAGGCACCGAGACAGAGACAGCGTGTTCTCAGCGGGCCGAGTTCGACGCTGTGCCACAGCTTCATACTTGCACAGTGAGGCTCTCTTTGGATGTGGATCTGCTGCTAGGCGGAGGCAGGAATCCTGTCCTGCTCCAGCTCTGCTGCAATCTGCAGCCCTGACCTCTGCCAGGGTGATGTCCCAGAGTTTGCTGAGTTGTGAGGGAGTCCTCCCTCCCCCTGGCTGGGAGGGATTGCCCCCCTTGGAGGTGAGAGGGGATGGTGCTTGGCCAGCAGTCAGGAGCCGTGACTCACTGGGGATCACAGGCGGAGCCCTGCTCTCCCTGCAGTCTGCTCTTCCTGCTGGAGCCCCTGCATGAGCAGTTGCTGGATATTTTTCTCACCGGGCAGATCTGGGCTGGAGCTGGGAGAAGTTCGCGTCCACCATTAATGCTGAGAAATTGGACTCAGTAAGTTCCCGGTCTGCAAGATGCTGGGAGGCTTCCTTTTCTAGGTGGAGGTTTGGAGAAAATGTTGGCAGTCAGCACTCCATGGAGTAACACAAGGCCAAGACTCTGGAAAACATAATATTTTGTGTTCAAATCATCTTACGGAGCAAGCAAACCCTGTAAGACTGATCCACTGCTTTCAAATACAGGGACATACTGTCTAGGCTTGGATGGATGGAAAAGGATGGCAAGCAGCCTAGTATTCAGAGGTATTTCACAGTCCTTTGCTGGAGGAGGACAGTTTACCAGGTGCTGGCATTGGACTTTCAAGGGACAGAGTGATCTGGGTGGTGTTGCCCCAGCAGGACCAGCTGTAGGGACTCCTGCACACAACAGCTCCCTGCTGTCTGGCTGGCAAGGGGCTGGTCTGGTGGTGTATGTGGGGCAATTCTAGAGAAGGATGTGCAAAAGAATTTCTGGAATACGGGTAGGAGTGGCCACTGCTGTCAGTGACCTGTGTTGGCTCATCAGAAATCTGCAGCAGCCTCGGAGGAGAGTTTGCATGCTCCTGGCTCTTGTCCCTGGCACTGGCACCGAGCATCCCCCGTGCTCGCTGACACTCATGTCCCTCCAAGCCAACTCATCTGCGCTGCGGCAGTAGGGCCATAGCTGGTCCCTTCCCTTTTTCCAACAGTCAGTGACTCCTGCATCTCGGAAGTAAGTGGTTGCGTTAGTGTCATTGTTAGGTTGGTCTCTGTTTTCTGAGACACTAATCTCTGAGCTAAAGGAGAGCGCACCCAGTTTCCCTGGGTCCTCGTGTTGTTAGTCTGCCATATCTGCAGTGCTTCCGAACTCTTCCCACAGAGTTGTGTATTTTGTCAGGGAATGATCCCGCTTCTCAATACTGCTGAGGGAACATGGGCTTGTTGGGATTTTTTTCGTCTGTTTCAGAAGTTACTTAATGCTTCCTTGCCTCATGAGATGGCTCACAGGGATTGCTTTTCACATCAATATGTTAGTAGCTGTGTTTTATTTTAAGTGCAGTTAATAGATGTGTCAGAACAATTGCAGTTGTGCCTGCCTCTCTCAATCTTCTGTCTCATTTGAAACAGAGCACTTTTAATGAATGAGTCCCCAGAGCTCCAGGTGAGTTAAGGAAGGGATGCTGCTGTTTTCCCAGGCAAGTAACTGAGTCCCAGGCAGCAGGAGGGATGTATCACAGTAAAGGGTTTGGGTCTGCAGGGCCCATGCTGTGACCTTTGCATTCCTCAGACTGCCCTTATGTTACTCTTTTGACAGAGGAAATGCCAGAAATCTCACTATAATCCTGGAGAACCTACCCTGAAGCAGCAATTTCACCTGCCTATTTTTTTTAGTTGTCCAGTGCAGTTGTGAAGTTTGCAGATTCAGAATATGGCAAGTGTTTTTAGGACCCTGAGCTCAGCAGTTCCTTGTGCTAGTCACCCCACCTCACACAGTGCAAGGCCGCTTTCTGGTCTTTACTATTTCCAAGCTAATTGAGGGCTCTTCCATCTTTTTCCCAGCTCCACATGGTCATGTTTTTATACTGTTGCTCTTTCTGCCTCAGTAGGTTCCTGCTACCCTGAACTGCAGCTCTTTGTGCTCCCGATTCACTCCAGTCCATTCATCTCTTTTTGGTGGCAAAGTGCTGTCGGCTGCTGGATATTGGGTTCTTTGTTTGCTCAGCCAGCACAATGCTGGTAACAAAGGGGCAGCCTGTGCCCCAAGGAGCTCACGTGCTAGGAGTAAGGCAGTGGAGAGCAAGAGGCTTGATGGCAGGAGCAGAGGTGCGGGTGGTAGGAGAGTGCTGGCTGTGCTGGCGGCGGCTGGGGGTGGGCAGGGACGTGCCGAGGACGCTGCTGCTGCCGAGCACAAACCCGCTTTGTTCCCAGGAGGTGAGCCGGCCTGGATAAACAGAGCAGTCCCGTCAGCAGAAAGCATTTCCCTGGCCAGAGGCCCTGCTGGCACTCTGGCTGGAAGTTTGCTGCACCTCGGTAGCAGGGCTGTTTCTCTCCTCTCCGTGTTAGCCTTCTCTGCTCCTGCCTCGCCGGGGCTCAGGTGGGACGTGCACAGCTTTCTGTCTGTGGCATGTGCTGTTGTGTGTTGTCGCCCTGCTTTTTCTGCTGCTAGCGAGACGTGGCTGCTCCATAGCCCTGCTGTGTGCACGGCCAGCTCTGCGTGGCGCTGGGAGAGTGACTGCTCACCGTGCACATTGACATCTTAGGGCTCCTGACAGTCTTGGACAGATGCACCTTTCAGTTCCTTTTCTGTGGGGTAAGGGAAGAGGGGAAGGCCCAGTGAAGCTGCAGGGTTTCCGCTGCCTCGGTGCAGCATGGCGCCTTGCTGGGGAGACTGCTTGGTGCAGGGCAAACGTGATAAAGAGAAGTGTCCTGGCTTGGTAGCTGTGTGCGGTGGTAGCCGCTGCCTGCCCGCAGAGGCCCCAGTGGGCTCCGGGCCTGCCCTGGTGTCAGGGAAGCGTGGAGCTTCCTCCCCTCCTCTTGCTTCCTTCCTGACGGGAATTTGCTTCTAGATTTTCTTGCTGCTTCTCCTGGTACAGCACAAACGTGTCCTGGCAGAGGTAGCCAGAGAGGACAGATAAGGCAGGCAGGACCGTGGGGGCTGCACTGCTGGAGACCCTCCTCCTTTGGCTGCATGGGGAAGGGGCTCAGTGAGCTCAGAACAGGGCCCCCCTCAGTGTCCCTGCCTCGTGCTCAGGAAGGGTCTTCGTTTCTGAGAATATTTGTGATGATTTCAGGTGTTTCCTGCCACTAATGGCCACTAATGAGTTTCCTCGTGTCTCAGCCTTAGGTACTGATCTGCCTGCAGACCCCACGCAATGGAGGCTGGCTCTGTGGTGCGAGCAGTCTTTGATTTCTGTCCCAGCGTCTCTGAGGAGTTGCCTCTCTTCGTGGGAGATGTCATCGAGGTGCTGGCTGTGGTGGATGAGTTCTGGCTCCTTGGCAAAAAGGAAGGTGTCACAGGTAAGAGCCTGGCCCCTGGGTCCGTAGGCTGCCGCCTGCCAGGTCAGCATCCACCATGAGCACCTTCCCTGGCCAGCGCTCTGCTACTGGGGCATGCAGGACCAGAACTGTTGTACCAGATCTTTCACTGGGCTTCACTTGGGACTGAGGGTACAGGTTCCCTTCCAGCTACACGTCAGGTGTTCAGATAGCTCGCTTGTTCTTTTGAGAGAGATCAGTGGTGTGTCATTCCTTGAGATGGGAGCTTCACAACACTAGGTGTTACATCCTCTGGAGGGACAGCCATTTCCTGGCTAGTTCATGCGCTGACCTGCTGTGGCAGTGGAAGGGGAGAGAGGAAACAGATGCAGTGAGGGTGGAAGCGCCAAGTGACCTTGTCAGTTCAAGTCAGTGGGACATTCAGTGACAGAATCCATGTCCCCCCTGGAGGCCTGACTCATCCCTGCTTCCTCCTTGCTGCTTTAAAACGCTTTCCCATACAAGTTGGGACCAATACCTGGGTGCCTGCAGTAGTGTGCAAGTCTGTTAAACTTGTGGAGGAGCATGAGAAACTTCTGAAGCACCAAAATGCTCTTAGTGAAACACTTAGTCTCGTTGTCCTGGTGTAAGCAGCTCTTTCTCATCTCTACTGACGTTGAGATGTGTGAGCTCTCAGAGAGATGAAAACCAGGCCACTTCAAAGCATAAGCCTGACTCTTTGCTCAGCGTGAAGGTAGGGCTGTACTTCCACGCCTGGTCTTGGAGATGGGGCTGCTATTGCAGCTGCATTCTGAGCTCTGCTACCAGCTGTGGGCTGTCAGGCACCTGTCTCTGCTTAAAACAAAGATGGACAGGAGCAAAGGTGCAGAAGAGGGCTTTTCCCCTACGCTCCCCGTAGCTGATAAATGGCACTGAATGAGTGCATGCCTGATCCCAAGCCACTGGGCACAAATTACTTCTGCAGAAATCACCAGCAGCTTCTTTACCGCAGTTTTTTTCTCTCAGTGTAACTGAAGTGCTTGTTCTCAAGAGTATGAAGCTGTGAAGGAACAATAAACAGATATGTATCATAGCTCAAAGATAAAGAAACATGCCGAAGTCAAACAGAATGGTTTTTAATGACCTTTAACTCAAAACCAGCTTGCATTCCTGATTTTCACTGGAACAGCTGTCGTAGTTTTCTGCCCAGTTTTCTAAGCTGAAGTTGCATGGGATTGAAAAAGCACTTTTTAATAGAAGCTGTGTAGGTGCTGCAGCCTACTAATAATAATACTTAATACTCTGGGGAATAATTAGTGTATCTCCATGGCTTCCTTTCTAACAGTGTTAGGTTGTTTCCATGTACAGAGCAGGAAACTAAGACATGGAAAAAGAGGTGGAGTTGGTTAAAACTCTGAAGGAAGCCTCTGGGCTGTTGGTTTTACCTCATGTTAATGACAGCAGATTCCAAACTGCCTAATCCTGGTGGAAAGTGCAGGGTGTCCAAGATAGGATGTCTCTTTTTTTTTTTTTTGGAGAAAATGGAAACCATATTGAGTGAGTGAATGCTGGAAGTACTACTAGCCCACAGTCCATCATTTCTCCTTGCCATGAATTGTAAAAGACAGGAATGACATTTATAGTGGGCTTTGCAGTGGGCTCTGACATATCCAATGCTCCCAGGGCTGAAATCAGTAGCAGGGTGAAGTCCTGCAATGGCCAACTGTGCACAGCCCTGTCTGGCTGTGGCCTGTTCAAAGTAGCTGGGCATCCAGCAGTGGGTACCATGGTGAAAGAGCTGCACAAGGTGATAAAATGGGGAAGGTCATCAGAGCCTCAGCAGTGCTGAGGCAGAGGCAGAGCCTCTGGCTCACAGATGTGGCCTTCCCGAGTGCGGTGGCCCGACTTCTGTGCTGAGGCTGTGCTGGGGCCAGGCTTTGCAGAATGAGGAGCACAAAGTGGATGTGCCCAGTCGGAAGTTTTGTGCTCCAGCACTAGTGGAACTCACAGTCCTTGTCGTGTCCCTGAGTTGGGATTCAGGCAGTGAAAGTGGAGAAAATCTGGTATGTCTGTTCCCAGAAACTCTGCTGATGGTACTGGTTGCCTGGAGTGAACCAATGGCACAAAATTTTTGTTCTCTGTTAGCTCCTAAGCATTTAAAACCTGAGGAATTCCTGCCTCCCAAACCCATTCCTCTTTCACCATACTGTTGAGGCACCCTGGGTAGCTGGCGGCACAGTATTTTCCTTTAGCAAGAGGAATAGATCCCAGAGTCTGGAAGAAGGGTGGAGGGAGTTATGGTGGCCTACAGAAAAGACTCATTAGTGACAAATGCTTCTCATTTTAGGGCAGTTTCCTAGCAGCTTTGTGGAACCTGTGGATATTCCCCCTTTGAAGCAGGGAGAAAAACTGTTTGTTTGTACCAGTGACTTCACATCTCAAGAGCCAGGGAGCTTGTCATTGCAGAGAGGTAACCTCCATTCCCTTCCTTTGCTTTGCATCTCATAGTCTCCTGATGTCCTACCAGAAGCGCATAGGGTGAGCCTTGTCACAGCATCCTGCCTAGAGTGGCAGGGGAGAGAGGGGAGTTTTCTGATACCCCATGACATGGGTCACGTCAAAACCACTGTGGACCTTTGTGTCCCTGCCTCCCTCCAATATCAGTTTCTTATGATCTACTGTTACTCTTAAAACTCCAAATACTGGAGCTGTGTGATCACAGTAGGCTTACAGATGCCTTTTAACTGCCCTCCAATCCCCACATGCTAGACTCTGGGGGAGGAAATCAAAGCTTTGGTGCAATTCCATGGCATAGCAACTAGAAAGTCATGGAGCTATAACTGTGTAACTTAGCTATGTGCATGCATGAGGCTGCCAGTGCTTCGTGCCTTACCTTCAGTCTGTGCTCTGGTACATCCCCAGAACACACTGCAGAGTGCCAGACCTTACACACAACCAAAAAGGACACAGGGAGAAAGAAAGAGGAGGTGAGAAGCAATCATGAGGGCAGTTTTGAACTGGTGTGTCTCATTCCCTGCAGGAGACCTGGTGATCCTGGGGGGTTCCCTGGCCTCCAGCTGGCTCCAGGGTCGAAGCAGCTGGGGTTCCAAGGGCTTTTTCCCCTCATCATGCGTGCGGGAGCTGTGCCTTTCAACTCGGAGCCGTCAGCTGTCCCAGAGCGCTCTCCTGGAGGTGCCTGCCTACTCACTGGGCCAAGCCCAGGCCCTGATGGACCTGTCTGCTCAGCTGGAGGAGGAACTTGACTTCAGGGAAGGGGATGTGATCAATATTGTTGGCATCCCAGAGCCTGGCTGGTTTGAGGGGGAGCTCCGAGGGCACAGGGGCATTTTCCCAGAGGGTTTTGTGGAGCTGCTTACTCCTCTGAGAGCATCAGGGACCTCAGAGGATCCAGAGCCCAGAGGGACTTGTGACACCAATGGGACAGTGGAGGTGCCCACCAAACACGAGGAGGACAGCAGAGAGGATGGAGGGCAGGAGCCAGGGAGCACCTATGGTGTTGCCCTCTACCAGTTCCAAGCCCTGGAGTCCCAGGAACTGGATTTTGATGTGGGTGACAGGATTCGGATTGTGGGCATTCTGGAGGATGGCTGGCTAGAGGGGGAGCTGAGAGGGAAACGCGGCATCTTCCCACACAGATTTGTGAGACTGGAAGCCTCCGACCCCTGCAGGGAACAGGTGGGTGCTGGAGATCCCCAGGCTGGAGTCAGCTGTGAAGTGACCATCCAGCAAGACCCAGAGAGGACCTGTTCCACAGCTCTCCCTTTGCCAGGGAAAGATGGCAGGGATGTGGAAGATGGCTCTGTTGCACACCCTGTGTCTGACACCGTTATGTCTCACGTGGCACAGAGGTCGGAGCATCCTCTGGGCTCTGATTTGAGACAGTGCCAGGCCTTTCCTGACACAGGACTCCAGGGGCCACGTCCCAAAGCCACATCAGACTCCCTCCCCTCTGACTGCACAAAGACAGTCAATGGCCTTCATGCCTCTGCTCAGCTGCCCCCACAGCAGAGCAACAAGCCTGGCCAAGCAGGTATATTGGAGCCTCAGGCCCTGCCTGAGCATGATGGAGACAGTCCTGCCATGCCCCAGCAGGCTCCCTGCTCCCTGCCAGACACTTGCAGAAGCCAGGTCATTTCTCCTCCTAACAGCTGGGCAGCATCAGAGCCCCAGGAGAACCAGAGCAGCACCCAGGACTTGGATGGTTGGGTGGACAGTCAACAGGAGAAGTCTAAATCTTGTTCCTCCAGCTTGGGAGGTGCCCACATGGGCTCAGACACCTGGTCTGGGACCTGGGGGGAATGTTCCCTGCTCACAGCTCAGGGGGACGGCTGCACAGACCTCGACTCCAAACTGACAGAGCAGCTAGCACAGTTTGAGAAGAGTCTGTCGAGTACTGGTGCTGAGCAGGACAAGGTCTCCCGGCACTTCTCCATCTTGGACTATAGCTCAGAGAAGGACATCGTTCGTGGGTCTCCTGAGCCTGCCTCCCACGCCAAGCAGCCAGAGAGGAGGAAAGCCCTGAGGCCACCCCCTCCTCGGCCCAGCACCCTCGCGACAGCCCCTGTGCCCTCGCAGCCTGGCCGCCTTCCCAAAGGCAGGTCTCTGTCGTTCTCGGTGAAGCCCTCCCGGCCTGCACCTCGGCCTCCGAGCAGTCAGAGGAGGAGCCTGGTCCCTCCGCAGCTGCAGCCCAGCTCCCAGGAGCAGCGTGCAGAGGAGGGCCGCGATGACATGATGCAGACGGGAGCGGCTTCCCCCTGCTCCATCCTGCTCACGAGGATCGGAGAGGTGGAGCGAGACCTGGAGGCTTACGGGAAGACCCGTGCTGAGCTGAGCTTGATGCTGGAGGAGCAGCAGGATGAGCTGGTGAGAGCGGAGACCCTGGAAAACCTTGACTTCTGTGACTCCAACATCGAGAGCCTCAGTGTGGAGCTGCAGGAGCTGAGAGGTGAGTCTGTGGCAGCAGGGGACAGGAGTGCTTTAGGAGGACAGCTGGCCCCTGCAGCATAAAGGCACTGCTGGAGCCAGTCTTTTAATCCATTGTGGTTTTAATTCTTGGTTTTGGTTGTTTTTGTAAACACTGTGGCACTACAAATTATGATGATTTTGCTTTACACTTGGAAAAGAAGGCAGCCTGTTTTATGTGGGCACATTTGGACTCTGAAAACCCAAAGGTACGATATAAAGATCAGTGCTGTTAACTCTGTTATACTTCATAATACAATAGATAAAGTGGAAACATCCATCTCCCACAGTCCCTTCCCCAGCTTCTCCCAGGAGCTCTTAACAGTGCAGTTCTCTTACCAAAACTCATGATGCGCAGGAAATGTGGGCACTGCGTGCGGGAGGTGGAGTGAAATGTCAGCTCATGCCTTGGGATTACTCACTCTGATTTCAATGCCTCCAGCCTCCCACTACTTAATCAGCAGTGTGGGGCCCAGGCGCTTTGCTGCAGGATCGTGTGTGATGCAGAGCACACGGGAGCGAAGGATGATGTCAGTGCGCTAGGGAAATAGGGTAACACGCAGCCTCCACACCAGTGGGGTGTGAGAGGAATGCTTAGAAGATTCGAGGCTTGGAGTTAGGAAGAGGATGGAAGAGGAAATCTAGGATGGATCTTTCTGGGACACGTCTCCTGCCGTCTCACTGCTTCCTGACAGAGAAGAGTCGTGTTGAACTTGTTGGTTACTGAAACTGAAAGTTTTAGGCAGGAATTAATGCACTGGCTTGAGACATCCTGCCCATGACTTATCCCCTTACTAGTCCCAGGGGATTCTTCAGCCTTTCAAGAAACCTGAGGATTTAGAAGAAGCAGCTCTGGTCCTATGATCAATATGTCCTACCTTCGGGCATGAAGTAGAGCTGGCATAGTCCTGGGGGAATCCAGCCCATCCATTTGTCCTCTGGGGAGCCAAATGTACAGCAGAAAGTATGTGTTCTTCTAAAATACTTGTTTAAAATGTGCAGGTTGCTTCTCGGCATGTCTTGTGTGTACATTGAAGTTACGCTAGTGACCAGACTTGGGCAGGATTAGTGCTTGCCCTCCTGCAGCTGGAGTAGAAGGGTATGTTGGTTTTAATTCTGCCTTCTGCCAGCTGGAAACATCAGTGGTGCATACAAATAGTACAAGAACCTGAAGCATGGATGACCTCCATGGACTCTCCTGTCTGCCCAGAGCACATTGTGGTCATCTCTTGGTTTCTCATGGGTCCTTGTGTTTGAGGTATGGAAAACTGGGGATATGTTGAACCCTGTAGTGAGAGGTATTACTGGAGTGTATGTTTCTTTAGCCTCCTGGAAGCTCATGTTGTGTGTTGGCACATGGCTGTGGGTGACTGGACTCCGTGACCCAGACAGTCTCTTCAGGCCCCTTCCTTGGCCCTGCCCCGGTGCTGCTCATCTCCTGCTGCTCCTCACCTGCGGCTGAGGGCTGGCAGAAGGATGGGGCTCAGCACGAAGGTGTGGAGCACAGGCAGGAAGATGTGGAGGACAAGGTTGTGTCGCTTGGTCTCCATGCTAGCTGCTGGAGCTGGCAGGGCTATGGAGATAGGGGAAGGAGATCTGGTGCTCGATACCTGCTCTGTGGCTTCCCATGGTCTCGCACGCACCTATTTCCCTTCCCTAGGGATGTTGGTCTTAGGCACAGCCTGGTGGTGCCCCACTGCTTTCCTTTTCGCTGCCCCGGGGAGGCTGCTGGCTGTGGCAAAGCCGCGGAGCCGGTTTGTGCAGTGAGAGCCTCCCCGGGCCTCCCTCCCTCTGGGCTGGTTACTGATTACCTTGGGCAGCAGGTGGAGGAGGCTGGGGCTCTGAGCGGTTGGGCACGGCCCTGTCCTACTCTTGCGGGCTGGTTTCAGGAAGTGCTGGTTGCCTTTCGCCTGGGAAGAAAGCGCCGGAGCCGAGGGGAGAAGCGGCGCCAGCCCCAGCTGGGGCTCGGGGAGCAGGAGGACCATGTGCACTTATCCCAGGACGAAATACGGTGTGGAGGATCTGAGGCAGGATCCTCAGCTTCTCAGCTGGGAATACGAGGACTGTTGTGCTGTGAGGAGAGAGGATGTCACCGGGGTGGACGCACTGCACAGAGAGGCTCGCTGGAATGAGAGACCCAGGGCAAAGAGGCAGCACCCAGGCTACGAGGGAGCAGACAGAGGCTGGGATGATTATAGGAGAGAGGAGGGCATCTCTGTGGATGAACAGAGCATGAACGGAGACTGTGAAGGCTTCTGGAAGGGAGATTATGAGTACGTGGACTGCAGGAGAACAGACAGAGCTTGGAAAGGCAAAAGCCAGGAGACGGAGGATAGAAACTATGGTGTGAATGAGAGGGAGGGCGTTCAATACAGAGACTGCAACCCCAAGATGGGAGAAGGGCGGTACAGAGAGGACAGAGTACCTGGGAGGTATAGGGAGGGGGGAAGGCGGTACAGAGAGGATAGAGACCCTGCAGAGTCCAGGGAAGGGGGAAGGTGGTATAAGGAGGACAGAGATCCTAGGGACTACAGTGAGGGTGAAGGACATTATGCGAAAAGGGAAAGGCAGCGTAGGCAGGACAGGGGCTCTAGAGGGTACAGGGAAGAGGGAAGGCAGTACGTAGACCAGGCAGTCCAAGAAGACTTTGAGCAGCACAGGCAGCCTAAAGGCCGTGTCATGCACTGCAGCGATCCAGATGGAGGCTGTGAAGCCCCTGCATTTGCAGCCTGGTCCTCAGGAGACAGCAGCACAAGCCTGGAGTCAGGCTCCTGCTACAGACAGTCAAGGACATGGGACATGGATTGTGATGGCTGTGGGGAGCCAGAAGGAGCAGCCCTGGATGTTAGAGCAGAGCGCTCGAGGGTGCGCACGGGCCGCCCAGACTGGAGCCACATCTGGGAGGCAGAGGTGGAGGAAGGCAACAGGACGGGCTCCTTGCTGCAGCGAAACAGTTTCTACAGGAGAACGGCTCCCAGTACCCTGCGGCACTCGGAGTTTGTACAAACCAGGAAGGAGAAGCGAGGTAGGCAGGGAAGTGCTGGGGAGTTGCCGGTGCGGTGGCCTGGGGCGTTCCTTCACCCTGCCCTAGTGCCCAGTCCCACTGCTGACAGCACAGCTGTGACAATCAGCTGCAAACAGCTCTGTGGGGTTTGCTCTCCTGTTACAAAGTCATGAGTAGGTGCTGGGGCAGGGACAGCAAGGCTGGGTGGAGGGAGTGAAGGAGCCCACTGTGGGCCTGACCTCCCCGTCAGGTAATGGTTTGTCTGAGGACCTGTTGGCTGCTGCACCCTTTCTGCATCCAGCTCAGGCACCTGTACGTGAAGTGAACTCTCCTTGAGGGGGGGATTGAAGCGTGGAAAAAGCACCACGGCAGTGCAGCAGCCACCTAGGTGGCGGTGCTGGAGGCTGCAGCTGGCTATCAGCTTACAAAAAAAATCTGTTCTCTGGAGGTATTTGATTAAGCAGGCTCTGCAGGCTGCATTTCTGCGCTCTCAGCTGCCCTGGCAGGGTGGGACTTTGCTCGGTTGTGTCCCCGGGGGCAAGGGAAGGGAGCGGTTTTGCAGGGCCAGGAGGTTCAAAGGGCAGCTAGGAGGGGCCAGGAGCACAGTGAGGAGGGAAAAAGCCTGCAAAGCCCTGGGAGGCTCAAAGTGGGGCAGGGGCTGGCCTGTGGGAACTGCACCTGGGGAAATACTGCAGTCAGCTCCCAGCTGGGCCTGGAAAAACCACACACCCTGCTCCACTGCTGGTCCCACAGCAGGACAGGTGTCTTCTAACAGTGTCTGTCTGTCCTGCAGCCTGTTTATGGCTGCAGGTCCCTGCTACATTGCTCTTTAAGCCCCACTGTGGCCCTGGCCAGCATCAGCAGTACGCCTCCCTGGCAAATGTGCTTAGCCCCTGTAACTACACTGGCTCCATGTAAGACCTCACCAGCACCCGGGAGCCTTCCTAAAAGTCATCCCACAGTACTTGGCAGCAGACACCCTCCTGTCCTGCTGCTAGGAAAAAGTCTGCTCTGCTTTTCCCTCTCTGTGTACCTCTAGGCGCCTTTTACAACAGTCTGCTTCTCTCCTAGCCTCCTCCTCCTCTCCACAGAGTAGCAGAATTCAGGGCTTGGAAGCCCTGTTAGGGATGACATGGGGACATCTTTTCCACCAGCTGGGTTGTTACACTTCTCACAGATTTCTCTGTGGTGCAGCACAGTGACAGCTACTTGGTTAGAGCATCTCTTTGAGAGGAGGCTCAGATGTGTCTGCCTGATGCTCCAACAGAAGGAGACTCCTCCTGACATAGCGGTGCTGCTTACTCACCATCCCTCTTGAATGTTTTGCATGCTAATGTGTTGTATTTCAGCTTTCAAACCCCAACCTTTTTCTACCAAATTACAGCTTTTTAGTTGATGGTATTTTTTTCACAGACAGGTACTGTAATTACCAGCCTTCGGTTCTACCGGTAATTTTTCAGTCTTCAGGTCTTTGTAATTAATGGTCTTAAAATACTCATGGCACAGGCTCACAGGAAGACCTGTCAGTGTTTATTCTTCCTGATCTTCACTTATTTTTCAGTTCTTACTCTTAAAATAGTGGACTTTAAAGCAACAGGAGACATCCTACGTGGATGTCAGCACCTTGCTACACTCCTGCTCCCTTGTCCCAGACCCTACGCAGACTTTTGCTGCACTCTGGGAACTTGTGCTGAGTTTCAGATGACCTGAGCAAAGTCAGTAGTCCCCAGAACACAGCCCTACGTGTGGCTGCATTTTTTTATCCCCGTTAATACATTAATGCATTTGTCTGTGTTAAACCTACTTGGTTTGAGTAATTTAATCTTGTTCAAAATACCTTGGCTGAGTTAAAAACTAATATGTGTAAACCTTATTTGTGATCCTACGAAATCAATGTTCAGTGATTTTCCATTTTCTTTGAAAATATTGTATAGGATCAACTCTAAATTCAGTTTGTGGAGAATGTGATTAGAAATGCCCTCTTCTTCTAGATATTCTCCATTGGCAATGGGTTTTTGAGGAGCCAGTTAGCAAGGTCTTATCTCAGCTTTTTAGGTGGAAAGAAGCAGAATGCTTATTGTATAATTTTGCCTTTTCATCATTCTTATCAAGAACTTTATCTGCTTACTACTGGGGTTAGGTCATTGAAAGCGTTTCTTTTGTCCTGGGTGGAAATAAAATTTGGATTGTAAAGTAGCACTTTATTCCCTCACTTAAAAAACAAAACCTGAATTCTTAATTCTGCCATCCATGGATTTTTCTTGATATCTTTCTTCTCTTCTAATTTTTCTGTACTTCAAAGTTCCCAACATCTATTGTCTATTGTATGTTTTTCTATATTCATTCATTTGAATGTGTTTGTATTTGCTGCCTGTATTGAAGCACAGGCCTAGAACAAATTTTCCATCTGTATTGTTCTCTTTCTTGATAGCATAACAGTGTTTGTTTGGATTATCTGCTTAAAACATCCTTTTAAAGAACTTCCAGTTTTCATTCTATTTTCTCTTGCTGTTTTTGCTCACAGTCGTTTTTTATTGATGTCCTGCCTCAGTGCTGGAGTCCATGGTAGCAGAGGGCAGCCAAGAGGCACGTAAGGGCAGGGAAGGCAGGGACAGCCAGGAGGGAGATGTCCTGGGAGGACCATGTGAACCCCTGCCTGTCCCAGGGCTTCCCACCTGTCTTTGCCAGTGAGCAGAGCTGTCAGTCCCCATCCTCCAAGGCTTGAGCGTGTGGTTTGATGAGTTTGCTCATCCTTACAGTTTGGATTCTTCTCCCTGCTCCTAAGCAGTGAGACACTGAATATATTCAGTCTGTTGCTTTTGGAGCAGTAGATATATTGTGTTGAGGACTTACTACCTGTGTCCAGAGTGAGAGTTTTCACCCCAGGCAGATCCTGCTGCTGGCAGGGAGCTCAGTGTTTCACTCGGATTAATTATTCCCCGCCCTAGTTTCATCCCCTCTTGCTAGGCAGTAACCCCTCCCCTCCTGGCGTCCACATACCTCAAATATTTGCAGCTGGTTTGTTTTGTCCTGAGTCACTGCCTGACTGTGCTGGGCCCTGAGCCTGGGGCTGGACTCTTGCAGGCGGGTGCAGCACCGCTCGGAGGCTGGCGCCAAGCAAGCCTGCGCAGGGCTCGTCCTCGGTGCTGAGGCTCCTTGGGCTCGGCTTAGGAGGCACGGGCAGAGGCAGCAGGGTGCCCAGCCGCAGCCGTAGCTGCTGATGGACTGCACATCCCTCTCCGGACCGGGTTAGCAGCCTGGGCCCTCGAGGCTGCACCGCGGGAGCACAGGGTGACGACGGGGGGATGCTGGCAGGTGAGCCCCAGAAAGAAGCGGGGAGGCGATGCGGCCCTTTGGGAGAGCTGCCTGGCCTCTGCAGGATAGATGCAAATCCTACTGGGTCTGGTGCTCGTGGATTAACTCTGCTTACAAAGTGGGGCATGGAGCTAAGCTCTTAGCTGTGCCTGTGCTCACACCAGCAGCTCGGTTATAAGAATTGGACATTTTCTTGCAGTGGAAGAACATCAATGAAAGTGGCATTTCTGAGACAAGCAGTCTGAGCTGTGTGACGGCAGTATTAAAAACACGGTCTCCACGGGAAGGATGGAGGTGGGAATGTGCTCCACCTCAACACCTTGCTGCCTGTTTGCCAGCAGATGGGTTACACATTGCCCTTGGGCCTCCTGTGCATCAGGGTGTAGACCAGCAAGACTCAGAAGCAGGAGCAACAGGGAGACTGCCGCAGGCTGTCAAAGCAACAAAGAGAGCTATTGTCACAAATGCACCAAAAGAGATAGAGAAGAAAAATGTTGTTAGGGATTTTCCTGTGGAGATACATATCGCAGAGCTCATGCGAGAGCTGGAAGAGAACAAAATTTGAGTCTCTGAACGTTGTGATTGAGAACACTGCTTTTGGAAGAGTATTTCTGAATGCCCTTTTGGCATCTGTATTATGGGTAAACATGAATTTGTCACTGGACTGGAATTTGGTGGCTTCATTAGAAATACCAGTAGCATTCCCGCAGAGTAACGGAGACCAATCCAGCTGTGGTGTGTGTCTCCACATCAGCCTCCAGAGTTGATGGCTTGGGTAGAGCGGTAATGTTTAAATGGGGATTTGTTCAAAAAGTATTTATTAGATGACCAAAACCCGCAGATGTGAAAGAGGGTGAGTTTAGTTAAATGTTTAATAATCAGGGAATACTGCAATTAGACATATACAAGCAAAGAAAATGAAAACATGTAACAAGCAAAGAAAAAGAAAATGACATGAATCGAAAGAGATTATATAAAATACAAAAAGACAATACGAATTGTCTGTACCAATCAGGTGGGAGTGCCAAGTATTAAAAAAAAATAAATCTGTATTTGTATTTTTTGAGCTCTGGGTGTTTGGAAAGAAGCAGGATGGCATTTTGAGTTCATTGCTGAAGGATGCTGGGCTGGTGATAAATAGCAAGAGTCATAAGAGCTGTCCTCTGCAGCTGCCTTGTTTTTAAATAAATCTTGAAGTATTCAGAAAGGGCAAGAAGGCCAGAGGGGAATTAATTTGAGTATTTGGAAATCACAGGCGCAATAATGGAAACACTGACAGGGTTTAAGTGGGTGGAACTGGCAGACAGCATCGCGCCAGGTCAGGCAAGCTGCACTAATGACCATTATGGGCTTAAAACTTGTGCAGGAAAGGTTTTAATTTTCCTTCCCCGGACAGGCATTTGAGACTTGCAGAGGAAAGGTGTTGTGGAGCTGGAAATCTCAGGAGTGTCGGACAAAGCCTTGCCTCAGGGCACCTAATCGAGTTTTTGTGGTTGGGGTTTGCTTGCTGGACTGTGGGGAGCCTCCACGTTCACCTGCAGTGCTGGGGATCCCCAGATCCGCACCAGTGGTCTGGAGCCAGCCCCATGACGTGGTTGCAGAGGGGAGATTGCCCTGCTTGGGGCAGGGCTGTGCAAGGCAGGACTGGCAGAAGAGGCTCCTGCTGCCTCTCCCTTAGCTCTCCAGCGTGGAGCTGTTGGAAATGCCAGGAGCGAGGATCCGAGGACCTGGTTTGCCCAAACAAGAGCTTCCTTGCAGTCAGACTTACTCCTGCAGCCACCAGATAGCTACAGCTGAATGAGGGAGCACAGCAGGATTGTTAGGCAGTGTGGTAAAGTCCGAGATTTCCTGTGCAAAGTTCAGTCAGGGTGGTTGTCACTGCATGTGGATAAATGCAAAATGCAAATCTTTGGCCATTGCAAATATAATCTTTCCCTTTTGATCTTGAATCAATTTAATCTTTCCCAGGAGCTGGATTTGGTGATCCTTGGGGGTCCCTTCCAGCTCGGGATATTCATGGGTCATTTCTGGGTGTCGTTGAATACAGGCTCATTTTCAAGACTTCCCAGGGCCACCCCTTGCTTTGTCAGCTCATTCAGTACTGCGGTATCAGCTCACGCCCACTTTTCCTTGGTTTCACTCACCTGTTTACATTTCAATTAACACCTTCGTGCTTCTTCCATGTTGCCCTGCCACTTGAGTTTGCTTTCCTGGAAAACAAATGACATTCCTTTAAAAAAAGGATCGCTCTTTAAAATAACTCATTTATTGTTTCTGTTTCTCTACTGTTTGTGACCTTCCAGCTGCACAGAGCTGCTGACCAGATTTTCTGAGTGTTTCTTTGTCCTTTTTTTGTCTCGTGTGGGGTTCAGACTTTGAGCACGGTGGCCCTGCAGGATACCTTTGTGGTGTGTTTGCAGAGGACCTTGCAGGGTAGGCCCTGGTATGTAACTGAGGCTTTCCAGATGCTGTGCAAATGCAAACAGTGAGTAAATATAAAACCCGGCGTCTGCTCCCCGTCCCTCCTCACAGACTCCTGCTGCATTTGGTTTGATAAAGCTGGCTGGGAAGCTAGCTTAGGTGATTTGATTTCCCATCCCGCATTCACAGCACTGCTGGATACTGTGGTTACCCTGTGGTGCCAGGCAGCCCCGGCACCTGGTGGTGGGGAGCACTGCAGGGGCTGTGCAATGGGTGCCAGGCCCCCCGATAACACGGAGCCTCCTAGGGCTGGTGTCAGCATTGTCTTCCCCCCACTCTCAGCCTGCTGTTGCCTGAGGCTTGCAACCGGAGAGGTCAGGGAGGTGGGGATCTGGATGTGCCTGTCCTGCAAAAGTAGTTGTACAAATATCAGAGCTGGGGGGGCTGTCGACAGCTCTGATAAAATCCCGGTGAAATGCAGCAGCTGGCGATGCGTGGGAGACAGCTGGAGTCGAGGAACATTTGTCAAATCAGCTAATTGCCGAAAACCACGGATCCGAAGCAGGCTGGGGTGTGCTGCAAGGGGCTGCGAGCCCTGTGGGTGCCAGTTCTGCAAAGCAGTAATGAAATGCAGGAAAGCTGAGTTTCTGGGCCAGAGCCTGGCTGGGAGGGCTCGCTGGCTGAGTTTGGGGCATGCTTTTGCTGTGTTTGTGCCTGGGGGGGCACACGGTGGAGCAGCAGGCAGGTGGGTACCGAGTTGCTGGGGCCCAGGAATCCGCTGGGATAAAATGTCTGAACCTGAATGAAAATGGGAGGGGGGTGGGCTGGCAGGGGAGCTGCAGGTGGGACCGAAAACCAGGAGGAAAACCAGCAGCCTGTGCCTGGGATAGGGAAGAGGAGGAGAGTGACGAGCCCCCAGACATGGGGCTCCCTGCACTGCGCTCCCCCTGTCACACGCCAGCAGTTTGCCAGGTGGGGAGACTGTGAGGGGATGGTGGGCCTGGGCATGGGGCACGTCCCTGGGCTGTGCTGGGGGCACCAGGCTCTCCCGGCCTGGTACCCACTGGTGTCATTGTGGAGTGCGTGTGGCTGCCCCATGCCTCTGCCCGGTGCAGCCCACGCTGTTCCCCCGCTGCCTGCAGCTTCGGCAGGGCTCGGCCTCAGTGCCGGCCGTGGGTCTTGGGCACCTCAGTCCCACCCGAGCAGAGCTTTCTGGTTCTTGCACGAGTGCCTTTGGTCATGGTCCAGCTCCAGGCTTTGCCGCCGGCAGCCCCATTGTGGGTGCCTGGAGGCCTTTTCGGCTATTCAGATGGAAATGCCCCGGAGATGGAGAATGGAGACCCTGTTCCCAGCCCCAGGGGAGGGGACAGCCGCCATCACCAGGCTGCCATAGCCAGGCCCCAGCCGGCCGCGGGTCAGCAGCTCCTGTGCTAGGGTGAGAGGGCGAGGAGGAGGGCAGGTCTCAGCTCCACCAAGAGTTTCCTGGGGCAACAGAGTTGGGGGCAGAGGTAGGAAAGGGGTGTGCATCGGGGTAGCAGGGCCCAGCTGGCGTCACAGGCCTGGAGCAGGTTTGTGTGGCTTGGTGTCTGCTGGCCCCCATGCCAGGAGCAGCAGGGAAGTGGCCAGTGAATATTTGGATTACCACAACTGAAGTTTTGGCAGCAGGAGGCAGCCCTGGTGACCGGTACTCTGAGGGCAGGAGGCATGGGGTGTACAGGGACAGGCTCTGCAAGATGTCCCTGTCCTGCAGCACTCAGCACTGGGTCCCCAGTACAGCGGTACTGGTACTGTGAGGGCTGGTGGCAGAGGTCAGGTATCACTGGAGGATGCTGATTGTGCTTGTCTGTCTTGCAGAGATGACCCTCCTGTCCTCCCAGACACCATCCCTGGAGACGTCCTCAGCTGCCACTGAGAGCCCAGAGCACAGGATGCTGGAGAAGAGGTCCAAGGTTATTGAGGAACTACTCCAGACAGAGAGGGACTACATCCGAGACCTGGAGATGTGCGTGGAGAGGATCATGGTGCCCCTGCAGCAGGCACAGGTAGGAGTGTGGGGGCAGGCTACAGTGTGGCTTTGATGGGGTGGGGTGAGGATACTGAGTCTGCTTTGTTCTTGGAGCAGCAAAGGAACCCACAGGGGAAATTCAGATATGCTGGGGGCAGCAAGATGATTCATGTTGCTCCTTGAGCTCATAGAAATATTCAATTTGTTTTGGTATCCTGCTGAGCTCCCACTGTTGCTGAGAACAAGAAACCTAGCAGCAAGTACACAGATTAATTTCCTGGGTGGAACGGGGAACTGTTCTCCTCTTCATTTGTATTGTAGGTTAAATTCATTGTCATGAGAAAGAAAATACGGGGTCTTGACATCATGACAGAATTGGTGGGAAGAGAGGAAAAATGTCAGGTGAACAATGGCAGGGATGAAATTGCTGGGAAAGAGGAGTGGTAGTACACATAAGGAGGGAGAATTTCAATGCACAGTGAGGATGAGGGAGTGAGTACAGTCACTCTTGTGGGAGTAGGCCAAGCTGGGTGGCTGATGGGGGGCTGAGGGCTGGTGGGTTGCAGGAGGGCAAGGGGTGGCTGTTGGGTCTGGCTGGGACATGTTCTCCCATCCAGGACACGTCTCTTTCAATTCCCCAGATGCAGAATGTAGACTTTGAGGGTCTTTTTGGAAACATCCAAGTGGTAATAAGCTTCTCTAAGCAGCTGCTGTCTACCCTGGAGGCTTCAGATGCCATTGGTATGAACTCTGCTGTTGCCTTTTCTCAGCAGGCTGGGATGTAGTTTGCTCGTGGGGTGGCAGAACAGAGCAGTTTAAATCATGGGAGAGTTACCTCCTCGCTGGTCCCTGTAGGTGCTCATCAGTCCACTGGTGAAGCCATGAAGACCTGTGTTGCCCTGTGGGTCACTCCCTGGCTCTCCCTGGCTCCTTCCCCAAAGAGGAGGGAGGTCTTCCACTCCTCACAGCTGCACAGCCAACTCAGGCCATGGGCAGCCTGAGCCTTTGTTCCCCATGTGGCTCTCCACTGCCGCTGACCAGTCACCCCCTGGAGAGCTGGATCAGTTGAGGTCTCTCTTCCTGTGGTTCCTGGGGTCCCTCTTGGGCTCTTCAGCTAGGTAAACAGTCCCCTCAGAGCTTGAGTGAACATGTCCTGGTGAGTTATCACGACATGCCCTTGGTGCACAGCTTCCCATTTCTGTCCCCAGTTGCCCACACCACCCGGTCTCTAGTGACAGTGAAGCATGCAGGATTTGTGGACTGAGGGTGACAAGGAGGCATCCTGGGTGCTCCTGTAACAATGTCCTCTCAAGCTGTGTGTGTGGAAGGGGGACCCTGTGTCTCACCATGAATGCAGCATGGTTGTTGAAGGCGGGGGGGGCCTGGAGACACTGATGTCCCACTTTGCTGCTGTGTGCAGGGCCGGTGTTCCTGGCACAGCGTGCAGAGCTGGAGAGCGTCTACAGGGTGTATTGCCAGAACCATGATGAGGCCATTGCACTGCTGGAAACTTATGAGAAGGATGAGAAGATCCAGAAACTACTCGTGGACCTGCTGGATAGCCTCAGGTTGGAGCCTCTCGCAGTGGTGGCCATCAGGCTGGGGTAGGGGTTTCGCTCCCCAGAGTCCCTGCCCCTCTGCCCCAGTGCACAGGGGCTGGGACACCTGTAGGGCCACCAAAGTAGGGAGAAGGCAGCATGCCCTGGATTGAAGGTTCCTATTCCCCAAGCCCTGCACCACCATGGCTGGTGAAGAATTGAGCCACTTTGCCTGCCTTGGCATCTGCCACGTCTCCAGCCACCACAGCACAGAGCTGCCATGGCAGCGTCACTGTCACTGCGGGAGGGTGCTGGCTGCGGGAGTGCACGCCTGCTGCACCGTTAACCTGTTGCTTTTCTTTGCTTTTTTGCACTCTGTGGGCCGGCAGGAGCCTGTACAGTGAGTGGTAAGTGCCTCCTTCCTGTTAGTCCCCGCTTGTCCATCTGTCTTGGCCTGGCTGCTCCCTCGTGACTCACCTCCCACCACCGGCTGGGCGCATGTCTCAGGTCCTGCCTGTGGCATGGTCGCAGCAGTGGCAACGGGTGGGCTGTACAGGCAGGTGGTGAGGTGAGGGGAGGTCTTTGGGGCTGAAAACAGGTCTGGGGAGCCATCAGCTACAGCGAGGCAGCAGAGCCCTGTGCTGGCTGCAGTCCTGAGCACAGTCAGTCTGCCCTGCACTGCGGGCCAGATCCAGCAGTAGGGTAATGGGGTGGAGTCTGAGGCAGGTGGAACTCTGGTACACTTAAGGCTGTATCTGTGTGGGGTCCCACAGTGGGTCTGGTGATGAAGAGGATCCTGGCTGGGAAGAGTCACCTGGTTTGAGTGAGGTCTGGAAACCTGGGGCTGATCTGAAATCACTGGGGGTTTGGGAGCACATTGGGTTTGGAGGTGAGGGTGGCCTGACTTAGAAAGTACAGTGGATTTGGAGGTGTTGATGCTCTGGGTCTGGTTGGGGTCAGTTCAAGGGGGCAGAGCTGGACTGAAACCTGTTGCGTCTTCTTTGTCCCAACTTCCCAGGGGCTGCACAAACTACATTAACCTGGGCTCCTTCCTCATCAAGCCAGTGCAAAGGGTGATGCGGTACCCACTGCTACTGATGGAGCTGCTGAGTGCCACCCCTGAGTCTCACCCTGACAAGGCTCCGCTCACAGCTGCTCTCCTTGCAGTCAAAGAAATCAACGTCAACATCAACGAGTACAAGCGTCGGAAGGACCTGGGTGAGTAGCTGGGTAGAGCTGGGGTACAAGGGGCAGGAGTTGGGTGGATTGAAGTTGGAGTCTGTCAACTTGCACAGTCCCGGAGAGAATCTGACCTCAATAAACTGTGTCCTCACAGCAGTACCATAAGAGAGCTGCTTTTAAAAATCTAAGCATAAGATACAGTACACAAAGGGTACCGTAGTACACATCTGACATGAGCTATTTCTTATGATACAGTGATATGAAATGTATGCAGTTGCTGAATACATAGCCAAGAATCAAAAACAAGAACAATAAGATGAGAATATATATTTAATGTTAACATTGTGCTGATAAGGGTTCTGATTTCTGCTTCAATCTCTTTAGTGCTGAAGTACCGGAAAGGGGATGAAGATAGCCTCATGGAAAAGATCTCCAAGCTCAACTTCCACTCTATCATCAAGAAATCCAACCGTGTGAGCAGCCACCTCAAGCATCTCACGGGCTTTGCACCGCAGGTAACGTGCATCATGTACCTGCCAGGTACACTTACACCCTGTGGTGCTCGAGGAGATGGTGATACCTGCTGACTCCCTACACCCCTTCCCCAGGGAGTGGTTCTCATCCAGGCCTGCAAGGCAGAGTGAGCTTGGTTTCTGAACCACCCGACTCTGCCCCCTGGCTTGTGGGCAGGAGGCTCCACATCTCCCACTCTGGGAGGTGCCAGGCTCCTGCATTGCCTCCCTTGAGCCTTTTTCTCTCACAGCTGAAGGATGAAGCCTTTGAGGAGACAGAGAAAAATTTTCGGATGCAAGAGAGGCTAATCAAGTCCTTCATCAGGGACCTTTCACTCTACCTGCAGCACGTCCGGGTGAGTCTGGGTGTGATGTGGGGCTTGCCACGTGCTGCCCCTCCTGCCTGCATGGTGCCTACCTGCCGCGTGGCAATGCTTCTGCCCACAGCCCTGCCTGGGGGTTGGCCTCTGGGGATCTGGGCTGCCCCAGGAGCGTGAGCCTGCCCTGGGAGCCCTGTGCCCCTGGGTGGCAAGCGTGGCTGTGCTGACTGCATGTCCCTGGTGCAGGAGTCAGCCTGCATGAAGGCGTTGGCAGCGGTCAGCATGTGGGACCTGTGCATGGAGAAAGGCAGTGGGGACTTGGACCAGTTCCAGAAAGTGAACCGGCTCATCAGCGACCAGCTCTTCTCCAACTTTGTGAGTGAGCCTATGTCCTCGCGTGCTGCAGGCACCCCTCTGGGGCTCTTCCACCCGTGGGTGGCTGCACGGGTAACGCAGCCCGGAATAGATGTGAGCACCCCCATTCAGCTCTTGCCTCCTGAGAGCTTTGGTGGACGTGGGTTTAGGTTGTGCCTTGAGCATGCCAGTTAGGTACACATTTTTTTCAGCACTGCCAGAAGTGTAGCTTCCTTTCTGTAGCATTTTCCATGCTGGCACATTTATGTAGGATTATTGCATAATACATGTTGGAAGGGACCTTTAGAACTCTGATAGGGTGCCATGAGGAAGGTGGACCCTGTGCTGTCCTGGGGAGGTTTGTACCAGAGGGTGAGCTGCTGGTTCAAGGCATGTCAGGAGAGAGCACCTCATCTCACTGGCTCCCTGCATCTCTGCCCACCAGAAAGAGCGGACGGAGAGGCTGGTGAGCTCACCGCTGAACCAGCTGCTGAGCATGTTTGCCGGGCCTCACAAGCTGGTGCAGAAACGCTTCGACAAGCTCCTCGACTTCCACAACTGCACAGAGCGAGCGGAGAAGCTGAAGGACAAGCGAACGCTGGAGGAGCTGCAGTCGGCCCGCAACAACTACGAGGCCCTTAACGCCCAGCTGCTGGACGAGCTGCCCAAGTTCCTGTGTTTTGCCAAGGAGCTGTTTGCCAGCTGCGTGCGGGGCTATGCTGAGGCACACTGTGACTTTGTGCGCCTGGCCCTGGAGGAGCTGAGACCGCTGCTGTCGGTGGGTTCCGGGAGCACAGATGGTGCTCCAGGCTCAGTACCGCACTAATCTCTGCACAGGGCTTGTCCCTGAGCTCTCCCTCACTGCAGGGGAAGCTGCTGCTGCCATTTCAGTCCCTAAGTGCCTCAGGGAGGGCTCCCATGGGATTCTGTCTGGGCAGGGATTGTCTGATGCAGTTTTGTGGGGAGATGGTGGAGGTGGGACTTGTGCTCTGGCTGCTCCTGGAGCAGTGGCAAGACAGCATTTGCCTGAGAGTACCTCAGGCCATGAGCCTCAGGATCATGCAGAGCTGTATCCAGACAGTGCTGCAGGTCTGGGCCTGATCCAAGTCACAGGCAGGGCTCAGAGCCCCTTTTGGCCTGGGAGTTGGCATGATCTTTGCTGTAGCTTTTGGCTACTTTCAGCAGTACCTTCCATCTAACTGTGACCTTGCTCTCGTTTCAGTTGCTGAAGGTGTCTGGCCGGGAGGGGAACCTCATTGCCATCTTCCAGGAAGAGCACAGTCGGGTCCTCCAGCAGCTCCAGGCCTTCACCTTCTTCCCAGAGTCCCAGGCCGCTCCCAAGAAGCCTTTTGAGAGGAAGACCATGGAGCGTCAGTCTGCCCGGCGGCAGCCGCTCGGTGCCTTGGTGAGTCCCCTCTGCCCCTTGTCAGGGCTCACCGGGGAGCCTGGGACACTGTTCATGCCTGCCTTGTTCCTCTGCAGCCCAGCTACCTCCTGCAGTCAGACGACATCCGAGCTGCCCTCCTGGCCCGCTATTCCCCCGACAGTCTCTTCCAGGCAGAGCGCAATTTCAATGCTGCCCAAGATCTGGATGTCTCGCTGCTGGAGGGAGACATCGTGGGGGTCATCAAGAAGAAGGACCCCATGGGCAGCCAGAATCGCTGGCTCATAGACAATGGGGGTAGGTGACTGCTCCTGCCCTCGGTGCCTGCTGCAGCTCCCCTCCTCTTGTTCCCCAGGTCCCTGATCTGAGCTCCTTTCCTCTCCCTCTCCACAGTGACCAAAGGCTTTGTGTACAGCTCCTTTCTGAAGCCCTACAACCCGCGCCGCAGCCAGTCGGACGTCTCTGTGGGCAGCCACTCTTCAAATGAGTCCGAGCACAGCAGCTCCTCCCCACACAGCAGCACCACGCTGACCTTCAGCCCCAGCGGGGCAGCCGTGGCCTTCACTCAGAAACCCCTGCAGGACTCTGCCTCCCCAGGAGACCCACACCAATCCCCACAGTCCCCTTCGCAGATGGACTCCCCCTCTGTGCCTCAGCTCAGCCCTGGTGACAGGACAGAGAGGCTGGAGGCTGGTGTGGTGACATCTCCACGCCGCTACAGCCGCCCAGAGCCAGGCTACAGCCCCGGCCCTCGCAATGGGCACCCAGCCAAAGCGCGGCTCAGGCCTGTGTCCTCGGTGGAGGACAGAGACTCCGGGCTGGAGAGCAGCGAGTCAGAGGGCAACCAGGTGAGCTCTCAGCTGCCCGGGGGGCTGGGGGTGCTGAGGGCTGACCCTCCCCTCGCTTGAGTGGAGGCTGAATTGTCCTGGCAGTGATGAGGGAGAGAAATGAGGTGGAGGTTGCTCTGTTCCAAGGGGCTGAGGAGGAGAAGATGTGCAGAGCCACAGACCAAGGCTGCAAATGGGCGGGTGGGTGGGGACAGCTCTGGCTGTGCTTTGATTTACTGCAAAGCGCTGTGCACACATCCTGTGCTGTGCAGCATCGAGGCTGTGCTGAGTGCCTGTCTGACCGATGCCTCCCTCTGCCCAGCAGGTCTATTACGCGCTCTACACCTTCAAAGGCCGAAACACCAACGAGCTGAGCGTGTCAGCTAACCAGAGACTCAGGATCCTGCAGTTTGAGGACATCACAGGCAATCAAGAGTGGTGGCTGGCCGAGGCCCACGGCAAGCAGGGCTACGTGCCCTCCAGCTACATCCGGAAGACGGAGTACACCTGAGACAGGGGGCAGGAGCCCCTACCCTGTGCCTTGGGACTGCCTGGGGCCCTGCAGCCTCCGCTGCTCACCCCAGGGGGCTGAGGCTGTGCCTCCTTGCAGCCCTACAGTGCTTCCAGCCCCACCACCCTGGCTGCCATGGGCAGGAGGAAGCGTGGGCTGGCAGGGCGGGCAGCTTGCCTGAGGGCAGGGGCGAGTTGCTGTCACCCCATGCTGTTCAAGCTTCCTGCCTCCAGCCAGGAGCAGGGGAGCAGAGCATGGGGCTGTGCCCCAGGAAGGAATGACTCAACTGAGGCTGAGCTGCTGTGGATTTAAACTGTGGAAGTCTATTGCTGAGTCCATCTTTAGCATTAAAAGCAACCTGTGAACGCGTTCCCGGTGCCTTCTCATCAGCAGCAGGAGCCTGGTCTATCCTGTCTGTGCAGGACTTCAGGATGGGACATCTGTGCTGGCCTGAGGAAGCTGCTCTGAAGATTGCTGTGAGTAGTTCAGCTTCAGAGCCCAGCCTTCAGGAGAACCCACAGCAGAGCCCCGATGACTGCTGTGTCCATGCACTTGGTCTCCCAGGGGCTAGGGCCTCTCTAAGCTTTTCTAGTTTAGAACAAGAAACCCCTATTGGGGGGGTTGTCCAGGCTATTGGGTTCTCAGCTCCCAGAAGAGCCATAGATACTGAACACCATCTTCCCCAGTCAGCACAGTGCCTCCAGTGTCCAAGACCCACCTCTTTGCTCTAGCAGGGCTGCTCTGGGGCAGGGCAGAAGGCAAAACACAGGCTGTCCTGCAGCCTCATGTTGTGGGGCTCTGACCAGGAGTGCCTCACCTGTGCCTGCTGCAGGGCACTGGCAATGGTGCTTATGTTCTGGGAGGGATGTGGTGCCCTTTGTGGGGTGGTGTCTTATGTGCTGCTGCCATGCCCTAAAGGAGGAAAACTCCCTTCTCCTTGGGGCAGTGTTTGTGTCCCCTGTACTGCTGCTCTGTAAGTAAACGTTTGCCCTTGTCTATAGGAAGCACCTGTGCAAGTGTCAGGAAAGATGAGAGGAGTGCTTGGTGCATGCATGGTTGTGCGAGTGGGTCGGGGGCAGAGCTCACAGACCTCATGTGCATCTTACAGGGCCATTTCCCTCTCACTGGGGTGCAGCATGCTTCTGCCTTGGTGTTTTGTGCCAGCTGCAGCTCAGGCACTAGTAAACCCTCACAGCAGAGCTCTTCATTAAGATGAAAGGATTGCACTGCCCTCTCCCTCTGCTGTGTTACATGGCTCAGCTGGGGCTGAGAGGCTTGCATCCCTCCTGCTTGTTCTGCTGTACCTGTCTGGGCCAGTAGGCAGCGCACACTGGCAGGGGCTCCCTGCACGCTGAGCCAGCAGCCGTCAGTGCTGCAGCTCCTGGCATGGATGACCAAGAACAAAGAAGGGTCAAGAGTTTGTCGACAGTAAGCACCCTGTTTTGTGTGTGCAGGGCAGTGTAGCGTGCGTATGTGCCCACCTCTCTCTGACTTACGTGCACCAGCACCAGGTAGTGCTTACAATAGCCCCGAGGACTGCCTTGTTCATTGCACTACAGTCAAAGGAAGCTGAACCCACTAAGAAGGCAGTTAGGCCCTAGCTCTTCCACCTCCACTGCCAGTCATGTTCATGGCTGGGGCTGAGTATACCTGTGCCGCTTGATTTGGACTTCCCACAATCTGTGTGCATAACCTCAGCGTACCAGCTTCCCCCAAACAGTGGTCAGGCTTTAAGTTAAACCGAGGCTTATTTAGCATACCTTAAAATCAGACTTTTAGTTGGAAGACAAAATGGTTACAAGAAGTAAATAAATTAATACATTCACTCTTAGATTAAACTGTAAATTTCATTCCACAATGGTACAGCATCTCTCAGCTAGGTTCCCTTGGTATAATGAACACAAAAACTAAGACCCACAGGGGGCTGTGTTCTCCCTGCCTGATGTAACTTTCCCCTCTCTACTGCAGTAAGTTCCTCAGCTCCAAACCCTTGTGCACAACAGGCAGTGTGGCAGCAAGGGTAACAGGTCAAGTCCATATCTTCTGTCCCTGACAGACAGAGAAGCCACTCTCTCCCCTTCACTTCCCAACTGCAGAAACACATATTCCCAGGCAGTCCAGCTGCAGGGAGATCCAGGTGCTGGGTTGGTGAGTCCAAGCAGGAGGGAGCTGCTCACCTGCACGCTGCTCCACTCCACTTACATCTGCTCCACCTACAGTGTGGTGGTTTCTAAGTTCGTGATGCCAGCGTCCTTTGCCATCGCAGAGAAGATACCCTGCTTCTGAAGGAGCTTCTCAGGGCTGTCGTATTCCACAATCCTCCCTGCCTGCATCACCATCACCCTGGCAGCAGAGAACAAGAACACCTCAGCTCCCACAGTCTGAGCCAACGGTGCTGCTGGCACCAGAACTAGAGCCCCACTGGCACCCATTCCTTCTACAACCCCGTTATGTGGTTCTCCTCTCAGCAGAGACGTGAGGGCTCTCAACCCTACACTGGGGAGTGAAATGCATATGGTGTCAGCAACCCACCATGGCCTGTTACTGTAAAGGGTCTCAAAAATGTTACTCCCCACTAATGCATGGCTGTCCTTCCCATTCTCTGTCCTACTTTCCTGGAGGCTCTATATTGTTGTCCTGGGCAATGCAACCACCCTGGCCCCTCCAATTATGACCTTGTGTATTCAGCTGGCATCTCCCTCCCCATCCTAGGAGCCCTGAGCCCCGTTCCCCTTATCCCACGGTACCTGTTGCTGTCCATGATGGTGTGGAGGCGGTGGGCAATGGTAAGGACAGTGCAGTTGGCAAATGCGCTCCTGATCGTTGTCTGAATTAAGTGATCCGTCTCCAGATCTACAGCTGCTGTTGCTTCGTCCAAGATGAGGATCTTGGCTTTGCAGAGAAGGGCCCGGGCCAGGCACAGGAGCTGCCTCTGCCCAACACTGGATGAAGTGGGGAACGTGAGTTAACAGGCAAACAGGTGATGCTGAGGACCAGCAGGGCATCTGCGAGCCCACTCCCACACACCACCCTGACCCCACCACCAGCCCTCCTTGGCTTTGCCTCAGCTGCTCATCTGCTGTCTGAGCACCACAACTCGTAGCACCTTCTTCTCTGGGCCAACAAGGAAGGGCTGGCTCCCAGACAGTGAGGATCAGCCCTGATTCCTGGATGGTTTCTCTCACCTTCAGTCCCAGAAGCTTCTGTGCCCTCATCCCTAAACACCCACTCTGCTCAAGGGCTGCTCTTCTAAGACCTTCTTGGGCCCCCACCCCACCACTGCCATCACACCCTCTCTCCCAGGATCAGGGGAAGGGACAGGGATGGGGCATGCCTCAGCTCCTCTGCTCACCTCAGGTTCTCTCCTCCCTCGCTCACAAGATAGTGCAGTCTCTCAGGAAGGTCTTGCACGTAAGTCTTCAGGTGAGCCAGCTCAAGGGCCTTCCAGACCTCTTCATCAGTGTACTGGTCAAAGGGGTCCAAGTTCATCCGCAGGGTGCCGGTAAAGAGCACGGGGTCCTGCCAGGGACAGCACAGCGTATTCAGGTCTGCCATGGCCATTCAGTAGAGGTGATGGCTCCACACCCGCCCACCCCAAGTTTGGTCACAGGCTGCTCGCCCTGCTGTCTGCTCCTGGCAGGGGTGGAGGTGAGGGGATGCCCACAGGCCCTGGGCTCCGTGCAGCACCCGGGGATGGGCTGCCCAGGGCACAGAGCCAGAGGAGGCCATGCAGAAGTGGGATGTGGCTCACCTGGGGGATGATTGTGAGGTTCTGGCGCAGGTCGTGGAGGCCGATCGTCGCTATATCCACCCCATCAATGACGATCTTCCCTCCCGCAGCCTCCAGCAGCCGGAAGAGGCAGTTGGTGAGAGAAGACTTGCCAGCCCCGGTCCGGCCAACAACCCCAACCTGTGGAAGCAGATACTTAGACCCATTGGCAGGGATGAAGAAAACAGGGCAGGTGCTCTTTACTTGGTGTGGTGGGCCTCCCTGTCCCCTGCTCCCCAGCACATCCCCCCTTCCTCCTGCCAGTTCCCCCTCCACTCCTATGGGAAGGCGTATGGAGCTGACTCTACCTTGCAGCCCTCCAGCCCCACATCCAGTTAGGACAGGGTCTGTCTTCCCGTGTCTTGGTCCTCTGTGCCATCCTCAGAGGCAGCATTGCTGGCTTGTCTGCACCACGGACTGCCTGAGGGCCTGTGCTGGCTGCAGCCATGAACCTTGCTTCCCCAGCAGTGGGGCTTATGGAGGCTCAAGCCACAGAGTGTCAACACACCCAGGCATGGGAGCAAGCATCTGCAACCACTACCTCCCAGACTATCTCCTCTGGTCCCTTCCCTGCAGCTCTGGAGTCCCCAGGAGCCACATCCACAACACCATCCCTCCCCAGTCCACAGACTGGAACAAAGAGAGCAGAACCAACTTCAATATAGCATCACTAGGGAAAGGGTGCACTGCAGGCAGAGGTCCTCACCTTCTCAGTACTCTCAATATTGCAGGTGATCCCATGAAGAACCAGCTCCAGTTCAGGTCGGTAACGAACTTTGTAGTCAATGAATTGGATCTCGCCCTTGCTGGGCCAGCCTTGGGGAGGACGTTTTTCTGTCACCCACGCAGCCTGGGGACACAGGAGTGTTAGAGGGCTGCACTCTGCAGTCCTGGCTTGCACTGAGCTGTGCAGCCAGTGTTTGCCCACACCCTGGTCTCCTCACCTCTCTCTTCACCTTCGTGTACTCATGTACCCGTTCCACAGCCACAATGTTCGTCTCCAGCTCTGAAGACATCCGCACCAACCAGTTCAGTGTCTGGGTCACCTGCACGGCAGCACCAGATGACACAGAGCTCAGCAGAACACAAGAACAACCACCTCCCACTGACAGCTGAGAGCTCAGGGAAACAGCCTGGGCATGAGCATCCCTGGCAGCCCCTAACTTTCCTCTCACCAGCCACAGCCCCCTTTCCCCTGCCCTTCAAAAGCTTTGCTGCAGTGTCTCTGATCCACAGTGAATGTGCTCCTGCCCACAGCAGCAATCATAACCCTCACAATGGGATGTGTGCTCTCCTGGTTCCAAACCAGTTCCTAGTGATTTCCCTCCTCAGCAGGGAGACCCCAGCTAATCCACTCCCCACGTGTCAGAGCTGGATGCGGGGCAGCGTCCCACAGCCAGCCCAGAGTCATCAGGGTGTTGCTCCCAGAAACCTGACAGAAAAAGCTTTCATTGACTCACGTTGAGGGCAGAGGAGATGGAGAGACCCACAATGCCCCCATCCAAAGTGCCCTTTGAAATCACAGCTAGAAGTGCAGAGAAGAAGACCACCAGGCTCCCAACAAACTCCAGACGGATGGCCAACCACCTGCACAGGGAGAACATGGCCCACCAGTGAGACCAGCATCCCACCAGCAGCCCTGAGCACCCAGCCCTGAGCTCAGCGCCATACACGTGGTACCTGCCCCTATACAGCATGTTGTTTGTGGCTAATTCTGCAAGCTCTTCCATCACATCTGTCAGTCCCTGTGACTCACATGTAACTTCCAGTGCTGGTAATGCCATTATCAGAGGAGCCCAAGCTACACAACTGTCACAACCCCAAAATATCTGCCCAGACACACCAGCAGCAGGCAGTGCCCCCATCACACCCCCACCTGGCCTGAAGCACCAGCCTCTTCCCAGAACCCAGCAAGAGTATCTCAGTCCTCGACAGCAAAGACCAACCTGCCCAGGCCCTTGGTAATTCACAGAGGCCATACTCGGGATTTCAAAGTCACCCTAAAAGGTCTCCTTCCCACAGATGGTGGCCTTATCCCAAGTTCCCCCAGTACAGACCCTCAGAGCATGTCCTGAAATTAAGAGGGAGGACTTCAGCATCTCAGGAACCCACCTCAGGACCAGAGGCCCCTGGATGCAGAGTGCTGCAGCATAAGGAACAAACTCACCTATTTGAGACAATCCAGGAATAAACACTTTTCTGATTGATGTCCATTGTGCTCTCATTCTGCTTTATGAACCGCTCCTGGTGTCCATAGGCCCGGATGACAGAAAGGCCTGACACTGTCTCACCAAAGTGGGAGTAGATGGGAGACCTAGTGACTGAGTCCAGACGCCGCAGCTGACGTGATGTGGAGACGTAGAAGCGCTGAAATGAGGGACACAGCTCAGTTATCAGCACAAACCCCGGCAGTGACAAGGAGACTGCTCCGAGCAGGGCATAAGCTTCTCTCAGGCCCCAGTTACTCACCAGCACAAAATAGTAAAAGATGCCCAAGGGAACAATAACGATAGTGAAGAATGGGGTGGCCAAGGAGATCATGAGCAATGTGCTAATGATAGCCATGAAACAGGAGAGCCAGCTGCGGAAGGACATGGGAATGGTCTCATCTACTGTGAAGATGTCCTAGAGTGTAAAAAGCAGCAGGGAGAAGCAGTCAGTGACCCCAGAGAGAGGAAGGAACCCAAAGACTTCACACATATTTGGTTCCTACACACTTATACTTTAACACAGTGCCAAACACTTGCAAAAAGACTGGATCACTCTGAATTGATGTAAGGGTTACAGCCTCATTCAGGGCAACAGCTCAACTTGGGAACAGCTAAATTAATGAAGAAGCTTTCAATAACATTTCCCTGTAGCATGGACCAGCTTTGGGAAGTGCATCTTCGTCTGGCCCCAGAGTGCAGCAACAGGAATTGAGGAACAAAGAGTGACAGGGCTGACTCCAGGTTCACGTAGGTGTACCCAGGTCTCCAGCAGCTGGCTATCATCCCTCTTTTAGCTGGGTATCCAGCTAGAACACTCTTCAGTTTTTCTACATCCCCCTTGACCAGGTAGCCCCAAAACAGGACATAGTATCCAGCCATGGCCTCCCTTGCACCCAGCAGAACAGAAAATAATTTCTTGGGATCCGCTGTCCACTCTCCTGCTAGTAAATATAACCCAGGAGGTCGTTTACCTCATAAGCAGCCGTGCATCCACCATATCCTTTCTACTCCCTTCCAGGCCCTCATCTGGGCACATTTGCGCAGTGCTGAACAACAGGGATGTGTCAACACCCAATGCTCTCCAGACCAGCCAGAACAAACACGTTCTTCTGGGGGTTGTTCTCTTACCTTGGCAAACCTATTCACAATGCGGCCAGTGGGGGTCGTGTCAAAAAAGCTCATGGGCACACGCAGGATGTTGCTGAGCAGTCGCTGATGCATAATGCGTGAGGCCCGCACAGCGCCGTGAGCACACAGGATAGTTGCAAAGAGCAGGAAGAGAGCTGTAAGGAGAGCACGGGGTGGTCAGCACCAGCTTGCGTGTGACACTGGCCCCATGTTGGAACCTTTGGCTCATGGGACACATCAAGAAGTGAGGAGGCATCAAGATGCTCTGCAGTGGCCCTCTGTGACAATCCTGCACCTCATCTTCTTGGGAAGCCCCAGTAACTGTGTCCCACCACAGGGGAAGAACATCAACCCTTTGGGAAGGCTGTGGGCACTGGCACAATCTCCAAACTGGTAAAGGACTACAATCCTCAACATAAGAGGGCAATATAAGAGTCTTCTTGGGTCAGTTTACTCTGACTTCATGCTCATATCTGTACCCAGCCCAGACAGGAGCAGGAGGGAAGGCTGTGGCAGGCAGCTGGAGACTGCTGTCTGAAGGCCTTGCAGGCCTTATCGCTGCTGGGCCACATCACCAAGGTGAGCAGATCCTGTGTTCCCACCCTCACCTTGTGACACACCCAGCGCCCCGAAGACCCCGATCCGCAGGTCTCGCTGCTGCACGGGGTAGGTCTGGTTCTGGTAGCGCTCCGCATCGTCAGTCCAGGCACTGAGCCACAGGTTGGTCCCCACGTAGGCGACGTACTGTCCGACGAAGCCCATGGCAACCCAGAAAGAATATCCCAAGCCAACAGCACGCAGGTACCGCAGGTACATGGAGAATTTCACCTGTGGACCAGTTCAGACATCACCACTGTGCAGCAAACCCCAGCCAGGAACAGCCAACACAGGCTTGGTTCTCCTTCCCCACTGCCCACGGCGCTGCCCCCACACACATCCTCCCTCCACCACCCTGCACTAGCAGCCTGTTCCCCAGCCAGGGCCACCTCGGCCACCAGCTCCATGCAGGACTGTCCCTTTCAGTGTCACTTGGCTGCAGAGGGGCCACAGAAAGCTGGATCTGGTTTCTCTGTGCCACAGTCATGGTCTTGCAGGACTGAGCCAGGCATTATGCTGTCCCTCCGACTCCCTTGCCATCCTCCTCACCTTGCCAGTTTCCACAGCTTCCTTCTCAATCAGCTGCTGGCCCTTCACTTTCTTAGGGGGCTCCTCCTGGGACTTCTTCCAGGAACTGTTGCTCTTTGTACTGAGGCTGCAGGGAGGTGATGGGCACCATTAGTCACAGGGTGCTGCATGGCTCCTACTCCCCTCGGGGCCCATCCCTGTCCTGCTCTGGGACACCAGCTTTGGACCCCCCTGGGATAAAAGTCCTGACCTGCACAGCTTTGAATGAGCTTTGTGGAAGCCCTAGGCATTTGCAGCCATGAAATCAGAGCCCTTGGCCCCAAAAGCAGAACCACCCCAGCAGAAGGAGTTTCAGAGAAGACCACAGGGTGAGGCTGTGGCACAATGATGCAAGTAAAGGCAAGATCAGACGCTCTTTACCCAGCCTAGCTGGTGGTGACAGAAGCAGGCAGTGAGGCTCCCAGTCCCTTCTCTGCTGGAATCCCCTCAGTGAAGTCCCCATGCCCCCTGGTCTCCTAAGAGCAATGCAGGAGCCAGGGGAGAGCACTGAGGGCTCTGGCTGAGTGCCCACCTGCGAACGAACTCTCTCCGATAGATGCTGGCCTCTCGCTTCAGCGTTGCGGACACCACATCATCGGGCCCCTCTTCCACACAAGGCTCAAGAGTTTCATCGCTCTGCTCTTCAGCCTCCTCTAAACCAACAGCTACAGAAACAGGGGTGAAGGAAGGCAGGGTCAGGCACTGAGGAGAAGATCCCATGCACCGTGGATCTACAGCTCTCATCTCCACCCCACACTTCAAGCTCAGGCTGCGTCCTCCAGCCACACGTCACACCCCTTCCAAACCTGCTGCAAGACCACCACAGCAGGGGGAGGAAGAAATCCGCTGTGGAGGGAGAGCTGTCAGAGAAAGCAGGGCTAAAGACCTGCACAGAGGCAGTTCCTGCTGCTGACTTCTCATGAAGAGATGTGTGCCAGTTTAGGAGGTACAGGACCTGGTCGGCCATGTCACTCCAGTTTAGGAGCACCTCTCTGAGCTGAGAGATGGATCCTGTGGGGACAAGCTGGGAATAGCCAGGCTTCAGCTGGACAACTGCATTATCAGTGTTTACCCAGGGCTGAGCCCTGGCAGGGCGAGCATCTAACTGACCTGGTGCCACTCCTTTCCGTAGGACTGGGGGAGCTGACAAAGATGAAATATTATCCAACATCATGCGCAAAATAAACTAAAGGATCTTTCTCACCCCAGCATTGTTAAGGTGTACAGCTTGTTGCCACATAAGACTATGGGAGCCATACACATAAATGACCTAAAAAGGTAGTAAAACGTTAGACATCCTTTGGTGGCTGTTCACAGTAATACCTGGATGTAAATATTGGGCAGAAAGCCCTTGAGCTGCTGGTTACCAGCAGCTGGGAAGGACACACAACAGCCACAGCTGGGGCCTGGACTGGATAGAGCCAGGTCAGAGTAATGAACAGGGTCATTGGGGCTTTCACAGTCTCAAGACACACACACAGCCCCTTCACCTGCTATAGCTCAGCAGCATTCCCAGTACCTGTGGTATTTTTCTCTGCAGCCTCATCCTCCTGGTTTCCATAGGAGTTCAGGAACTGGGCAAAGGCTCCCCTGTTTGCAAGCAGGGTGCTGTAGGAGCCGTGTTCAGACACTGCTCCTGCCACCAGCACCACGATGTTATCAACCTGGGGCAGGAAACTGATACCGTGTGTCACCAAGATCCGTGTCTGCAATAAAAAGGCACTGCAGTTGGAGGGTAGTGAGCATCAGAACACCCTCTGCCCCCCAGCCTTCACCCTGCAGGCTCTCTGTCCTCCAGTCGGGGACCTCTCCGCTTATCATTGCCTGCCTGTGGGGACGCAGGGCACCCCTCACTTCTCCACACCCCTCTAGGGATCCACAAGGAATCTGCAGCCTACTGGAAAGCTGCGAGATACTTTCTCTGTCCCAAGCAAGCAACCCCAGCCTTCCCTGGATGGCCAACATGGTGCCAGGGTCATTTCTACCTGGCCAAGTCCCAGAAAGGAGGACACGAGTGCTCACCTTCTTCTGCAGCAGTCCTTTTGGCCCCAGCACATGCTCGAAAAGGTACTTCCCCACATGTGCATCCACAGCAGAGAGAGGGTCATCCAGGACATAGATGTCCGCGTTGCTGTACACTGCCCGGGCCAGGCTGACCCGCTGCTTCTGGCCCCCACTCAGGTTAATGCCCTGAAAGGAAAGGGACCTCTGTGAGCCCTGGGCTGGCACAGGGCAATGGCTCTTTCTTCTGCTGTATGTGTTTGCCCCACAGTTGTTCAGCTCCACCTCTCCTCACAGTGCCCAGGGCTGATACCTTCTCTCCAATCTCCGTCTGGTCCCCTGCGGGCAGCAGCTCCAGGTCTGGAAGGAGGGCGCAGGCCTTGATGACCTGCTGATACCTAGCTTCATCCAGCTCTGACCCAAAAAGAATGTTGTCTTTCAGCGTGGCATTCTGGATCCAGGCTTGCTGGGGAACGTAGGCCAGGGAGCCCTGGAACAGAGACACAAGAAGAGGTTCATCACCAGGGCACCAGCCTGAACACGGCCACCTCCCACGGCTGGTCCTTGTCCTGGAGCCCCTCTGGTACCAGCCTGGTCCCTGACCTGGAAGGATGCACAGCCACTCAGTGCTTGCCTCACTGCCCCCTGGAAGTGCCGCAGCCCTCTCACCTGGATGTTGATGTGTCCCTTGATATTCTCCATCTCCCCCAGCATGGCTGACACCAGGGAAGACTTGCCCGAGCCCACAGCACCCACCACAGCCACCAGGCTCCCAGGTGTGATGTCCAGAGTGACACTGCAAGACAGGAGCACGGAATAAGCAACACTACCAGAGGAGCACCTCTGGGGGGTGCACCTCAAGAAGCACTGTGAAGAGGTGACTGCCACCTCCAGCTAACATTTTCCAAGGAAAAAGACTCCCTCTTCCCACCTCGCTGGCCCCACACAATACAGAGCACTTACTCTCTTATCGCAGCATTGCCATCCTGCTCCCAGGAAAATGTGGCATCTGAGAAACGCACAGCACTGCCTGTCAACACAAAGATATCTCAGGGCTGAGGAAGCCCTGGACTGCCTCGTCCCTGATCCCAACCCAGACATCCCCACACCCAGCCTGCACAGCCCTCAAACCCTTCTGTACAGCCCTTCACCTGGTTCTGTCTAGTTCCCACCTCTCTAGTTCCATCTCCAAAGTAGCTCAGCCCCTACTGCCCCACAGCCCCACTGCTCATTGGGGCAGGGTTGGGCCAGCCTGTGACCCACAGGGAATAACACAGAAGTTTGCCTACCTGAAATGGGGTCATGATGAATAGCTGAGGTATCCAGCTCTTCTCCGCCCAGGTACCGCTCCAGCCTCTCCGTCGAGACATTGGTCTGCCATGGCAGAAAGAGGACAGCACAGCTGGGTAGGCTGCCAGGAGCCCCATAAGCAGAGCACCCCATACACACAGCCCTCACCCAAGCAGCAGCCCCCACCTCTGAGCCCCAAGCCTGTGTCACACACACGAGTGTTGTCCCACCCTATTGCCAGTCCTGTGCACATATCCCTGGGTGTCCAGGGCCCAGGTCCATCACACACCCCATGTATTGGTTTGGAGAGAGGTACCACGAGACCCTCCTGCACCGCGTGAGCACTGACCTGCACCAGGGAAGAGAGGACCAAGGGCAGCATGGCCATGGGGAAGCGCAGCACATTGAAAAGGGAGATGGCAGTAAAGGCCTTCTGCGCATCCAGGACGTTGTTCTCATCCACCAGTACGTAGACCGCAAAGCTCGCCAAGGACACCTGGGACAGGTAGCAGCAGAGAAAGCCACCATCAGTACGGCTGAGTACCCCTTTGCTCCCCCTCACTGCACTCCAGCTGAGGTTCCCCATCTCTCCCACCGCCTTGAACACAGCCCAAGCCCAGCTCCCAGGGAGGTGCAGCTCTCCCCAGGCCCTTCAGCACTCACCAGGAAGGGGGCACATGTGAACACGAAGATAGAGATCGACTGCAGATATGTGAAGTTCAGCAGGTCCTTCAGCTCACGTGCCCGGATCTCGTTGATTCGCTTCTCAAAGGAGGGCTCCCAGGCAAAGAGCTTCAGAATCTGTAGGGCAACCAGGGTGAGCAGGTGCTGGCCTCACAGCAATGCCCATCCTCACACCCAGCTCACTGGCAGCCAGCACCTTACTCAGAAGCCTGCTTGACCACTGCATTCCCTGTGGCTCAGAGCACTTTCCCACAGCATTCCCATTCCCCATCCTTGGTTCACAAGTCGCTGTGAGCCTCTGCCACCATGGCAGCACGCTCACCACTGTGGCTGGCCAGGAAATCCCTGGGACACCCTTTCTGTAATGAAAGTCTTGTTCCAGGTACCCAGGGCTTCTCCCCAGCCAGCCTTACAGAAGGGAATTTAGAGATTGAGACTTGACCAACCCAGAGACCCCAGGCCAAACAGTAACTCTGATGCTGTAGGGTCATTGGGGTGCACTGCCTCTGGTACAGTGCACCAAGGAGAGGGGTGCAGCTCCACTGCTCACCTTGATTCCATTGAGGACTTCACTCATTATTTTCATGCGCTCATCTTTGTTCTTCATGTTCCTCACCTACAAAGAGAAGAGCCACAGATCATGTCAGCATCTAAACCAGGCAGAGCTCACCCTTGGAAATACACCTGGGCTACCCCAGGGAACAGAAGGAGAACCCAGAACCTAGAGAAGCCATGAAGGTGGATGTTAGCTCCCTGGGGCTCTGGGCATCCTGATAACACCCCTGGCTCAAGCTACAGCCCCCCCCAGCCCAAGTCAAACTTCCTAGCCTGGGAAAGATCTGCAGCATAACAAGGCAGGCAAGGGGAGTGTGGAAAATGAGTGGGAAGAACAACAGCAGGCCTCTGGAGTGGGAGGAGAGGGAAAATATTGCCCCCACCACTGACCTGAATGGTTTTGGCCTTAGCAACCAGGAACCCGTTGATGGGGATGAGCAGCACCATGACTGCGATGCCAGCCAGGACCGAGGGGCCCAGCTCTCCCCAGAGGAAGACAATGGACAGAATAATTTGGAAGGGGGATGACCACAACTGGTGAATGAAATTGGTCATGTCCATGAACCTCTGGGCATCAGCAGACATCAGATTCACAGTCTCTCCCACCGTGGACTCCTTGCGGGTGGCGCTGGACATGGAGAGTGCCTGGAAAGAGAAAAACACAGTCACTGCAGGGCTCTGGGAACAGCCTGGTGCCCAGCAGAATGACACGAAGCAGAGCACTAGCCGGCCAGGCTGAAACTGCTCCTGGTGCTTCTCTGCTGGTCAGGGGTGCTCTTGTCACTGCCTGCACATGGGAAGCCAGCGACATGCTGGGAGCAAAGCAACATGTCTAAAGACAGGAATACCAGGGGCAGCTGCCCTAGGTGTTGCACTGCTCTGAACAGAAACCTCTCCTTGGTCCCTGGTAGCCATCAAAGCAGTTTACCCCAGGTTGCTAGGGCAGGCAACAGATGCCAGATTCCCCAGCCCAGCTGGGAGAAAGCCAACTGAGTGGTGACGGGGCCATACCAACCTTCTTGTAGATGGCAGCGATGAGGCTGGCACGCACGTTTGTGCCTAGCTGGAAGCACAAGTTGAAGTACTGCTGCAGGCAGAGGGACTGGATCAGCGCCGTCAGGAAGAGCAGGATGGAATACAGGTAGCCTTGCCAGGCAAATGCCTCCTCATCCGACACAAAGGCGATCAGCAGCCTGGAGGGCAGAGTGGGTCATGAGACACCCACCCTCCTGAGACAACCCCAAGCAGGATGCTCCAGACCAACAGAGGGAGAGCAGCATCACAAGGGTAGTGGCGGAGACCCTGCTCCACACACAGCAAGCTGGGGAGACTATTTTGAAGGATGTAGGGGGCAAGATGTCATCCTTAGTAGCTGGCAGCCAGCTCAGATCTGTTCAGTTCTTCATTAAACTGTAACCCAAGACCTTCTCTTATCTTTGTCGAGGGTGCAAAATGTCACCAGGGTGTGGGACTGGGAGAGGTGTGTGCATTGTGGTGGTGGGGTTGGAGCTGTGCACAGAGGAATGTGGTGGGGCTGAGTGTGAGGTCAGGAGAGTGCATGGACAGGGGGCGAGGAATGACTCACTTCAGCAGCTGGGGGCTGACAAACACAAGTCCATCGTGCACCAATTTGAAAGCCACTGAGAGCAGGAGGTTCTGCCAGAAGGTCTTACAGAGAGTTTTCATCAACCAGCCCCTGGGGTAATCCTTGCGAGAGCCTTTGGCCCCCTTCTTCTTCTTCTTCTTTGGCTGCTTTTCCTCCTAGAGGGAAGATGACACAGAAGTAAATGGGTGGGTTGTGCGGCTTCTTGCACCTGGAAGGATGCTTCCAGGGCAGCTCCACAGCCCCCACACCAGGTTATCCTGAACAAAGGAGCTGCTTGTACTGCAGACTTGAGGGTGGTTCCTGTCCTTCTGTAGGGAAGGAGGATGGAGACTTTCCTGGTCTTTCAAAATAAGGGAATCTCCTGAGGACTGGAAAGACTTTGTCATGGGTCACCCCATCCTTGCCAAAGGCCCCGCAGAATCAAAGTGGGGAAAACCCAGCACTGGGGCTATAGGGAGCTGACACTATTCCCACAGGTGAGGGAAGGGACTTACCATCACCAAGATGTCTTGGCTCTGGGCCTTGCTCATACTATTCCCGTGGTCTGTGTCATTTTCCCGGTGTCTTTTCTTGCGTTTCCGTTTCTCTAGTTCTGCTTGGGCCTTCCTCACTGCAGTCTTCATGTACTTCTCAAAAGTACCATAAATAGCCTGTATCTTGTCTTTATCTTTCAAGTCCCAGACATCCTCAATCTCTAAGGGCTTGCGATAGCCCTTGTAAACCATCCTGTGGGGCAGAGAAATCTTCCCTTAGCAAGTCTCCTGCACTACATCAGCATGAGAGTCCGTGCTGCAAATTGAGAGCTTTCACACCCAGTCTGGCCCTGACAGAGGGAAGAACAACAAACCCAGCTCCCTTCAGCCAAGCCCCTGCTTCGTGTTCACCCAGCCTGGTATGGCTGCAATTTCTCCTCCTGCTCCCAAGCAGCTGGGCAACTTCTGTGCCACATGTCCCAGCTGTGGCATATTGCTGCTCCCTGAAAGCTGGGCCTCATGCACCAGGTACCAGTGCACAGCAAGGCAGGAGGGGGCTGAGCTCAGGTTGCACAAACAGCATTGAAAATGATGTCTCTCTCTGCCCTGGCCCAGCCCTCAAGCACCCCTGCATTTCGCCAGCCCAGACCTCCCGTGGAGCCCTGCTCACCTGCTGTACCACTCAAAGGTGATGGAGCTCAGGAAGGAGGCTGTCACCTCTGGATTCTAGGGTAAAAAGCAAAGAGAAGTGGGTAGCAGGGCATCATAAGTGCTGAGAAGATGGTACTGACAAGAATTACCTTGGCACCCCAACCCTTAAGGAACCCCAGAGGTTTCAGCAGTGCCAGCTCCAGCCCCAGGGAACCCCTCCTCACAGCCAGAAGTGCCTCCTCCCTGGGGACACAAGCAGGTGCCCCAGGCTGCAGGCTCCAGATCTCCTTGTGCCCCTTGCTGACATCCCCCAGCCTCACACAGGGACCATCTCTGCAGCCTGAGGCAGCCCACCCTGCCCTGCACAAAGCCAGCCAGGATGTGCCACCCTGAGTCCTGCACCCACTCCTGCCTGCACCTCATACCTTCTTTGTAATTTCCTTTGCTTCTGGGGCAATGTCTGAGAATCCTGAGAGAAGGAAGAGCAGCAGCTGGAGCCCATAGGAGATGAAGAAAAGGACAAACCGTGGCACGTCGGAGATTGAGTCCTGCAAGAACGTGGAGCCCAGGGTGACTCTTGGGGCTTGTCTCAAGGCCACCAAGCCCTCAGTGGCAGAGCATCCCCATGACAGTGAAGAAGGCCAGGCTCAACAGAGCAATTGCAAAACTCGCTCTGGGCCCTGGCTCAGCTTCCTTTCACCACCCCTCTTTCCTTCTCCCTGACCTCCTCCTGGAAGTCCAAAAAGGGGTAAAATAATCCCAGAGAGTTTATGCTTCCTCAAAGGGAGTGGGTGAATTTAAAGAGCAATTCCTCTTCAGGCCTCTTCCAGTCCCCCAGGGTCCTTAGGGCAACACGGACCCCAGTGATACCACTGAGAGCTTGTCAGGGGATGAAGTCTGCAGGGACTTTGGGGACAGAAGCAAACTGTTGGGAAGCACTCAGCTTCCTGCCAAACCCAACCTGCACTGCTCTCCGGACGAGGGACTGGAACGGTAATATCCCACAGAGCAGAGACAGAATCCAGAAGCAGAAAAGTATCCCCGAGTCTCTGCGCAGGCAGAACCGGCGTGTGTCATGGATCAGCAGGACCAGGAACTAGAAGGAAAATCGGTCTGAGCTTCAGGCAGAGCAGCAAGACTAGGTCTGCCCTTTAAACACTCCTTTGGGGCATGTGTCCCAGGACATGGACACACATGGTCTTCTGGAATTCACTGTCCTGAAGACACTGAGGTCACTGCCAGTCCTATAGGAGCTTCAGACTTAATCACACAGGGCAAAGGTTTATTTCAGAAAGATATAAGATCAAACTCCTCATAGAAAAACAAACAAACAAACAAAACAAAACAAACAAACAAACAAAAACACCAAAACCAAGATCTGAAGGCATATGATACAGCAACGCACTACTTCTCTTTTTAGAGTTTTAGAATTGCTGCAAGGAGTGGATATTGAGCATCACTCTGTCTCCTAAATGTTGCCTCAAAACCGGGTGTTAAAGCCAGATCAAAGACCCAGGCAGGGCAGTATCTCTAGGCAGTCCCCTCGGATTAAAACCTCTCGTAAACTTAGCATGTAAAACCAAATGACATGATAAAAGAGCAATTGTTAGCAAACTGGGGTGTTATGTTTGCTTCTAAGTGTAGCTCCTAAGTTTTATGGCTTTTTTAAGACTGCTAGAACAGCCCATAACTTCTACAAGATATCTGTTCCTTCTGTGCGTATACTATCAAGCTAACAGCCTCTATGTCCTTGGTTTCTTAGAGGATACATCTCACAAATTTTTACTCGTAAATCAAATCTTTAATCAAAAAAATTTAATCACAATTTTTAATCACAAAACTTCAATCACAAAACTTGAATCACAATTCTCTTCTGCCTAGGAATTCTGTAGCACTTCTCAACTCTTCCCACAAAATTCAACGGTTACACATGGGAAACTGAAGTATCAGAGCAGCAGGCTATGGACTGATGCTCATACTGTGCTATGCCCTTTGAAACCCGTACTCTTTCCTCCTTGACCTACACTTCACCCTACTGCAGCTTCACCCCTCAGCCCAGCTGCTGAGACATGCAGCTGGGGCCCTCGCTGCTGCAGGGCACGAGGCTGGTTATGGATGGCACAGCTGATCCCAGACCCCTTGGGAGGTTGTACCTCATGGAGATGTTATAAAAAAAATCCGCAGTGTTTTGCACTCAGTTTCTGGGGCTGGCCCCCATCACTTACATGAGAAGCAGTCAAGTCCTTTCTGATGTATATCCCTGTGCACAGCGTGGCTGCCACATTGCCCACAGCTATACCTAGTGCGGAGCTCTCACTGCCCCATCCTGCCCTGCCTGGGGCCTTCCTTAAAGCAGAAGGGTCACTAAGGCCTCTGGCAGAAAGCTCAGCTATGGCCACAGGCACAGCATCTTTCCCATTTTTAGGAAGCAGGAGGGAGCACCACACAGCCAGACACCCACCCTCAGCCTATTCCCTTGGGCACCTCTCACACATATTGAGGGCTGCTTCCTACCCCTCTCCCTAGATGTTTCCCTGCAGATACAGCTTCCCCCCGATCCCTGTGCTATGGAAGTTTTCTGCTGCTTGTCCCTGCTGTCACATCCTGTCTTTTTGGTGACAACGTCCAGCTAATGCTTACCCAGGTGACCATGTACAGGCAGGGGTTTGTGTAGTGGACAGCTGGCGGGGAGTCCTGCCCTGTGTCCTCCAGAAATGCTAGTGCCAACTCCGCCACTGCCGTCAGCACCAGCAGCACAGTGAGCACCTGCGTGGAGAGGGCAGCAGTTGTGAGGGGAGACCCAGCCCAGAAGGTGCACTGGGCACCACTGGGAGACAACTCAACAGGGTGAAAAGCACCAAGCCCCATAGAGCATTGCACCCCTCCAACCCATACCTGTCAGGGACAGCTTCCTAGGGCCATCCCACAGCAGCACTGCCATTGTTTTAGGCTCAAAGCACAAGAGCCCACAAGATCACAGGCCACAACACATACCTAAGCCCTTCCTGAATATCCCAGCCCTATTATCCCCTCTGTCCCAGATACACCTCATCACAGGCTTTCCTTTGGGTACCCCCAGCCCATTGCTCCCTCTCTCCTACACTTCACATCCATCCATTCTTCACCTGACTCCAACCCAGAGGATTTCCACCCACCACCCCTTAATCCCAGGCTGCTCCAGCCTGCCCTCCGTGCCCCCTCAGCCCTACTCAACCTGTTTGAATATGTAGAGTTTGGTCAGAGAGGATTTCTTCTCTTTGGATTTGAACATGGGCAGAAGCTGCCATGGAGTGAAAACCCAGAGGAAGCCAAGGGGGATCCAGACCAGCACAGTCTTCTGGAAGCATTCCGGCAGGTCAGCATCCGGGCGAGTGAGGTATGAGGCATTCTGTGGACAGCAAGGACAGCCAGCCAGGTCACTCGGGATCACCTCACCTGGCTCACAGCACAAGAGCCAGAACTTCTAGGGCTCCTACCCACAGTTTTCATCCCACTGCAGCTGCAGTCCTCCACACTCACCCTCCCAATTTACTGCTCTCCCCTTCCTCTGAGCATCCTGCCCTGACAGGCAATGGGGGCCCCAACACAGCCACTCACCCAAAAGACAGAGCCACAGAACTTTTCCAGGGCTGCCGACATGGCTTGGTTCAGGAGACACGAAACCGCAGCTCCTTCTTCTCCTCTCTCTGCCCGGTTGTGAGAGTCCTGGGTGGATACGCGAGATAAAAGTCCCCACACACCCTCAGCTGGTGTTGGGATAAAATCCCTAATGGCACACAGTTAATTATCAACTTAGTGCCATTGCACAACGCCACAGTCCAAAGCAGTGACCAAAAAGGCCTTGGAAAACTGCACAAGCCCCAGGGAAGGGAAAAAGAGGAAGCCCCAAGAAAGAGAATGAAGGGAAGCTGCTGTCACAGAGCTGCCGCAGGCTCTGCAGTGCAGTCATTGCACAACATGGCCATTGCTGTGAAATCACAGCCTTCGTCGGTGTACACAGGCAGGCTTGTGTACAATCACAAAACTGCCTTGGTGCAACAAATCTTTCCTTCCAGAACAAGGCTGCTGAATGCTGCCAGAAAGTCAAGCAAAGACTGGTGCCTCAAGAGCATTTCCTCGCAGGTCCCACCAGCAGGGATGCCCAGGACACCAGCAGTTCCCAGACCTGCCAACCTGCCGAGTGTGGCAGCTGAGCTCCTCCTCATGCTGCAGTGGCCTTAGCAAGTCCCCAGGATCCAGGTTCCTTTTGCCACTCCCTTGCCAGCAGATCCTGGAAATTTTCGCAACTTTTCATTTTTCTTCTCCCTTTCCCACATCCCTTTGCTCACTGAGCACATGGCTGTGGGTTACTGCAGTCGGCTGACCACAAAACCCACACCACTTTCCATCTCCATTCTAAGACAATCCCCAGTACCTGAGACAGCCAGGGGACCACTCCTGAGGAGGGGGACTGCCACTAAGTCATCACCCTCCAACTTAGGTGGAGGTGTAGGTTCAGGTGGGGATGGTGCTCTCCTAAGGCTAGAACGGGATTTGCTTTGTCACGCAAGCTTTTGAGGAGCATTAGGTAAAAGGGAAAGGTACAGGGACTGAAAGGATTCTGCTGTCTCATTTGTTCACTTAGTAGCTCAGAAGTCAAGGGTGATACAATGAGTAATTGCTCTGGAACATCCCCGTTGCCATCAGCAGCAGAGGAAGGTTCAATGTCTAACTGATTGGTTAATTATTATTGCCTCGTCTGATTAAATTCTGTTCATTTTATTTATTTATTTATTTTAGGAAAGCTAACCCGTGACATGTCCTCCAGGCCAGCACCAATACGCTGCTGATGAGAGCAGCAATCTGATAAGAATTAGATAAGTTAGACAAGAAATCAGTGAATTGTGGACCTCGCGGTCCACACCATGCTCTTTCCTGTCACCCCAGCTCACAACCTTACCTTCTGAGCAGTGTTAACTTCCTTTTGGCCAACAATACCACGCTTTCTCTGTGCTCCCTGTTTTTACCCACATGTGGTCCACCATCTTGTAACTTAAATTTTCAAAAGCAGAGTTCCTCCTTGCCTGTCTCACCCGATCTGGTCTGGGAAGGAGACTTCTGCAAGACAATCTACAAATTAGTCCAGTCCTCACTGCTCATCTCCGTTTCTGAAGGGTTTGTTTCTCTGATTTGTTATGGCAAAGCGCTTTGAGTTCAAGTCTCTTTCAAAAAACAAACAAACAAAAACCCTTCACGCAAATTGAACATAACTCTGCATATATGATACCAGAGGGCTGTGTCAGCAGAACATTCCCACTGAGTTATAGTTGTGCCTCTTTGATAACACAGAATCATCAAATCAGTTAGGTTGGAAAAGACCTCCAAGATATCTTAATCACCACCATGACTCATGAAATCTCACAACTTAAGCCATGAACTCAGGTGTCCCAAACTACAGAAACTATAACCATATGTGAAACCACTCCATGAACTCAGGTGTCCCAAACTACAGCATGAAACCATGCCTTCTGACTTTGAATCCTTTCTACTGAGTGCACATCAGCCAGTACTGAAAAAACCTTTGATGCACACAAAGCAGTCATTCCTTTCCCAGCTCTTATGTTAAGAAATACCATGTATGTTCCTGAGACATGTTTTGGGAAACACTGATACCTCTGATAAATCCATGTGAAAGGTGGATGTGTCCTCCGCGATGAAGCTATGTAGTTAGTCTTTTTGTTACAGGTTTTCAACTACCTCATTCCATTAAGATGACATGCTGCTGCCACCTTGTCAAATACTACATTCTCCTGTCATCCCCACACTGTATGCTACTGGCAAGATGGACAGACAAATCTGAAACAAAATCTGAAGTTTTTCACCTTCCAAGAAGCTCTCAGCTGTCAGGGGGATTCTCTTAAGCTTTGAGCATCTTCTAGAAAACACCAAGGAGCAAGATTAAAGGTCCTTTGCTGCTGGCTCTCTACTGTTCCGATGGACCTCTCTGACACTGTTCAGATATCTCATTGGGTATTTTGCAAGGCAACTGAAAGGAGTCTTAAGGCTTCAATTCTGACTAGCAATAATTCCACAGGCTCTTTCCCCCAAGCACTGTCTCGATGCTTTGTGCTTCACATTAGGAAAAGAACCTGGAAACTCCCTGAGAAAAGCCCCTTGGCTTCCCAAGGAATCTCACCATCTACCCACCCTCCCCCTCGAGCACTCTCACTGTAGCCCAGGCTGGCTCCCAACTAGCTCACCTAACCAGTCAGGTTGGTAGATGCTTCTTCCCATTGTTTACCTCGTGTTCATCGCCTCTACCATCACCTTTACTGTACCAACAGACAGCTTTGTTGTGCTTCTCTTTACCTAGCAGCTGCCGGGTTTCTAATCCCCAACTACCCACCACAGCAGGCACCGTTTTCCAGCTGTGGCTATCATGTTTCTCTCCCTGGCATTCTACATGTGATTGTTTTCTCCTTTGGTGCGGCCGGAGGCTGACTAATTCTGACACTTACCTGCTGCTCTCAGACCTAGCTCTCCTGACGCATGACTAGGGTTTTAGTCACATTTTTAGCTCGGTGTTTATTTGCTGTTACCTTGCCCTTGGTAAATGTTTGTGTCTCCTGTGCAAACTGCCTCATGTTACACAGACGAGCTCATGTGGACTTCTCCATTCACAGTATCTATCTAGAACTGACACCAAAACATACTGCACTGAACTATGCAAAATAGATCACACACTATCTGTAAAATTAAATAAATAAATAAATAAAACACAGCAAGAGGGGAGCAGCTGCCGTGTTTATTTGATGATCACATGCAGTGCTACACAAGTCACTCTCTTCTACGTGCTCAGCTCCCTTCCTCCTGAAGTATTGTGGAGCAGCTTGTTGCCACAACGTCCAGGAATGAGTCCTTTTATTTAAAATGGCCAATGCCAAGTTTCCAGCCAGTTCAGGGACTGGTCACTCAGGGGAAACCAAGGGAAGAGACGTCAGGCTTTGTCACCTAGTTTGCATCCTCTGCAGCCTGAGGACGGCAGCGGTACACATCTGTCCATGTGGCAGGGAAGACCCTGGAGTCTCATCACTCTTGTCCCAGCACAGTTCCTCCCACTACAGGATGTTCTTTGCAATTGCATTCAGGGTCCTCACTTTGGCCACATCTGCCACCTTTATGGAGTATTCAGGGGCAGAGAAGGATGCTCCCATGGCAACGTTTGGATTTCTGTAAGGAAAGTGACTGGTTATCAGCTGCAGGTGATACAGATGAGTAAGATACATTAAGGAAAACCATTTCCCCCAGTGTCAGCAGTAGCTGGAATACCTGCTGGTGCTCCTCAGACCAAAGATGAGAGACAGTGACAGAACGAAGAATAATTCAAAGAACAGAAAAAACAGCATCTGCAGAAGCTCAGTGCAGACCTGTGGTCAAATGTAAACCATTCCTCACTGTGCACAGAGGTGTCTCCCACAGGCCTCCCAAAAGCCACCAGTTTTACAGGTCAAAGACAACTAGACCAGAACCTGCCTTCCCAAGCACAAACACATTCACGAACAGCAGTAGCAGAGGAAATGCCCCAAGGGTCTGGTTGTGCTTGGAGCCTGAGTCCAGATGACGAGCACCGCTGGATTCATACACTGCAGAACACAGAGCCAGGCATCATGATCCCAACCACAAGAGCACAATTAGCACCCAGAAAACTGTTTGAAATTTAGATCTGTTCTACAAACTTATATTCATGTTAATCCAGCTTTTCCCTTACAGCTAGAAAATTGTAAAAAAAAAAATAACCAGTTACCTGAACTTCATCCCTGAGTCCCGGGCTGAGCGAGCAGAGCAGTGAAACTCAGAAACAGTAGAGCCTTCCAGAATCCTCTGCAGGTTGCGCTCCGTGATGCCACCCCCTGGTGGGAAGAATCCCTGTTTATGTCACATCCAGCACGGAAAGCACCGCCACAAACCCGATACCACCCCTGGCATCTATCTACCTGCTAAGGGATCAGTGCCATCTGCACAGAGGGGGAAAAGAGCCCTTGGGACAACGGAGACCCTGGCACTTGTAAAGAGATGGGAGAAGCCGCGGCTCACGCTCTCCCACAGATCTAGAACTGCCCAGGTCCTCCGGTGAGTAGCAGCTGCAGGCTCTGAAGCCTTAACTCACACCAGGGCAGGAGCACCTCCCTGCTGGGGACCTGGCTCACAAAGCCCCATGAGACGGCACGTCCCCAGGGCAAGAGGCTATGGAATGGGAGCCAGAGAAAACTGGACCTGTTACAGATAAGAGGAAAAAATAAAAATAAAAAAATTACCTGGCACCACCACAATTCTGCCCTTTGCCTGAAAGAAGAGTAACACGTTAGTGATACTGCCACAGCACTATGTCCCCACATGCCATTATGTGGTGGCAATGAAAGCTCGTGTACCGCACCCTCAGAAAGCTCACAAGTGCCACCACAGCTCGTGATTCACGTACTCTCACCCATCTTTTTTGTCCTATTCCCATTTTGACAAAGAAAAGCAGAAAAGGCTTCCAGCTGAGGCAACTTGTTGCCATTTCCCATTACCTCTCTATCTCACCTGACTACCTCTCATAAACAGATTGCGTTTTCCTAACAAGAACTGTGACACCCCAGAAGAGCCCTCACGCTGCTGTCTGCGCGCGTTAACCACAGCAGCGGCTTCCCAGCCAAGTTTCTAAGCATCAGAGCCCTGAAGGGCAGCTCACATGGGCGCTGCTGCCCTGAAGTTGGGATCACATTGGAACCAAAGCCCTGTCCTGAAACCAGCTCTTACCTCCTGCCTCTGACTTCATGAGCAATAACAGCCCAATCAGCTCTTGCTGCAGGAGACCTCAGGAATCCACCCCACAGGGACTTGGGAAAACAGATTAAAGCCAAACCACATGTGGGGGTAAAGAGCACAGCAGCTCCCTCACAGAAATGAGGGTTACCACAAAGGAGCTGCCTCCAGGCAATGCCCAAGAAGAAGCCACAGTGACCCAGAGGAGCAGAGGGAACACTTACCTGCTCTGCAAGTTTCTTAATCAAAGACAATCCTTCCAGTGCTGAGCTGTCACAGCCGCTGGTCAACACACGCTCAAACCCCAGAGAAATCAGGGTCTCCAGTGCCACCTGAGGGTCATGCACCATGTCGAAAGCTAAGAGACCAACAGAACAGCTCAGAAATCACTCAGCTCATTGCTCAAACCCTGCTCCCACCCCAGCTGAAGAAAAAGGAGATGGGAAGGGCCCTTCTCCCAGCTCGCCACCACTGCAACAAAGCACAGCTCCCGGCTATGACACTGCACTCACAGCAGGGCTGCAGTGCTCAGCTCCTTGAACGTTTCAACATTTCCTCCCCACAAAGGGCAGTGACACGGCCACCAAGCCTGGACCCCCTGGACCTTTTCCCTCCTGGGCAAAGGGCACAGCCACAGCATACTCTTGCAAAGCACCCACAGCTTTCCCCCGCCTCCAAAGGAAAACCAACATCCATTAAGCCCAGCTACCTCCCCGCCCCACCTGCCCCCGCCAGCAGGGCAGAGGCTGGTCCATGATAGGGCCCTGTGCTGGTGACTCACCTCGATGAAACGTGACAGGCAGGGGACGACAAACAGCTGCAATAAGAAGGCACATGGTCATTCTGGGCTGGTAGAGAGAGTCCCTTGTGCTAGAACCAGAAAAGTACATAAAGTAAAACAGGAAAAAGGCTTCTCGGGCCATTTCAGGGGAGCTCAGAACACTCCCAACACTTGCTGGGAACAGCAGAGCTACAGCTGCTCCTCCTTGTCCAGGTTCTTTGGTGGGGAAAAAATCCTCTACTCTTGCCAGAGATGTCTTTCTCTGCAGGAACAAAGTATGGAAGTTGTCTCATCTACTAGGGAAAAGGGAAAGGACCGGTGCTCTTTGAAAGGAGGAGATGTGATTTGTCCCAGTTTCTTTCACTACCTCTAATTTCTGTTCTAAATCAGTCTATAAGAAACTTCATCGGTGGTGCTCAGCATTAACAATTTACTGGGCAAAGGTTATCTGTTTCTACAAAAAGAAGTCTAACTGCCTCTTGCTCTGAAAACAATGGGCCCAGCAGAGCACCTCAGTGCTTTAACAGATGCTGCTGTCCAGTACATCCATCTGTACACAGGAAACCCAGTTCCACATCACCAGAGAAAGGCTCAGCACTCTTTGGCTCAGGACGTAGCTGATAGGAACGACGTGGAAGCAAATCCCTCTCTTGCTATACGCTGAGGGTCTGGCCTAACAGTTTGTCACAGGGCATCAGGATAAAAAGAAAGGGCAAAGAAAATGTGAGGGAATCAAACGCTTTAAGACTCTGAACCACCAAAGCACTTCACCTAATTCTCTCTCCTTCTGAAGCCCTACATTTTTGTTCCATGTGGCCCCAAACTCAGTGAGCTGCCTGGGGCAGCAGCCCTTGATCCGCAGTGCTCGTTACCTATTTAACATGTTGCAGGTATGACAAGACATGACACTTGTAAAAGGGGGAGAGAAGGACAAGGACACAGACGAGGCCTGCAAACCAAGACACTTACACAGTGCTTTCCACAGCATCAGAGAATAGCACCAAACTACACCACCTGCTCATGACAGCATAACACCAAGCTCAGCGTTCACAAACAGGGATGCTCTTACCTAGCAACGCTGTGCAGAGCTCCGTATCAATGCGCCCATCCTCAGTGAGAGCCCCAAACACCAGCCCGTCAGCCCCATGCAGCTTGGCCAGGCGGATATCAGCCTTCATCACCTCCACCTCCCGGTCCGAGTAGAGAAAATCCCCGCCACGGGGCCTGATCATGACAAACACCGGGACCCGCACGCACTGCTTCACCACCTGCAGGAGGCCTGGCAGGGATAGAGAGAGATGAGGAGGAGGGGAAAGAGAGAGAAGGTAGGTTAGGGAGGGGGTGCTAGCCGGGGTGATGGGCCTGGGGATAGCCCGGGGGAGCGGGTACCGGGGGGAACGGGCATCGGGGGAACGGGGCACCAGGGGGAAGGGGGCACCAGGGGGAAGGGGGCACCGGAGTAGTCCGTGTGGGGTTACAGGGTCTCACCCATGCTCGGTGTGGTTCCTCCCTCGACGAGGCCCGCGCACAGCTCGATCCGGCCGGCACCTGCGAAGAGGCGGTCACACCCGGTCACACCGGGCCCTACCCCCCCCGCCACCCCCCGGTGCCTCTCAATGCCTCACCTCCGCGCTCCGCGTTGACGGCCGACTCCACCGAGTCCACGCACACCTCCATAAGGAAGCCATCCTCCATGCCTGCGGGGCGGCAGCGCGGCCGTCAGCCCGTGCCGCGCCATGGCGGCGCCCTCCTTGCCGCTAGGCCTCCCGCCGCGCTTCCGCTTCCGCCTTCTCCGCTTCCGCTTCCGGCCTCGCCCCCTTCCCACAAGCCACGCCCACCTCCCCCGGCCCCGCCCCCGCCTCGCCCCGCGCCCTCCCCTCACCTGCGCTGGCGGCGCGCGGGGGTCGCTGCTGGCTCTGGGTCACGTGCCGCGGGATCGTCATGGTGACGCCCAGGTGACGGCCGGAAGCGCTCGCCACGGCTTCCGGCGCCGCCGCCACTTCCGGGGTCGCTCGGGATGCTGAGGGTGCTGCGCGGCGCTGGGGTTGGGGCGCGGCTGCTGGGCCTGGGCCGGGAGGGGGCCCAGGCACGGCTCCTCGGCCTCCAGCAGCGGCTGTCGCCGCCGCCCGCCCCGGTCCCAGCTGCCGTGGGGCGGTGGCTGCTCGCCTGTAGTGGTGCCGTGGCCGGGGCCGTGGTGCTGGGCGGCGTCACTAGGTGAGGGCGGCCCAGCCTGGGGGGGGGCCCGGTGAGCAACACCAGACGTGAGGTGGAAGCTTCGCACCTCCCTGCATCTGTGGCTGTAACGGGAGGGGGCTGGGGGCTACTAACAGGCATTTCTGGGCGTCTTCAGGCCTTCCCCAGCTCTTCTAGTGCTGTCCGTTACAGCCAGCGGCTGTTCGTAACTTAACGCTCAGGCAGTGACCCGTGTCTGCTCGCAGGCTCACAGAGTCCGGCCTTTCCATGGTGGACTGGCACCTTGTGAAGGAGATGAAACCCCCGAGGACGCAGCAGGAGTGGGAAGCGGAGTTCCAGAAGTACCAGCAGTTCCCCGAGTTCAGAATGTGAGTGGTCAGAGGTGGGATGGGGCTGGGAGCATCGCTCCCATGGCTGTGCAACACTGGGAGCTCTCACGAGAAGAGGAATGCCCTCTAATACCACCAGCAAGGCGAGCAGAGCACGTGTGGTGGTGTAGTCGCTTTTCTTCGCTGTCACCTTCTTTTCTGGAGGAAGGTGATCCCTCATAACAGAAAGGACTGTGCCACCACATTAAGTAGCTCTCTGTTTTAACACCCCTAACAGCCTGAATCACGACATGACACTGACAGAGTTCAAGTTCATTTGGTACATGGAGTACTCGCATCGCATGTGGGGCCGTGTCGTGGGCTTGGCCTACATCCTGCCGGCTGCCTACTTCTGGAGGAAGGGCTGGCTCAGCCGCCCCATGAAGGGCTGCGTTCTTGCACTCTGCGGGCTCGTGTGCTTCCAGGTGAGCCCTCTGCAGCCACGGGGAATTGCTGTGGTACCTCCTATGAATACTTCTTGACTGAATTAAAACACTAGGATTCATGAAAGTTTTTCTGGGGGAGGAAGGGGATGAGCGTTGGTAAGGTGATTCAAGATGGAAAAAAAACAAGTTATTTTACCCCTAACATTTCTCTGACTTTCTGTTTTGTGGGATGGGGGAGCTGGCTCTCACCCTCTGTTGTTTTGCCAGGGGCTGCTGGGGTGGTACATGGTCAAGAGTGGACTGGAAGAAAAGCCAGATTCCTACGACATCCCTCGGGTCAGCCAGTACCGCCTCGCAGCACATCTCGGCTCTGCGCTGGTTCTGTACTCTGCCAGTCTGTGGACGGGGCTCTCTTTGCTGCTGCCGCGACACCAGGTATGAGGTGGTGCCTCAGGAGCTGAAGGCACAGCGTAGTATCCCAGTTGGAGGTTGGGGGATGTGAGATAAAGGAAAGGGTGTGGAGAACAATGGTTATTTCCATTTTATCCTGTTCCTGGAAGTTTGTAGAAAGGATATTTGGTAACAGTTACGGGATGTTGCATTTGGCTGGTACCATTATGCTCATGCTCAATGGTGATTAGTCTCAGAGTTTGTGCAAGCTCAGGCATGAGCCGCATGCCTGGATTAAATGATTTGTGCTAACACTTGTCCAGTGGCCACTTCAATTTCTGCACTTCAGTGGTTCCTCAAAACCAGAAGTAATGAAGTGTGTGCTGTGTGTTGCCCTCTGTAAAGTACATGCCAACCTGTCAGCCTGTATATGCACTGAAAGCTTTCCTCACTTGCTGCAAGTGAGGAAACATTTTTGCTGCAATATTTTACTTGGGTTCTTTTCACTCTGTGTTTTGCAGTTACCTGAGACCCGTCAGCTCATGCGCCTGAGGCACTTTGCTCATGGCACTACAGCTCTCGTCTTTCTTACGGCTCTTTCAGGTAAGGCTGTTTCACACCACTGTCCTGTCTGTGGCTTGTTTCTCTCTGCCTTGTTTTTGTTCTGGTCTGGTGGAGACTGCAAGAAACCCCATTGTGTTCTGTGGGAAAACTTCATTCCTTTCAGGGAGCTTACATTCAAGAACTTCCCTTACTGGGAAGTTCTGAGCAGGCTGAGATGTGCCGCACAGCCTGTGTGCTGTTGTGTGATCTCTGGATATGCTTCCCAGGGAAATTCAGGACCAGGGCTTCATTTAAGAGCTGTGCCCAGGGTGCCGTCTGTACCTAGTCCAGTAGCTTTGTTCTCTGCTCTGGAATTGCAGGTGCCTTTGTGGCAGGGCTGGACGCTGGCCTTGTGTACAATTCCTTCCCCAAAATGGGGGAACGCTGGATCCCAGACGACCTTCTTGCCTTCTCCCCCACGCTGAGAAATATCTTTGAGAATCCTACCACCGTACAGTTTGATCACAGGATCTTGGTAAGTGCCATCTTCCTGCTATGTCTGCTTCCTCCCGGTTTGCTTCCTACAGCCAAGATGTCCTCTTTGGGCTGTGGCTCTGTCAGTGTGAGTGATATCCAGGGCGTCCTAAGGTCCCGAGAGCTTTGTCACCAACTTGCTTCCGAAGAAAGAGGGAGGTTAGCACTCATTTGTTTTTTTCCAACATGGTCTCCTTCCTTAAGGATGTCTTCCTGCCCAAGTTACAGGCGTCATTTTTTTGTGTCTCGTTTTCCATAACGTGAGCTGCAGATCAGGGCAGCCCTCGCTGCGGAAATGTCTGTGGATGTTGTGTTGAAATAAAACTTGGAAATCTCACTACTGAGTGGTGTCTGCTTCCTCTGGCATTTCTGAAGTTCCTTTACACCAACAGTGCCTTGTGGAAAAAAAGTCGAAGAGCAGTCTGGATATTAAGTAACACTGCTGGCATTACTGTGGGCTAAGCCATCACTAAGATTGAAAGGAAGGATTAAGTGATTTAGAAGAGGAATCATCTGGTGTGACATGTGCAATGAGATACTGCTGGGGAACTGTGACTGAAGGGTGAAAACAAGATTAGTTTTCCAGTTGACAACTTCCACCTTTAATTGTTGAGGTGACAGATGGAGAGAGGGCAAAAATATTGCCTAATGAACTGAAGAAATGAGGAAAAGCTATTGGGAAGTAAAGCGTTAACTCAGAGAAAATGGAACTCTCTGTAACTTGGGTTAAATTTCAGGGTTAACGTGCTGGGGGACATGGGAACTCCAGGACTTGGTCGTAACTATGAACAGTCCATGGCTATGAATTGTTCCTACAGTTAGATAATGATCACAGAATTTATTTTGCTCTACAGAAGGTGCAGCCAAAGGCATCTGCACCCTTTCGGACTTTTCTCAAAGGGTGGTTGTTTCTCCTCCCCACTACAAACTCGTTTCCCTCTTTAGGGAATCTCCACAGTCACAGCCATCACGGCGCTGTACCTCTTCTCGCGGAAGATCCCACTCCCTCGCAGGACCAGGATGGCAGTGGCTTCCTTACTGGCTGTGGCTTGTATGCAGGTACTTATTTTATTTCCTTTGCAAAACCTTTGCAAGACAGACCCTTCCCAATCATGGAAGTGGTGCAAGATCTTTGCACGAAGAGTGTGGAGCTGGGAGGTAGCAGTGCTTGCACAGGATGATTTGGAGGGTGGGAGGTCTGGCTGTGGTGCCACGTTGGCACGGTGCACTCACATTCCTTCCTTCTCTGCAGGTTGGCCTGGGCATCAGCACCCTGCTGCTCTACGTCCCCACGCCGCTGGCCGCCACGCACCAGTCGGGCTCCCTGGCGCTGCTCAGCGTGGCCCTGTGGCTCATGGCCGAGCTGCGGAGGCTGCCCAAGTGACCACAGAGGCCAGGAGGCACGGCCTCCACCACGACGGCGGGCCGGAGGTCGGGCTGTGTGCCATAAAGGAGCTGCTCTCCCCCAGCCGCTGGTGTCCGCCTGCTTGCGGGGCGGGAGGCGCGGGCTGCGCGGCTCCTGTCGAGGCCGGGGTCCCGGGGGAGGCCGAGGGGAGGCCGCTGCCTCCGCGGGGAGGGGGCGGGGCTTCCCCGCGCGTCTCCTCCAATGGAAGGCGGCGGGGCCGCGGCGCGCCGCGCGCCGATTGGCCGGCGGGCTCGGCGGTGGGCGGGGCGTGGAGAAGCGCAGGGCGGCCATGACGGCGCACAGCTTCGCGCTGCCCCTCGTCCTCTTCTCCGCCTTCTGGGGGCTCGTGGGCGTCGCCGCCCCCTGGTTCGTGCCCAAGGGGCCCAACCGCGGGTGAGTGCGGCGGGACCGGGCCGGGGGGAACCGGGGGGAACGGGGCCGGGCCCCCCGCCCTGACCCCGCTGTCTCCGCAGGGTGATCATCACCATGCTGGTCACCACCGCCGTGTGCTGCTACCTCTTGTGAGTACCCAGCCTCCCTCCCCGCTTCCCTCCCTGCTCACCCCCGGCCCAGCGCCTCACGGGCCCGGTCTGTCCGCAGCTGGCTGATCGCCATCCTGGCGCAGGCCAACCCCCTGTTCGGGCCGCAGCTGAAGAACGAGACCATCTGGTACGTGCGCTTCCTCTGGGAGTGAGCCCCGCGCCGCCACCGAGAGCCCCCCGTCGTCACCGTGAGTGGGAACGGGTGGCGGAGCCGTCCCCGAAGCCTGGGTCTGGGCACTGCGGGTGGGAGCTGCTTCGGCTTGTGGGGCCGCAGGGTGCTGAGCCCCAGCAGTCCCAAGCCAAGCACTCCCCCCTGAGCTCTGTCTGAGCGGGCACAGCTCGGTGCTAACGTCTCCCTTTCTTCCTCCCCCAGCTCCTGCTCCAGCATCTCCCCTCCCGTCCCAGGCAGCCCCCGGAGGTGCTGGGCCAGAGGCCGGACCCACAGCCCCAGCGCACCCGGAGCTCTGCACCCCCGCTGGCTGCAGGCAGGGCCCCTGCCTGGGATGAGCAGCTGGCCCAGGCAGGAACTTCCTGCGGTCCCTGCTGAGGGTAGGAGAAGGGAAGGCTGGCACCGCAGGAGGATGTGGGCTGGCAGGGCTGCGCTGCGGGAGGTGCTGGGGCCTTGGGCAGGGGGCTCCTCCTGGCAGCCTGGGGCTGGAGGGGGTCCCTGTCATCTGCCCCAGCAGCGAGGGTGCTGCAGTAGTGTCTAGGTACTGCCATCATTCCTACCCCTGTCCACGTTCTGAGAACTGATGGAGTTGTCCCTTGCCCCTATTTATCAGGTAACTTATCTGTATTTATTTATTTGTCTGTGCTAAGTTTGTGTTGTGGAAATAAATCCTTTTTAAGTAAGTGATGCTGGAAGCAGTCACTTGCTGCTTGGAGGCAGAGGAAATCTTGGCTTTATTCTGATCGTCTCCCTTCCTGTCACCCCTAACCCTGCTCTTGCAGTGAGAACGAGGCCAGGATCCTCAGCTGTTGAGTAAAAGGTGGCAGCACGTGTACAGGGCCAGTCTTATCCTTGATGCCACCTGTACGGCAGTCCTTTGGGACCAAGGTCACAGATAAGCCAGGGCATGTGCCAGAGGGAGACTCAGGTACCCGCTCAGCTGGTGAACAGCTGTTCCTGAGCCATGCAGGAGCTGGAGCAGCTGGGTGAGCTGTTGCCCAGACAGTGCCTTCAGTCCCTTCAGTCATAAGGCTGAGGTGTAAATAAGGTAACAAGCAGAGAGCATCTTCCGGAGGCTTGAGGGAGCAGGCTTGGCTGCCTTGTCTTGGGAGGAAAGAGCTGGGCAACGTTTTTTGGAAGGATCACAGCCGTTCAGTGAGCTCAGCTGTGCAGAGCAGCTGCTGGCACGAAGGCAATTCCCTTGCCCTGTGCCTGCAGCGAGTGCCAGCAGTGTGAAATGATGCTGGAGCCCCCAGGTGTGCTGCCAGCCCCCCCGTCACTGCTGGCTGGATCTCACTGGAACACAAGACAACTGTTGGATGGCTCAAGGCTTTTTTATTGCTACAGGAATGGTCGCAGATGAGTTCAAGTAAAAGTGCAGAACTTGATTTGGTTGGTCAGGGCTCCAGCCCCAGAGGAACAGGGCTTGTGCCTGCATGGAGGGGTGCAGGAGGCAGCCCCAGCCCTGAGCTGCCCCCAATACCCCCAGCACAGCTGGAGTGAGGTGGCTGCCCCAGAGGCAGGCCCAGCCTGCAGTCACGGGGCAAAAACCACTGGTCCTTGCACTTAGTGCCTGATTAACTGTGGGATGCCCCATGCTTAGGAGGGAAGGAATGAAAGGAAGCACAGCCTGCTTTGGTGGGGCCTTGGGAAACAGTCCCTGATCCCTCAGTGCTGCGCCTGGGTACCGATTAACACTGCAGGAGGATTGTTCTGCAAGAGGGGAGGCGATCCAGACAGCACCGCACCAAGAGGGAGGGCTCTCAGGGGGGTCAGCCCCAGCAGAGCAGCTCGGGGGAACTTATGGCTCAGGGGTTCCTGCAAGAACTTCTTGAGCCCCGATGCTTGTTCCAGCCTGGGGAAAGGCCAGCCTAGGCAACAGGCCATAGCACCTCCTCACCGAGCGGCTCTGTGAACTGGTGCCTGAGTGGGGGGATAGCCTGGGCCTTCGGGCTACAGCCCCGAGTGGGCTGCCTCAGGGAAGTCCTGCTTCTCTGAGGGACCAGCAAGGGCTGCAGTTTGACCCTGCTGTGGTAGCAAAGGGCTCTTCTCTACCCCCTGCAGCAAGGTGAAGGCCAGAGGCCAAGGAATGCAGAGATAAGGACTGGGGCGAGGCTGAGAGGAGGGCTACATTGTCCATAGCCGCCTCAGCCCCCAGTGCCTGGAGATGACGGAGTGCAGAGCTGAGATGGTCCTCAAGGAAGAGTCTGAGCCCTGGGAGCCCAGGCTGCCATTCAGTCCTGGTTTTGCTGGTGCAGCTGGATGGCAGGCACACACTCAGTGTCACGGCCCATCCGCCTGGCCCGGTGGCAGCAGCACCACCTTGTCCAGCCACAGCATGTCGAGCTGTGCGGCGCATTGCTGCCGCCGGTGGATGCGGCGCAGCCGCAGGAGGTAGAGGACTATGGCCAGCGCTACGACCAGGATGCAGGCAAAGAAGAGATAGTGGTTGTACACAAAGGAGAGGCGCAGCCAGGAGGCGTGTGCTTGCCGGATGCTCTCCTGCCGGAGATCCCTACGGAGATGAGAATCGGAATTGGGTGAGCTGTGTTGGGTATTCAGAGTACTGCTGAGAGCCCTTGGCCTGCTGCCACCACTCCCCTCACAGCTGGGCTCTGGGGCTCAGCCCTGGCGCTAATTCTCCTTCCTGTGTTACCTGAGTGGCAGAAACCGTGTCTTGTAGAGGATGGCACCCAGCGTCCACTGCACCTCCCGGTCGTACACCAGCTGGGCCGTGCGCAGGCTGGGGTAGTCCGGGGGAAAGTGGAAGCCCTGGTGAAGAACTTGGTACATCCAGGCTGACTTGAAGCACTGGTACCTGTGGGCAGCACGCGGGAGCATCAGCTAGATGCGACTGCAGGGCTGGAGTCAAAGCAGAGCCCACAAAGCCCCCCAAGCTGGTGAGCCCCCCAGGAGGCACAGCCACGGCCCCTTACTTGACTCGGTGCTCATCCGCATGCGATGAGTAGAGACCACCGCGGAAGCGCTGGGTCAGCACCTCCCACCTCTGGCTGCAGTACTCCTGGGGAAGAAGTCAGGGTTCAGCGCAGAGGAACGTCCCCCGCTCCCTCCCAGCACCGTAACAGTGCCTCCCTGTCCCCTGGTCCAGGGGTCCCGTCACCTGGGCAGCAGCAGTGAAGGTGGGGGCGTCGTAGTAGCCCCCCAGGCGCAGCACGTCCTCGGTGCAGTAGAAGAACTCGGAGAAGCCGTAAAACTCGCTGTTGCTGAAGTCGATGGGCGCCTTGTAGGCCCCCGTGAGGGAGTCCTGGCTGCTGTTGGGTCCCCCCAGGAGGGGCTGCAGCAGCTTGGCACAGGCCTGCCAGTCCCCGCGCCCGCGTATGTGCAGCGTTTGGTCACCCCTCGTCACCGTGTCCTCCAGCCCCACGGGCAGGCAGGGGTCCAGGAAGGGGATCTCAGCGCTCAGCCCCGTCTGCTGGCCGTGCAGCCTGGGAAGGAAGCGAGAAATGAAAGGTGAGGAGAGAGCTGGAGGCGGGGACGCTAGGGGATGATGTGCTGGAGGAGGGGAAGGCAGTGAGCAGTGACACTGATAAACCTGCTGGGCTCTGAGGGCAGTGCTCGGGCACCACGTGAGGCCCAAGAACCTGCTGCTGGCACCCCGCTGCTGCCAGCGTGGCTGTGGGAGCCGTTATCACCGCAGGTAGCTCCTGGAGCAAATCCAAGGGGGAGCGAGTGCCGGGAAGGGCCCGGTGCCCTATTTCGCAACGGGGCACCTCCAGGTGCGGCAGCGGTACCGGTTGTGCACGTAGGTCTGGTTCAGCATGAGCTCCTCATAGCGCTGCCGAGCGAAATTGCCCCCGAAGCCCAGGAAGGTGTTGACGTAGACGCGGTACACGTGGCCGGTGTGCTGCACATCGCAGCCCAGGTTGAACTCCGCCAGCAGGCTCTTGGCAGCCTCCTCCTGAGGAAGCAGAGGGCAGGGGTCAGTGACAGCCCGGGGTTTGCTGCCGGTGCCGTCCCCTGGCTGGGTACACACCTGCTGCGGGGAGGAGAAGGCTCCGGAGCTGGGCACCTCGTAGGCGATCTGCAGGGAGGCGCCCCCCATGTCCAGGATCCCAACTGTGCGCTTCCGCACCAAGGACTCTGCCTGGTCCCCCAGCGCTACCGTGACCACCGCCGCCTCCTCTGCAACCCGCAGCGGTACCTCAGCGAGGGGCAGCGGGGCTTTCCTCCCCTCTGCTGTTACCCTGCTGCCCCAGAGCAGCCTCGTGGTGCACCCGCTACATGCAGGGACTTGCTCCTGCAGGCAGCGTTGGTGCCTCCTCCCCGTGCCCCAGGCTCAGGGGGCTTGGCATGCACGGTGGAGGTCAGACAGCCGAAGGGCTGGATGCTGCCTGCTCCCACACTCACCGTCCTCGTGATCAAAGCGACCCAGGACAAAGTTGATGCCAATCCAAGCATAGACACCTGGGCAGGATGGAAAGGGGTTGTCCCCAGGCAGAACACAAGTGCTCCCACCCGCAGCCTGGCTGCATCCAACACCAGCTCTGCATGCTCCTGGCTAGAGCATGAGGATGAAGCAGCGGAGGCAGCAGCAGCTCCTACCTTCCTGTTTCCCCGAGATCACTTCTGCATGCGATTTGGAGAAGAGGAAGTCGAACTCCAGGGGTATGTTTCTCACCAAGTCTTCCAGGATTGCGGCTTGCTGCCTGCCGGGGCACAGGAGGGGGTCAGGGGCTGGGTGACCCCCAGAGAGCTGCTCCATGCAGAAGCAGCACGGAGAGGAGCAGTTCCTCTGCAGTGTGCCCCAGCACCCTCCAGAAGAAGGAAACTAAAGAAGTTACAGCTTCTCGTTTGTGGCTCCAAACCAAAGCCTTTCCTCTCAAGGAGTCTGCAATGCTCCCATCCTGCCCAAACTTCCCTCCCCACACGCTCAAACCCTCCTCCAGCCCTCGCTGCTCGTCCCCGGTGACCCTCATCCTCCCCGGGCCGCAGCCGTTCTGTGCCGCGCTCACCTCTGGGGCAGCAGCCGCATGCCGGCGGTGCACAGCACGTACAGCGGCGTCTCCTTGTGCTTCGGGGCTGGCACGTGGGCGGCGGCGAAGCGCAGCAGGGGCCGCAGGTAGGGCGTCGCTCGCTCTGGGGCCGCTGCTGCCACCGAGATCCCTGCGTGGGCACGGGCGAACCGTGAGCCCCGAGCCCCCGGGGCCGGCCGGTCGCCGCCAGGGGCCGCACCTACCGGGTTTAATCTTCTTGACCACGGGCCGGCTGCCGCGGTCCCGCATCTGCCTGATGTCCAGCAGGTCGTGCGGGTTGCCGTTGTGTGGCGGCCAGAAGTAGACGAAGACCCGGGAGCCGCTGCTTCCGCAGTCCACCACCACGCCGTAGCTCAGCGCCGCGTCCTCCGTGTCGGTGGCCGCCAGCTCCTCCAGCCGCGACAGGTACCTGCGGCCGCCGGGACCGGTAACACCCCCGGCGTCACCACCCCCCGCCACCACCGCAATCCCCAGGCACTCACCTCTCGGCCCGGCGTGGCGGCGTAGCCCAGCGGCGGGGAGCGGCGGTGGCCAGCAGCAGCAGCAGCCCCGCGGCCACCGCCAGCCCCAGCGCCACCGGGCGCTGCCGGGACCACGGGCACGGGGAGCGGCACGGCGGGCAGGACACGGAGAGCCTGCGGGGAGAGGGCGGGATCAGGGGGGGCACCGGAGGTACCCGGCAGAGGGTGAGGGTCCCGGTCCGGATCCCGGCGCTCACCGGGCCATGTGCCCCCGCCGCGCATCGCCGCCGGCACCGCGGCCACGTCACCGAGCGCCCCCTCCCCCGGCAGCCAATGGGCGCCCCCGCGGCCCGGCCCCGCCTCCTCCCCCGCCGCGTCCAATCGGTTCCTCCCCGCGGCCCGGCCGCGCCCCACTGGCGCACCGCCCAATCGGAGCCCCCCCCGCTGCCTCTTCCCCCCCCCGTGACGTCACCCGCGGACTTTCGTCCTATCGCGGCGCCGTGCCCCCGGGCCAATGAGCGCCGTCCAAATAAACCGCACGCGCCGAGGGCGCGGAGTGACGGGCCGCGCAGCCAATAGGGTGGCGCCGTCCCCGCGCGGAGCGGAACAGGCCGCCGGCCCCGCGGGCGGACCAAAGGTCGCTGGGCCCGCCGGCCAACGGGCTCCGAGGAGGGGCGGGGCGAAAAGTTGAGACGGCCAATAGAACCGCGGGGCGGCGGAACGGCGGGCG
>CM021770.1:22381912-22427219 GCA_011076525.1 Nettapus auritus
GCCCCGCGGCCCCTGGGCCACCGGGGGCGGGGCTCCGGCGGCGGCGGCCGGCGCCGCCGCCTTCGGTCCAGGGCTGCGGCGCGGCTCCCGACGGCGGCGCGGGGCCGCCGGGCCGTGCTGCCTTGTCCGCTCCCGGCCCTGAGTGCGTGCGGGCTACCAGGCCCGGATGCCCTGCAGTGCGCCCTGGCTGCAGGACGGCCCCGCCGCCGCCTGGTGCAGGGGCTGGCCGCCGCCGCCGAAGCCCCCCAGGCCGCCCACGTTCACGAAGGGGCCGGCGGCCGCCGCCGGGCTGCAGGCGGCCTGCACGGAGGCGCCGCCGGTGCCCGCCGGGTAGGTGCAGGCGTAGCCGGGGTTGTAGGAGGCGGCGTTGCCGTAGCCGTAGGCGGGGAAGCCGTTGTAGGAGTAGGGCCCGTTGTACGCCGAGCTGTAGCCCTGCGAGCCGCCGAGGCACGGCTTGCCGTCGCGGACCAGCACGGGCACGGCCACCCTGCGCGGCGGCGGCGGGGCCGCGGGGCCGCCCAGCTCCAGCGACTTGTCCTGCCGCTGCCGCTTGCACTTGTAGCGCCGGTTCTGGAACCAGATCTTCACCTGCGTGGAGGTGAGCTTGAGGCTGCTGGCCAGGTGCTCCCGCTCGGGCGCCGACAGGTAACGCTGCTGCTTGAAGCGCCGCTCCAGCTCGAAGACCTGCGCCTGCGAGAAGAGGACGCGCGGCTTCCTCCGGCTCCTCTGCTTCGGCCTCTCCGCCTCGTCCGGCTTCTCCGCCGCGTCCAGCGGCTTCTTCAGGGCGCAGCTCTCTGCACGGGGGAGCACAGGTCACGGCTGCGCCTCGCCCGCGCCGCCCGCCGCCGCTCCCGACGGGCCGCACCGCGCCGCGCGTCCCGCCGCTGCCTGCCCGTCGGGGAACCGCGGCTCGGGCCGGGAGGCAGCGCCGGGCCAGGCACCGGCACCATGCTCGCGAGCTGCCGGTTCGGGCGGCGGGGCCGGCTTCGTCTCCGCGCCTCCGGGCCGGCTGCGGAGGCACCGCGGCGGCACCGGTGGGCCGAGCCGCTCTCGGAGCCGGGCACCTGCTCGCCCGCCGCCTCTCCCCGGGAGGGCTTCGCCGCACCGGGCTCCGGTTGGGCCTAACCTGTCCCGTTCCTCCCTCCCTCTCCGCTCGCGAAATTTGGTAGCGGGGGCCTGATCGCGGCGGGGCCCGGTGGAGGTTCTTCCCGGGGCCGCGGAGGCTGCGAATTCCCGCAGCCCCCGCTCGAGGGACGCGGCGGGGCCGGGGCTCTGTGCCGACCGACTCGGAGCGGACTGCGGGGAACGGGAGCGACCCCGTCGGGACCGCGGGGAACGGGAGCGCGGCGGGGCCGATACTCACTCTGGTCGCGGGCCGCGGGGTCCAGCTCCTCTCCCGGGCCGGGGGCCTCGCAGGAGCCGCGCAGCACGGCGTGCACGTAGCTGTCGGTGGAGATCCGCGCGTCCGCCTGGCCGCCGGGCGCCGTCAGGTAGGACAGCTTGTCCTCCTCCTCTTCCTCCTCGCCGTCGGAGAAGCGGGCGCCGTCGGCGGCCGCCAGAAGGCAGGCGGCGGGGTGGAAGTGGTGCTCCAGGTGGTGCGGGAGCTGGGCCCCATAGTGCGGGTCCTGCTGCTGCTGCTCCAGGTTGAGGATGTCTTTGACAGAGAAGGGGGTGGAGGTGACGGGGCTCGGTAACATCATCGGGGCAGCGAAGCAAGCGGCCGGGGAGTCCCGCGGTCCCGGCGGCGCTCGGGCTGCGGCTCGGCGGGCAGCGCCGCGCCCGGTGCGGGGGGAGCAGGCAGCGCCGTGAGACGAGGGGCCGCGCCTGCTCCTGTCTAAGTTGCCTCCATTAGCCCGGCGCTGGGGGTCTGCGTTTTGTTACAGCTTCTGCAGGGACAGCCAAGGGCTCGGGAGCCTCCTCTGCCCCGGGCCGGCACGTCACGGCGAGGAGGGGCCGGGGGCCGGGGGCGGCCTCGCCATTGGAGGGAGGGGGAGGCAGAGCCGGCCCCCTGCCCGGCTCCGGCCGCCCGGCCAGAAATAGCAATGTATTAAGGCTGCGCTCCGGGAGGCCGCTTCCCCGGAGAGCGCCCCGCCGGGCCGGCACCCGCCCGCCGGGGCGCAGCCGCGGGCTCGGGCATCGTGCGCCGGGGTCGGGGACCCCGCAGAGAGCCGCGGCCGCCGCCGCGCCTCCCAGTGCTAAGCACGTGTAGGTAGGTAGGGACCCCCGCCCCGGCGCGCCCCGCTGGCCCCTGCCCGCGCACGGCTCGGCCCGGCCCCGGGAGGGGCGAACACGTGCGGCACAACCGGGGCCCGGCCCCCGCGACAGCGCGGGCACGACCGGCCGCCCGGTTCCAGCAGTGCCCCGCTGCCGGGAAGTGCCCGCTGCGTCCCGGCCGGACGGCAGCCATGCGACGTACACGTAGCCCGACCCTCTCCGTGTCCCCCGGGCCCCCCCGGTTATCCCGCAGGTCCCCCGTGAGAGGCAAATCACCGCCGGCCACAGCCGGCGCGCACCGCGCCCGCCCCGGGAACGCGCCCTGCTCCCTGCTCCACCGCGCCCGGATCGGGCCCCGGAGCCCCGCCGGTACCGGGCACCGGAGAACCGGGCAGGGCCGCATCGGGCGGGCTGCCCGAAGCCGCGGAGGAGCGGGGCAGGGGCAGCGAGCGCTAACCCGGGCCATTCGGCGTTTTCTTTCGTTTTCTTTCGTTTCGTTTCGTTTCTCCCGCCGGTAACGGGCGGGCAGCGGCTCCGCCGAGCCTTCGCGCCGCCGTGTCGGCGGGTAACGCACCGGGCGACCAGGGCGCTGCCCGCCGAGCCCCTCCGCACCGCGAGTCCCCCCCGGGCCTGGAGCTGCGCCTTCGCCCCGCCGAACACACCGGAGCGGCGGGGCAGGGGGTGCTGGAACCCTGCGGCGGGCCCCCGCTACCCCCGGGAGCTCGAAGGGCTCAGAGCCGCCGCGTCGGGGGCACCGGGCGGGCCAAGTGTCGGGCGGGGGGTCCCGGGTGGGAAATTCCGTTGTGATTAAAATCCTGCCGCCCCGCAGGGCTCGGATCGGCGATGAGGCGAGGCGGCGGGGAGCCGGGCGCGCACGGTGGGCAGGTGAGTGTCCCGGGACCGGGGCTACTCGGGGCCTGCCCGGGCGCCCCTCTCCGGTCGTTACCGGGCGGCGGCTCCGCCATTTACCGGCCCCGTCGGTGCCCTCGTTTCCCCGTGTCCCGCCGCAACGGCGAAACGCATTTACCGGCGGCGCAGCCCCGGGCGGGGGGTGCACGTCCCGCGCAGACGCCGCTGCTCCGGTGCTCACGGTCCCGCGGTGGGGCCGGTTCCCGTTCCTCCGGCGGAGCCGGAGCTGGCCCGGGCGCACCGGATCGTTCCCCGCCGCCAACCCCTCGCAGTAAATTTCTCCTTCCTCGCCGCTCCCCGCGCGCTCCCTGTTCGGCCGGGGGACCGGGAAACGCGCTCGCCGTAGCTGGGCCTCCTCGGGGCCCAATACCGCGCACAGCTTCCCGGCTACCCCGGGCGGCGGCCGCGGTACCGAGTAGCGCCGTGTGGCTCTTTAGGGCCGCCGAGGGCTTCGGCCCACTCGGGCCCGCCGCAGGGCCCCGCTCCCGGCCGGCGGCTCTCGCCGAGGCGCGGCGAAAGACCGGGGCTGTGCACGGGACCGCGCTCCTGGGAGCCCGGGGCAGGGGCAGGGATAGGGGCAGGGGCAAGAGCAGGGACCGGAGCAGGGAAGTCGGCGGTGCTCGGCCTTTTGGGCCCTGGGTGGCCGTGGAATTAGGGATCACTTTTCAGCTCCTGACTTTCCAGCCGCCGTGTCGAGGGCCCGGTACCGGGCCCGGGCGGCTCTGCCCACGCTCCTTGGCCCCGTGGGCTCGCCTGGCGCCAGCGCGCTGCCGCCCGCAGCTGCACCCCGGACGGGCCGAGCGCCAGGAGCGGCCCGCGGGCACGGGGAACACGGGCGGGGCGGGACTGACTCCCCGGGGCGGCTCGGAGGCGGCGGGAGCGGTTCCCCCGCCGGGACCCACTTCCCTGCCGCCGCCGGGCCGGCCCGGCCGGGGCCCACTCCCTCCTGCCACTGCCGGCCCCGGCGGGTGCTCGGGGGACGCAGGCGTCGCGGGTGGACGGGGCAGGTCCCAGCCGGGACGCGACACGCGTGGGAGCACCCCCGGTGGCCCCCGCTTTTCTCCCGGTGGGGCCCGCTTCGGCTGGCTGAGAGCGGCCGGTTCCCGGCGTGGCAAGGCGAGGAAACGGCTCCGGCCGGAGCTCAGCGGCCCCGCACGACCGCGCCCTGCTCGGCCCTGCCCGGGCTCGTCCGTACCGGGCCGGGGGGCGCCGGGGTTCACAGCCGGGCCGAGCGGCGGGGTCCCGGTGCGGGACCCAGGAGTGGGCGCAGCCCCGGTACCTGCCGGCGGGTGTCAGCCCCGGGATGCGGCTACGGGGCTTTCCCAAGCCGGCTGGGCCGGGGTCACCGGGCTATTAATGGTTATTTTATTTATATCATTAGCGGCGTCCCCTGAGCTCTGTTTACAGCGGGGCCTTGTTGTCCCGGCCGCTCCTGCGCTCTGTTTAGACAGGGGATTATTGTAATGGATGGAGCTCGCCGTGCGGATGCTGCGGCGGAGCCAAGAGCCCCCCCCCCCGGCCCGGAGCGGGGGAGCAGCAGCCCTGCACATCGCGGCCGGCGGGCGGAGCCGCCCCACACAGCCCCCCCGCCGCCGGGGCCCGGGCGCAGGCGGCCCGGTAGCACGCTGCCCGGCCCGGGGGCCTCGCTCGGGGCGATGCTATCAGCCGCGGGGCCGCTAATTGCTCCATTAGTCTCGCGGGTGCCGAGTGCTGGAGCCGGCCCCGCGCTAATGGCCGTAAACAAACAAACACGGTAATCCGGCCCCGGCTCCGGCGGGGACCCCCGACGGCTGCGGGAGGGGACCCCCGGGGGTTTGCGCCCACCTGCCCGCCGCCCCGGACAGCCCCGAGCCCCGCGGGCCGGGGGCCTGTGCGGGTCCGCGCCGCCGGGAGCTGCCCCCCGCGCCCGGCTCTATTTACACAGAGCCTGCCCTTGTGTAAACGCTCCGCGCCGTGGTTTATCTCAGGGCCCGTCTGTTTCTCGTTCTCTGTCAGCAGCGCCCGGTGAAGGATGGCCCTTTCCCAGGGGCTCGGCCCTGATTTATGTGAGAACCGCAGCGCTCCGGGGACGCCCCCGCACGGCGGGGCCGGCGACGCGCCGCGTGGAGGTCGCGGACCCCGGGGCAGCGCCCGGCGGACGGCACCGGCAAGTCCCCGCCGCTCCCGGCCCGCCGCGGCCCCGCACGCCCCGGCCACCTGCCGGCACGGCCCCGGCCTCCCCGCGGGGCTCCGCGCACCGAGCCCCGGCCTCGACGGAGGCACCGGGGAGAGCGGGCACGGAGCGGCCCCGCCTGCGGCCACCGGGCCGGGACGCGCTCCCCTGGCGCGCCCGCCTTGGCACGGCCCCTGGCCCGCCGCCTCCCGGGATAAAGAGCGGCTTTCATCCCAGCCGCGACGCTTTCCCAGCAATGACTCCTCTCCACTCCTGTTCCAAGCGAAATGCGTTCTTTAATCCCCGAGGAAGCAGAGGGCTCCTGCTGGCTGAGGAGCCGGGTCCCGGCCAGGGATGCTGCGCGCTCGCCCAGCACCGTGCTGCCTTCCTCTCCCACTGCCCTGTCCCGGTCCTGCCGGGAATGCCTGTGCCCTCCTGCCCACAGGGCCTACCAGTCAACACCTGCATCTGCCTCTCACCATCCTGTGAACCCCCTGGTTTGCCCTTGCCAAGAACAACCACCCTTGCAGTGCCCATTTTCTGGAGAAATATGTCACTGCAAATATTTGCTTTTTTTTTCAAATTTTTCTTGCTCTGGCATTGGCTGATTTATGTTTGCTTCACAGAGATATATGGTTTGGAAATGTGTCCCCAAACAAAACTCAATAAGAATTTTTTATTTTATTTTATTTTATTTTATTTTATTTTATTTTATTTTATTTTATTTTATTTTATTTTATTTTAATTTTATTTTTCCTGAGGGTCATACCAAGAGTTTCCGGTGTCCTGAGAAATACCTACATTTCAAAGTTGGGAACTTGATTTGAGGGATCCAGAGTAGTGCTGGGTACCAGTAGCTGTGTGTAACATTCAGCACTCAGCATTTTGGGGAATAAGAGTGGCTCTCACAAGGGTGGTGGTCCTTGCAGCAAGGGCAGCTCGGTGGACTTGGACACCAAAGGGGAGGCTGCCCTTTATTTCAGTGTCCAATGGAACTCCAAATAGGAGCCTGACATCTTGAACTCAGTGAGAGCCAAACCACAGGAGCAGGTAAAGGTCATCCCACATCTGAAGCAATGCAGGATAGGAAATGTCAGCACCAAGGACCCCCTCCTGCCTGCTTTGATTCAGCTTCTCTTGTTCACAAAGGATATGCAGGCTTGACAAAGCCACCCTGCTGCACAACAGGACCCTGCGACTGTGGACGTGCGGAGGGTTGTCAAACACCTCTTCCTCTAGAGGAGAATCTGTCATAAATCACAGTTTACCGCTCATGCGACGAGAAGCTCCCGTGCCAGGGCTTCAGCTGGAGGACATCGCCACAAACACGTGCACACCAGCAAAACCCACAGCCTTTGCTCCGTGCCTTGGGAGGCATTGCTGCATGCTTGTGTCCATGAGGTTAAGAACCAGGGCTGAAATTCATCCCTGAGCATGAGGCTCGCTGGCCGCTCACATCCCCAGGCCCGCGTACCACTTGCATCCCATAGGGCTTAAGTGGAGCGTAAGTGGACCCTGGGCCTTGCGCTGGCGGCCTGCCCGGCACTGGATTTCAGCTCCAAGCCCAGGCCTGCAGTTCTGATTCATGCACGTAATCCTGCTGAGGTCAGCAGGTTTCATCCTGCTCCCACCGCAGCCAGCGGGAAGGTTCACACGAGAGTGGCAGGGTCAGGCTCTGTGTTTGCATGTGCTGTAGAAAATGGAACAATTCAGATTAAACCAATTAAATTTTAACAGGTCTGGAAAGCGTTTTATTACATAATAAACAGGGGGGGATTAGCCATGTCAGGCTTTGCTGTGTGTGTACTAGCCGAGCAGTTCCTTGCTGACCGCGGCATTCGGTGTTCCTCCCGGCTCAGGACCTCCCTGCACCGCCGCCGGGGCCGGTCCCCAGACAAACACATGGCGCTGCGAGCGCAGCTGCACGCTGGCTCCTGTTCCCGTCCGAGGCGTCCCCCAGAGCATTCTGGGTACAGCGCTTTCCCTAGCCCAAGCAAAGCCTTTTCTAGAAGAAATTTCGCAAGTTGCTCTGCAGCTGCTTCTGCAGGCGTCCTTTCGAAACATGGAAAGCCTCGTGCCTCAGCACAGGCATGCTTGTGAGGAGCGAGAAGCCAGGCTGCATCTGTGCGAGGTGCTGACACGTCTCGTCTTGGAAACAGAGCCGATAAGTTCCTCTTGTTTAGGGCATCTCCCCGGCAGCCAGTCCCCACTTCTCTCGCTGCTTAATCGAGATTCCTCCGGCTGCAGGCAGGGCTTGCTCCCACGCGGTGAGGCCATCCTGGGAACGGCTGCCCCCGGAGCTGGCAAATGTGCACCACCATGTACACGGTGTGGCTTTGCCAGGGTATTCTTGGGGTAAGCAGGCTTCGAAAGCACAAAAACCCGCCTTCCTTCAGCAGAAACTATGCTGCAACTTCGGCTGTGCTGCAGCTCTCCCCGGGGTGCACACAGGCAGTGCAGAGGCAGTGGCACTGCTTGGTGTGGTGGCACTCCCCTAGGGGCTCCGGGGCACCGCAGGGCTTCATGCTCTGAGCCGGTAACTTGTCACCAGACAGCTCGGCAGCGCTGAGCACAAATATCCCACCGCCTCCAAGAAACCTTCTCGCCTACCTGCAGCCGGGGTGCGGGAGCAAGACCAGGGAACCTCATCCTCTCCATTCCCAGTGGGCAGCCCCAGGCAGCATGGCATGGAGGGCTCAGCTGGAGGGGGGTTTTCACTCTGCTTCCCAAGGCAGCTGCAGGCAAGCTCCCGGTGCCATGGCATGTTTTTCTGTGGAAGCGGAACGGCTGCCGCGGGTGGAGACTGCGGCATGTTGAGGGGAAGCGAAGGAAAACAGCTCCCTGTCTGGCCACTGTGGCTGGAAAGGTTAATTGCGGAGCGTGCACTCGGTCCGTGCACTTTTAATAAACACCCATTCTTTCGTTTTCCTTTAAAATAGTTTTCGCGTTTTGCCATTGCAGCTCATGTTGCTTCCTCCTGTGACAGCTCCTCTCCGGTGGCTGCTGCACAAACAGAGCAGCTCCTGGGTCCCTCACGCAGGCAGGCAGGTGGGAGATTTGAAGGTCTCTGTTAATAGTTTATCTCTGGGTTAGTTTAACGAATTCTCCTCGTAATTACTGCACAGAAATTGTTAGTATATCCCGATGAATCAGAACTTTCTAACAACAACTCTGGATGAAATTATAAACTGTTTTTCTATCTTGGAGTGGAGTCTTGAGAGAGGATTCCTAATTGTTCTTGTCCCCTCTGGGGCCAGTGCCGGATTATCCCACACAGGCTTCTCTGCAGACTTGTTTTTAGTCTATCAGCGGGCTCTCTGCCAGACCTAAGAGATGGGGAACTCAGTTTTCCAGATTTAAATCCCCCCTCCACCCTTCCACTCCACTTACACCTCTAAGGAAGAGTGTGGATTAGAGAGGATTTGCCCTCATGGGGCTTCGGGTTGGGTTTGTGAAGATGTGTCCTTAAAAGCTTGACTTTTTTTTTTTTTTTTTTTTTTTTTTCCCCCATGTAAATCCGACTCCCAGCTTTGCACCAGGAATGGGCAGAAGCAAAGCTGTGCTGTTTGGAGAGCAGACACCTCCCATTTCATCACAAATAATGCCTTCAAATGGCATTTTATTTGTGAGGCAATGGCTTGCCTGGGAGGACTACCAGGTGGTGGTGGGGCTGGCATGTCCAGTGCCTGGGGCAGGGCCTGGGTGGCACTTTGGGAGCAGGGCAGGGGTGACCCCTCCTGCTTTCTTTGCTTCAGGTACACATGCAAAAGGATGGATGGGCCCAAGACTCATCCAAAACTTGTCCTCATGCTGGCAGAGCTGTCTCTCTTTATGCAACTCATGGCTTATCTCTGTGCCTGTCATGTCCCAGTGCACTGGAGTCCACAGGCAGCCATGCTGGGTCCTCAACATGGCCAACAACCTTTACAATGGTGTCATGCCAATCCTTGGGTGCACGGACCACGGCAAAGGCGGCTGGGAGTCAGCATGGGGCCAAGGCAGCTCGTCCTTTCCCCATCCCCGCCATCATGGGGCGGGAGGGGGCCACGCCGCCGGCCATGCCCCGTCCCGCTGACGCCTGTCTGGCTGCCGGGACACCCCGGCGGCCCCGTCCCAGGCACGTCCCCAGCGCCCGGCACTGTGCCGCGGGGCCACTCGGGCCCAGGCGCCCTTCTCCAAACATCCCTCCCGCTGCGCACCCGGTACCCCTGCTGCCCCGCGCACCCGCCCTGCTGACGGCGAGGAAAGTCGGAGCCGTGTCCTTGCGCCGACCTTCGGCTGACCTTCCAGTAACGCTCAAGAAACCCTCGGAAAGGCTTTCTCATTGTGCAGCCCCAGGGTTTCCAGGGAATTAGTCAGCAGGCTGGAATTGTGCTCTGTGTATGTGACCCCCCCGCTCAACTCCCCCCCCCCCCCCCCCCCCCCCCCCGCCTCTCCCATCGCTGGAGCCGGGCCGGTCCAAGAGATATGTTGCCAGGGTGACAGCGAGGTGTGATGGATGGACAGAGAGTGGCTGTGGAGTGGCAGGGCCGCTGGTCAGTAACCCAGGGCTGTGTTTATAAGAAGGAAGAGGCTGTTTCCTGGAGCTAACATAATGCAGCTCTAAAAAAGGCAGGGGAAATACATCATGCGAGGAGAGCGCAGCCCGGGGAGGGGAGGGCCACTGGGGAGCCCAGCACCAAAGCGAGCCTGCAGGTCAAGGTGCCTTTGACAGGGGCCTTTTTTATAGGCCATTTGCGTGAGAGTTCGCTGCTGTTTCTCTGCAGCCCTGACAGCAGCTCAAGGCCCAGCCGGGGCTCGGGGAGGGTCTAATCTCAACCACCACTTTCCAGCCCTTCGGCGTGGGACCCGCTGATTTATTTAGAAAATAAATAACACTGGCTGACTATTGTTCGGAGTGACAGCCCCCCCGCGGCAGGCAGGGGGAGGTGTGGGGAGCCGGGAAAGGACTGGGGGCCGAAGGAGCGAGGGACTGGCCTGCAGCCCCCGGCCCGGGTAGGGTGATGCTCCCGGCCCTGGCCCCTGCCCTTGCTGGGGGACTCGGGGTGTCCCCAGGGCACCTCCCACAGCAACAGAGGCGAACGGCACAACATGGGGACATCTACCCTCCTTCCCCACATCCAGCTTTGGTGGGTTTCCTCCTTTTTTGCTGCATTGCAGGTGTGCAAGTGCCTGTGCCTGGTGTCTCCCACAAGGTCTCGTCCCCATGTCCCCCCTGCAGCCACCCACTCCATCCCGACGCTGTCACCACCGGGGTCTGGCTGCTCCAACCCACTGCACTGCAGGACACGCTTGGGCTCCTCTTTTGCAGGAGCCAAGCCCGCAGGTAGCTGTGGCACCTCTGTCCTTGCACTGTCCCAGCGCCCCACTCTGCCATGCTCTGCTCCGGGCCTCGGGGAAGCCAATCGAAGCCCAAGAAAATAGCCCTTTTTTTTTTTTTTTTTTTTTTTTTTTTTTTTTTTTTTTTTTTTTTTCTGAAAAAAAATTATAATTTGACATTTTAGAAAAGAATTTCACACGCACACACATAAGCCTAATCTCATCTGGCTCTAAATTGCAGCATTTTCTACATAGGCATTAATTACTTCTATCACAGGTGAAAAATTACCAAAATCTTAAAAGTCTTTTATTATTATTATTATTATTATTATTATTTCTTCTCTTTTATTCTTATAGGTCTGGAATAGCTGAGCAAACGATATTGCATTTATTTTGTCTTTTCTCTTTTCTAAGACTGCAAATGCTTAGAAAAGTGACAGCATAGCGAAAACAAGATGAGAAAGTAGAGGAGGAAATCTCATGCAAATGTCCGGCTTTCTTCAAGCAGCTTCAGGGTTGGGGAGAAAAAGGAGACAATGGAAACAAGAAAACACACTGTTTCCACATTTTGAGCAGCTTTCTGTCTTATGCAACTGAAAAAAAAATAAAAAAAATAAATTAAAAAAAAATTCAAAAAATCCCATAGAAAAGTGAAATGAAAAGCTTCTGTTTTCCATATAATAGTTTTCAATTTAATTCGTTTTAGGCAAGAAAATTATCAGTAATTTTTATAACTTATTTTTTTTTATGTTTTTAATAACGGTAATTCTACATTATAAATAAAAATTCTCAATTTCCAACTTTCCAGCAAATATTTGGGTTTGGGTGCTGTCCTCACTGCTGTGGGAGTAATTTTTTCTTTCAAGTGGAGCCTCATTTTTGGCTCAGGTTTTTACTTTTCCCATTTTTCTTCAGAGGAGTGTTATGTCTTCAGCGCTGTTCAGACTTCCCTTCTCTAATTCATGCAAATACTGCGTCGTGCACAAATTCCTCAATGAGTTTAAACTCGTTATTATTTATTAATCAGCAAACATTTTTTTTTTTCTACAGCCCCGCCTGATTGCTGTCTGAAAACCACTTTCTAAAGACGCATTTGATGAGTATTTGTATATTTAATGTTTGCATTGTTCTAAGTGACTTTTAACATTACGTTCTCTCACCCGCTTTCAGTTCAAACCAGCGTGCTCACACACACTTACATCTCAACATGCTTGCAGCTTGGATTTTATGCAGCTGTATTGAACGGCTCGGAAAATAATAATAATAATTAAAAAATCCATATTGTTGAGTTCCTTGGTTTGCTGACACATCCATCACTGCTGCAGCAGCAGCACTCTGTGCTGGGGACTGGCCTCACCCAGCAGCCCCAGCCTGTGGCCGGGTTTTTCCAAAACGCCGTGCATTCCCCATGTTTTTTTGGAGCTCTTCTTGCTCGGTTCCCACCCACCCCATGGACATGGGCTGGCTGGGAGGGAACGGGGCTGGCTCCGGGGCCGTGGGGGCTCATCCTCCCAGCTCTGCAGCTTAAGGCTGCCTGGCTCCTCCGTGAGCCTCCCCAGGTGGCCATGATAATTCTAAAGGAATCGTCCCCATGCCGCAGTAAGCTCATTAGCTAATTCCCTTATTACGCGGCACCAACTGAAGCATGTGTGTTTGGGTTTGCAGGCAGCCCCCTCTCGCCTTCCCCCCAGCTTGCCTTGCCTCCTCCGCGTTCCCTTCTCTTTGTTTTAGCTAGGAAGGCAGGCTTCTAAAACTTCCCTTGGCTCGGCCATTTTGGGTGCGTGCTCATCCCTCCCTCGCCCTTCCTGGGGTGTTTGCTTGGCTCCCGCAGCCCCCAGCCAGAGGGGCTGTAGCCGGTGGAGCGGGCAGGACCCTGCTTGCCCGGCGCCTTCGCCTCCACCAAAGTGGCTTTTCGGGCCTGTTCACATTGCCCTGTCAATCTCGGAGCCCGGCCAGGTGAATGTGCTGAAGGTTTGGTTCAGACAAAGGGAGGCACAGGGCTTTCTGAGCGTGGAGGCTGCAGCATAGAGGCTGGGCAGCAGGAGATGTGGTGGTCTTCACATCACCCCCACTTTAGAAAGGGCCTGTTGGGTCTTGTGGCTCATTGGCAGAGAAATGCTGAGCACGCTGGATGCTCATCCACCACTACCGAGCCTCTCGTCCCCAACCATGGGGAGCCCAGGGGGCCTCTTCCCTCACCGCCAGCTCCAGGAGGAGCCCGGTCACAACCCCTGGCTGGGGAAGAGGGACGGACCCAACATCCCACCCTCTTCCTTCTGGGGGGCCACATGCCGCAAGGTCCACCTCGCGCCGGCGTTTTCCGGCCCTCTGTGAGAACGTACAAATTGTGGCTCCTTCATTGACTTTGAAGAATGTCCCTTTATTCACAATGTTATTTCCTTTAATCACTGTGGGGTTGCAGGAAATCTTCTTGGAAAATTATTTCAGATTGGCTGGAATCACCGTACGGTCGCAGGGATGGAAAACTCACTTGAACTTGTTTTCATTTTACCCTAAAAAGTCACTGTCCCCAGAAGGTTCAGATGAATTTGGATAAACATGTGAGTTCCGAGGATTTTGCTGTTGTTGAGCAGTTTTCTTCCTTTTTTTTTTTTTTTTTTTTTTTTTTTTTTCCCCCAAAATTAACCTCTGCATCTTTCCAAGTTCCTGAGCTTTACTCAAGACCAGGGGTGCAGAGTCAAAGGAAAAATGGGACATTTGCATAAACAGATTGAAGACAGGCAAATACATCATGAAGGGACACGACATGCAAGTAGAGATAATGAAGTAAGTGACAGCTTTGGCTGTCAGCTAAGAGCCACGACTGAATTTTATTCTACTTGAGGATATCTATGCTTGCCAATAGGAAGAAACAGAAGGTGTGCTCAGTCTTAACATTCATGGGACTTTGGTTCCCTTCCTACGTGAAATTCTCATGGGCGAAGGAGAGGAAAGTGGTCTAAATGGATGAGGTCTAGATGGACATGGGGCTACATCGAAGCAAAACTGTCTGGAAAACTGTTGAAAGGGGAGTTAGCAGTGCTTAACCCTCAGACAGGACCTACTCTGGACCTAGGCCTGGCCAATGCTTTCATGGGATCTTCACCTTCAAGCAGTGCCAGTCTCATAGGGCCTGCAAGAGTGTAGCTCATCTCTTGACAAATTGGAGAAATCAGAAAGAAAACTGTAGATAAAAACAAAACAAGGCTTTTCTATGAATTGGGGAAATTCAACTGCACACCCAGTAGCTGTGCATTGAGCAAGCTTTTTCTGTGGGAAGGTAGCTGGAGATGATGGTGGGTCTCAAAGGGAGCGCGAGACAGCAGTGTCCTGCTGAGTGAGAAGAGAGAAGTGAAACTGGGACATATAAAATACAGAAAGTGTCAGCCTGAGTGCTGGGTCCCACTTTGGGCTGAGCGTTTCAAGTTGTGGTTCTGGGAGGAAGCCCAGGGAAGAACAAGAGTGATCAGAAATTCAGAAAACATGACATACTGGAGGAGGCTGAAGGACCAGGGTAGCTTAGTATCAAGAAGAGACAACTGCAGGGAAATAAGATAAAAGTCTTCAAATGCATAAAGTGCTGCTACAAAGCAAGAGATAATGGGCTATTCCTTGTTTTCAGGGTGGAAAGAACGAGAAACCATGGGCTTACCCTGCAATGACTGCAGCAAAGGAGATTAAAACTCGTTTTTCTTGGGAGCTGCCTTCACCACTAGCGGCTGCTTGTAGGCAGAATTTAGACAAAACCTCCACCAGGAAGGGTTTGCCTCCTTCGGCAGCAGGCAGACAGGCTGGGTGACCTTTTGAGGGCCTTCCAGGCTTATTTTTTATGATTCTGTGAATATGGATACTAGAAAGAGAGATAATTTTGCCTCTAGCCAGTCTATTCGGGACTGGTCCTTGCCAGGTGTGTTTTTCCTCAGCTATGGATGCCGTCCAGGTTTCCGTCAACTCCATCAGCATTTTTGTTATTTAATCTGAAGCACTTCTTCCATTTTTTTACTTTTTTTTTTTTTTTTTTTTTTTTTTAAATCCAATCTTTTCCCCATTTCTGTGGTCCTTCTTCTTCTGGGAAGGTCTTATAGGTCATATGCCTCGTTTGGTCCCCACTAAGCCCTGCACAGAGAGACCTCCTCTTCCCCATCGGATTGACTGGGTGCCTACATGTGGGATCTCAGAGCACCCTAGGGCAGACCCAGCCTTGCTCGTGAATCTGTCTGGTGACAGACCCATGGTGTTGCAAGCTCCTGTCTAGCTCATGGTTTTGCTCCCACCGCAAGGCCCCCGTGGGTCGTCCGTGGGCTGGGTGTTTTTCTGTTTGTAAAGCAGGGCTCACAACAATTGCCCCCCTCCATCTGTGGGCCCGCAGATGTCAGCTCTTCCGTGTTTATGCTGAGTTCATGCAATGTGAATTTTTGTGTGTGTACTGAAAACATGATACATTTTTACTCACGATGTTTAAGATCAGAGTTAGTCATTAGATCACCTATTCTGAAATACCCAAGTGCTGCATCTTATTATTCAAAAGAATAATCCAAATAACTGGGATCCAAACGTGGGTTTTCACTCAAGCATCTGGAGAAGTGAGGGAGCTCAGAGTTTTGTCTTACTGACTAATTCTTAATCCAGCGGCTAATCAGCATTGCTCAGAAAATGCATGTCTTATTTCTTATGCAGCTTTGTCTGGCTTTTAATTTCCAGCCATTGATTCTTGTTCTGCCTTTTTGGCTGGAATAAAAACACTTTGGTACATGGTATTTTCTTACTATCACAGTACTTGTACATAGCAGTCAAATTTCTTAAGCTTTTTTAAGAAGAAAACAGGTTGAGCTTGATTCTGTCACTGTGGGGTGCATTCTCCTGCCCTTGTGTCTTTTCCGTGGCTGTTTTCTGCATCCTCTCTCATTTCACAGAATAATTTTGGCCTCGGGAGCTCTGGTGGTACAGCCCGCTGCTCAGGCCTCCATCAGTCAAATTTTGGAAATGTCTGAAGATGGAGATGCCACTGTCTCCCCAGGTCCCCATGCTGGTGCTGCTCCCAGTTTTCAACCCACGTCCCCTGCTTTCCAGCCCCAGTCTGGCTGTGAGGGTGCTATGGGAGACTGAAATTGTGAGGGGAAAGGACATCTTCTGCAGGTTCTGAAATGGGGCACCAAGCCAGCCCCCGGACCTCTGGGTTGGCTCCCACACTTGGTTTGGGTGCAGGACACCGCATCCTAACTCCTGTTTCCTGTGTTCCCAGCTTCACATCTTGGGCTGCAGCTGCTACATGGTCCCGGCATCAAGCTCACATCCAACTTTTGCTTTGTGCTCGACTTGGTCACAGCAGGCAACCTTGTGTCCCTGTCCTACAGCAGGGGCTACAGCAGGATGCCAGCAGCCAGTCCGTGCTGCCCCTCAGTCTGCCTGTGCCCAGAGCATTTGAGGCACATTTCTTGACAATCGGCATTACTTAGGACAAATATTTGATCAGAATACTGTACGATGCTAAGCTAAGCACCTTGCAGATATCTGTGTGAGATATCCATGGCCTCACTGCTCGCTGCTTCTTCGAAGTCACTGCTTTTGGTCCTTCAGGCAGTTTGTGTCCACACTTTAGTCCCCCCTTGAAACCTATTTGTTTCTAATTTTTGAGCAAGAATTCCTAAGAAGATCCTATTAAGACAGCTATGAACTAATAATATCTTCACCATATATGGTGCATTTCACCCTCAGTTTGTGCATGGCTGTAAGTATATGCTGCAGTATGTGCTGAACGCTGCCAGCTGCTTGCCGGAGCACGGTTCTTACCCAGCCCAGCACAGCCCCGTGCTCTGCAGGGGCCCAGGGGCTGGCCCCTTCTCCCACCAGGTACATTCTGGCCAGGCCCCTGTTCCGCCTTTTGTGCGGCATCAAAACTGGCTGTGCCTGGTCTGTGCTGTGCTGGCACTTCTGTGCTTTCACAGCATTGCATTTCAAAGGTCTGGTTGCAAGGAGGCGCACGCATGTTACCTGCAAGTCTGGCCAAAAATCTGATGCTGCAGTGCACAAAGGAACCCTGCAGCTCTGGAGAATATGCCGTTTTGATGCTCACAAAGGAAAAGTCTTTGTCTAAACCTGGGGTACAGCATGGAAAGTGCTAGCATTATATCCCTGCCGTTAGCCCTACTCAGTTTTGTTTCTCATTCTCCCATCCATGGCACCACAGCTGGGTTATTCCTCTCCTTGGAGGTGACCAAGGTGATTGTAGAACTGACGGTGCCATGTGCCAGGCGCCACCAGGTCCCAGCTCCGGAGGGCAGGTACGTCTCCAGGTGCCAACCCTGCCAGTGGGACAGTGCTGGGACACCTCTGCATGCGCCCCAGCAGGTCAGCCCACCGAAACTTGCCCAAACGTGCTGGGGGCTCTTTAATGGCGGGAAGACAGACCTGGTGCTTCCAGGTCTCCTCTCATGACATCCGCCGAGTCCCATTCCCGCACTAATCTTGTCATTCTATCCAAAACAGTTATGGAGGGCTTGTTGTTTTTGGCACAGTCCTTTATTTACAAATCCCATCCTGCTTATAGCTCATGGTTTCATTATCCTCTAGATGTTTACAGAGCTCCTTTTCTTAATATTTGTGCCATTATTTTACTAGGGACCCGGGTGAGGCTTTCCAGACAGTGATTGTCTGGCTCATCCTCTCCCCAGGCCAGCTCTTTCTGGAGAAGCACACGTTCCCCCACTCTTGTCTCTGCCCTGGGTGCCCTCTCTGCTGTACCTGTGCCACCGCCGCCCTCCCTGAGCCTCCAGCTCGTGATCATCACCTCTCCTCCGCACAGCCTCCCCTGCTCTCCCTGCTCCCAGAATCAGGATGCAGGTGCGTGTCTGGCCGTGGGAGCAGCCTCTTGGCTGGGTTTTGGCTGCCAGAGGACCATGTCCTGGGAAGGCAGCCGGTGGCAAGCCCAACACTGGGATTTGGGGGTCATTTGCATGGCACAGAGGTGGGTCGCCAGCTTGTGCTGTGTGCCTCGCTCTGATGCTCACTCCTGCCCATGGGCTGTCTGTCACAGGGTCTTGTTTAACCTTCTCTGCCACAATATCTCGCAGCCTTTAATCTGTTTATCCTCGTAACCCTGCAATGAGGTAAAGCAGAGTTATCCTCATTTCAGAGGTAGGGAACCGAAGGGAGCCTTTTCAAATGCAGATCAGTGCTTAATGATGCAGAGATAAAGATTTTAAAAACATGCCCGAGACAACAGGCATGAGGCGTGTAACCGAGCTGGTTGCTTCTGCAAATCCCATTAAGCGCCTCTGCCTTTTCCAGCTCTCGCTGTCTCAGGGCAGTGCTGGCAAAGGGGCAGGGACACGTGGCAGGGCCAGGCGCGGGGGTGCCCGGCGTCTCAGCCTCGGGCCCCGGAGCAGGGCTGGCAGAGGCAGCGGTTCAGCCTCCCGGGGTGTGCCAGGGTGCCAGGGGACACACAGCCCCTGCACTAAGCACACCCTGATGTGCACCAGCGCTTGAGAGCCTCTTCTGTGTTTAGGACTGAGAACTAAAGCAATGGGTGTATGCTTCAAAATGTAAGGTGGGGAATGTGTGTGAGCACCTGTTTGGCTGAACTCTGGCAGCTAAAAGAGAGAGAGGGCGTGGGGGAGCTGGACCAAAGGATGCTCTGCCCAGGAGGAATTTCCCTTTGGTTACAAGGTGCAAGAGCTCTCCATCCATGCAAGGCAGGCAGCGCCGCACACGCTCTACCACGAAATGGAGAGTGAGCGATCACCAGGGGCTTGCTGTGCTGCCCCTGCCTGGGCAGCTGGTAGCTGCAGCTGATGTGGTTAAAAGCCAAGGCTGCGGGAGGTGTTCGTGCTCCTGTGGGGCTTGCTGCAGGTCTCTCTGCTGCTCCTGGGCAATTGTTGCTGTGCTTGTGGGAATGCGGCGGCTTGGGCTGCGCAGAGGTCAGTGCCTTTGTCTTGCTGCAGGGAGTTTATCTCTGCGGATCTTGCCTGCTTTCCTGGGTCAGGCTTCACCTCCTCTGTTATCAGCAAATGCAGGAACAGCCCATTCCAGAGCCAGGCTGTGGAGGAACCTCTCGACCCCCTTGCAGGGGGAGGCAGCTCTCACATCCCATCCCTCCCCTGCTGGCGGGCACCACCAGGCCCTGAGGGACGTGGATGGGACCTGCAGGACTGTGGTCGGGTGTGGGCAGTGGGCAGGACAGTGTGCTGGGAGCAGCAGTGCTGCAGGTTTTGCATGGGTGCTCGAGGTCAGAGGCAGAGGAAGAGGCAGTGGAGCCGGCAGGGCCATCCCCAGCCTCATCTCCACTGGGTCCTCCACCCCAAATGTGCGGAGGGGACACGTCTCCATCAGCAGCACCGACGGCACCGAGCCCTCCTTTCCCAAGCCGCCCCGTCCGTGCGCACCCTCCCCTTCCCAGCAGCTTCTGCTGGACCCCTCCAGCTGTCTCCAAAACTCAAACCATTAGCATTTCCTGTTCAAACATTTCCAATAAATAAATGGAGACATCATGCCACAAGCCCACAAGTGACCCAGAGGCGGGTCCAAGGCCGGGATGGACACGACCACCCAGCGCCCGACCCCCTGGCTGGGCGCCAGCGCTGCCTTTGTTTGAATTCCCGGGTGAGTAAGCGCTTGGCTGACGCCAGCCAAAATGCCATAAGAAAATTATTTTTTTATATTAAATAAATTGTTTTCAGTAAATCTGCTCCTACATCAGGGCCCTGAACCTACCCGCAGCACGGGGTGCCCTGCAAGGAGCTGGGCTCCTCTCCCCTGGCTACATCCTGGCCAGGCAGAGGAAGAGGTGCTGCCCAGAGGGGACAGCTGGGACCAGCTGCGCTGTGGGTGCTTCCGTCCCCCCCATCCCCAGCTGCGCAAAACTCTGTGCCTTGACACAGCGATGCCTCACCCACCCTGGGGCTGGGGATGCTGGGGACCGATAACCGAGTCCCTTCTCCATTTTGTCCTTTGCACCCTTAGGACAACATCTTCAATGCGCCAGGGCGCTGGGTTTCGTTTCCTGGGTGGCTCATGCAATGGCCACGGTCTCCGGGCAGCTCTGCTGCCCTCTGCCAGCAGGTGGGTGCTTGGAATCTGGCTGTTCCCAGTGCCTGTAGGAGAGGTTGGAGCCCAGGTGGGGGTGTGCTCCCTTGTTCTCGTGAGCACACGGGCATTGTCCTCGCTGCACTGAGCTCTTCTCCAGCTTCCAGAGCCTGGCTTTGGAACTAACCAAGCTCTTTCATGGTAGGAATTAGGAAAAATGGTGGGAATATAACTTCCAGTAATATTTTTATAAATATATTTTACTGAAGACTACAGGTCCTGAAGAAACATGGTGTTTTAGGCAACATTTTGCTCTTGAAATTTTCCGAAACATTTAAGGAGGTAGAAACACTCTTCAAAAGTGGAGATGTAGATGTTCTGCTCCTGGGAGAAGCATTCATTTAGCAGCATGCTGCGCTCTGGCACCATTAGAGTTCAGAAACTGAAATGCAGTGAAACTGCTTTGTAACAAATTTGTTTGATGGAAAAACTGGGGGTATCCCTGGCCATGCCGAGGGCCAGGTGGCTGCCGGTGCCGTGGCTCAGTGCGAAGGCAGCAGCGGGGCCCCTTCGAGGCTCTGCTGGTGCCCCGTGGTGGGGCCAGCAGCTTCGTCTGCCTCGGGGCTCAGTGCCATCAGCACTCAGAGGCGCTGACAGACGGACCCAGCAAGGGGCTGGCGGGGGCCGGAAACTCCCGATCCCTCTTTATCTGCCCCTCGCCCTGCTCTCTTGTCTCCCTGTCTGGCCTGCTATCTCATGCTCCTGTTCCTGGAGCTCCCTGCCTTCCTGGGGGCTGCCCTCCCCTCAGCCAGGCACCGGCCCCGCTCCCTAACCCCAGAGCCCCCGGAGCACCAGCCCTGATGCGGGGAGACACCTCAGGTGTCCCCATCCTGTGTCTGCATGCTGCAGGCAGGTGCCTGGGACAGGGCTCTGCAGCAGCTGTGCACTGCAGGTTGAAGCCTTCCCAAAAGATGCCAGCTGCTCCTGGGTGCTGGGTACCAGCCCCAAATCAAGCTCAAGTTTTTTTCCCATGGCTCTTGTGCTATCCCCAGTCCCACCCCGTTGCTTTGCACACCCACTGCCCCAGCTGGGCATGGTGCTGGTGGGGAGGGGGGGTCAGGACCCGCAGTTAATGTAGCTGCCCCTAAACGCGCTGCCAGAGATCAGCTAATCTGATAATTACAGCAACAAAAGCCATTTAGACAAACCATGACCTGACCCTGGGAGCTTGGAATGAAAACATTTTACCCTCCTCTGTCTGGATCCTGCACTGAGAAAACATCTGTATTCAGAGGAGGGCTGGGAAAATGGCCCCGCGCAGCACCGGTGGGAACGGCCGTGATGCTGCCCCTGCCTGCACCCTGCCTGTGCCCAGCCTCGGTCCCCTGGGACGGGCTCCAGGCTGCGGGAGGGCAGTGGTCCTCACGTCCCTGGGGTGCCCGAGCTGTGCGGGAGCCGTGCTGGATGCCGTGCCCATGCCGGAGGGGCTGAGCGCGGGGGGCCGTGCCTGTGTGCGGTGCACGCCCGGGGGCTGCTTCGCTCTGGGTAAGGTGTGCGAGCCTTCACGTTGAGTGGCAGGTCCTTGCTGGCTGTCAGTCTGCGGCAGGAGATGAAGGGAGGGCTGCCTCGGGGCCAGCTCCCATGTTTCTCTTGCTTTTCCATGCGTCTTGGTGGCACCCTTTGTGTAGGCTGGGGAGATGAAAGCACAGGGCCAGAGGGATGTTGCTAACACAAAGCCACCCGGCTGCCTGCTCCTTTGTGCCTGTCTATCTCGTTCCTGCATCTGTTCCCAGAGGAGTCCCAAACCATGCAGCCCAGGGCGTGCGACACTGGCGGGGCTGGGGACAGCCACCGCACCAGCCGGTAACTCCTGCCGGCTCAGCGACCCTGGCCTGGGCAGTGGCACAGAGTACATCAGCACTGCTGGGCTGCCTGGCAGTCCCTGAGAGAGGGGAGCAAAACCATGGCCATTTGGGGAAAAAGCACTTTTTTTGTTTTGTTTTGTTTCCCTGCAAGTGGCACCGCTCAGCCTGCCCCGCAAGTGGCTGCGCGGTGGCTTGGCACAGCCAGCTCAGCAGGCAGTACCACTGCACTGGGAGAGGGCTGGGCCCTGTCCCCAAGTGTCCCAGCGCTCTCTGGAGAGCTGTCGGATCAGAAAACAGTACGAGCAGCGTGAGGCTGCCAGTCTGGGGACTCCCCTGCATTTCTGCCTGCTCCAGGAACGGGAAGCTCTCCGCAGCCTCAGTCGGCTTTTCCCCTCGCAGCATCCCACTAGCAGAGATTTGGTCCTCATGAGCCAAAAATGTGACCCGCCAGAGGTGGGCTACCCCCATTTACCTCTGGTGCCCTTGTTCTCATCTGCTACTTCCCTGCTCATCATCTCTAAATGAGGAGTGTCCACAGACCCCAAGGAGTCCAAGTGCTCCCCATTAGGTCAGGGGAAGGGGTTTGGTTGGGGTTAGGAATGAGATTAGGGTTAAGGTTAGGGTTAGTGTTCGGGTTAAGGTTAGGGCTATGGTTAGGGTCCGGTGCTGTGCAGCACCCGGCAGTGTCACCAGGTCATCAGTGTCACCGAGTGGCGGGGGTCAGGGCTGAGCGCCGGGCGAAGCGGGCTCGAAGCGGGACGGGGACACCCTCCGGCCGGCTTCGCTGCTCGGAACCCGCGGCCGCAGCAGGCTGCTGACGGGGCGGCGGCGATGCACGGGCCGGCTCTGCCCTCTACCGTCGCCCCCCAGCACAGCCGCGGTTCCCGGCCCCGGCGAGAGGCCGCGGTGCTGCCGGGAGCTCGCTTCCCTCCCCGTTACCCCCGTTATTAACCCAGCCCCCCGCCGCGCCGCGCCCCGGGCGCCCCCACGCGTGGGCACCGCTCCCGCCACCAACTCCCGCCGGCGCGCCGCCGCGCGCCGCGACGGGGCGGGGCCTCGTGTGCATCCCACCAATCAGCGGCGGCCCAGCGTCGCCGCGCCGCTGACATCACCGCGACCGCTCCGTCCCGCGACCGTTCCCCCCCCGCCACCTCCCGGTCGGCGCCCGGCCCGCCGCTGATTGGCGGAGGGCGCGGGGGCGGGGGGCCCGGCGGCTCGCTGATTGGCGGAGGCGCGCGGCCGCCCCGCCCCGCCCCGGCGGTGAAGGTGAGCGTCTCCTCCAGAGACTGCGTGCCGCCCGCAGCGCCCTGCACCGGCCCCGGTACCGACCCCGCACCGGCCATGGCCGCCGCCGCCTCCATCTTCACCGCCGTCCCGCGAGCCCCCCCGGTCGCCGTGTTCAAGCTGACGGCGGATTTCCGGGAAGACGCCGACTCGCGGAAGGTCAACCTCGGCGTGGGCGGTGAGTCCGCGGCGGGGCCGCCTGGGGGGGGCTGTCGTTAGCGGGGGGGAGGCGGCGGGACGTGGCGCGACCGCGGGTGGTGGCGGTGCTGCTGCCCCCCGTGTCTCGGTAAAGGTCACGGTGACAGTGCTCCCCCCCCCCTGCCGGCAGCTTACCGCACGGACGAGGGGCAGCCATGGGTGCTGCCGGTGGTGCGGAAGGTGGAGCAGATGATCGCTGGTGACGGGAAGCTGAACCACGAGTACCTGCCCATCCTCGGGCTGCCCGAGTTCCGCGCCAACGCCTCCCGCATCGCCCTGGGCGACGACAGCCCCGCCATCAAGGAGAACCGGGTGGGTGGCACCGGCACCACCGGGGGGGACACCGGGACCGGGGGGATACTGGGACCGGGGGGGTAACCGGGACTGGGAGGGCACTGGGAGCACCAGGAGCCCCTGCAGTGTGGGTAACGGTGGTTGGGAAGGATCTGAGGGTGCCTCTGGCCTGGGTGCGCTGCAGGGGCTGGGTGTGCCCCGGTGAATCCTCCCCATGGTTTCGGGGAAGGACGGGACCCCTGGGCTGTGCCCGGGATTTGTCGCAGCCGTTTTTAACGGTTGCACCCCCAGGAATCTGGAGTCAGGTAGCAGCCGGCCCTCCTGGTAATGAGCAACTTCTAGACTCGCTGGGAACCCTTGTGCTGCAAAGTAATAGGAAAAAACTCCAGAATAGAAAAAAAAGACTCTAGCAAAAAAATGGAGCCTAAAATTATAGGTGTCGGGGTGGGTCTGGGTGCTGAAGACCCCTGAAGGACAGGGTTTTCCCAGTGGGGTGACCTAGGAGCCATGCCTCAAGTCCCCTCGTCGGGTACCTGTGTGCTCACGGCCAGCCCCCCTGTTTCAGATCGGCAGCGTGCAGTCCCTGGGTGGGACGGGCGCCCTGCGCATCGGCGCGGAGTTCCTGCGGCGGTGGTACAACGGCACCAACAACACGGCCACACCGGTCTACGTCTCCTCGCCAACCTGGGGTGAGTGCTGCCTCCACATCGATCAGCGGCCAGGGGAGGTGTGGGGACCTGGGGAGTGAGGGAAAGCTCTTCCTCTTCTAGGTGAAGGAATTGTCTCTGTATTTCGGGGGATTTATGGACGTACTAGGACTGGGGTAGGTGGCTTGCTGGGAGGTGGAGTTCACTTTTCTGAAACGTGATATCTTTCCCCAGAGAACCACAACTCTGTGTTTCTGGATGCTGGCTTTAAAGACATCAGAACCTACCACTACTGGGATGCCGCCAAGAGGGGCCTGGACCTCCAGGGGCTGCTGGATGACATGGAGGTGAGGACACCTGGCGTGGGGTGGGCTGAGCATTGTCCTGTGCTGTCAGAGCATCTCTGCTAAAAGCACTGCGGGTGCTGAGCCTTGCCAGTGTGTGACCAAAACCCACTCTCTCACCAGAAAGCTCCGGAGTTCTCCATCTTCATCCTCCACGCCTGCGCGCACAACCCGACAGGCACAGACCCTACTCCAGACCAGTGGAAGCAAATTGCTGCCGTTATGAAGGTATGGGCTCCTAGTGGGGCTACAGCCGTGCTGAGGGATGGGTTGCTCTTGAGCCAGCCAGAGGACTTGCAGCCAAAACTGGGCTCTAGGGAATGGCACGAGTTGTGGCAGGGGCTGGAAGAGTCCCGCGGGGCAGGTGTTGAAGGGAGAGGCTGACAGGATACTGCTCATCTGTGCTGTGAGGATTGAGGGCTCAAAGGAAGGAAGCATCCCAGTTCTGCTCATAATTCCAATTTTTACGTCTAAACTCGGTGGAATGGGCTGAGTTGATGCTTTTCACTCTGTGAAAATTCTCCAGGGGCACTTGCTTCTCACAGGTGCTGGACATTAGGGTATAAGACGGTATATATTTTATGCCCTGCCTTGTCCTCCAGAGTGGAGTTTTCTCCTGCGTTTGACCATTTCTTTGCCACTTTAGTCTTCGTAGTTTTTTGCCCCTAGCAAAAAGAAAATCCACTGGTCTGGTGTTGCTGGGCCATGCTTCTTTTGTATTCCCCCAGAAGTTCAGTGGTCATTTGTCCCCCAATGGGGACAGCGGGGGGTGAAGTGCAAGCTGTGGGGAAGGGGTTTCCCTCTAACACTGTTCCTCCTTCCAGCGCCGGTTCCTGTTTCCGTTCTTCGACTCGGCGTACCAAGGTTTTGCCTCTGGCAGCCTGGACAAGGATGCCTGGGCTGTGCGATACTTTGTCTCCGAGGGCTTTGAGCTCTTCTGTGCACAGTCGTTTTCCAAGAACTTTGGTCTCTACAGTGAGTGTCCGGCAGTAAGCTGGCCACACCCAGACAGATGGGGCTGGCGTGCGGGGTTGGGAAAGGGGTCGGGGGGAGAGCTCTGCTTTGCAGTGACGTGTGGGGCTGATGGCTCACGTCTCTTTGCTCATCCGCAGATGAACGCGTGGGGAACCTGACCGTGGTGGGGAAAGATGCGGACAACGTGCAGCGCGTGCTTTCCCAGATGGAGAAGATCGTGCGCACCACCTGGTCCAACCCTCCCTCCCAGGGAGCGCGCATCGTGGCGACTACGCTTACGTCCCCGCAGCTCTTTGACGAGTGGTAGGTGTCACCTGGGCCAGAGGTGGGGAAGCTGTCTCCACAAGTGTCAGGCTCCAAACCAGCTAGGTGCCTGCCCTCACACTCTGCTTCCTGCCTGCCGCAGGAAGGACAACGTGAAGACGATGGCAGATCGGGTCTTGCTGATGCGTTCGGAGCTCCGGTCTCGCCTGGAGGCCCTGGGGACCCCGGGCACCTGGAACCACATCACGGACCAGATCGGCATGTTCAGCTTCACGGGGTTGAACCGTAAGTACAAAGTGCCCTGGTGCTGCCTTAGGGAGGGGAAAGGAGGATTGGGAGAGGAAGGTGGTAGCAAGGGTGAAATGGGCTGAAGCAGACCTGGCAGGGATCTTCTGGGGGCCCTACTGGAGTCCTGGTATCACTGTCCTTTGAGCAGGGCAGGGCTGAAGCATCAGCATTTTAGTGGCCAGTGCTGGAAGTCTGCTCGTTGTGGAAGATTGAAGCAGCCCTGACTGTTTTTTGGGGGGCTTTTCTGAGCTGTGGGGTTACTGCTCTGACCTGACGTCCATTTGCTTCCCCAGCTAAGCAGGTGGAGTACATGATCAAGGAGAAACACATCTACCTGATGGCTAGTGGGCGCATCAACATGTGTGGCCTGACTACCAAGAACCTGGACTATGTGGCCAAGTCCATCCATGAAGCTGTCACAAAAATCCAATGAAGCACAGGAACAACCAAACTTATATGAAGTCACCAAAGCTGTAGTATGTAGTCCATGTATTTCCGTGCTCATAGCTTGCCTTGCCCACACCTCTTGGGGTTTAATAAAGATGGGAGCAGTAGCTCAATCAGGGATAATCATGACTTTTTTTTTTTTTTTTTTTTCCTTAAATACTCCTTGCAATATGGTAAGCCAGTGCCCCAGGAGGTGAGGGCAGCATGAGCTGCCTTGGCTCTCGTTTGACTGACAGTAGCCTGGTCTTCAGGCACTTAGAGCTGCATCTTTAGCACATCCAAATCAACTCCATGTAACTGATTGTTTTGATCTAGGCTAAGGCCAGTGCCAGTGCAATGCGCTATGGGATAACAGCCCAAACAGTTGGGCTCATACGGGTTGTGAATTAATGTTACTCAGTAGTATTTTGTGGAGGGGCAAGGCCGTTGCTGGCTTTCCTCTACCAATTTCTGAGCCTTGTGCGAGCAAACATTCATAATTGTGATAACTGCTTTGTGTTTCTGACAGAAAATTAAATCTCCATCTCTGAACACTACCCCTGCCTTGTGTGATGTCTTCTCAGTGTTAGCAGGTCACTGCTGGAAGAAGGGCCCACGCTGTGGAGCTGTACCACTTAGCACAGGAAGGCTCAGCACTGAAGGTGACTCCTCTGTACCCTGCTGCTTTCAGGCCATGTTGGCCTCTTCCAGGTTGAGGTTAAAGTCTTAGCATCTTGCTTTGTCTGCTCTGTCTCACTCCTTGTGTTTCAGGGGTTTCCCCTTCTCCTTGCAGTATATCGTATCTTTGATGATCACAGTTGCTGCTTAATGGAGCACAGCCCTGTTGGAAGAGTGGTTCGGAGCTCCCTGTGACTCCATGTGAAGCTGACCAGTTTCTCACGTCTGTCTTGGATTCCTTCCTCTTTCTGCCATTGCTGTCTAGCCTGTCCCATCTGCCTGTGCTTCTTCTCTGGATGCTCGTGTGTTACCCCACCATCTGTCTGTCTCTCCCTGGTCCAGAGCTCCTGGCCTGTAGATCCTTCCTGCTTCCCCTTGTCAGCACGCTGCTGGTGAACTACCACCTCCTATGGCTTTAGTGGGTTCTGCCAGCAATAGCCTGGGTTTCTGGCACTGAAAAGGAGCTGAGACCATCTGCTTCTGTGTTTGCAGATCTGTTTGGGAGCTGACATTACCACCTTGATACAGCAGACTCCTGCCAAAACCTTGACGAGAAAAGGGGAACGGGGTCAGTCAGTGACAGTCACTACTGTCCTGATGGATTTTGCTTGTGCTGCAGCTTAGAAAGCAAAGGGGAAATTTGCCTTGTTTCCTTCCTGTGCCTGCAGTGTGTCTCTTGATTGTCAGGGGTCATTGCAATGTAGCAGAATGCCATATGGTTTCAGGAGTCCTCCTTGCCCGTTATTGCTTCCCTTGTTGGGCCAAGGGGACTCATGCACCCTGGTGTATCTGTCCCTCTTGGATCAGTCGCTCACATCACACAAGTCAGTGACGGAGAGGCAGCCTTTGTGCACAGGGAGAGGTGGGGGGCTTTTTCTCCTCTTGGCATCCACCCACAGTTGGGATGATGATGGTCAACAGGTGACTTCCAAGGGTGATTGCAGGGGAAAGAGTCAAGGAACCAACTTCGGTTAGTTCTGACATCTGGCTGTACTTCTTAGAGACCTCTGGGTGTGGAGCCTAGCCCACCCACGTGATCTGTGCTAGCACTTTGCTGCACTTACCAGGCTTCTTTTTTCTAATGAGTGACCTAAATTTCTCCTTCTCTGTGGTGTAAGCTCATTACCATTATCCCACTTACCATGGCAACAGAGAACAGATTATTCCTTTTCTCTTTTCCAAAGGCTTTTTATGTATGTGAAAACTTCCTCTCCCCTCCGCATCCTTCACCAGTTCAGATGAAGTGACCCTGTTTCCTTCAGCCTCTCGGGGCAGGCTGTTTACCAGCCCTTGCTTTCCTCTGGCCTCCTGGCAATTGCTTGCTGTCTCCTCAGCAGGGCAGTCTCCAGGCTGGGGTGCACTTAGTCCGGCTGAGGTTTTATCAGCATGGCTGAACCATGAGACTAGTTATGTCAGGCTGTGCTCCAGCACGTGTATCCCACTGTTGTGTTTGTGGTGACGTATCATTAACTCCTTTCCCCTTACCCCGGTCCTCCTCTGGGGTCTGACCCTGCGCTGCTGAGGGCTGTCCAGGCGGCAGGAGTGAGGGAAGGCGTGTCCCCCCTTGCCCAGGAGCCTGTGTTCATGGAGGGCAGGGGGAAAATGTGAATCATTTGTTGATCTGGACATCTGCCTGCTCCCTTGGCACACGTGTATGGAGGTTTCTGGGCCACTGCTGTGCCTCCAGCTTGGCCCAGGCTCCCTGGCCTAGGAGGGAGGTGTCTACATGTCTCCCATACCCCCTCACGCAGACAGGGCCTCACTCGGGGAGAAATCGCCTTTAATGCTGATATCCCCGTTGCAGTCAGCCTCTACAAAAACTACAGCCTGGCCTGTGCCCCCCTGGGGGCTTGGCCTGAGCCTCCCTCACCCGGGAGGACGGGTGAGCATGGCGTGGAGCGGCCGTCCCCCCTCGGGGAGGGCTGTGGTGATGGTCAGCATGTGCTGCGATGTGCGTGGCGCCGGGCACGACACAAACATGTCCTGGGGCCCTGAGCTGCATGTGGCATCTCCCCAAAAGCATCTTCTCCTGATGGCGGAGACCACGCCTGTGCAGTGCCCGGCACCGAGGGGCTCCGCACCTCACAGGGATGGGGATGGGCAATGATGCTGAGGGCAGGTCGGGTTGGGCCGCCCCTCCCTGCGCTGCCGCAGGGAATGCTTCTCCCCTTTTCCTTCTTCCACCTATTCCTTGAGACCAGATGCTACCAGGCAGCAGCTGGGCGAGGGCCCCGGGGCTGCTGTGAGCTGGTCCCTGCCGCCTGCGTGGTTCGGTCCCCCCTGGGGGACACATCCTTTCTTGCCTGGGTCCTGCAGAGAGGGGCGGCGCGGGCAGGCGGGTGGGCAGCGAGCGAGTGCAGACCTGCTGCTGTTGGACGTGAGCCTCACGGCGGGAGACCCCCATGCTGCAGACCTGGAAGACACATGCACAGCCTGCCCTGCTGCCGCTCAGCCCTGCGACACCCCAACCGAGCTCTGCAGCACGGGTGCAGACACACGTTCCTATCTGTGAAAATACACGAGTCGGGGTCTCGCTCTCCCCCCAACCTCTGCTCCTTCCCCGAGGGTGGCTGGACTCTGTTGCTACATGCCCAGCCCCTGCTCCAGCCCCCAGCTGCACGTGCCTGCATGGGGCTGCCCTTAGCCATGTCTGCTCTGGGTGGGTCTTTCTGCAGCCCCCCAAACCACATTGCTTCAACATCAGAAAACTTGATTTTTTCACTACTAAAACCAAGCATCCTCCCCCTCGCTGGGAGGAACACCACAGCCAGGGGCAGGCTCTTACCTCCAGTCCATGTGGGCCTCCAGCACCGTGCTCCGGCCACGCTGCTGCTCAGGTGATGAGCGGGGCGAGGTTGGAGCTTTCCTCCAGCACCTTTTCACCTTCTGGAGACTGGTGCTGCCTGCGTCCACCTGCAGCAGTGGCACCAAGGGGGCTGGGGTGGGGGCACCCTAGGGCTGGGGGTGAGGGTGCTCAGGGCCAGGGGTGCAGGGGGTCAGGCAGGGTGAGCCCTACGCATTTTGGACCTAGGCAGAAGGGCGCTGAGCACCCCGGGGTGCTCCCTCCCCAGTCGGTCACTCACTCAGCGATCTCAGCAGCCTCTTGCCCAGGGTCTCCTCATTGCTGCTGGGAGAGGAGCTGGTTCCAGCCTCCCTGCCTGGGGACTCTGCCTCCAGCCCGGTGCCGCAGCACTCCCTGTCTGCAAGAGCCCATCCTGGCTGCAGCGCTCCGGGGCAGCACAAGACCTCGCTGCTTTCGGGCTCTGCCCCTAGCCAGACTCACCCTGCTGCTTGCTGTTGTCCTCGTGCTCAGGCAGCTCCTCCTGGATGAAGGGGATGGCTTCCATGCGCAGGCACACGGACTCACTGGGACTGTGCGGACCCTCGGGCCGGCTGCCTGCGGGGACACGGGGCCGGTGAGGCTGCGGGGTGGCATGGTGGCAGGGATGGGGGCACAAGTGCACATGGCAGGCAAGGGGTGCCCGCGGGGTGACTCACACATGATGCTGTTCCTCTCGTTCAAGAGGGTGGTAGCATCCTCCTTGGGTGTCTGCGGGGTGCCCCGAGCAGTTGAAGCCTTGGTTGAGTCCCTGTCGAAGGCCTCCATGTCAGGGGACTGGGGTGAGCTGTCCATGCGGCTGGCCACCAGCGCGTTCTGGTACTGCTGCCGGGTGACCTGGGCACAGAGGCATGCTTGTGGCTCAGCTGTCTCTGTAGGCACTGAGATGCTCCCGGGAACGCAGGAAGAGACAGCCCAGCCCAGCCCAGCCATACCTTGACAAACTGGACATCACAAAGGATGTGCACGGAGTAGTCAGGAGTGTAGATGTTGTTGCTGCTGCTGTAGAGCTGCGTGGTGCTGCCCCCGTAGTCGTTGTGCTCCCGGTTCGGGGACTCGGAGCGGTTGAGCCCGCTGCACCGCGAGGGTGACCGGTTCACTGGGAGGGCCGGGGCCGGGTGGGGAAGCAGAGAGAGGGGCGAGGAAGGACAAGAGGAAATCACATGGTGCTGCCATGCGGGCTTCTGCTGCTGGAGTAGGGACAGGGGATCCCTGTCAACTCCAGAGGCTGTGTCCTTTGGCTCATGCCTCCCTGGAGGAAGCCCTCATGGGGGTCCTCTCTGTCCTCTGCACACCAGGGCACTGTGTTCCCGGGGCCACCCCACAGGCAGACAGGCATGTGTCCCCGATGCAGGGTGTCCTACCAGGGCTGCAGAGGCCAGCTGGCCCGTCACTCATGTTGACCGATGGCCTCTGACATGCAGCGTGATGGATTTTGTCTGGCCGGTGATTTATTAGGGAACAAAGGCAGCTTGTTCCTTGCATGGGCAACATCACCATTTGCTGACTGTGCTGCTGGAACGCCCTTCTATTACCTGGCTTCCCGGAAAGCAAGCTGAGCAGGGCAGCGTGCACGCAGAGCTGTGGGTAACCGTGGTCAGCAGCAGCAAGCAGCCAGAAAACTCAGCACAAGCAGCACGTGCAGGAATTTAAACTTATGGAAACTGCCCAGAAAAAAAAAAAAAAAAAAAAAAAAGCCACCTATGTCTCCCAGTTGTCCCCATCCCTTTCTTCATGGGCAGAGGAGGGTGAGGCACCCGTGTAGCTCCCTGTGCCTCTGGGATGCCTGGTGGGGGGTGCTGTGGCGGCACCGGGAGCTGGGGAGGGTCTGGCACACACAAGGCACACACCCTGAGCCACACACCGTTACCTGGTGAGCCAGCCAGGGAGTCCCCTCTGCTGAAGGCAAAGGTACGGGACACCGAGACAGGCACTGCAGGAGAGGGACGGGAGGAAGGACAGGGCAGGAAAGCCACGAGGAGGTAGTAAGGAGAGGGACAGACGAAGAGGAAAAATTAGGATAAGAATGGTGTGTCAGCAGCCCCAGGCTGGGCTCTCCTCACCCCCTCAGATCCCACCCCTTACACCCCCTGGGGCTGCTCTGGGGGGAGGCACTCACTAGCCCTGGGAACAGGGACTCCAGGAGGGACACAGACCCCAGTGCTGTGAACAAGGCAAGGCTAGGGGGGTCCAGCTCCTGCCAGGCCCTGTTTGCACGGCCACAGACCCCCTGGAGCCACAGAGGGGGCAGAAAGCATCTTCTGGCCAGCAGCCATGCGCTGACACCCTACAGGCTGCCTGTCCTCCACTGACAGGGCTCACAACAGGGCTGCAACACTCTGGTAACCATCTGCCAAGTAGTTTTCAGCTGCTTCCAAGCCAAAATCCCCAGAAAGGTTGCCCTGCAGCCTCCTTCTGATCTCCTACTCCTCCCCCAGTAACGCCTGTCTGTGTCCTCCCCTAGTCCAAAACCATCTGCAAATAAATGTCCAAGCAGTGGCAGCAGCACCAGGCGCTAACAGAGCAACCTCGGCCAGCAGGGAGCAAAGGTTGGGGTGATAACACCGGCACTTGGTGCTGTACTCAGTGCCCAACCCTCCCATGCTACACCCCTGCTCTGGGCTGGCTCTTGCCTCACGCCTGCCCTGGCCGCTGACACCAAAGATAACCAGGCAATGAAAAGTTTGCATAACCGGGGTTAATTAATAACAAGTGGTTAAATGCTGAAGGGTTCATGTCCACATTCCTCACTGTGACCCGCTACTCACACTTGTTTCTGTGGGGTTTGGCGTGAGCCCTGCACACCTGTGCCTCTGCCCCTGCCTCCTCGCTCAGGGTGCACACAAGCACTGTGCTCATGTCCTGTGCTAGATAAAAGTGTTGTCCCCCCGCCAGCACTCTCCCTGTGTCTCAACGACATCCCTCTCTGCACCTCCCATCAGTCCAAATTCATCAGGTTCTGACCGCATAGCAGAGCCAGAGCTGCTGCTTTGGGGTGTGAGCCCGTCGCCTCTCCAGCCAGAGAGGTGTGAGAGCCCCAGCCTCTCCCAGATACCTACACAGGAAGGAGGACCCAGCCAGGCTGCTCACTTTCCGCATGTCGCTATCTGAAATGACAGTTGAAGGCATGTGATTCGCAGAGAAAGGGTCCTACATGCCATCCTGCCCCACAGCCACATCCAGCCCCTTCTCCTGGCTGCAGAAGTGAGGGCAGGGCTGGAGGGGGCCTGCAGAGCCCTTACCTGAGGAGACAATGGCCATGATGGCAGGGACGCCGTAGTAGGTGAATGCCCCGTTCTCAAACCGCAGCCCTTCCTTGCCAACCTCCACCTCCACTTTCCCCTGGAAGGAGGAGGGAAACCCACTCAGATGTGCCCCCCCATTCCCCTGCCCACCAACCCAATGACCCACTATGGTGTCCCTGCCACCCCCTACAAGAAGACGGGGATTTCTGCATCCTTTACAAACCCCAGAGCCAACCAAGCTGCAGAAGCAGCCAGAAGCAAGGTGATACAGGCCACCCCATGCCACCATGCAGCAGGGGGCTCCCTGGCCCCTCTGCCCCCACACCTGCAAGATGAGAACGAAGTAGTCAACGGGGCGGTTGCGCTGGTAGAGGTAATGCTCGGCTGCCTTCTTGTTCTTCCGATCATACTTGAGCTCCTGGATGACGTTGGGGTGCTTGAGGAGCCGCAGCAGGATCTTCTCGGAGAGGTAGGGGGACTTGAACGGCTCCACCTCTACAGAGGAGGCACCACAGGCTGCCTCAGTGGGGACAGGGCTGGGGTTGGGGAACATGGGGTGCCAGGAACCTTCCCCCCCGGAGCTGAGCAGCTCTCTCCCCACAGCACTGGCATCCCACTGCACAGGGCAGCCAGACACAGACCGTGCTGGCAGGGCAGAGTGAAGCCTGGGGGGGACCACGCAAGCAGAAACTGCTGCTGGTGGTGGGGAGCCCAAGGAGGACCAGCTGAGGGGAACCCAGTGCTGCTGCAGGATCCCAAACACCTGCTGCTGCGCACCGTGTGGCATGTATCCCCCTGGACAAGGGTACCTGTTGCCATGAACCGATGTGTAGCCAGGAGGAGCTGGGGGGAGATCTTCACCTTCATCTCGCTGTCCGAGAGCCTGAAGATGGAGAAGTCCTGGGGCTTGCGGCCCCGGTGGGGCACGCGCTCCTTTTTGCGGTTGTCTGCTGTGGGCAGAGAGCGGCTATTACCCACCGAGCCCACAGTACCCACGTGCAGAGCTCGTCTTGCTCGTGCTGTGGTGGGGCTGGGGCAGCAGCGTGGCAGACAAATAGTAATGGGGATCATGGCTCCAGGAGCAGCTCCCTGGTGAAACAGACTTATTTCTTGGGCACAAGTCTGACGCTGGTCTGTCTCAAGCACTCAAGACTCCCTAGCATTTGACCGGCATTTCTCCATCATTCGTGTCTTTCCCACTGTGCCCGTTAAGTACTCTGGGGAGGGATCGCAATTTGCTCTGGCCTGTTTCCTTCCCATATTTCTGTCTGGGGGCTCCCACCCTGGCTCCTGCAACCTCAGTAGCTGCTCTGGGACACTAACTGTACAGATCCGTCTCATCCAGGATCTCGGACTTGATGATCTCCTCAATGACATCTTCCAGGGTGACAATGCCCATCACCTCGTAGAATGGGTCTCCTTCCCCTTCGTTGTTCACCCGCTGCACGATGGCCAGGTGGGACTTCCCTGCAGTGGGAGAGCAGAGGAGTGAGACCCCCACCCCAGGGGAGAGCAGAGCGCCGAGACCCCCACCCCATGAGAAGCATCCCCAGCACTGCAGACTGGCTGGACAGGGCTGGGTGGGGGGCACAGCCACACCTCAGAGTGATCCCCATCACCCAAACCCACCCCAGCTGTGCTAACCCAGGAGAAGAAGAAGGAGAAGAAGAAGAAGCCATCAGCCACTGTCAGGCTGATGCCTTGGGGGTGTCGCAGGAGTCTGCCCGGCTCTTCTTTGGGGCTGCTTGCTTTCTTTACCAAGAAGATGGACAGCAAAAACCTCCGTTTAGCTCTTTGGCAGCTTCTCATGCATATGTTGTGCCAGCTGCGTCTTGCCTACCCACTGCCTCGCTGGCACGAGACAGCTCTAATGGAGGAAGGAGACAACGTCCTCTGACACAGAAATGTGAGCACGTCCTTGGGCTCTACTGGTTTCCCTTGTCCTCCTGGTGTTTTTTCATTCTGTTGTTAATTATCTGTCCTACCAAATTGCCAGGAACAGCTCCCCCATATCTTTCTATCCATCACTGTCTGGACTGATCTGAATGTTTTTCTTAAAACACAGGCAAAGCCTCCAGCTTGGTGGAGCAGCAGCTGGTTTTAATGCAGAAATGCATATGTTTGTTTGCAGCTTTCAGCTCGGCTCCTGCCGAACTCTTGGGTGAACCATCTGGACAGGGAGGCTGAGCCATTTTCAAGCAATTGGCTTGCACCTGAACGTCTTTTCCAAACCCTGCCCTGACAACCCCGGCAGCAGGACCTTCCTCCAGCTGCAGTGATGGTGACCTGTGCTCAGAAGTCACCGCGTTTCTCAACCACAATTTCAGCTTCCTCATTTGCCCCCAGTAAGCTGGCAGCTGTGCTGACACATTCTCAGGCTTCTTGCTTTTGGCATACTTTAAACATAGCTATCTGCTTTCACATGTCCAGCTATGCTCTCTATAAGCAGTTTTGACTTGTTCAACTTCTCCCTTCACTTATTGTCTGTTCTGATTTATGCTCCTGCTCAACAGCTGGACTAGAACCCAACTCCCAAGCTCTGCAAACTCCTGGGTTTCCAGCTCAGATGTTACCTTGGACCTGCCAGCTAATAGCGCTGCTCTACTTACTGTGGCTCCCGCGCCCTGCAGCAGTGCACATGGGTTCTGGACCTCTACTTTTGCTGAAAACACTGAAAATGTCCTTCATCAGCACCACATCCAACAATTTCCCCTCCCTCTGTTCTCTGTTTCCCTGGCGCTAACCCTGCACAAAGCTCCCCCTCCCATGGGCACTGCAGGGCCCTTGGGAAAGCTGAAAACACCCCTTTTCCCCCAAAGACACAGAGCTGAGCTCCCGAGCAGCAATGGTTACCTGAAAGGGGAGCAGTTTCCTTGTGCCTCTGCATCTGCTTCTCCCATTTACACCTGGGCCAGGGGACAGGACCACTACTTAGTGGTACAGAAATGCAATCTGGGTGGGCTCCTGCCTACTGCAGAGGTTCCTCCTCACCCGCTGGTCACTTCTGCATCCAGGACAGCTTGGAGCCCCACCAAACACGTCCTTCTGGGGAACACACGACCTTCAAACAACTCTGCCCTTGATCCGAGATGAGCAAACGCTATTTCTCAGATGAAGATCAGCACTATACATTTCTCACAGAAAAAGCTTGGGCATTTTCCACAGTATAAATTCCCTCCTCCTCATACCAAGCTTTTATTGCAAGACTTCAGAGGCTCGCCTCCCACGCCTACAGAATTAGAAACGAGCACATAACATCACCGCAAGTAGCACTGTTGTTCTTCCCATAAAGCTGGAGATGCATTTTACAAAACAAATCAATAGCCTCGGGGCACTGAGAATTCGGTACGTTCTGCTGGCCAGGCTGTTTCCCTCACCTCACACAAGGGTTTGTGCACATTGTCTGTTTGGCGGGTAATAAAGCAACACGACTCGAGACTTAAAAAGCAAAAAGAAGCAGAGTTGGCTGCAACACAGCAGCAACAGCTACGTTTCATCTCAGCAAAGTCCAACTTTTGAAAATGACTCTTTTGCCAAAACCCACTCCCAAACACTGGGGCCATCTGGTCTCCTACAAGTCCTTGGGTGAGCGAGGAGAGGGGAAAGTTATTTCTTTTGGCCAAAAGCTTGTTGTTAATGACATTTACATGTAACCCAAAACCACCAAACCCTTACAAAAAGCTTAGGTGCTACTTAAAGGCAGTCAGAGAGTAATGGAGGCAATTTTTTTTTGGCCAAACACCTACATCGACACTGTAATTTACTCTAGGGCGGCCACAGAGAAATACGATCCCAGCCCCACGCTCACAGAGCAGCAAATCAGATTATTTAGAAATAACCCAGCACCATCGTGCTGGGAGGAGACCCAGGGCTTCACCACACTGGGGGCAGAGCCAGGAGGGCTGTAAGAGCGCTCAAGGGTTCATTATTTTCACAGAAAATAAACACTCAGAGCCATGCTATAAACCTCCAGTTTTAGGTTTCCAGGCTAACACCCACGCTAGAAGCAGAGCAGGTACCAAGAAAATGCCTGCAAATCGTGCAGCTGCTCCTGCCCCACAAGGAGAGCACTGGTCTCAGCCCCTGCCCTGCCAGCCGATGCTGGTATCACAAAAATGTCCTGCACCTCCCTCCTGGCCAGACGGGTGCACTTCCCACTGCTTCCAGCTGCACCCACCTTGCCTCTGATTCCCCCCTGAGAGACACGATACCATTTTCTAACTGTTGCCCCCACACCTGCTAGGTCCCACATCTCCTCCCATTGCTCTTTTAAAAGGCCTTTCATTACGGCAGCAAGGTGTCCCAGTGCCCTGGCTGGGGGTGCTGACATATGAGGGGGTGTTTGCCTGCCTGTGGGAGCTGCTGTGCTTGCCAGGAGGAAAGGCAGAGGCTGTTGGAGCAGGTAGGATGGCAGAAGTTGGACGATTTTCTGAGGTGAAAGCTATGTCTGAGGGAGGGTGGTACAGGGACACAGCTGGGGACAGCAGGGGTGGTAGTCCCTTCTCCAGCACCACCCTGCAGGTCTGCTGCAATGGGAGCACAGTAAAGAGCAATAAATCACTTAAACAAAACAACAAACTTGATCTAAAACAGCTTTAAGATCTGTAAAACTGATTCCAAAAACCGTGCTATTGTAATTGTTGCTTGATAACTTCAGCGAAATGAGTTATAAGGGCGAGCTGTTCCACCACTAGCAGGCTGTCACATGTGAATTTTACTGGGAGATCACTGCTGCAGGAAAGTGCGGTGAGACACTTGAGAATCAAAGCCTTGGCTTGGCAAACGCTTGAAAAAATGGACAATTAACTTTACTTGTGTGAATAGCCCCACTGGCCTCAGCAAGACTGCTCTCACACAGGAAGTCTATAGGTGATTAAGTGTCTGCTCAGCATGGGATACAACTGTACTGAATGCTTTATGAGCCCCACGAAATCTGCTCTTCTTGAACAACAGCTTCTCTGAAAAGTTAATGCCTCGCAATGCAAAATTACAGAGCTAATATAAACATCTGAAAGCTTCCGGAAGGAGCAAGTATCCAAACATACATCGAAAGCTTTTATACCCATTTTTAGGAGCCTTGGTTTTTGTTGGCACCTAAATGACCTTGGGCACATAGATCCACCTCAAAGCATCCTCCCCAACAGGAGAATACAGTCTGAACACATGGAAATGCCTCTGCTTGTGGGAAATAAAGTGCTGTTGGCTGCAAATATAGCCCACACTACTTCCTTATCATTTCTTTATGTAGGTGCTCTGCCAGAGGAATGTTAAAGATGCTTCAGTCTTGTCTCTTGTTCCACGTGATGAGCGCTCTGAGTACGAAATTTGTGAATTTTACTGTGAAGCCCAAAGCTGTTCCAATGAAACCAAGTACAGGAACAAGCCACAAATAATTTACAGCTACAGAATGGAAAGCTAAAGAATAGTAACCGGTAAGTGAATTGGATTCAAGAAACAACTGCAATGCAACTGAAGTCTGTTCTCCGTGTGCTTCTCATCAAAGCTTGTCTCTGGGCTGGGGGCGCTGCCAGCAGCTCCATGCCTCTTTGCAGACTTGTATCTGATCTAACTGGGGACCCTGAGCTGAAAACTGACTGAGCGTGCTCTTGTGTCACCAGGCTCCTGCACTGAGCATAAAGCCACGTGCCTGAGGAGCTGCTCCAGGAGGCAACACACATCTGCATCTCAGCACCAGGGAGATGCCCAGCAGGGCTGCAAGGGTGCCTGGCTCTACAGGGAATTAGCACTAAATAAAGGGAAAATTGTGAATCCTAACCAAATCCAGACTTCCTTGGGGATGAGAATTTCATCTGCTTACTTCTGCCTCTATTGGAGTACAATAGCCTTTCTTGCACTCCGCTGTGGTGCTTTTCCTAATCCTAAGAAAAACTGGGAGAAAGAGGGGACATAAGCTCTTTGGAATAGTTGATGTGTTGTGGCTGACAAAACACATGAGGAGGGTAAGAAGGAGATGAGACCAGACACGGAGTCTCATCTTCCATCTGCTGTACAAGAGGGCTTTGGCCTCCTGGCTCTCAATCTGCCTGCCCACAAATGCTTTTCTTGCATGTTCCTTGCTGCTAGGAAAGCCTATGAGGGCGCTGAGACTCTTTCAAGCTGAAAACCTAAATATTTCCAAAAGGCTGATGCAAAACCATTTTCTGTGGTGTCTGTAGCATGGAACGCTTTATTCTTTCCCACAGCTCCCAAGAGGCCCAGAGGGCATTGGGCAGCTGGATGCCTCTCCCGAGGACACAGCTCCGCTCTGGCCATGCTGGATGCCTCCCCAGGGCAAACAGCTCTGGTTCTTGCTGGGGCGGCGCGTAGCAGCACAGCGTTCACACAGTGAGACTTAGCATGGTGTTTTGGGGGAAATTAAAGTAACGTTTCAGGCAGAGTCGCAGCGTGAGTCATTTAAACCATCTTTTGTGTATCAGCACCTCACCCACTCCCAGCCTGGCGATTGCTGCTCTGTGCACGTGGATGGGACGGGTCCTGGCTGACAACGGGCTCCTCAGCTCACACAGCTGGCTGCAGAGAGCAGGGCTTCATCCCACCAGGATGTCTGGGACAACAGCAGACCCACTCGCAAAAATCTCCTACAGGCTGGTTTAAAGCTCGTACCATGCTTTGTGCTTGTGGTGACTGTGGGCTCAGGAGGAGGGCAGATGAAATGGGACCTGTTCCCGCTCCTGGCAAACCTGAGCACCTCTTCCAGCCACATTTGATTTGTGGAAATCTATTCATAATAGAGGCTGAGGAGTGTTTTTTAAAAGCAAAGACAGACCCTAGGGCAAAATTGTCCTTGACAGAACAGGCTGTTTTCCCTGCTCAGCCAGGAAGCTTGCTTTTGGAGAAATTACTTTTAGTGTCTTTTAAAACACACCAAACCATTGAAGAATAATTTGAGTTGCACCTCAGGCTCTGACCTACTGTAGAAAGATGACTATAAGAGCAAATTTCTGCCATTTCTCTGACAGTGGAAGGTTATTTGCTGAAAGGTACCACTTCTGAATATAGAAATCCCCCCAGGAAATGTGCCAGCAGAATCCATAAATGACCTAATAGGCAGAGACTGTGACTTCCCAAAGGCACGCAGGGAACAAGGAGGTGCACCTAAGGGAAGTGCTCCCCATGGAGTTACACCATAGACCACAGGGCTGGAGGTGCACTACGCAATGCTTTGGTTATCTTCTAGGCGTGGAGGGGAAGCAGACTGCATTGCCTGCAGCATTTCACACTGAATGTGTGCATAAACCTTTCCCCTAGCTTGATTCTCCTCAGGTTCATCTTACTGGGACTTCATCTGCCCCTCTGTGTTGCCTTACTTTGTTAAATATGGTGCAGCAGTTTTTCTGCTGTATGAGGTAACTCCTGTGAGCCTTGAATAAAGCCAGGTACTCTGAGATGACCGAGGAGATCAGGCCAAAATCACCCTCTAGCACAAGCATTTCCTGCCATCAGCTGGAGCTGCCCCACACTGCTGTAATGCCATTTTCCAGCACAGCTTTAGCAGCTGCCCCATTCTTTCAGGCTGTGAGTCGAAGTCCAAGCTGTTTCTCTCGCAGGCCAGGTCTCCCCTCTGCTGCTGTTTGCAGCCTTCCCTGGGTTTGTCCCAGTTCCGACCAGTGCCCCCAGTTTAACCATCCTTCTCCAGGAGACAGGCATCAAAGGATGCTTGTGAAAGAGCAGGTGGGAAGGGTTTGGACACATCTCTGCTGTGATGGGGCAGGAGCTCACAGCTGCTCTTGGTCACTGCAACTGCATCAGCTCCCCAGGTGCTACTGAAGCGTGTGCTGCTGTTTGCAGCTGGTTTACACGTTTTGGGAAATTGCATGCTACAAAAGCCAGAAGTGCCCTTCCCCAGCCCCATGGCAGGGTAATTGCACCCTGCCATGAAAAAGGGGACTCTGCTGTGTGTGGATGAAACCTGAGGCAGACGTTAGCGCATCTGAACGGAATTGAGCTCAAACACAGTTATCTGTGGGAATACCTAGAAACTAATAAAGAAAAACCTCAAACCCTGTTTGAAGATTGGAAAGTGGGAAAGAAGTGATAATCTTCATAGCTAGGATAGCACAGTGAGAGAAAAATGCATCAGGTAAACAAGGATAATGCAGCATGACAGTGGTGAGTAGGAGGGGAGAGAGAAAAGGAAAAGCGCTAACGGAGGTGTAAGCAAGAGTCACAAAGTGCTGTATTTAATCATACTCTGACATTTCCAGTAAGAACAAATGTTTGTGTACTATGGCAAGGAGCTCAGGCAGTGAAATTGAATATTACTTACGCATTATGCAAAAAATGACATTATAGGCATAGTGCATGTGGCAGAACATTAATCACTAGCAAAACAGATCTTGAAGTATATATTGCTATCGAAGAAAGAAAGATACAAAGCGCGATGGGTATTTTGTATAAACACTGCAGTAACCAAAAGAAATAAAGGATACAAAAAGTGGGAGAAGGAAAAGAAATCTAGAAGGGTCACTCTAGAAGTCTGTCACGAACCTGGGGACCTGGTTAGCAATGGCCATCACTAGCAGAGACTTTAATTTCCTAGAAAGAGACTGGGCCTTATCAGTGGGAGCAGTTGCTGTCCTGCTGACACCTTGGATGTGTGAAGTGATGAATGCCTTCATTAACCACTCACTGAGCCAACAAGCAACGGACCTGCTCGCTAATTAGAGGTGTCACAGAAGACCTGGCCATGGAAGGCAATCTCAATTGGATCAAGTGAGATATTTCAGCGTAATTCACATGGACACAGAAAATGAGACAGTGATGAAGATTCTTAATTACAAATGGGAAATCTTTATTTTCGAAATTAAATAGTCAAGTGAGCTGGGCTGAGACAGCAGTGGATGTGACTGGAGGCAGCTGGGAGCGAACATCTGTGGCGGAGCTGTAGCTGTAGCAGGAACCTGTGCTGGGAACTGGGAAATTAGAGTTTAGGAGGGGTCCAGGCCTGGGCTAGGGGTGGCTGGAGTGGGTTAGGGGTGAACATCTACAAATACGAGGTACTGGGGGTAAACAAAAGGTCTGCAAATAGCAGAAAGATTAATCGGAAGAGAACAGCAACACCTGGGGATAAGAACACATGGGGGAAGAGCTGGAATTGCTAAACACCAAGCCGAGTTAGGTTGTAAGACCAAAAGCAAGACTTTTCAGCCATGTGATTAAAAAAAAAAAAAAAAAAAAAAAAGTTCTAGGGACAGCTCTATGTGAGTGCTGTAGCAAAATGCCCCAGAAGACCATGATGGCAAACAGATGTAGGGGAGGAAGAACTCGAAGCAAAATGCCAAGAGTTTAATGGAGTAAGGCTGGAGAAGGCTGGAAAGTCTTCATTTGAGATGAAGGCTAGTACAGGGCAGTGGAAGGCTGGTAGCAAGGCTGGTTAATATGACTGCCATTTGAGGGAGTGACACACAGGAAACATCTTCAGCTAAGAGGAGGAGGGGGAAGGAGGGTAAGAAAAGTGCAGGGAGCTGAGCAACCACACATCCATTTATATAGGTCTATTGATCCATAGGGTACGGGGCTGTAAAACAAATCTGGAAGGAAAAGTAGTTGGATACATCAAAGGAAATCAGATAAAGTGCAGGGGAAGCTGACAGGGGTAGACTGTGCCCACCTCATCCTTTATCTTTAACAGCTGGCTCTCTAGGCAAGGCAGAGACAGGGGAGATCTCACATGAACTTCAGTGACATTGTAACATCATGCAGGAAAACAGAGTTAAGGAAGAACTGCAAGGCACATCAGGAATTGGGAAGAGGAGACACTGCTGGTTATGTTAAGAGAGGTATTGGGGGAACTCCTGTAGCTCATCAAGGTTGAACCCAGAGAGCAATTGCAATGCTTTTGCTCTCAGCCTTGTTATTAAAAACAGGGGCTAGCTGGTTTGCACCACATCAGGAGTCCCCAGCTGTGCTGCAGGGCAGAGGGGTGGAGTGTCTTGTGCCACAGAGAACTCTCCCTGCGATCCCTCTCGGTGCTGGGGATGCAGCTGTGCATCTCCAGAGAGGATGCTGACCTGCATGTATCCAATGATCATTGCATGTCCTGCATGTATCCAATGATCACCTTCCCGGTGTACAGGAAACATCCTATCCCCCAGTGCCCCCCAGCTCCAAAAACTAGCGTGGGGATGACTCACAGAGAACCTCCTCTGTATCTGGGATGGACCAGATTGGCACTTCTCACATGATCAGCTCTGCTTGCAGCAGAGAGGCCACAGGCAGCCTGGGAGCTGGGTATATCGTGCATTACATAACGCAGGATGTCACTGCTGCAGCCATTTCTTAAAGGTTCATGCACCACGGTGTGACGTACCGAACATCACTCAGCAAAGCGCTTCACAGTTCCCAGTGGAGAAAAGAAAATGCATGTTGTGTGTATTCTCAAGGTAGGGTTAATGAAACACAACTCTCAGCCTCTGCTGGGGCTGCTGGCAGCTGCTGCATTATTAATAGCATCGCAGCTGCAAAGAAAGTAGAGCTTGTTCTAAGGGTTTAGGCTTTTTTTTTTTTTTTCTTCCTTTTAACTACTTGCATGAAAACACTTTCTAGACCTGCTTCTCACTGCTAAGCTGAAAACGCGAGAGCTGAGTAATGAGATGCGATCTCCTGCCACAAACTCCCCCATGCAGAAGAGAGCAGTGAGCACTGCCCTGCCCAGGCAGGGATGCGGGGCAGGCACCGTGCCCCATGCCAGCCCCAGTGTGACATCAGGCCCTGCGAGCCAGTGGGACACCTGTGGGACAGCACCCTCTGAGGCCAAAGACTCTGATGGTCTCCGTTAACATCACAGGCACAGCCAGCACTGCAGGCCCTCCATCCATCCACCCAGGGGCTGGTTCCCCAGGGGACACCAAGGTCACCGCCACAGCAGCGCATGCAGGGCCCGACTCCCCCCAGCATCCCCTGTACCTGCCAGGTCCCACCACGAGGCGTTGCGGGGTGGGCCGTGGGGGGCTGCTGATCAGGGACCACTGGGGGAGCAGAGGGGGCGCAGGGCTGAGCCTCACCCTTCTTGAACTCCTCGAGCAGCGTGTCGAGGCGCGTGTCATTGAAGACGCAGTGGAGCGGGCGGCGGTAGAAGCGGGTGACGGTCTGCAGCGGGGTGCAGTCATCGGGGTCAACGAAGGCCAGGTCCTTGACGAAGAGCAGGTCGACGATGTTATCGCGCCGGTCGCCCTCGTACACGGGGATGCGGGTGTAGCCGGAGCGGAGGATCTCGGAGACAGTGGCAAAGTCGAGCACGGCATCGGCGCGGAGCATGAAGCAGTCGGCCAGCGGCGTCAGCACATCCTCCACCACCTTGGTGCGCAGCTCCAGCGCGCCCTGCACCATGGCCAACTCCTCCCGCACCAGGTCGCCATGGGGGCCGGCGGCGCGCAGCGTCTCCAGCAGCCGCTCCCGCGTGGAGAAGACGCTGAGCTCCTGTCGCAGCGCCCAGTCCAACAACCGGCTGAGCGGGTAGCAGAGGGGGAAGGCGGCCAGCATCAGCAGCCGGGTGAGGCACAGGGTGCGCGACGCGATGGCCAGCCCGTGCCGCGAGCACACCGAGTAGGGCAGCACCTCGCCGCCCAGGAAGACGGCGGCGGCGCACAGCAGCACCGGCAGCCAGGGCGCTCCCCGCGGCCCTCCGGCCGCCGCCGCCGGCCCTCCGCCGGGCAGCGAGGCGCAGAGCCAGCCGGCCAGCGCCGCGTTGGCCCCGGCCTGGCCCAGCAGCAGCGTGCACAGCAGGTAGGTGCCGCCGCCGCCGCGCACCGCCTGCACCCGCCTCGCCTGCTCCCGCTCGGCGGCCGAGCCGCTGTTGCGCAGGACGCGGAGCTCCAGCGGGTCCAGCGACAGCAGCGAGAGCCGCAGCCCGCTGAACAGCGCCGACAGCCCCAGCAGCAGCAGGGCGCCCAGCGCCCGCAGCCAGCCGGCCTCGGGCAGCGGCAGCAGCCAGGCGCCCAGCGCGGGGGCCGCCGGCCGTACCCGCAGCAGGAAGCCCCCCGCCGCCCCGTGGTGCGCCCAGGCGCGCCCGTCCCAGGCGCACAGCGAGAAGAGCCGCCCGCCCGGCGCCGCCGCCGCCGCCTCGCCCTTGCGGGGCTCCCGCACCCGCACCTCGGCCAGCGCCGAGCCCGCCGCGCCCCCCGAGCGCAGCGGCCCCACCACCTCCACGTCCGAGGCCCAGGCGCTGCGCTCCCGGCACCGCTCCGCCGGGCCCCGCGCCCCCGCCGCCGCCTTGCCCCCCTGCGCCGCCGCCGCCTCCTCGATGAAGACCAGCCGCGGCTCCCGCTCGCCCGCCGGCCCGCGGCTGCCATTGCCCTCGGGGGGCGGCTGGAAGTAGAGGCGCAG
>CM021770.1:22427619-22438695 GCA_011076525.1 Nettapus auritus
AGGTTGGCACCGGCGGCCCCCGGCCAGCCCTGCTGCGGGCGGCCCCCTCGATGCCCTCCGCTTTTGGCCCGATCGTGCCGGGGATGTCCCGGAGCGCGGCCCCGCTCACGGAGCCGGCTGGTACGGGGCTGGGGGCTGGCTGCGCCCCGCCGGTGCTCAGCGGCGCTCGGTGGCATCCTGGGGAGAGCACGGTGGCCTTGCCGAGGGATTCGCAGCCGGCTTCCCCCTGCGGTCTGCTGAGGCCCAAGCGTCTTGCTTTTCGGCTTTCATCTCTCTTCTTCCTGTGGGAGGCATCGTTACTATTGGTTTTTAATGGGAGGACAGCTTTAAGTTTGCAGTCTTGCTAGGAAACAAACGTACTGCTGTGGAACGAACGTTATTCTTGTGCCTAGACCTGATGGAGAGTGTGGTAGGCAAAAGTGATTTATCAGCTCCAGAAGTATGTGCTGAATATCCCCCCATTTACTTAGGGGTTATTAACTCTTACTAACAAGTAACCTAGTGCTGGAGCTGTTGTGTCTTCCCTGGACCACCATCCCGGACAGCCTTGAAGCAGATTCTGAGGAACTGGAAAAGAGTCAGTTGCTTACATCTCTGACAGGCTCACTAATGGCAAAGCAGAAAGCTAGCCAGAAAACATCCTGGAGTTCCCCTCAAAATATTATTCATTATTATTCCTCCCCACTCTGACATTCCAGGGAAGGCACCCAGATCCACAGTGGCCCAAGACACGACCTGCATCCTTCTCCAGCCTGCTCTAAGTCTGATGGAGAAGCTGAAGCCCAGAGCACCTGCAAGAGCCATTGCCCATGTTCCCGGTGCCAGGAATGGGACTGGAGCAGAGGCTGTTTGACATTAGCATGTCAGTGCTGGGGACCTCTCTGGGAGCCACGAGAGGTTTTTGCAGCCTTGGACCTGCCCTGCAGCCCCGCCATCGGTCCCTTTGCCTTCAGGCAGAGCCAGACCCTGCCTTAGCTGGGCAGGGCCGAGCAAGGGATTTATAGGAGAAGGTGGCTGGTGGGGTGAATCAGTGCTGACATTTAACAGTGCTGTCTCCTCCTCACACCCATGAAAATGGGCCACTTTGTGCGTCACTATGTCAGCAGGCACACAGGCATGAGGAGCTACTGGGGAGACTCGGTAGAAAGTTGTATTGGGAGAAACTCCCCCCCTCTGCAAAAGAGGCAGGTATTTATTATTATTATTATTATTATTAAAATTGATTAATTCCCTAGAATTTCACAAGCTCTTGCTCGTTTTCCCTTTCTACCTCCCTAGCTCCTGTGGAGAAGCACTGTATGGTGCTCTACCCGGGCATGACTTAGAGAGGTTAACTTGTAAACTCCTTTTCCAGACCTTCCCTTGGGTTGAACTTGTACCACCCAAGGAACAGATCTCATAAATTGCCCTAAACGGTACCCAAAGGGACAGGTAGAAGTTCAGTCTGCTCCTGCCTTTCTGTGTGCAAGTGCTGGGGGTGAGCACATGGCTACTCCGTCCATATCAGGGCCATGTGGGAACCACTGTCTGACACTACCCCATATTTTTGCAAGAGCAGGCTGTCACCAGCCCTGAAATGTCCAAAAACCTTATGCTGAGAATATCATAAAGACAATCTGGTTTTGTGCATCCCTGTCAGCGCTTTGTGTCCCCATTTGTAAGCTAGGTACCTGTGTCAGTGGTTACTCATCCTTATTAATCTACAGATTCCCGAGGGATTTCCCAGTGTAGGAGCTGAAGGCTGCGAGTTACGGGGTTATTTATTTAATTAGTAGGTGCTTGGGAAGCGCTCCTGTCCGCAGTACCCCGATCGCCGGAGATCCTCAGCCTGCAGGTTGCACACCGCTGCTCTGGGCGAGCGCACGGAGCCGTGGCACTGCGGGAGGAGGAACCACAAGGTGGCAATCTCTCTCCGTGCTTCTGCTGGCAAAACAAACCTGGGACGAAAAGTCTCGGGCAGTAACCCTGTAAGGCTGCAGAAGCGGTTGGTCACGTCTTGTATTTTCCTTGCATGCCGTCAGGTTTTCTCTTCCGTACGTTTCTCCCTTTAGGATGAAGCTCTCAGGCTTGAAGGAGTGGCATTGGAGGCTGCTCTTTGGAAACTTCTCCTTCCTTTGCCCCCAAGCGGGCAGCAGATGCAGCGTTAGATCGGTAACTACCAAGGCTGCTTGTATGTGTGCTGGAAGAGCTACCGTGTGTGTTGGCGAGGCAGTTTCCTCCTTCACTGGAGGCACTGTCTGTAGCAGCTGCTTCTGAGTATTGCTAACCTCACGTTAAACTGGTGCACAGTATAATCGTGCCAGGATCCCGCTCTGTGCAATGAGATGCCTCTGCAGGAGCAAAATAACCCAGGTGCTAGGACTAGGCAGTGACCTGCAGGCTGAGTTTTATATATGGTCTGGAGCAGCCTAGGAGGTAAGGGGACTGCAAAGCCTCCGTGGCAAGAGCTCAACTGTGTGCAAGGATGCGGAGGAGAAAGAATGCTCAGTTTGGGGTGAAGCTGCCCTGGTCCTGCGGTCTCAAACATACCTTCTGTTGCGACAAGCTGCATCTAGCTCAGGACATAGTTGTGTTCCTGCCAGAAGTTAGCTTACATGTGCTCCATGTAAAAGTAAACTGGTGTGAAAGCTGTGGTCTGATGTGCTTTCAGTAGGATTTGACCTGCCTAAGTGACGACGTGCTAGCCAGCCTCTCACTAAGAGGATGCACTCCAGAAGTTGCAGGTGTGTGGCTGGAGCATGTTCAATGATTCAAGATAGGAAATATCTTCCAAAGCTCAAAATAAGACAAAACAAACTGAGCTTTAGCACATGCTCAATTGATTGTGTCTTTGGCAGAGTATGACATGAATTTCCAAGGCTCTCACTGAGGCCTGTCCTGGCTGCATCCTGCCTCTTGAGTCCTTCAGCAAGCACTGCGTGGCTGCCCTTGTTTTCTTCGTATACCGTGCTCTCCTCCTTTTACCTGTTCTCTGTTGTAACATTGCTGTTCAGTTAGGAATAATAACCTGCTCCCTCTGCGGCTTCTATGCCGCAGCTCTCAAGGTCCACAGCCTCTGCCTGTGGGGAGACCCCAATCACAGCTCTCCTCGTCCAGCTCTGATGGTGCAGGTCCAGGAGGAGGAGGAGGGCAGCATGGATGTGGGAAGTTTGGTAAAGCCTCTTCAGATCAACTTGACTTTGAGGTCTGAAGTCAGAGTCCCAAAGGCTGTGGGCTGAAATTCCCTTCCTTCCTGGTGGAGGAGAGCCCAGGGGGCCTGGTGTCCGCTGGTCCTCTAGAAAGGGGCGAGAAGCTGCCGGGGGACTGCTTGGGGGGATAGAAATGCTAGCAATTCCAAATCGTGATGGGAAACAGAAGGAGTAAAGAAAAGCAGAAAAACTGGATTTTTCTTTCTTTTTTCCCCCCCCACAGAAAGTGGGAATAAAACTAGCAAGCATAGAGCTGGCTTTTCATGGAACATGTCTGCAACATGATTGTCACTAATGCTCTGCAGCCAGCTGAGAGAAGATACTTTACCCAAGTAAGTGAAATAAGCACTGAGATGTGGGATATATGATAACTTCTGAAGCAGAAGGAATAAGACCCCAGGCAAGGGAGCTCCAATTTTTTCCTCTTTCTGAGGCTGTGGTGTTGAATAAACTCCTTTTCTCTGCGTTCTGGACGTGGTTACTGCAGGTTTGCAGAGCTTTACCCAGCCTGCTGGATGTTAAGTTAAGCACTTGGTCTGCAATAACCAATTTTCCCCTGAAATGATACCAAAAGTTCTGCTGTTTTGATTTAAAGTGTTTTCTGAGTATTTTGGTTAATAGTTAAAGACAGTCCACTCCAAGAGAACCTAACTTGGGGAAGCCATGAAATTTAATTCATTTCGGCAACTTAAATATATAATCAGGGACATATGGTAATACTAAATACAGGGGGAAATGTCATTGTTTAAGTCAAATTTCTGCATTCAGTCAAAACCCAATAGTTGTAACATCAAACTCTACTTTCCATTGTACAGGAAATAAAGCATCATTTTTTTCAAAGCAAATAGACATGCAATTGCATGCCTATTATATTGCTTATATTGCTTTATTTTTAGCTTTCTCCATGTTGCTGTTACTAAAGGGCTAACAGAAGGAAAACTGGAGAGAGAAGAAAAGATACAATGCCCAGATCTTGGTAGAAAGGACAAAGGAGATGCCTGGGCAGTGGATACATGCTCTTTCCCTGCAACTGTTTCTGTGCCTGGGCTGGGGACACTGCAACCTTTCCCCTTGTTTCTGCAGACCTGCCAGCATGGAAACAATGCTGAGGTGAGGCTGTGTTGCTGCAATGGCAGTGGAAGTACTTCTCATTTCTCTTTGTCACTGTGCAACTTTTTTCTCCTGCTCCCTTGCTCCTAAGATTGGAGAAGGAATTATTTGCTTGTTGATGGTCAGTGTGAAGGATGGGTTTGTACCAGAATCACATGAAGCTGCAGGCAGACCGTGCTCTTGCATGGCTGGAGAATCCCAAAGAGATCCTCCAGATCATGTATTTCAGCCTGACAAGTGATGCTTGCTGACCGTCATCTCTCCACCACCACCTTAAAGAGTAGGTCAGGAATTTAACTGTTGGTTTTTAAATTTATATGTTGAAATTATTGCTTTTTCTGGATTTATTTTAGAGCTTTCACTAGTGAATGGAAGCAGAGGGTCAGTCTGAGGTCTATCCAGCATCAGCCTATCTTCTTACGCATCCCTTGGCATACCTCAGCACCTGCTGGCCTTCCCTCCTTGTTTTGTGGTGCCCATTTTTGCTCATCTGATCCTCTTCATCTCCTGGGTTTATCCTGGGCATCCACTGCTTCTACACTGCCGGCATTTCACTTTGCTTCTCCTTCTTCTACTTGTGTGCTTTTCAGGCATGACCTGTAGTTCTCTGTGGCTCCTTCTCTTGCTCCTTAGCTGTGAGTTACACACTTTTCTTCTGATTTCTCTTTGCAGACCATCAGTTTGGAGCTTTGTCACAGCTGATTTTTCCTGTCTCTGTAGCAGAGCAGCATTCAGTTGTCCTGACAGAGCTGCAGACTCTGGTGGCAGATGTGTCATTATCAGACAGACACGGAGGACAGAGCTTTACAATTTTATAATTACCTGACAGATTCTGATTGTTTCTGCCTCCCTGACCCCAGCAGTGTCTCTGACTTGAGTGTTTTGGCTGCTGTTTCTTCCTCTGAGCTCCTTCTCCTCGTTGGTCTCTGCACACAGTCCCTTCCTCTTTTTTGTAATTGACTTGTTTGCTCCTCCAGCCTTGCACTTCATCCATCTTCCTATTTCCCCGCTCTGATCTACTCCTCATGTCCGCTTCCTTCATTTTTGCTGCTGGAATGTGAAGCATCTCTCCAGAAAAATATAAGGTCTCTGTGAACTTCTACCATCCCCCCCGTATTCCCTCTTCCTTCACCTCTATCATCTCCTCACAGATGGTGGGACAAATACTTGCTTGTGTTCGTTCTCAGGCTTGTTAAACTGGCTCATTCTCCTCTCTTTTTCTTTCACGTGAGGATGTGAAATGAGGATAATTCTACCAATTTCTCTGCTCCTCGATTCTGGGCTCCGTTTGAGGAAAATGTTTATGAGGCTATTGTGATCTTTGGAGCGCTGCAGAGCTACGGGTCTCCTATTGTGTTTGTCCTCTATCTGCTTGACTGTGACAAATTGCTGCCACATTTGCTTCTACTCAAGATAAGAAAGACAAAAGCTAATTCAGACCCAGCCATTGATTAGCACAGGGAAGTTCGTGGGTCTAAAGAGCATCCTCTGCCAAAAGGCAGCGTTACACATAGAGATATTCCCAGTCACTATCCACCTTTTTTCTTTTTTCTATTTTTTCTATTATTTTTCCTGCTTGCTGAAGAGGCACTGGGCAAAAGGGATTTCTGACTGCTGGGCCGGACAGCACCTGGTTTAATCACCTCCAGAGCAGTTCTCACAGCTTTGCGCAGTTCATGCGTCTCAGCTTTCAGGATCCTTGGAACACCTGTTGGGAGTCAGACACTTTGGGAGCTTGCTTGTTCTCTCCGGAGACAGATCTGCAGGGCTGAGGTACCCTGGGCTTGCCAGAGTATTTCTGAGACCATGCATCAAATTAGGCAGATGAAGGAGAATAATAAAAACAATTTATTCTAGCAGAGTTCGTGGTACCAAGCTGCTCACAGAACTGGGAATAAAGTTAGAAAACAAGAAAAAAATACAGAATTTAGCAGCAGCTGCCTAAAATCCAACCTCAGTCCTTTTGTATCTCATGCATCTTTCTTTGGCATCTGTGTGCCCCCGCCAGGGATTTTTTTTTTTTTTTTTTTTTTTTTTTTATATAGGGCTCTTAATTAGGCAGCTACTGAGTTACTAATTAACAGTGCTGTGGCTAGCTTTGGAGATACCAGTTTGTGTTCCTTTTACACTGGCAAAAAAAGCAAAGATGGCATTGCCAAATGTGCTTTTCCTGCCCAGGCGGTGGGTTTTGATCGATGCCTTGCCTTTTGCACTTAGGGAAGGAGGAAGCTCTCTCAGTAGGCTTGCTTTCCTTGTGCCGTCGCTCAGCTCCCTAGTCAGCCGCTCTCCTTAGCCCAGACAGATGTTTTTGCTTGTTACAGAACTTCACGGGACACCTCCATTAAAGAGTAATGCGCGGATACTGCATTAAATCAAGCAATTGTCTTCTGCCTGCTCGCTCAGGTTAAACGTGATACATCAACACGCTAGAAAATGGTTTCAGCAGTGGAGCTCAGGCTGTGCAGCACCCACCTTTGGGCACTGGTAATTTTAGGAGGTTGCATTCCAGACATTAAGGCTCTTGTGGTGAAAATGATGGACACAGCAGAGCAGAAAGAGCAAAAACCTCAATAAAAAGAATCTGCTGTGCTGTTACGGGGTCTGACGACCACATTCATTGTCCTTGCTCTTCTCAGAAATTGTCTGGGGAGAACAAGTAAGTCAGGCCATGGTACAGGGCAGGCATTTAAGAGGCTGAAAAGAAAACATATTTTGGTAAATTATCTATGGATAGCATTCTTTACTTTCACTAGCTGAATTTTCTCCTTGCTGGCTTCTTTTAGAGCATCCATAACTCAGGTTTACTTGACAGCACTACAGAAACAGACATGGTTGATATCTTGGGAATCAAAGACATGATGATTTTTTTTTTTTAAAGGCTGTCTAGCTTGTTTTTATTCTTCCTAGCCTAATGGAGGTTTGTTTGGTACAGCACATCCTCTGATGATAATAACTTTCATCATTTATGAGCAGACGTTTATTTTCTAGCAAGCTAAAAATGTTCCTCCTAAGGAGGTTTTCCTATTTTCTTTTGGGCCGATTTATACAGCCAGAGATCTTTCTTCATATTCTTTTTTTTTTTTTTTTTTTTTTTTCTGTATCAGCCCTGAGATCCAAAGAGGTTTCCTTCACTGAAAGCCTTCAGCAACTGATCAGATCATTTACAACAAGCACTTTCTCAGGCAGTAGCTGTGGAAAAGTGAGGGAAAAAATCGCAGTAACTACCTATGATAACAAAGTTAAATGCACATTTAAATGTTTGTGAGCTGCAACTGACTGAAAGGGTGCCAGACATTTTGCAAATATACACAAAAAGACAGGCCCCTGCTCTAATCGGCTTATAAATTAGAAGGAAAGTACATTGGCAAGAGCAGAAGAGATGATATGACATGCTTTAAATAGTTTATTGGGAGCTGGAGAGTTGTTGTTTATTTGGTGATGTTGGGAAAATATTTAATGTGCTTTGGTTAAACTCTTTATAGAAATGCTTCTCCTCCCCCAGTTTTCTTTCCCAATGACTATTCTGGAGATTAAAAACAGCAAGTTCAGAGTAGATGGAAAATTGAGAAATGTATTTCCAAATGGCTAAAACCACGAGTAAATCTTTATAGATAGTTTTTTGTTTTTTTTTTTTTTTTAATGCTAGCCAGGCTTTCTGAAGCAATTACCGTAATCCAAGAAAGGACCGGCGCTTCGAACCCGAGCCCCTCCGCCGCCAGCCGAGCCGCCCTCCTTCCCTCCCGGGCTACCGGAGGAGCAACCGAGCCTCCTCCCTCGCCGGTAGCCGGGGATGCCCCGGCTGCGAGCTCCCGGTGTGCTTCCGGAGGGCTCCCGGCTGCCCGTGCCTCCGCTGGCCGCAGGTGAGCGGCGTTGGAAGGGCTTCGACGGGCAGCCCCCGGGCGGTGTGCGAGCCGCTGGCAGCCGGGAGGCTTTGTGTGCTCTGCTGCTCCGTGCCGGCGGGGCCGGCCCCGCAGACAAACCCCTTCCTAGCACCCGCAGCTTGCGTTCGGAGCGGGGAGTAACTGCTGGGGACGCTTCGGAGTAAACACGTTTCCCCCTCCGAAGCGGTTTGTTTGTAATGGAAAAGGTTAAGCGGGATAAATTGTTTTCTTTCTTGTCCTTCGCTGCGTACCGCGTTCGCGTTTCGTTTTAAAACAGAGCCGTGCTTAGCAGGAGGCGGGACAAGAAATTTCGGCCTGCAACTGCAGCGCTTATTTGTCCAACAAATGTCACCGGAGCTTTGCTGATGCCTTTTGATAACATCGAAAATCAAAACAAGACAAACAAACAAACCGAAAGATTAAAACCAAGAAAAAGCAAGGCGATGGTTCAGAAGCTCCTTGGCGGTGACCCCCAAACCGAGCAACTTCTGCAGGCTCCAGGTCCCGGTTAAGTGCTATTGAAAACTGAAGTTGTTTGCAGACGAACACAAATTTCCAAGCTTAAATTGCCTTCTTCCTGTCCCGGGATGCCAGGGCTTTGCACAGCTGAAATTGCACAGCCCTTTCCCCCGGATCCTCTTACTCCTATAGCGCTCGAGTCCCCGCTGCTCCGCGCCTGGCGCCGGGGCACCCTTTGCTGCTTTTTGTCACCGTGTGCGCGCCCGGCGGCCTCTCCAGGGCTGTTTTGGAGCCCGGCCGCGTTCACGGGGTCGTTCCACGACAAATCCCATTTTGTGCATTTCCCTCTAAGCCCCAGCGGAGCTTCCTGCTGGGGAACGGGATGCTTGGGGGGTGCTTGGGGGGCTTCATTCTTCCCCCCGGTACTACTCAGCGCACGGGCTCTCCGTGCCCCCTTCGTGCTAGCCCCCGGCTTTTTTTCCCCCGGGGCCCGAGAGCAGGCAGCCGTGTGTACCGGTGCCTTCGCACCGCTCGGCCCCGCCACCTCCGGACCCCTCGGTGCAGGGGTGACCGCAGGTGGGTGCCGGCTCCCCCGGGCCGGGCCCGTGACCAGCAGATGGTGCTGCGGGCTCCCCCTGCGGGAGCCCCGTTCCCGGGGGCGCGGGACCCCAACGGCACCGGGAGCTCACCGCGGCCCGCACCGGGCCCGGCCCCTCTCCGCGGCACCGGGGTCACGCGAACCGCGGGGGGCCGGGACGGACCACGCCGGCGGCGGAGGGCCCAGGTAGGGCGCGTTACGCGGCCCGGAGCTCGCCGGTTGCCGGTGTGCGGGAGCCCGGGGCTTGCCCGGGAACCGGCAGCCAGTGGGGCAGGATGCCCGCTTCGGACGGGCGTACCGGGAGGTGAGGCATCGCTCCCCGGGCAGCTCGGCAGCCCCCTGCTCGGTGCACCCAGCGCCGAAACCTCCGCTGCGCACCAAGCCTGGGCCGTTCCGCCTCGGTAGACCGCGGCGGCCCTCGCCCCGCAGTCCCGGTGCCGCAAAGGGCTGGCACCGGAGCGGGGAGAATCGGCGGTCCTGTCGAACCGCACTGCCGTTTGCGCACCGGGAGCGCCTGCTGCGGGTCGGTCACCGGCGGGTCCCGAGGGCGGCCGGGGGCCCGATTCCCCGGGGCCCGGTTCCCCACGGTGTCCGTGCACCGGTCGAGCCGAGCCCGGATCTCTAGCACGGGGGCTCCGGGCTTCCGCCGCATCCGTCGTTTCCCTCCAAACCGGCAGCGCTCGGCCCCGGTTGCCGGAGCCCCGCACCAGCTCTCACCGCGGCTGGTGCCTTTAGGGGTGACCGGCTCCCCTCACCCCTACCCGGGCTCCCCCGCCGCCTTACCGCCTGCTTACGAGCCGGAGCCGCGCTGGGCGGCTGCGCTCCCGTCCCGGTGCCGAGCCCCCCGGTGTCTCGGTGTCCCGGCTGCGGCCCGGTTCTGCGCGGCCCGGGAGCTCCCGCGGCTGAACGCGGCCACCCGTGCGCGGCGGAACCGGGGCAAAGCGAAAGCTCGGTGCTGGCGGTATCTTGGCGGGCCGGCGGGCCCCGAGCCGAGGGGGTTAAACCAGGAGCCTCCCCTTACCTTCAAAAAGTTAAAAATGTCTGGAGCCTGCATCTCTTAAAGGGGCGGTGCTGGCTGCAAGGAGTCTTGGCACCGGCTGCGAGAAAGGCTGGTCAGGGGCGTGAGTTCCCCTCCACCAGCACCAAAACATTGCAAAAAAAGGCAGAGCGCCCCACACTTTAGATAAGGACAATTAGCCACCAGCGAGCCCCTGCAGTCAGCGAGTTAATTAGGGGTTTCCTGCTCTCCGGCATGCCCTGTCCCAGCTCCTGCCCCCCCGGGCTCTTAGCCCTGATGGCACCTGGGCTGGCCCTCATGGCCACGTTCTCGCTGCCCTCCCAGGCCGGGGACAGGAGAGCGCTGCCGGTGGAGAAATCTCCAGGTGTGAAGGGAAGAACTCTCATTCTCCTTGATGTCAACACCAAGAGCCCTGTCAGGATAATCAGTGAGAATTTCCTCTCCCTGCAGCTGGACCCCTCCATCATTCATGATGGCTGGCTCGATTTCTTAAGGTAAGGCAGGAGCCCCCAGCGCCCTCCCAACGCCGCCCGCGGGGCGCCCCGGCGGCCCCAGCCTCCCAGCCCCGCCGGGCTCCGCGCTGCTGGCGGCGCTTGTTGTGACGGAGGGAGCGAGGCCATGGTTTCCATTAAGATGCACATGTTTGCAATGGAGAAAGCATTTCGGAGACTTATCAGTTATGACTGCAAAAATGTCGTGCTCCAACAACCGCCCCTCTGCAAAAAAAAAAAAAAAAAAAAAAAAAAAAAAAAGCATAACATGGGGCCGAGGCAGCACAGGGGAAAAAAAAAAATATATAAAAATATTTAAATATATAAAAAA
>CM021770.1:22447907-22603294 GCA_011076525.1 Nettapus auritus
TTTTTTTTTTTTTTTTTTTTTTTTTTTTTTTTTTTCTTTCTTTCTTAATTTTATTTCGACGTTTGGTGTTTGTTTCTATTGCTGCTCCGTGTTCTGGAAGGCAGTGTCCTGTCTGGGGACTGCCCTGCCCAGCGCCTCCTGGGGGATCCTTCTCCTTCTCCTTCTCCTTCTCCTTCTCCTTCTCCTTCTCCTTCTCCTCGCATCTCTCCCCTTTCCCTCCATTACTTTCAGACCTGATGGCCATGGGCCCTTTTCCCTGGGTTACTCTTGCCGAGGTTTCCCCTGAGCTTCCACACCATCTCCACCCTGCCAGCCCTCTTCCCTCAATGCTGCTGGTCTGTGACTAGGCACTGAGTCCTTTGGGGAGCCCCATATCCCAGGCATCCACCCAGTGTTTAATCTGCAGCTATAATGAGCGTGGGCTCCACCTCCAGCTGTAGATCTTGGGTAAATCTCTTGGGCTCTTGTGTCTGAGAGGCAGGGACCCCGCATGCTTTGCTTCTGCTTCCCACACTTCTGCAGTAGTAGCTTTCTGAGAACCCCATGAAGCTGACCGCCAGAAGAGTGTCCTCACTTTCCATGCCCTTCACACCTTCCCCCTCACCATCCCAGACCTCAGCCTCTGTAAAATGACCAGGGATTTGTCTGAATGGGGTTTGGCTTCCTTGTGCTAATCCCTATTACAGCAGGTCCATCACCTAAGGACAGGCACCCAAACACTGCTTCTGCTCCTCATTTCTGGACAGTGCACAAAGGGCTGTCCTGTCCCCAGCGTGTGCTTGCTGTGACCCATGGTCCCCAAAGACAAGGGTGGGGGTGTCACACAGGACTGCTGCCATGTCCCCTTGCACTCTCCAAGGTGCTGCCCTGGACCCTGACTGCAAAGACAGGGCCTCTGGTCCCAGGCCACTGCTTCCTCCTTTCAGGTCCATATGGGCTGTGGTTTGGGTTTTAGGAACAGCAACAGCAGGCCCAAGCAGGAGGGCTGTGGCTATGAATATGGCTATGACACTGCTGTGGGACCAAGAGCTCACCATGGTACCCTGCGTATCTTTCCTACTTCACAGTTACTCTGATCCAGGAAGCTTTTTGTCCCACTGGAGGAGACACCATTCTGTCTTTTCACCAAACCCATCAAAACTCTTCTGGGGCCTTTGCAAACCTTACAGAAATGGCTTGTCCCCTCCAAATCCCTTTGCTGGATCTCCCACGCTTCAGTTCCTCATCATCTGGCAGCAAACAAGTCAGCATGTTGGCCAGGCTCATAGGGGCCCTGAGCAACTGCAGTGGCAGGCCTGGAGTCTTGCACCTGCCTGGTGCGGAGGTGAGGTGTCTGCCCCAACCCACAAGGCACAACCTGAAGAAGTTCCCTCCATCTCTATAGGGAACAAGCCTGTTTTGGTCCAAACCAGATAATGTTGCCTCCAGCCCTCCCCATCACCCTCAGAGGGGGTTCTCTGTCAGCCCAAGACAGAGTTTGGAACCTAGGTTTGCACAGCCTCAGGCTTGACACCTTGAAAGACAGGAGCATGGCTATTGGAAACAGCGTTGGTGTTTCTTGATGTGCATAATGATAATAGAGCTGGAGAGTGCGTGTGGAGCAAGAAATGGCTCTCTTCTGATGTTAAGTTCCTTCAGAAACTTCTAGCTAGATGGGAATTAAACCAAGGAAAGGGCAACCTTGTGACGCAAAGGGTGACCTCATGAAATGCAATGGAAGGACTCCAACTTCCATCATTCCTTATCACTGCTGGCTGCCTAAGATTTTGTAAGAATTTGGTACAACATATGGTGCCTGGGGATCTGAGCACATTACAGCATTCCTTCAGCTCAGAAAATGGTCTCAGAAGGACTGGTTTGTGCCCCTGCCCTGTTTAGAGACTGGCCACATCTTATTCTTGTTCTCCCCTGCTATCCCCAGCTTTACATTTCCCCAGCAGGTGAGTTGTTCTTGGAAAGAGAATATTGTATTCTTATTCCACAATATGACTTAAAAAATGCTCATATGAAGAGAAAGTAATTGTTAGGTAAGCTTCCTGCCTTCTGAACTGAATGTCAAGAGTTAGAAGTGTACAGAGTCCTGTTCAAAGAGTCATGCTGAGTAAAGTGCAACAGGGCAAGTGCAAGCCTCCTTCACTGTCTTTGTCAAGCCATAGTAAATGGAAGATGGGCGTCACCAGGACAGCATTTAGTCTTTTCTCATTATTTAGTGTCAAACACACCAGTAACAGCATCAAAATCTAAATATTATTAGGAGACATTTGCACTTTCCTGCAAGGGAGGGGTCATAGTTGTAAGAACTTAGCTGGTAGGCAGGTGATGGATGGAAGGGGTGGAATGTGGCATGAGCCTCTTAAAGTCAATGACTTGAGCTTTCAGTGGGAGAAAAGGAGACCTGAGCAGATGAGCTTCATTGGATAGGTGGATCCAAGGGGTTTGGACCCTTTTTTTGGGGGTTGCTCATGCTGAGTGTTGGTTGTGTGGCTGTCATGTTGGCTGGTTCTGATCCAAGCATCTGGTGAAAATGAAAGCTGAGGTTTGGCCATCTCCCTTTTTTCTTTCCCTTTTGCTGTAGACATTGTTCGCAGTGACATTGCCCTGGATAAGCAGAAAGGCTGTAAGATCGCCCAGCATCCTGACATAATGTTGGAGCTACAGAGGGAAAAGGCAGCTCAGATGCACTTGGTTTTGTTAAAGGAGCAGTTTTCAAACACATACAGCAACCTCACACTAACAGGTAAGGCTGCAAGACCAGCTCTGGAGCCAGGAGCTGTGGCTAGTTCTTGCTAACTCACAGGTGTGTTGAAACCCTCGGGTGCTTCACCTCGGTACGAATCAGCATCTCGCTGGCTGCCTCTGTTTCCTACCAAGATTACTGGGTTCTGGGAGGGAAAGGATCTGCAGGAAATTATGGTGGACTCATAAGACCTCTGCAGCTGGCACCTCTGCAGACACCCCAGATTTGGTGCCTCTGGACAGAAGGTTTTCTGCGGTCTGACCTAAGCAGAATACCACAGCACTTGAAGTGCTGGAGAAATCTCCCTGCTAACTGTTCATGTCGATGGGGCTGCAGCAATTACTAAATTTGGAGTCCTTTAAGCTGCAGCTGATTTTTTTATTTATTTTTTTTTTCAGAGCATGCACTTTGTGTGAACCCAGTAAATATTAAAGAGCAAATATAAAGGGATAATGGCCCAGACAGAGCTGAGAGGATACTCTTTTTCTGGCAACTGTTTGTATTATCCAGGGAACACAATCTCAAAGGATGGAGGAGACTGCCACATTTTGGATACACATTTAATGGTGCTTGTAAAGGACTGATGTCTTCAGGCAGTGAGTGGGCAGAAGGATGGGATCCCAGCAGCCAGCAGTGTCCTTTCATAGCTGTTCTTATCACTACAGCTGGATGAGCCACAGACGATGAGAAGGAGGAAGAGGCTAATAAATCAAGCACGATCCCCTTCCCCTCTTGCTGGGTCTTTTCCTGTGGAAGGCAGGGAGGCATCCCATTTTTACGGGAAGGAGGGCCCCGCGCTCCGGCCGGGGGGGTGCTGGCAGACCCCATGGAGGCCCCAGCATCTGGGCTGGGAGAGGCGAGCGGGTGCTGTGCAGCCTCGCATACAGCCCCCAAGCCTTAAGCCAGCATGGGTCCATGTCCTCCCCTGTCCTTGTGAGCCCTGGTTCTCCCTGGGGACATCGGCTGTGCCGACCTCTGTGGGACCCCCCCCCCCCGGGGGAGGGATGGCTGTACCAGGGCTGGCAGGGAGCTCAGCTCCGAGGGCTGGTGGGCACTGGGGCCAGGAGTGTGGCTGAATCGCATCATTCCTGAAAGCCCAGCATTTAAATGGGATCCTCAGAGCCGTTTCTCATTCCCTGTAACGTAATCCACTTGGCTGTTTATTCCCAGTACAACTGCTGGAATCAACATTGTCAGCTTTTCCCCTGACAACTTGCTTACTTTCCACTAAACAAACTTCCCTCGAGAAGAGAAGCTGCTCTCCCCTATCCTCCTTCCCTCACTGCTTCAAAAGCTCTCCAGCATTGCTCACATACTTTACGGAACCTGCGGAGCAGAGGTGCTACCTGGTTATCAGCTCGGCTCTTAGCCTTTCCAAGTGTGTTTATAGGAGAGTTCACAAGGTTTTAGCTCCAACTCTCTAGGAGGGAGAGAGCAATTTCACTGTAATATTACCGAAAGAACTATTTTAATGTCCTTTAACTCCCTTTGAATGTGAACAGAGCAACTTCATAATTGTTATGAAGTTTAATCTTTTATTTCATAGACATAGTCTGAGAACATGGACTCTAGACAGCTAAGCATAATATTTAACTGGAACTCTACTAACTTGTGTAAATATTTCCCTTCTCCGTGATGGATCTGGTGTTTGGGGTGGGCAGAGGGGGTTGTACGTCTGTTGCAGAAGGGCATTCCTTACCTTCAAAATTCAATCAGCCAGAGTTTGCTTAAGGACTTCTTTTTGTCCTGCACAACGTGTTTGTACTGTGTCAGAGGAAGTTCCCAGGTCGGCAGCAAGGTACACGAGGAGAGGTTTGGGATCGAGGACCCAGACCTGGTTTGGGGAGGGATTTGAAGGGGATAAGTGAGCAGGGATGGAGTGTCTGGGGGATCCCTGAAGAAGAGGGTTGTCCCCTGGAGGGCTGTATCCAGAAGTCACTTGGTGTCATGCAGTGCATGCACTGTGGGTGACCCTCAGCACCCAGTGTCCAACCCAGAGCAAGGGAATATTCAGCACCAAACCTCTGTGTAAATGGGGCTCCTGCTACTGCTAGTTCCTGCCATGCTTCATTTATACCAAAGGAATGCAAATGGAGTGTCATGCCCAAAGTTATGTGAGAATACCCACTCCCATACTGCAAGCGTGGGCAAGTGGTATTGGCATCACACTTCCCCGCAGTATCCCAATGTCTTTAAGAATGAAAGATGTTAGAATGCAAGGAGCATGATTCTGCAGTCTCTGGGGCACTGATGTAAACCAGGGGCTTTTCCAAATACAGTCACCAGTCACACATAGTCCCCAGCAGGCTCCCTGTCCCAGCCACAAGGCAGGGCTGTGTCCTTGCACCAGGAGTTGAGCTGTTCCCAGCAGCAGGTACCTCCAAGGTAAGAGACTGTCTTAAAATGAAATGTACTTTTTGTGCTAAGCCACAACTGAGGCTGAGTGAAACCAGGCAGTCTTTCTGGCTCTTGTTCCTCCAGGAACACATGTTGGACTCTGGCTTAGGCCACTTCAGTTTCTCTGGACAAGTATGAGCTTTCCTCTGCTCCTGTCTGCACGCTTTCTCTTGCATCTTGCATTTGTTTGCTGTACGTGATCTCTCCAGGCTTACCAAGCCTGCCTGCCTGAGATGAGTGATGGTCTTTGATCTGTGACAGTGCTATTTAAATGCTGTATAACATTGAGACTTATTAATCTTTGCTGCCTCCCCGTGCTGCTCAGAGATAGGTATCTCATTTCACACGTCAGCATCTCCTGTGCTGCTGGGCCAGCCCATGGTGGAGCAGGGAGGGTGCACAGAGTTACCTGCCCTCTGGAAACCAGTGCTTGCAGCTCAGCCCTTCCCTACAAACACCTCTCTGCTTCTTCCCAGCCGAGATAACTGGAGCAGGAGCTCCAGGCTGTAAAAATTTCTTTTACAGCCCATATCAGCAGGAATAGAAGTTGCAAGAGTCACAGCAGGCTCCCTTCCTTTGCAGCCCTCAGGAGAAATGTCCAGGTCACAGTGAGGGGATTTTGGAGCCTTGGTGACTGCATAGCATTGGGCTGTCAGCGTGTGAGGTGTGAGGAACTGCCCCAGGGCAGGGAGACTTGGTGCGTGCAGGTGTTAGTGGTGATCCTGGGGGGAGAGTGGGGCAGTAGCAGGCAGGGCTTTGACAGATTAAGTCTGAAACCCTCCGTCTGTGGTGCCAGTTTGTGTTGGGCTGGCGTCCCGCATTTGTGCTTTGAAGGACTGGATACCTGCACGGTCTGCACCACACAGACTGGTTTCTGCACTGTTATTAAGTAAAGCCTGTTAAGCCTAATGGAAGAGGGAATTGCACAGGAGGTCAACAGACATATGTGAGAAACTGTCCCCTCCTGTATTTGCATGAAGTGTTAAGTATAACTGAGCTTCCCAAGATACAGGGATGAACCATAAATAGTATGTTTTCCTTCAGGAGTTCCCATCCTGAGGAAACAAAATAGTGCTCCCCTCCTCAATTCTGAACAGCAGAAAAGCGTCTCCTCTTTCTGCTCTGCCTTCTGGTTGAAGCTGCAAAGCAGATTACTTCCCTGCACCAGGAGACCGGCACTGACAGCTCTCCAGCCTGTCCTACCACCCCACATCTGCATAGGGAAGACAGTAAAACAACCGCTGGGTGTGTGGTGGGAGCTCCCTGCCCTGCCACACTGTGTGACATGGCCCCTAAAGGCAGGGAGCAAGAGAAGAGACCCTCCCCAAGGTACACAGAGATCCTGGCCCACCACATGTATTCCCACAATTCTGAGGGCTCTTGCTGAACCTCCTCCAGCCCCACCGAGAGAAATGTACCATATTTTATACCATCAGTATGCCTTTATCGTCTCTGTGATGATGGTGAGAGCCCTGCTTGCTGTGTCAGGGAATCACATGGCTCAGGTCAAGCACCTGTGACTTTTGTGTTTCCTGCACACGTGGGCCTCCCCTGGTGGCCAGCAGTTTTGGATTCCTGCTGAGGGACATCTCTTTGGGAGATGGGGGTCCTGGATCAGGAGGTGTCAGCAGGGCCCAGAGCCCTCCTGTGGGGTGCTGGGGGTGCTTTGGGGTCTGATGTTGCAAGGGGCGGTGCAGGGAGTGAGTGAAGGAGCTTTAGCTGCCTGTGCTGCCAGACAGAAAGGCTGCTTAGGTTGTTTTTGGTATGGTTTCCCCAGACATATAGTTTTATCTCAATTTATAGCCAGCTTCCATGGAGGACACCCTGTGGGGCTGGAGGGGGGGTCTTGTGAGACCAGACCCAGGAGGGTCTCTGGGCTCCTTGCGGAGGTAAGTGAAGCTTTCTTTCCTTTTTGACACCTTGTTTTGGATCAGCCTGAACATGATGTGGTCCATACAGCAGCACTGTGTATCGATGCTGTTTTACAGGGTGCTGTGGCAGGGTGGTTGGTGCTGTGCTTGCTCCCCATCTCCCTCTTTCTGAGGCTTGGAAATTGGCTGGCTATTGACTTCGGATCAAGCTGCCTGCCCTCCTCTCCATCACAGACCATTATGGTGTACACATTATCCACAGCATCATATAAAATAGATCTGAAAAGGACCTCAAGAGGGCATCTTCTAGCCTTTTCCATGACAAATCAGCTGTACCTGGGCTCTGCTCAGGGAAAGGTGTATAAGGAGAGGCAGTGTTATTTATCTGACCAGCTGATACTGTTGGAAAGCAGACAGACTTCTGGGGGCTCAAACCTTTTATCAGAGCTGACACAGGAAAAGCAACATTCAGAGCTAAATATACACTGAAAACATTTTCCTTGAGTTCATCGCACTGATTAACACAACTGAAGTACTGCTGGAGGAGTCGTGCCAGCAAAAGGGAAGCAATGACATTGCTAGCTCTGATGGGGGAGAGAGAGGGAGAATATAACTGCCTTGAAACGGAAGGATTTTCCAGGGGGAAGGGTCAGGAAAACTGTAGTATGTCATAGAAGTGATATCTGTACTGGGGCTGTAGATAGTGACTGGCAGAGTCTCTTTTGAAGATGGCTTGCAGGTGTCTTCTGAGATGTCAGCATCAGAGCTGAGGGGGTGGTGCTGGCAAGCACACCATGAAAAACATTCTCTTGTAACCAAGTGGGTTTGTGTCTTTATCAGCTGTTTATATGAGCTCATTCTGAAATGAAGTGGCTGTTTGTTTTTGCTACACAGCTTTCTGAGGGCATTTGGTGTGTGGCTGAAATATATTGTGGTCCCAGGCGCATGTGTGTGAAGCCAGCAGGCTGCAGGGCTCGGTGGCAGGGCACCAGCATTGCACTGGTTTCTGGGACATCATCATTAGCAGACTTAACCGATGTGGCTTTTATTCTTAAACCTCCTGCAACAGAGAGTCCATGCCCTGCTGCAGGAGTCAGCTCTAGGATGTAATTATTTATATCGTGCAGTTGAGATTTCTAAAATCTCTTGCTTCTCTTTAGGCGTGTTACACCATGTCCTCTCCCTGTGGACAAGGAGAGCCACTTACAGGGCTCCTTTCCTCCTTGCAGAAATCTCTTGCATATTTGAGGTTTGTTATCATGTTTCCCATAAGACTTTTGTTCTGCATGCTGAACGACTGCCTTTCTTTTGCTCTTTCCTCATGGCCATGTTATTTTCAATTTGAATGACACATGCGTGGTTGATTCTGCCTCTTGAGGTCCCTTTCAGTGCTCTTCAATTTTTTTGTGGTTCTTGTTTGCTTGGTCCCTTGGGCTCTGTCTGCTTGGTCTGGGCTTTTTTTTTTTTTGAAGTGTCTTGCCTTGAAATGAACCGTGTTGTGCTGAGCTCTTTCTTAACTGAGAAGAGCCACAGGATTATTTCACGTCTTCTGCGTGACACTTCTGTCCGTGCACCCCTGTACAATCATAGATTTTATTGGCATGGTACTGCTTGTTCATGTCTGCATTTTTGTGTACAGTTTCTCAGCCAGTTGTGTGTTCCCTGTATGGAATTTCATCTAGACTCTATTTTCCTAATTTGCTAATTAAAACATTACACAGAACTGAAGTTAGAGCCTTGCTAAAGTAAAGGTATATAACATCTGTTGCCTCTATCTCACATATGAGACCTCTTTTCCATGTCAAAGAAAAAGCAGGTTGGCTTCACATGGCATGGCTATTACTTCCAGCCCTTTCTCACAGATGGGTTGTTTGATGATTTATTCCTTTTTTTTTTTTTTTTTTTTTTTTCCAGGAATTGAAGTTATGTTGACTGGCCTGCAATTTCCTTGATTTTTCAACCTGTTGAACGTAGCCACTTATATATGACTTTTTGCAGTGTTCTGAAACCTCATTTGTCTTCCAAAAATTCTCAAAGGTAGTTGCTGACGGACCTCAGGCCCATTTAGAAACATCACATTTAAGTAATCTTTCTTCTGCTCATTCTCTACTATAGCTCACAGTTGAACTCTGCTGCTTTTAATTGCGTTAACTGTGTGGTCTGTTATCATTTTGCATGAAGTCTGAACCAACAAAAGCCCTGAAACATTTCAGCTTTGTCTCCGTGCACAGCTCTGCAAGTTGTTGGCTATTGTGAAATACCTTTCTTGTGTCCCAATTTATACCTCTCTGCTTCCTGAGACAGCTGCAAGCCAACCCCCTGGGACCACTGCCTTCTCTTACCCTAATTAGTGGTTTTACAACTCATTGTGTGCTGACGGCGTGTGTGTGTGAGAGAGGTCAGGAAGGTGAATCTCTTTTTCAGGTGACACTCTCTAGTCTGTTAAACAACACTTTGGCTTTCTCATTATCTGTTTTGGTTATTTCTTTTGTAACTGTGGGGAATGTGACTTCTTACAGCATATTTAGCATTTATTAAATTTGATTTACCATCCTATTTAACAAGCCTCATAAGAGAAAATATTTTATAAATTGTGTATCTTATAATGTAACTATAATTGTTGATTTTAATATGTAATGTCATTACCAGAACCAGCTTTTTCTGGGTGCTGTGTGGAGAATAAAGAAAACACATAAACCTAACAGAAAACAGATTTCTGTGTGAGGGGGGGAGGGCTGACACGCACTAACAGCTTCAGGAGGGCTTGTGGCATGGTCGGTGGCATAAAACCATCTATTAACCTTTTCTCCCTGCTCAGGAGGTGATGAACTCTTTGGTCTGTCTCTTCCCACTAATGCAGTTATCAAATGTCTCCTTGTTACCGTTCATGATCCTTGCTGTGAGCAGTTTCTTTTGAATGCTTGGCTCTTTTGCTTTGTCCCTTTTCCCTTGTGCCTTCCCTTTGTACTGTCCCATACCAGTCTGATGTAGCTTCCACTTCTCCTTCATGTGCTGCAGGTCATTGGGGGGGTTCTGATTTGCTCTCATCATAACCTACTTCCCCTCCTGAACTTGCATTTGTTGCCTTATCTGGCTGCATGTTTGCAGAATAGCATGTTCCCTGAGCTCCCGTTTCCCTCTGCATGCAATCCTGCTTTCCAGTCCTCGGAGCGAACTGCAGCTCAGCTCACAACAGGCTGCTTTTATTCTTACTCTCTCTACATTGCTAACGAGTACAAACACCCTCATTTGTGATCTCTTCCCCACATTACTTTCTACCTTCGTACTTTTGCTGGTTCTTTTTTGATCAGAAGCAAATCTCGAGTAGCCTCCTTTCTAGTGCCGTTCCTGTCTCCTCTCTCAATTTTTTCCTCGGTGCATTCCAGGAACTTGATGCAAGACTGTGTCTGATGTCTTCCTTTCCCAGCAAATGTGTGGGCAGTTAAAGGTCCCTAATTACCAGCGGGTTCTGTATTTCAGATGCTCCCAATAAGCCTGTGCTTCTGATCTCCCTAATCTTGTAGCCTCAAGCAGACCCCCAGTGTGCCAGTGTCTGGGCTCCTTCCACTCTTATGTTACACAGGGTTTTTATACCTGCCCTCTGCGTGACTGAATTTCACCCCTGCTCTTTTTGCTGGCCCCCAGGATCATCCAGGTCTTCTCATGGGATATTTCTTGCTCCCTGCACTGCTGATGGTTTCCCTCTCTGCCAGCCATGGGCCCAGCTTTGGCTTTCAGCCTCAGGATCCTGGGATCTTGCTTTGCCTTTCGCTGCCCCTTGCAGTGCCTACGTGCAGCACTCAGGGCACTCCTTCGCTTTTCTCTCTTCATAAGCGGAACAAATTTGGCTCCTCATGCTCCACTTTGCAAAACTCCAGTTGTAGCTCCTCCTTTGTCTTGTGGTCTTGCAGGACAGACTTTTCCATCCTGTCGATACGAGTTCTATATTGTTTTCCCGTACGTGTATTATCTTGCACTTGGCTGCATTAAAGCACGCCTTGTTGGACTGGGGCCATGCAGCCATACAAATCGGATCGCAGGGTGAACGTGGTCTGTTTTATTCGTTATTTACTAACCTGCTTGTGCTATCTGCATGCTGACTCCAAGGATTTAATATTTATCTAAATGATTGACAAAAACACTGAGTCATGTGGGGTCGGAAGCGGGCTATGAATGTTTTTGTCGTGTCAGCCACTTCTCGCCATCTACTTATGCCGAGTTATTCTTATTAATGCAAGTTCTTAAATCAACTTGTAACAGTTAGATGGGACTTCATTCGGTACGATGTACGTTGGCTGGTAATTAGTTGAGACATGAATATAATGAATTATCGCTAGATTGTCAAATTAGCTTTTAATTAATTTATCTAGGTCTGATGCCAGGCTGACTGGCAGCAATTCCCCAGGCAATTAGCCTGTCCTGCTAAATACCAGTACAGGGTTTACACTCTTCTACCCATCTAGAATTACTTGGCATTCCAAGATTTATTAAAAATTAGCGTCAATGGGTCAGAGATCTCCTTAGAGTACTCAGAGGTGCAAATTATCCAGGGCGGATGACTTAACTGTGTTTATCTAAAGCAGATGTTATCTAACACATCTCTCGATTATTAATAAACTGTGAAGTACATCATCTTCTTAGTTCATCATCATGTATTTTCCTCCAAAACAAAGTGCTTATATTTATATTTTTGTAGATAAGTCAGTAATTTTATCATGTGGACAGAATAATGGACCTACATCTGTGTTAATGTTTCCCTTTCATTTATATTTAAATTCCCACTAAAAACTCTGCAATATTTTTCTTAATGTCTTTAAATACTTTATAAATTTTCTACACTTTGTAATTTCCAGTTGGTTGATATTTCTTTAGCTTTATAATTATAGCTTATTCTGTTTGCTCTTCTATCTGTCTATACCACTTTTTAAGGATGGGTTTTCATCCAAAATTCCCTGCTTTCTTGGTGTTGGAATATGTTGCTTTTGGCCATCTAAAACACTTAAAATTTAAATAGTCTTTTATGTGGTATTTTGTCCCAATCATTTACTTATAGAATTTTTCTCAGCCTGGAGAAACTGAAGCACCTCATGAAAGTATTTCTTTCTGGTATTATGTTCAGTGTGCCCAGCTTCACTAACTCTTCTCGTGTCAATTTGGAGCCCAGGCTGCCTATATGGACAGACTGTGTGTGCCAAGTTCTCCGCAATTTAAAAAATAAATAAATAAATAAAAAATAGCAAACTGTGTCATAGCAACAAATCACGCTGCAGTCGGAGGAGTATCACCAGGTTCAGCGCTCCAGCCACCATCCCAACATATTTTCTCCCCGACAAAAATAACAGGACCGGTATTTATGTGCTGCTTGAAGGCTTTGCAGCTGGGAATCAAGACTGCATGTCCGCGGGGTGGTTGTCTCCTCTGTGGCGTAGAGGATGCATCTGACGGCCCTGTGCTCTGTGGCTGGGCTCAGACGTGGAGAAAACAGGAGAAAGGAGAGGCATGGGGAGTGAGGCTCCTGCCTGTGCTGCTTGGTGGGGGTACTGCCTGCTGGTGGGAACGCGGTTGGCTTCCCAGGATCTGTTCTCCAGTTGCTCATGCTAACCCCTTTTCCATCTGTCCGCTCATTTATTATTTACTGCTTTCTCTTGCTCTCTTCATTAGTGGCTCCTGGTGCTCCTGGCTCAGGACAGGGGACGTGAGGGATGCAGCGAACACCCTCGTGCTGCTGCTCTGCCCGCACCCTTCGCCGTGGGGACAGAAGCCTGTGGCATGCACCGTTAATCAAATTCTTTAATGCTTTTCCAAGTTGAGGAAAGGGTCAAAATCCTGGAAACAGGAGGTTCTCCAAGTCCCACCTGTGGTCTGTGGTCTGCTTTTTCAGAGGCTCATGCTGGGGATGGGTGCGCCAAGGGTGGGAGACAAATGTGGGAACCTGTGGAAATGTATGCCCTGCACACCTGAACGTGGTGGGAGAAGAGCAAGGCTGCAAGGTGTTCAAAGGAAACTTTGGATCTCTTTTTACTTCATTAAGTTTTATATTGGGTTGCTGTGCCAAGAGACACAATCATTGGCTTTCTTGAAGAAATGAGAAACTCCATGAATTTAAGTGCTTTTTTTTATTATTATTTTCTGTTGAGAAGGTGGCAAAAATAGACATTTTGTAGGAGAAACTGAAACCAATTCCACTATAATTCTATTAACTAATTTGGGTAGCCCTGGAAATGGGGCTGAGACTCACAGTCCTTTTTTCTTCTCTTTGCTGGGGCACTCCAAGAGTCGGATCACCTGGGGAAAGCATGTTTAAGAAATACCAGATGGTCTCTGCGATGCTCCAGCTGTGGACAATCACTCCCAGCCAGGCAATCTGCCTTGCTGTCGAAGCCCTCTAAAACTGTGCTGCCCATTTGTCATGCTTCTCCAATTGCAGCGCTCTGGATAGCTTCTTTTTTCCCTGTCTGGCTCTTCCTTTCCAGTTTTTATCACCCACCCCCTCCATGAGCTAATGTAGTAACATCCCTTCATTGGCTATAAATCCATTGAAGAGCCATATATAAAATATTACTTTGTTAGGGAAGATTGGGAAACATCTGTTTTTTACCCATAAGAGTCAGTCTCTACTTGTCTCATATGACGATGTGACTATTTATATATTTGTAAAGTAAAAAGAAAGAGAAAGATGGGAATCCTAGAAACAATTTGAGAAGAGCCTCTAAATGGACGAAACTGATTCAGCTCTGGGATTTGTTTGGAGGTTAATGGGAAGGAAAAAATAAGGAAGGGGGGATGACACAGTCCAATAAGTTGTTTAGATGTCTGACAAAGTAATAGTTGTACCAAATGCAGAAGGTCCTTCTGGAAACCTTTTGATGTTGGATAGCTGTTCCTTGTCACTCTCTGGCATGAACACCCACACACTCACTGGGTAGGTAACCATTTTATGTTGTCTGTGCGGAACAGGAGCCTGGGCACAGAGACAGTCCTTAGGTTGACAGAGGCTGTAACCACAGGTGTTTGTGTGTAGCAGCAAAAGTGGAAATTGTACCTCTGGAGGCTTTGTGTTTTGGTGGGTACAGGGGGCAGATGCCCTTTACCCACCCTGCTTGGCACTAGTGCCTGGCAGAACAGCTTGCTTTTGTGCATGGTTTTGTGATAGTCTGTGGTTTTATATATATTATTTATTTATTTGTTTGTTTGTTTCTTTCTTTCTTTTGGGTGGTCCTGTATGGTGCCAGGAGTCAGACTCAGTGATCCTTGTAGGCCCCTTCCAAGTTGGTGCGTTCTATGATTTGACGTGTATGTCATGATTCTACATGTGTGGCACTTAACTGATTATCTCCATCCCCCTCGCCAAGTGTCTGTTCTCTTGTTTGCCAAGGGGCCTGTGCCACGGCTGTTTCTGTGCCCCGTGAGGCTGGCATACAGGAACCAAGTGCTGGAGCTCCTTGTGATGGCTGATCTTCCACGCTGCTCTCCTCCCTTCCTGGCTGGGTTCAGTGCCCTCAGCTTTACCCTTGCTGCACAAACATGAAATCCCAAGCTCAGGTCTCTCATCCTTAGTGTTACATGTTACCACTTTGATTTGGACCCAGCTCACTCCTGTGGGGTGACAATGCCCCACAAAGACATCCTCTCTGTCCTACCAACCAGCCCTGCACATCCCATGTGTTCAGTTTTGGGCCCCTCACTACAAGAAGGACTTGGAGGTGCTTGAGCAAGTCCAGAGAAGGGCTATGAAGCTGGTGAAGGGTCTGGAGAACAAGTCTTATGAGGAGCGGCTGAGGGAGCTGGGACTATTTAGCCTGGAGAAGAGGAGGCTCAGGGGCAACCTTATCGCACTCTACAGGTACCTGAAAGGAGGCTGTAGCGAGGTGGGGGTTGGTCTTTTCTCCCACGTGCCTGGTGACAGGATGAGGGGGAATGGGCTAAAGTTGTGCCAGCGGAAGTTTAGGTTGGATATTAGGAAAAACTTCTTTACTGAACGGGTTGTTAGTCACTGGAATAGGCTGCCCAGGGAAGTGGTGGAGTCACCATCCCTGGAGGTCTTTAAAAGACATTTAGATGTAGAGCTTAGGGATATGGTTTAGTGGAGGATTTGTTAGTGTTAGGTCAGAGGTTGGACTCGGTGATCTTGTAGGTCTCTTCCAACCTAGACATTCTGTGATTCTGTGATTCTATGTAACCTCCACAACGGACAGCTGTCTGCTGTCCCCAGCCTGTCCAAAACCCAATTCCATGTTCATCTCCACCATTTAGCCCTCTCCTTCCTTTCCCACAGGGCAGCATCTTCCCTGTGGCCCCATAACCTGCTCCTTCTTTCCCTGCACAGCAGCTGATGTGCTGCCAGGGCTCAGCTGGGTCTGATGGATATCTGCCCTCACAGCCCTTCTGCTGGACTCTTAGAGCTTTTCCTTTCTAATCCTCCCTGTTGTGCTCCTTGCCATCATACTGTGCAACTTCTCTTTCTAATCAGATCTTGGGCCCTCTTCTCCCTGCCTGGTTGGTGTCAAGCCCTGCTCCAGCCCTGGGCACCGGTGGAAACCCCACATGACACCACCTCCAGCTGGTGCAGCTCCCCGCTAATGCTAGTGATGAGTATAAGGCTATTTTAAAACGGTAAGATATTAAATAGACATCACTGCTCTAACACCTGCTGTATCTCTGTGCTCTCAGTGCCAAAGCCTTCAATTATGTTGCATTTTGTGTCAGGGGACTGCTGGAAAATCTGCTGCCTGGCTCTTGCGGGCTCCTGTTGTTAGCAAGCTCTGAGTCTGGGAGTAGTATCTGAGTTTTACATGTCCCTGTGCTTTCATGCTGGATGTAAATTGGGTCTTTACAGGATCAAACAGTACAGGCTGTGTTTGTGAGGTGGAAGTGGTTAATGAAAAAGGAGTTGGAGATCTCATGTTGATAATGAAAAAGGAGATGCTGCAAATAGCAGGGTGGGCATGGGAAACAGTGGCTGGGAGGACAGCCTCTGTTCCTCCCTGCACCCAAAGGGAGCCCTGGAAGAATCAATAGGAAGCTTTAACATTGGAGATGGCATTGGTGAGGCAGTAACGGGCCAGTTTTCCTGTCCATTTTATGGAAGAATAGATGCTGTCACGTTACAAAATATTCAGAAAAGAGCAATAAATGTGACCAAATCCTGGAAATATGGAGTTGCCGACAAGGTTCTAGTGAGATTCATCTACTTATTTTGTCCAAGGGAAAATTAAAAAGTAACTTGATCATAGTGTACAAGTACCAGCAAGGGGAAGAAGGAGCTCAGAGCAAAGAGCTTGAAATGTTAGCAAGGAAAGACACAAAGAGAACCTATGATTTAAAGCCTAGTGCAGGACAACCCTGGGCTAATAATGTGCAGATTTATAATGCTGAGAATAAATGTTGGAACACTTCTACCTAGGTATGAGGTGAATTAATGATCAGTCAGCCTTAAATCAAGGCTCTTGCTGAAACTGTTTCAGACAGAAGTTATGGATTTGGTGTGGTAATTATTAGGTTAGGTCCTCTAACCCCTATCAAACAGGAAGCAAAACTATGTTATATTAATGGTCCTTTCCATCCTTATAATCTGAATAAATGTGTAATGTGAGTGCACCCATTAGGGAAGAGCTGATCACAGTGATTTGTTGCTCTCTGAAACCTGGCCGAATGAATTAGCCTTTGCTAGTATATTGGCCAAATGGGTCCTTCACCCTGCGGGGAGATGCTGAGGTTGGACTATAGTTTTTGTCCTGGCTGAGCAATGATGCAAGTTCATCCCCTGCCTAGGCCAGAACCTGTCTGGCCTTGGCATCACGTGCACTACAAGAAAGACCAAAAAAAAAAAAAAAAAAAAAAAAAGATTTAGCAGATATTTCATTGAAAAAGTGTAGTAGAGCTACTTCTAAACTTTGGTGTCCAAAAGTTCATTTATGATCTTGCTATACATAAATTCCCAGATCTAGCGTTTTGACACAGAAATAGTCTTCATTTGATAGAATGCTACAAATTCAAGTTTCAGAAATTATCCTCCTGAGCCATCTCCGTGGTGTTTGGCACCAAGACAAGTCATTAGTCAATCCTGAAATAGTCATCAAGCAGAGAAACAGCTTATTTTATATACTGTTTCTTAGAGAGTTAAATATTTCCACATATTCAAGCTCTGATTGGAGTCTTGGATCCTTTCCAAATGTTCAACCTGTAAAGATATTTGAGAACCCCAGGACTTCGACTCTTTCCAAAAAATGATAGATTTCACTTGAATTTTCACAAATGGAAAACCACAACTCCCCATAGCTGCAAAGAAGCAGCTGTCATACCAGGTATGGAGTATGAGAAAACACTTTCTAAAAGCTTCAGGGACTTCCCATTATCTGGAAGTTTTTAGTGCTCTTAAAATTTGTGAAGAAAATAGTGTTTTTTTTTTTTTTTTTTTCAGGCACAGTGTTGCCTCAGATAATCGGCTGCACCTGTTTGGAAGCAGTGCTTTGCGTTGTTCCTTATGTAGGCTGTTGCACGTGTTTTTGTTAATTTTTCCTAGAAACCCAAGTGTCAACAAATCGGAGCCCGCGCAAAATCACTAATTGGTGTTTCTGAAGCACTTTGCAATTGGAAGTCTGATGTGTCTGGAGCAATTGAACCAGGCTTCAGAGTTTCTTAGATGAAACCCTGGGGTGTGGGGATACAGGGAAAAACAAACAAACAAACAAAAAAAAACACTAAGAAATCAAAAGATCTAGATAAACAGCTTCTAATCTAGTACTGCTTTGTTACTTGTGCTATTCTTGTGAGTTTTTATTAAAAAAAAATTAATCTCAATTCAAAAACTGGGAAAGATTTAGGTAATAGTGGGCTTCCTACAGGAATGTTGGGGGAGATTCAGTGCATTTATGCTAGATGAAAATTGGGAAATGATGGGTTAAGTCACAATGACATAAATCGTTGTTCTGCATTTAAAATAATAGTGCTAGGGTAATTCTGGTGTTGGGGCTTCTGCTTTTATTGGCTGATAGGTTGCCAAAACATGTGGTGTTCTGAATTGGTAAATGATTCCTATTTATAGGACAGGTGTCTTCTGAAGTCCTGAGTTCAGACTGTTCTGTAATCCCAGATCCTGTTTCTGATCTGTTTAATAACGTGTGACAGAAGACGACAGGAACCTTACAGGCCGAATCGGGCTGGGAATGTTTTTAATTTAGCTCTGCCCAGCAGAGAGGACCACTTGCTGCAAAGGGTATCTTTTCATAAGGGGCTCATCCTTCTAAAATTCATTTTTGGACTTTTTTCATCTTGAAACATGTTGTTGTTTGGCTCATTTACATGCAGCCCAAACACTGCTGAGTGTGCCAGCCTCCTTGTGCACTGACTCGAGAGGAAAATGCTTTCTACATATATTATTTTTTGCACATATTTTCTAATGTTCATGGGAAAAACATCACACTTGCTTTAATTGGAGAGTGTCTTTTGCAAACATCAGTAAAATGTTGTCTAAGGGGCTAATGAGGAGCTCTGAGCATGCAGAAGGATGATGCTTTCATGGGTACGTGGTGGACAGCCCTGAGAGCAGGGCTGAGGTGTGTGCAGATAATCCCTTTTTTCCACCAACATCTACATTAAACAGGTTTAGTCTATGGAGTTTCATCAGACAGGGGGTTGGATTAGTTGCAATTAGTTATGTGACTGTCAAAATGATGGTGGCCTGTGAGGAGCAGCTTGCTGGGGGTTGAACACGGGATGCCGTAGTGCCAGAAAAGGGTTGGGGTCTGGGGGAGGGGGCCATGAGAACTGGATAGGAGGTTTGGCTCCTCTTCAAGCTGTTCCTTAGTCTTCTTGGCCAGCTGGTGCGAGATGTTATGTTTGTGTTATTTCTGGAAGACCCTGGGGAGCTGGGAGTAACTCTGTGCCTCCTGTTCCTCCTTGCAAGAACAGGAGGGCAGTCCAGAGGTAGCGCAAGCCTTTGCCTTCATCTCCCTGTTGTCACAGGGTTTGGCCCTGGGTGGTGCAAGCACATTCTCAGATAGAAGGTGCATGGGGAGGGACACAGGCTGCTGTGCCGATCTGTGGTGCCCCTGGCTTCCTCCACCGCCTCCATCTCCTGGGCTTCTTTGGTTTTCATCCAGCCAGATGAGTCCTCCTGTCCAGGCGGGTTTGTGGGGATTGAAGTACCGCTGAGCCCTGCAGGCTGCATGTTGCGTGTACAGAAACTGCACTGACACACGTCTGGGGAGCCAAGATGTGTCTGCACATGCAGGAGTCCTGACAGGCTGCCAAACGTCTCGAGATGTGAGGAGTGCCCACATGCATGGGAGCCCTCAGCTGCTGCTTGTCCGGGAACTAATGATGCCTTCTTGGAACTGGACCCTCTTGGGGAGCCTTGGATGGACCAAGTATGCGTGTGTTATACAATAGCTCCTAGTGTGCTTGAAGGAAATGCAAGATCTCAACGAGGAGCTGCTCTGCATGTGTCCAAGCCCAGCACATCCCCGGAGGGATTAGGCTTGCAGCACATGCACAGCCTGCTCCATACAGACATGCATACTTGGGAAATCCCAGCCAGCTTGTGCCAGGCCTTTATGTTCCCTTCTGAAACGTGGGTGTTTTCAATCAGAATCAGTAGGAAGGCACTCTGTCATGGCCTTATTTCGAGGAGGCAAGATCCTGAGTATGTCCTGAGCCTCAAGCTCTTTTTCCATGCCAGCACTCCGTGATTACTTGCTGGCCGCCTGTGTCCCCTTTCTGTGCAGGTCCCTGCAGGGGTCTGTGTGTTCCCCTCCTCTTTGCCACAGAGAAGAGCCACAATGTTCACTCCTAGCTCTGAGAAATGAGCAAAGCTGCTTTGCCTCGCTTGATGTCTGGTGTGCCAGGGCTCCTGTCAGCTATGGCCAAGACACCAGCCGCTGATTCCCTGAGTCCCCCTTCCAGGGGATGAAACTCTCAGGATATTCTCTCCTTCTCCAGGGGAACATATTTGTTTTGGCATTCACCCTAGTGTGCACGCTCCCCCTGGTGAATTCCAGGGCTAAAAAATTGTGTGGGCTTTAGGCGAGAGCTGCCTCACTTGTCATTTAATGATTCCACCTATGAACTGAGACCCTGTTCCTTCCCTTGCTGCCTTGACGATATCCCATTTGTCTTTTCGTCTTTTATTTAGTTTTTCCTACATTTTTCGCACATTCTGTAGATTCTCCTGCATTCCAAGTGTCTTATATTTTCATGCCTCCTTTTATCTCTCTATTCATCTATCCTAGTATAGACAACAGAAATGCTAAGTCCACATAATCTGTAGAAAGCATGAACTGGGTTGTTAGACATTTTCCAAACATTACACTTCATGGAAATATTTTCCTGTAAGATGTAGAAATGAAACAGCTGTCTCCCGCTCTCTCCTGGGTTGTTCCTGTGCAGGCTCTCCCGCTCTCTGAATTTACAGCACCATCCCTTGGACAAGTGACCAATGGCCGGCTCCAAGCCGCTGTATTTATGATGTGCCGGGCAGTGGTTAAGATGGTGGTGTGTTTACGCAGGGTGATTAACGTACCGCAAGACACCCAGGGCAATGTTTGCAGAGCAGGGAGTGTTTTGCCAGCTCGATTGTCACTAGGAGATGTGGAGCAGGTCACGGCCGATGGCTCGCTGCACACTCCTCTGTGTATGAACTTTTGGCAATCAGTCTCCTCCCGCCGGGCTGTGGGACAGGCAGGGATGCTCCTGACGTGTGTGTCCTCCTTTCTGCCTCATCCTTCTGGCCCCATTCTCAGATGAATGATTAAAAACCCTGCCAGGAGCTTGGTGCTGGTGTAGGGAGCAAAATGAAATGGGTGCCCCGAGGAACCCAGCACCCTGGCTGCTGGGGCTGGCCCCAGCATGGGATGGCGGCCTGAGACCCCACGGGGTCCCTGCCCACCTGGGCCTGCTCCAGGTGCCCCCCCCCAACGCCACTGCCTATTCTGCCTATGCAATGTCATTTCAGCATGCTGCTGAAGGAGTATTGATTTGCTGAAGGTAATTTTTTTCTTGATTGTAATGGCAAAAAAAATGGAAGTTTAATGCATCAGGGGAGTTTTCTGTGCTGAGAAGGCTGATCAGAAAACAAACAAACAAACAAACAAAAAAAAAAAACAGTAAAAATGATTGGGCTGAAGCAAGCAATCCTTATCTCCTGGCTTCTGTGTGGAAAGAAGTGGAAGCAGGGCTTTTTGGACAGAAGTGTGTACATCAGTGTTGGTGTGAGCTAGAGCAGAGTGCACTTCTGAGCAAATGATGGAAGAGGAGAGAAATAGCAAAATTCGTATGTTACCATCACCAAAGTGAGCAACCGGAAAAAGGGTAGGAGGGACCAGAAATTGCTTGAAGACTCACTTCCCTTCAGTATTTTCCTGGAAACGAGAGAACAGATACTTGCAGACAATATTCCAAGCTCAGGTTATATCTTCAGAGCTTGTTCTGAAAGAGGATTTTTGGCTACAGCCCATCTCCAACCTGAAAGACTGGGTGATACAACAGGGAAGAAATCAGCACACAGCAAACCGTAATCTAAATTTCAGGCATTTGTTGACTGTGCATCCCTTATGCTACCATCTTATAACTCTCCATATCTTAATTCGCTGCTTTTAGCTTTAACCTTGGTATTATCAAGTGGAACTGCTCTTACCCATCAACATTGCCCACTAAGAAGCATGATACCTATGTGTGATCAGGATGGGTGCTCTGCTCCTGTGAGAGGACTGAATCCCTGCAGGTTCTGGGTTGCTCTCGAAGCCCCTGCCTCCCAGATGCACTGTGGAGCTCTCATGCTTTGGCAGCTACTGTGGCACATGCACAGCAAGGCATCAAATGGGCTGTGCAGAGCATATCTGGCGTGTCAGAGTTGCTGTGTTTGCAGCATCCCTGAACTGTGTGCCATGGACCGCTTCCTACCTTTCTGTCTTCACCTGTATTATATTTACATGAAATAACATTCTCTGCATAAACACTTTTCCTTCTTAGTTTCTGTGGCAAGACTTCAAATAACTGAGCTACTCTCAGTGATGGATGCTGCACAGAGGAGCAGGCTGTGTCGGGACTTGGTGCAGGTGCATCAAGGTTGAATAACTGGTGGTGTTGCCCATATGTTCACGGTTGTCTCAGACACAAGTGGATACACGTTGTTGGTGATGTGTGTGTGTGTTTTTCTTGGTAGCCTGCAGGGCTTTTCATATCTTTGCCAAATGCTGTTGTGTTGTCTCACTCTTCTGGGCATGACACAACTCTTGGCACGGCAGACCTCCATGCTTTGCCCTTGCAAAGACTCCAGAGTTTTTCCCTGCAATGTGACTCAGAGGGATACGTGAGGGCTTCCAACACTATGAATGTGCATGTGGACAGCATGAAGGGAAAAAATCAGGTCACTTACCAGTGCCAAACTCTTCAAAACATGCTGTTCATGTGCACCTCAAGCACTTCCCATCCCTCTCCTCTACTCTGGAGTCCCTTGACCTCTTAGGGTGGGAAGAAATGAGAGTTGCTGGTGATGCACAATTTACAACTATTTCTGGCTGTATAGATTAACTGTGGTTTCTCACCAACCTGCTCACCTTTTTGGGGCAGTAGGGGATGTATGCTGTTCAGTGTGCACAGATGGCAGCACTCTCCCAGCACACTGGATGGGAGCATATCCAGCTGTGCCAGGGCAGCTTGCCTACAGGTTAGCAGTCCTCAGCATGGCTCTGGCCATGCCAGCCTGTCTTTTGCAAGCAGTTCCTGGGTGTGGGATGGTGGCTGGAACATTTGGATGCACAAGCTTATTTTGGAGGCAGTTAGATAATTAGAGTAGACATGGGCTATTTGGTGCAAGCTGGGCTTGGTGCCAGGAATGTCCCTGGACACTTACCAGCACAGACCGCTTATCCATCTGCTGGAGACCTCCTCAGGACTCTGCTGAAGTAGCCTGCCTTGAAGAAGCAGGATGCAGCAGGTTTTATTTCTGAATTTGGCTGTTTCTCTTGTTTCATAAATCCCAGCTTTGCTCCCGACTGAAGGGCCAAGAAAGAGCAGCAGGTACCTGGCTAAGGCGGTCCTCAGACAGGTCCTGGGTGTCTCTTACAGAAACACATTTGTGATTCAAAGTGTTTGTCTCTGTAACCCAGCACTGAAGAGCTGTGGGATGGATTTCTCTCGTAGCTCTGTTATAGGAGAGCACTCGGTGAAAATCCCATCCTTTGCCAATGTGGCTTGTGCTGGATGAAGCTGTGTGCAGAAGGGCACGGGAGGGAGGGCACTTGGCTTGTCTGCGTGTCTCTGAGCACCCTGGATGCTCTCCCACAGGCTTCAGGCTTTGCAGGGAGGTGGCTGGAGGTGTAGCCTCCCACTTGCTATGGCTTTATGGACATCCCAAGTAGCTTCTAACTTGGTCTGTATGCATGAGCTCTCTGGAATTTTGTGGGTAGGAAGTTCCTGTTTTCTCTGTTTTTTCTGGAGTCTCCTCCAAGTGCATGACGATCTGCTGACTGTTGTCTGAAAGCTCAGGGAGCTCCCCATGGCAGCAAGATTTGGAATTGGACAGCTTTTCAACTTATCAGTTTTGGATAAATAGAGGAAAACAATAATTCTCTAAGTGTACATATAGAAATAGAAAAACCCCGAAGAGGCAGCAGAACTCTGGAAAGTCTCTGGAAGTAAAAGTCCTGTAGTTCAGCGTAACTTGGATGTAGCACTGCTGCTTTGACCAGGGACTGTGGCTACTGATGTGTCCCTGCAAGGAGGGGACACCAGTGAAGGACAGTTTTTATATTGGGATGTAAAGTGGGTTACAGACTTCACATTTCTTATTTCTTACATTTGAGGAATACATTACTGAATTTGAACACAACCACTGTCAACTGATATTAAAAAGATTTTTCAGAACTTTCCTGGACTTAAACTCACTTTGTGAAGGGGGAGGTGGCAGGGGGATCAAAGGAAAATGCACAAGTATATGGCTAATATAAAATGAATATTTCAATCCTAGTATTTGAGAGCAATTAGCAAAAATACTCTTCTGGTTGTTTGCTGACTATACAACAAAAGGAAAAGCATTTTCTTCTGTATCTGTTTCATGAAAAGTTTGTAACTTGCCTTATCTATGTTGGTATCAAAAACGTTGTATGTGGCACTGCCTTAATGACTCCTGGGTTGCCTACAATGTCTTTGAAGGAAAGTGTATTCAGCTGTTGGAGATACTTATAAAGGAGCTAAATTAATCTCTGTTCCTGAGCTTTGCAAAATAGGTTAAACCAACATGCACTTGTGGATGTTTTAAGCTCAGAGATGCACACAGTGAGGCTACTGAATTAAGAAATAACTGTTGTTTACTGTTTGAGCAGCTTATTGTAATTATCTCTTTATTTTCTGAATACGTAAAACGAGCACTGAAAACGTAAAACGAGCTTAATTCTGAAATGTACTGTTTGCACAGTTAGTGCTTGTGCAAAGCCCAAAGTTTCAGCAAGAGCCAAATAACGTGAATGGAGAGCAGAACTTGAGAATATGTAACACAGAGCAAGCTAGTGTGTTGAAAAGTTGGGCACAGGAGTTGCTCTTCAGTACAAACAGCCAACCCCTGTTTCCACTACCCTTGGCAAATGTTTATTTGTTCCTGAATGCTTAGTCTTTTATGACTAATGAATTTAAAGTGTTCTGAAAATGTTGGCCTCACAGGGCACTTCAATACATGAAAAAGCTTGTGCTTTATGTCTCAATGCTAACCCCTAACATTAACTTTTTCATGTCCTGTGCCATGTACCTTTAGGGGCTCTCACAAGTTGGGAGTTGGATTTGATGATCCTTCTGGGTCTCTTTGAACTCAGGATATTCTGTGAAGTTAATTCTGTGCCACGTTTGTCCATGCCTGATGGCAGGGTGAGTCTTTGACTCGTGTGACTTGGTGCTGCAGCACCAAGACATCCAAGAATTGTTGGGTAAAAGTCAAGAACGTGCATAGCCCCTAAAAGAAAAATGCATGCATTTTGCAGTTAGTGTACAACAGATGTTTTTTATCAAGTGTTAGTGCCAGGCAGAAATGGACCCAGGTACACCACACGGGCTCTATAATGCAGCAGGAGGAGAAACAAGCTGGAGAATGAAGGGACTTCTTGCGTTAGGCTCAAACTTTTGCATCTCTTTCCTTTTCTAACACAGTGACTATCTCCTGCTTCCCTGTCAGCTTACAATGGGAGTAGCTGCTGAATTGCCAGGTGAAGAACTTGGGACTCAATATCAAGTTCTCACAGCACTGCTCTTGGTACATGCAGTGACTGCCTACCAGGGGAACAAGGGCCCGCAGGAGCAGAGACCTTAATGGGCATGGCTTTTCTCCTGCATTTTGGAAGGGTGTTGCAAGACGTGGTGAAGTCCATCTGTGCAGTGCCTGTAGCCCAAGCATGTTTGGAAACCCAAACTGCTATGGAAATGACTTTATATGTGATATTCAGCCAATATAAGTGGTGTTTAGAGGGCTTGTGTCTTGGGAAGAATTACCCAGACCTCAGTGCCTCTCCAGGTCAAACCACCACACCTGAATCTCAGCACTGTGCTCTGGAGCTGCAGATCCACCCTCAATGTGCACCCTGTGGTGTGCAGCCTGAGGAGAAGAAAAGCCACTTACCATTCTCAGGGGATGTGACAGAGGGGCTTTGCCTTTTGGCTGCAGCTTTCCCACTGGAGCGGAGCAGTGTGAGCTGCCCGTGAGCCTGAAAGCCCTCCTGGACAAGCCCAGGAGCAGACGTGCCAGTGCCCACCCCACAGCTAGCTCCCTGGCCAAGCTGGGCAGCACGCTGCCAAGCACCACTGCCTGAGCTGCTCGAGTCTCAGAGGGGCCTCTGAGGCTGCTGGAAGACAAACTAGTCCCTCCCTTCGTCCTCCCCCCTGGAGCATCCCTGTGATTTATATGACTCCAGGTTTTAGCTCATGTTTACTCTGCAGAGAGCCTGATGGCTTCTCTGTTTGCCTTGGTGTTTGCCTTAGCACATTGTTCTTGCTGCTGACAGTTGTGCTGGCTGCGGCTCCATGATAGTTTTATTTGGAAAGTAGCAGGAAGCAGCGAGGAAGATGGCAGTAGGGAAGATGTTGCAGGTGGTGTCGCTGGCTGGAGCTCCTGCCCCATGCAGGCAGCCCCCCACCAGTGCTGCTTAAGGGGAAGCACAGAGGTGAGGGAATTGAGCAGGTTTGAGATGCTTGGAGGCTGACTTTAACCACCTCCTGGCAGGCAAATCCCCCTGGGAAGCATCAAGCTGCTGGAAACAATGGTTCAAAGCAAAGAGAGAGGTGTGGGAGGTGGGGTGCAGCCATGGCTCCGCATTTGCAGCCTGCAGGTAACACAAGTGCCTCTGCAAAAGGGAAGGAAAGCAGGGGGGCTTGCCAGAGGCCCATGCTGGTCTGGTTGGTTTTATTTTTTTGGCTCTTTCAAGGAGGACAGAGCAGGAAAAAGAGCCAGGTCTTATGCAAGTCTGTGTGGATCAGCGATTTCCACCGGGGCTGGAAGGAATTCCTGAGTTCCCTGTGGGTGGATGGGCTTTCTGCTGCTGGAGGCGCATCTTGAAGTAATATGTGGCTTTTGATGACACCTCAACACTTAGTAAATTTGACCTTTTCTTTCATGTGCCATTATGCTGCTTCATGTGGTTGTGCAAGCAGCTGTCACGTTGAGCCCAAACTTTACGTTTTCGGGCGAGAAACACACGCTCCTCCCAGTTGAATGGTGATGCTACCGATGGCCAGCTCTTCCCCACCACCTCGGAGGTGGGAGGTCAGTTGACAGGAAATCTCATTCTCTGTCATCCTGAAGGATGGCCATCCTTCACACCAAGGCAGCTTTGGTTTGTTTTAAAGTCCTTGTACATGCCGAGTCGTGCAGGTGCTCAGCCCCTCCCAGGGCACATAGGGCTGAGTACGGCGTGCTCTTCCTTGGGGTGGCTAGAGAGTGCAGGCTTTTATAAACACTGCCAGAAAATGCTCTGATCATACGTGACCTTCCCCCCAGGTTTTGTGTCATCTCATTTATCTATTAGGTGAATAACTCTGTTTTGGGAATGGAGCAAATAGAGAAATTACACAATGAAACACATTTTAATGTTCAAACAACTTCTTCTTAATACGAAAACAATCACTTGCCATTTATTTTTCATGTTGTGTTGAGTATTTGCAGGCCAACATTGAAACCAGACTGGTAATTTTGTCCTCCTTAATTTTGGCACCTGTAGCTATTTTAGAACTACAGGCTGTTTTCTGTGGCTTTACTGCTCCGTAACTCAATACCCTTTTTGGACCTTAATGCTGCTATTAGTAGCAAATTGGCCTCTATTTTGAATAAAACTCTTTATTACATTTGTTTGCTTAATTTTTATTAGAGAAGGGCTGCCCAACAACTGCAGGGGATGGGTTTCTTTGAAGATACAGGTGAAGGGCCTGAAATCCCTCTCCCAGGAATGAGCAGGGAGGATTGGCTTGCTGTAGGACTCTGCTGCTGGGGGGACCCCAGGGTGCCTGATGAGGGCAGGTGCTGGAGGAGGGGGCTTGCAGCTCCTGCTGTGTTTTGTGGGGAGCTGTCAGGCTCTCCTGCATCTTCCCTGGCTGGCCTTGGTACCGCAGCCTCCAGCAGAGCCAGAAGAAAGGCATTAGTGCAGGATCCCATCAGGAAGGGCTCATGCCACCTGCACCCAAGGGTGCCAGCCACCATGGCTCCATCCCACTACTGCTGGCCAGCAGGGCTGCTGCGGTGGTCATCCTTGAGCCCCTTCACCTGGGGATGATGGGGTGAGGTGGGAGCAAGAAAATCCAGGCAAGTCTCACCCCTCTGCTCTGCTTGTTTATAGTTTTACAGGCCTGTAGCACATGCACACAGTTAGGACTTCTTCAGGCAGACATCTGACCGAGGAGGAGCGTGTGGTGCTCGCCTACGCCAGAGCACTGCTGAGTGCCCCTAGCACAGCAGAGAGCTCACGCTCACTAATTTCCAGCATCCCTGCCTGCCTAGAGGGGAGAAAAAAGACCTGAAACCCATATGTGGCAAAGTGTCTGCCATGTAATTACAGCTCCAGCCTCCTGCTCCCATCCCTGGCCCTTTGCAGATGAGACGAAGGTCTGCCTTGCTGTTTTAAGGTCCTAAGTGAATGCTCTGCTGCTGGTGTTTGTGAGCCATCCTGTACATTCGTGTGATTTCACTACTTCTTCAGTTTCTGTCATGACAAGTAATCCTAGACACAGTGTCTAAAACCTTCCCCATAAATCCGCTGATATCAGTCACAAAAGCTAGAAAATACCCAGGCCCATGCGACCTTAATTCAGTTCCTTTGCATATATGCATTACAATAGTATGTGATCATGTAATTAAAAACTATTGGCTTGGCAGGACCTTGGCGTATTCCTTGTGCAGAATAAGATAGAGGGCTGCAGGAGGAGAGGGAATGTTTACTTGTAGTTAAGGCACTGGTGAGGGATGTGGGAGAACTGGATCCTAACCCTGGCGCTGTCACAGGATTCCTGTGTGATGCTGGGCAGAGCTGATCCCCTGCATCCGCAGCGGGTGTTGCACTGAATTATGAGCAGTTCGTGTACTAGGCTTTCCTAGCTCTTGGATGTTCTGCTTTCCAGCCCCACCCCCCCCCCAAAAAAAAAACTCGTTAATGTTGGTTATTTGTATAAGATATGAATCTGAATAAACATATGTGCGCACAATTGTAGGGAAAGGATGAAAACCTCTTATCAAGGTTTTATCCCAGATTATTTCCTTCTGTGTCCACTCCACAGCCCATGAATGAGGCTGGCTGTTCTAATGCTAGAGCTGTTGAGCTTTAAGGGCTCTCTGTGTCCAATTAAACAGTAGCATATCTCTTGAATATTAACACATTAAAAGCAATATAGTTCCAGCAAAGAAATCTGATCCTAATTGGCCCCGGAATATTTTATTTTCCAAACTGAGCTGTGAGCCGTTAAGCTTCCCTTTTTAAGACTAAGCAAACATTAGTTTTTTAGGGGAAAGTCAGCCTTAGGAATGGGGGGAAAATAGACTCTTAGCCCCTACCTGTCAATCTTCCATTTTCCAGTGCTTTGCCCAGAAACAAGCACAGGAACTAATTGACTCCTATCCCATTCTGTCTTTTTTTCCTTAACATAGTGACTGAAATTAAAACAAAGATAAAATTCCAGGGGAAGCTGGCATTAATCAGGGTTTGGATTAAATTAAATTAAGTGCTTTTTATTGAACGCAGCAGTATTAGTTATTAAAACCAGAAGGCCTTTCCCAACTAGTGTAAAAAAGCAAACAATGACTCATACCGTGGCATAGATTTTATTGGGAAATTAAAATGCTCATTTTCTCTTATTCTTTCCTCTTTTTCCTTTTTCCTTTTTTTCCCCCCAACTTCAGACAAGCACATGTAAAAAAGGCAGGGGGACCAGAGGGCTCGGTGAACCTGTGCTGGCAGTCGGCAGCCTGGTAGGTTGTCATTGCTGGTGCTGGGGCTGAGGCAGTCGAATGACATTGCTGATGCATGGGGACACTTCACCAGGTCTCCCATGCCCTTGGTGTCTGTATGCAACTCGTAATTGATGCAAGGATCAGCCCTGTGCTGAGCTGGCACTGGGCAGAGCTCTGGGCAGTGTTTAAGGGCAAGCAAGACTTGCTCAAAGGCAGCCTCACTGAGGTGTCCCAGCTTTTCAGCATCTCCCCTGCTGAGGCATGGAACGTGTGGCAAAAACATCTATAAGTGTGGGGCTTGTGCATGGCTGGGGCAGGAAACCAGGCTAGGAAAAGATGCTCCAGAGAGTAGGTAGATAACCTGGTCTGCCCCAACACATCTGTGCCTGGCAGTCTGTAGAGGATAGGTCATGTCCCAGCAGAAGGAGCACAAACACCATCCTTCTTTCCTGAGAATGGAAATCTGATTAATTATGGGCTGATCATTTTGACTTTGATAATGAGGAAGATGCTAGAGAAAATTATGAACTAATTTAAAAGCACATTGAGGATAAGATGACAAGAAACATCGGTCTAACCTAGGCCAGTCAAGAACGAATTTGTTTTCTGTTTTGACATCCATTGATCTGGGGAGGTAATAGTAGCTGTGATATATTTTGACTGTGAGGCAGCATTTGTCTCATAAACAATCCAAGGACACTTGGTTTGGATGAAATTTCTACAAAGTGGATGGAAAAAAACATATTCAACGAATAAGTACAGCTAGTTTTCTGTCAAACTGGGAAGAAAAATCATGCAGGAAACCTAAAGGGCCTAATCCAGTATTGTTCAATAGTTTAATTGAATTATTTCACTTTTGCTGTTCAGATTTGGTTCAGAAGGGTTTCAAACAAAAATGTCTTCTTTGATTCCTGGAGGCATGTGCAAAGTGTTAACGAAGACAGCCACGAAGAGTGAGCTGTGCCCATCCCTCCCTGCCAGCAGGGCAAGGGCTGCATGAGATGCTGCGGTTCCTGACCCGGACCACTTTGGGGTGAATCCTACCTTCCAGGGCCATCTGACTGTGGAGTGATTGATGAAAAACTATGTTCCTTCAGTCTCAGGCAGGTTTGTTACCACCACAGTGGCAGTGTGTAAGAGCTTACACCATAGCTGGCACAGAAGCATGTCTGGCAGCTAGGGAGCTGCTAGTGTCTTGGCTTTTGTGAACCATGCCTGATATTCATTGTCATTTTTGGTCTATTCATGGGTATTTCAAACGTGAATTGCTTTTAGCTAAGCAGGGATGAGACAGGAGGCTTGCTATGTCTTGCTGTAGAGGAGCACATCTGGCAAAAAGCCATCTTTGTGTATCTGCCTGCTCCACGATGATGTGTACTCATGTGTCCCGGGTGTGTACACGAAGGAAGAAAATGTTTAAGAATCTGTGCAGTGCAGGAACGTGGGGCACCTTGTGTCTGGATTTCGTTTGAGGGAATTAAGAGCTGATCCTTAGCTGGAATATGAATCAGATCTGATTTAGTCTGTGTTAACTGAAAGAGGGTGTGTGGTGTGCATAAGCCGGAGTTCAATGTAATGTGGAAAAGTTTGATCCAGAGCTCTGGTTAGTTTAATGCTTGACTATTCTACCTATTTTAGTTCTGACTCAAAGCTCAGCACTCCTTCTCACAGGCGGTTGTTTGCATTAGCGAAGGACGTGTGTGACCAGGGAAGGACCTTCGTGCAACCAGAGATCTGTGAGTTCAGAAGAAATTAGTGCTTGGATTCCTAATGTTTTGTCGCTGTGTTGCTGGAGGGACTTGAGCCTTCCCTTCACCCTGCTGCAGTGATGGGGGGTGGAAATTAATATCCTGCAACATCACATCAAATCCCCAAATGCATTCATAGCACTGGGTTAGTAATCCATAGTTTTACAGGCTTTTAATGTCCTAATATACTTCAGATATTTTACATCCTCCACTAAGTCTATTGTGCTATATTGAATATACATTAAGAAAAACTCCTGTGATTAGTTTCAGTACCTTTTGATATCTAAATAAACACTGACTGAATAAGAATATCTATATCAAAGCAAAAATTTTCAGAATAGTTCAAAGAAATATAATTTAACTGACTTAATATCTCCTTTAATGGGAAACCTCTCTCATTACAGTCATTCTTGGCTTTTAGGGTCAGGAGGCACTAACGCAAAAATCTTGTCTGTCTTGCATAATAACATTGAACAAAAATTCTTATTCAGAAATTCCTACTTAAAACTCCCAACTCCTGGTGAACAAGAGCAGATTTTATTAAAACTTTCTATTCTTGCCTTAAAAAGATAACATGTGATGGAGAATCCTCCACAGTGTAGATAAATTGTTCCAATGATTAACTGCCTTCAGTGTATGTATGTATAAAAAGGAGGCTTATTTCTAGTACATACATTTGTCTTGTTTCATTCTCTGTGTCTAAAAATTGCCCTGGCTTTGATAAATTAAAGTGTAACTTATAATTAAAAAAAAAATAAAAAATCTTTTTAGCATATTCCGGTTGTTAAGCAGTGATTGACGCACTATCTGTCACTAGAATAAATTGAATAGCTTGAAGTTCTTTGGTGTCTCACTGTGGAGTAGTTATGCCAGCTTTTCTAGGAGCAAAGCCATCTTCCATTCATCTGCAAATTTTCCCTTGTCAGAGCCAAATTGAAAGCCCTCATTTCTTGCCCCAAGGAGGTCTAAGTGAAGAAGAGAAAGCGAGACTTGTTTTTTTTTTTTTTTTTTAACTAAATATATGAATGTATAATCTATAGGCTGTCTTTTGTGTGGAACATTGAAATTTTCCACGGGGCTGAAGGTAGGATTTGGCTTCATACAGAGAAAATTTCATCCACCAGGTTAAGGAGGCACCCAGAGCTAGGCTGCCAAACCACGGGGCACTGCCCCTGTCCCTGCCAGCCCAGCTCTGCACGCAGCATTTGTTTTTTTGACACGTTGTCTCAGCAGTGGAAACATTCTGAAGAACCAGCTATAGCTTTTCTTATTCTCTAATGACCATGAGTGTATAAAAAGTCCAGTTATACAACACCTTCCTATAGCCTATACACTTCCACCTCCAACAACCCCAATTTTCTACCGCTCCCATATATGCAATTTTCCCACAAAAACAATATTAAATTTAATAATACAGCTCTGTCACAGACAGCATTGCAGCAGGGTCTCCTGGGAGGTACCCTGCAAAGCCAAGAAAGTGTTGCTGGGGATGTGTACCCTGGTCCTAATTTCATCATCCGCGGTGCTATGGCTGGGCTGCAGAGCCCTGTGAGTGATGATGACAGAATGTGCTTAATACCAAATCACATAAAGTTTGTGCTGGAAGCAGCCAGGGACTGGAACCAATGCAGCTTTCCTCTGCTGGTGGCTCAAGTTTTCTGACTGAGGATGTCCAAGGTGGTTTCAGGTACAGTACCTGACCTCTAGCACCCACAGCAAAATACTTCTGAATGCCCTCCTGAAACTAGCCTGTTTCACTGCACCATCTCCCTTCTGCTGGTTTTGGGACTTTACTGGGGCCTCTTCTCAATAAAATAATAAATAAAATAAAATAAAATAAAATAAAATAAAATAAAATAAAATAAAATAAAATAAAATGAAATAAAATAAAGTAAAATAATAAATATTAAAGTCAAAGTGATAGGGTGTTGGTGAGGCTCATTTTGACATCCATCTACAGCTTCCCCTCCTTCTGGGGCTGCTTCTCCCTCCCTTTGAGGGGTCTCCTGCCCCTCTCACCTCTGAAGGAAAGCCAAACAGTAGGCATGTAGAAACGCCAGCACAGCACCTCCAGCTCAGTGCTAATTGCTGATGGGGCATTTCTTCCCATGCCTTCATCTCGGAGCTTGGGAAGTTCAGCCAGCCTCGTGGCACCCACAGTGCCCCTCTGGTAATGAGCTCCTCTGTTTAATTACAAGGGGGATGAGTGGGGGGGAAGCTCACATGGGTGCAAGTTAACATTTCTGATTTGTGATTTCCCTGCCCGGCTCTGCAAGCCCCTGCACCTCTGCTGGTGCTGCGGCTGGAGACATTCCTCTGGCTCATCCCACGGAGAGAAAGGCTCTGCTGTGGGAACCTTCTTAAGCTCCTTCGCACACATGCCAAGAATTAATTTAGCTTTTTGCTGTAGCCTTATCTTTTTGCCTCAGCCATCTACTGGCTCTACAGACTCTCTGGCAGGCTTCCTCCTTTTGATGTGCTTGAAAAAAAGCTTTTATTAGTTTTTAAGGCTTTAGTAAGTTGTTTCTTAAAATCTTTTTGACTTGCTTTATTATGCTTTTACATTTAATTTGCTGGAGTCTATGCTTTTTCTGTGGCTTTTTTTTTTTTTTTAGGCAGTCTGTGTGGAGCATTGCCTGGGGAAAAAAGCCTGCTCCTCACCCTACAATGAGGTGGTTCTCAGGGGTTCATTTTCCAAATAATGTCACAACCTGCCTTTCCTTCCCTGTGATCAAAGAGCCTCTATTCAGACATCTTTTCTGATGAGTGCTGTCCCATCTCTTTCACTCCCATCCTCAGCACAGGACGCTTGAGGGGCCCATGCAGTACAGGAGAATGTGCTGTGAAAAAGAGCCGGGTGTCACCAAACTGGGTGCATGAATGCATCCTGTACATAACCTCCCCTCCCGGAGCCGCAGCCTGCTTTCTCCATGCTGGAAACTGATGGCGAGGATGATTGAAACTGATGGCGTGGCACCAGTACGTGGAGGTCACTTCACAAACAAACCTTCAGTCTTTACTTCTGTGCAGCGGGACGGACCAACCACGTGTTTCTCTGATGCTGTCTGACACTAATTAACCTTTCAGGAAACCTCTCTGGAAAAAAACCTTGTAGGGGACATCAGTTACACCGATAACGTGCGAGCAGGAGGTGCTCAGCTGCTGTCGTTTCTGCTGTGCTCCCTGCGGCACCCCACTGATCCCACTGCAGTGCAGGGGGACAGCACATCTTGCTCTGATTTAATCAGAGTTTAATCCTCTGCTCTGTTCAGCGTAGGGAAGTCCCCACTGTGGTCTCATCCAGCTTGGGTCACATCCATACCTTCCTGTGCTACCCGTCATCTAGGCAGGATGCCTTGCCCTGGCAGATGCTGATGTACCCACCTCAAGCCAGCCATGCCCACAGCTTCAAGCACCTCGCTTAATTTGCCTGTGTATAGCTGCTAATGTGTAAGTGCGTATTGCTAATTGCTAATATGTAAGTACATCTCCTCTTTCCTTGCAAAGATAATTATTTTGCCATTCGTTCAGACCTCTCTGAACGAACCACTGCTGGTTTCTGGATTCATGCATGACATTCGATTACCTTTTCATAGGCATATCTTACTTAGCTCTAAGTGCTATTAATCGCCATAAAATTATCCAGCCCTGAAACAAGGTAGAAATGCAATAAAAGCTTTAGCCTCAGTGAACCCCTGAGAGCGTGAGTCCTGCAGAGGGGCTGTGTGTCACGTAGCCACTTGTTCCCTTGGGGCAGCCGTGTCGCAGAACAGAGAACTGGTTACAACCACTGCTTTAACAGGCTCATGTGTGTTACCTCATGCATTTGGGCTACTCACACTGCCTTTGTAGCAGGGAAGTACATGTGTTTTTTTCCTTGTTGGACTTGTTAGTACTCTGAGCAGTAAATAGAAACAGCCTGGCAGTTCCTCCAGCTAGGTCTTGCTGTTAGCGATGCTCCTGTAGTCCCTCTGTCCTTGTTCGTGAGCACTGTGAGGCTGAGCTCCTGCTAAGTGAATTATCCAACTTCAAAGCCCAGCTGCTTTGCAGCAGCAGGGCTGGTGGATGGTGTTTTTATTAGTGTTCACATCACGTTTAAGCCACTTTAAAATGGCAGATTTAAGTTCCAGAAACATGAGGTTTAAGGGGTTTATGCTTTGCAGAAACACTTGACTGGGACCTTGTGGGGCAGATCCACTTTGGTGGCTTTCTGTAGGCTCAGAGCAGCACCGTATGCTTTGGCGTGCCCTAACATTGGTGATGCCTCCTGCCTGTGTGCAAGGCTGGGACCCCCTTTGGCAGGGGCTGTGCATGGTGTGGGTACCTTGGAGCAGCTTCCCGAGGGACAAGCACCTCTGGCACTAATTCATTGCCATTTGGGGATCTGCTGTTCTGACTGCCAGCTCTTGATACAGAAACTCTGCTCTGTTGTAGCTCCCTCCTTGGGCACCGAAGGAGCCCGAGTCCCACTGATGGAGGAGTTTCTGAACAAAAAGTTAGATACAGCCAGTGCTAAAGCTATGCCTTGGACCCCTGTGGTTTTCTGTCCCTCTCAGGGATTTATCTCACTGGATGCACAGTGTGATGGGAGAGAGGAGGGAGAGAATAATGCCGAGTGTGTCCTCATTTTGGCTTGTTGCAAGTACAGAAAAACACCCAAATGCACCGTGTGCTCTGTGGGGATGTAGGTGCCATGGTGCATCTCATTACATCGGATGTGCAGGCTGCTTGCTTGCTCAACATTTGGGTGCCTTGGTATGTAACTAACCACAGACAGGAGATTTTATATGCTCAGAAATAAGCCAAGCATCATATACAAAGGAGCCTGTCTCCCTGTTGCAATTCAAGTGTGACAATGTCTAGAGACAATGATGATGGGAAGGGGACACCTCGGGCTGGTGGCTGCAGTAATGGCTAGTGGCTGCTTGGGCACATGGGTGCTGCTGCAGTTCTGCTGGGGAATGATGCACACGCAGGGGGGTTGTCACATTCTGGGGAGAAAAAGCAAGGTTTTACTCCTGATGGGTGACAGACAGGTGCAAGACTTGGGTAGAAATGTGGAGGGGGAAAAAATGATAGCTGGTACAGGTGTTCATACACCAGAAAGCCTGTGATAAGATGAAGGGATAGGGGAGGCTGTGTTCAAATACAAGTCTTACACTTAGGGGGAAGTGGTGCTTGCTCAGCTGAAAAAAGTGCACACATCCATACCTAGAAATTAGCCAGGAGCATCACCCACAAGAATTCCATCCCTCTCAGGGTGCTGGTGCCTCCTGGTGTCTGAAGGAAGTGTTTACTGAAAAAATGTAGAGTAGGATGCCCTAACCACTTTGGGTGTATTAATATCACTGCTTTCTTTAATTAAAAGTCGTGCTAGAAGTTAAAATAATTGGCCTGTCCCTGCCACCACTCCTGATTTTACAATCACATCTGTGTACCCCTGGCATCTCCCTGCAGTGCCTAGGAAGAGCTGTGTCAGGGACCATGAGGGCTTCTCCATCCCTGGCCCTTACATCCTGTCCGTATAATAGATATGCACAAAAGCAGCCCTGTATTTTTATTTTTTTATCACATGGTGTTTGACCTCTGCTTTCACAAGAGGAAGGCGCACAACTCCATTGCTCTGATTTTGCCCCTGTTTCTTGAGTGGCTTCTTTTGGAGGACCAAGAGAGCCTGTGAAATTTTGATGGCAGTGAGATCCTGGGTGACCCTTGCATCTTAGTCACTCTCCATGGTTTTTATCAAGCAGCTGAGAAAACCCTTTTCCAGAAAAGATTTTTCCCATAACCTTCCAATTCTTGTCACTCACGTAATGACTAAGTCCTTGCAATTAAGTGGTGGATTGGCCAGAGTTAAGTTGGAAAGTGCAGTGAAACAGAAGAGGCACAGAATCGATAATGCAATAGCACTCTGGGGAATGGCCTCGCCTGGGAGGGGACCCCCACTTCTGTGCAGCATGGACACAACAGCGGGCTTGCAGCCCCTCTGCATGACTTCTCCAAGAGATGTGGGATGGATGTGGTGAGTGGTGGAGAGTGGTAGAGTCAGGCTTATCACCAGGCAGGGCTTAAGTGGCATATTATTTCATTAACCTGTCCGACCCTATGGATTTACAGTGGTAGGGCAAAGGTAAGAAGTGGTAAAACGCATTGTCCTTTAAAGATCTGTTTTGCCCTCAAGGCCATGGTATGCAGGGGCTGTGAGGCTGGCTCGTAAGCCACTGCTGCTCTCCCAGTACTGGAGTGTTGTGTCTTGGTTTCCCCTGTTCTTCAGACTGCTACTCACAGCAGCACTAGGTGATCTGGTCCTTTTCTAACCTCTTTCCCCCATTTTCCAGCCCTGCTTCCCTTGAATGGCCACTGGAATATTGTAATGCTCTTCTTGTCATTGCAGCACACATGGCCATGATGGAGAGCTGGTCATTTTATTCTGCATTTTATTCTGCATTTATTCTGATTCCCTCATTAACATTTACGCTGTACACCACAAAGAGACATGGATAATTGGGTGAATTATAAATCACCATGTGCTGTGGGAATTGTGAAATGTATTTTAACACCCAGGAATCCCATCGCATAGCTGATGGCTTTGTTCACATGTTGACAGCTCACGACAGTCTGTTTGTTCCAGCTGCCCCAGCTCCCAAACCCTCACATCACTGCATAAACCCCGTACCAGGAAACATTCAATCCTTTGTTGAGTGGGCATTAGCATCATAAATGGATAGGAAATCCAGTGTGCATGTTTTACATTAAAAATAAAAATAAATAAAAAATGTAGATTTTCTTATGGTACTGAGTTTGCTGAAGGTGTTTCTGGGAGGTACCTGGCTCTGGTTATGCACAGGGTAACCTAGATGATGCGATGACCTCTTCTGGCCTTCGTAAGCATTGATCTGTTCAAGGATTAATTTCTGTGCGTTGACGTGTGAAGCGTTCACATGAAAAGGAATGGTGCTTTAGATGTTGCTAACATGGAAACCTCAGTGCTCTGCAGGACAGTTTGGTGCCATCTCCAGTCTGCTGTCCCCATTCATTTCTTTCTCCCCATGCACCAGCTGAGGCATGTATCTACCAAAGGCGAGCAGTTTGCTTTTTCACCTGGATGTGTGCAGGCAGAGGGTGCTCCGTGGGGTGGAGAGAGACTGATTTGTTGTGTGGAGGGAGCACGTTCACAAACTCAGGCAGCTTGGTGTATCAAAAAGAAGACCAAAAAGTTACTTGATTTGTGTGTGTTCTCAGGAAAAAAAAAAACTCGTAATTTACTGCAGAGTCTGTTAATCCAAAGGCTAGAGGCAGAGCAAGAACCAGGGGCTGGAAGCCAAAACCAAAGAATTCCAATTAGAGATGGGACACAAATATTTAACTGTCTGCATAAACTACCTAAGGAGGGGAGATGGGTGGGGGCAGAGGACAAAAAAAGGTGGCTTCTCTTCTTCGTCTCGTATTGCTTTACATTCAGTCTGGATGCTTTTATAGAAAACACTCTTCAGCCAAATTTGAGTTATTTGGCTCAGCACATGGATAAGTGGGTGAAATAGTATAGCGTGTTATGTACAAGAGGTCAGACAAGGTGAGGCGATGGTTCCTCTGGCTTCAGAGCCTCTCAGAAGTTTTCGCATGGCCGGAAGGATGAGGCCACTTAAGGTGTGAGGCTGTGACTCCATCTGTGCTCTCCCGAGGCAGGCAGAGGGGCTGCGTGCAACCCTGCCTCTCGTTCCTCCCAGCTCAGGAGAGGATGCTCTGAAGAGAAGCTAAAGGTTATGAGTTTGGAAGTTATATATAAAGCTGAATTCCCATGTTCTTTTTTTTTTTTTTTTTTTTTTTTTTTTTTGCAACCAGCACTTAAGCCATGCGTGATCCAGCCCCACAGATGAGTTTGAAATGTTCCATCATGTTTTCATTATTTGTTTAAAAGTGGGAATTGTCAAGATCCCTTTTGCTTTAATTACCTGACACTGCAGCACTTCAGAACGCCTTTTTACACTCTCCAGAACGTGCCCCTGGGATGGGACAAGTCTGAATGCTGCAGCAGATGCTTTCAGAAGAAAGTTGTTGGCATGAGTGGCTGAAAATAGAAGCTTGTTTACAAGGCTGGTTTTGCATTATCATCTGTAGTGCTCCAATAATTAAGGCTGTGAACTTAATTAGCTCAACACTCCATAATTCTCTTCCCCCTCTCTTGGTGCTTGTCTGCATACAGTTCTGCACTGCCTCAGCTTGTGCCGGGAACATCTCTATCCCGGGGGGGATGCATTCTCATGAGTACCACCTTAACTGCCATGAATGCCGTGCTCCAGTTTGGAGTACACAAACCCTCCGTACGGCTTTCTACAGAGCCCATCCCTGGATTATTTGGCTGCTTTTATTAAAACCAGGCAGAAGTACCGATCTCAGCTGAAGCATCAGCAGAACTGAATGATGCCATTGTTACTACTGATTGAAAGGGTGCTTTTGCACTGGCTTGAAACTTGTGTCTGTTCTTAAGTGGAAAATGTTTCTTAATGCTGAATTATGCAGTAACATTTCTGGCCAGCACTGTCTTTTTGACAATGAAGCATTGCCACGTTCTTGAGAACGGACCAAGGCTGCCACTTTCACCTCTCACAGCTGGGCTGGGTGGCTTCAGAGCAGGACCTGACCCTGGACAGGGGGTGGTCTCCTGTCCAACCCTGGCCTCAAAATGTCCCTTTCCCAGTAACCCCATCCCGGTGTGCCTAAGAACATCCCATGGATGAAACTGCCCCACCGCTGGGCATCGTCTCCCGTGCATTTCCTGATGCTCAGAGCCAACCCACGCACAACTGAGAAATGTTTTCCCTCTCAAGTGCGTGAGCTTCAGCTGTTCTGACTATCCCGTGTATGCGTCCTTCCTGTTTGGAAAGATATTTGATACATACACCTCAAATGAAGAGGGCTGGATGTGATTATAAATCACGGTCAGGCCACAGGCATCCTTTTTTACTCAATGCCCCCCCAAAGTGAATCCATCGGGTTGTAAGGATATTTAGGGTGTATTATAGAAACTGTTGAGTAATTCTTTAATCAGTTTGGATGCAGAAGGAAAAACGCAAGGTGCTGAGTGCTCACATGTTGTGCCTGCCTATAGCATATCCGAGACTTGCTGAGTTGCTTTCCATTTCTACACTAGTATCTCAGCATAAAAAGGTCAAACCTTCCTGATTTATTTGGAACTAAAGTTGGTATGCAAACTGATCAGCTTTATCAAAATACTTGCATTTTTTAAATTCTCTGAACTCCCAGGATGGCTCATGGTCCAAGTTAACATGTAACATTAACATTTCCCCTTAATTACAGGCTGTGATGAAAGCCTCCTTCCCAGTGGGTGCATAGCTTTGGACCCAAGATGGTTCCTGGTGTGGGATGAGCAGCGCTGGGCATGGCAGGATGTTTCCCTTGGACATTCAGCTGTGCTGAGGGTGATGGCACTCCTGCAGTGTGTGCTGTCCCATCTCACCATTGCTCACATACAAATGAAAAAACATATTTGTTCTACTCTTAAAAACAGCACTTACATAGCTAGAATCCCTTGAAAATCAAGGTAAAAGCATCTATTCATGTGCTGTTTTTCACGAGCCTTGTTGTTAAATGGTTGCGTATGACGTGGTTGGCAGAACATCAGCAGCTGAAGCAAATGCTCTCATACTCACTTCTTTCTCACCTATATTTGCATTGTGCGGGCTTTTTGCTGAAGGCTGCCTGTGGGCACGAAGCTGGGCTGAACAGGGCTGTTCCTGTTGGCATGGTGGGGAACAAAACGATTTTGCTTTCCACCTTGTCTTTCATTCTGCTTCCCGAATGCTCCAGAGTTAATTGCTAGCAGAGGGAGAGGGTAGGGAAGAGCCATATGCAAAGGAGGGAAAGGATATTTCCAGCTGGGACTGAGAAAAAGACAAAAGCTGTGAAGAGCAGCGATACAGACGGAGCTTTCTGGCCTTGCGATGGGGAACGTTGTTGATGGGACCATGAAACTGTGGGGTTGGCCTGCCAAGCGGGAAAGAGAGGGCAGGTCCAGGGCTGTTATGCTACACAGCACAAAGACAAAGCTTGCTGAACTTATAATGGATAATTTATGATGTAACTCCTACAGCAATGGAGCCCCTCCATTTTGTGAAACAGAATGTCCTTTAGAAAATATTTGCGCTTAGCTAGTACATGCAGACTCAAGGAAATTCTTTCAGGAGGGTTTGAGTCTAATAAAATGGGAATGTGTGACCTGGCCTGCACGATTATTTGCCCGGTTTTATCCTTTTGTTATTATTTCCAAATGTGGAATTCTCATTCTTCTAAAATTCTGCAGGTGAAGCTAGGCCAAGAGAAAACAATGGTCTCAGCAATTAAAGGAACACCTATGGGGGCTGCGAGGAGGCAAGCAGCAGGGGCGAGCGTCCAGCACCATGCATACTGTGGGGACATGGGGACACAGGGACACATCCCTGCCAGTGCCCTACCACGAAGCCAGGACCTCCACATGGTATGGGGCACATCACTCCCAGCCCTTCTCAGTAAGCAGATGCACAGCCTCAGCCAAAAAAGAGTGCAGAGTTTGGCTCCGGTGCTTGGAGATGCGATGCTCACAGATGGTGCGGTCCCCTCCCCTGCCGGGATGCACGTCCCCTTGGACGGGGGCTGTGCCACCTCTACATGCCTGCATCGGAGTGTCAGGGTGTGTGTGACGCTGAGGACAGGGCTGCTGTAAGCACACTGTCAGGAAGCTCCAGGGTTGCTCTAACATTTACAGTTTTATCCACCAGAACAGCTCCATTTAAAAATGTGAATGTTCCCACTTCTGCCTGCCAGATACTACAACAAGGAGAGCTGGATCCTTCAAGTGCCTCCTTGTTTTTAGTCATAAAACCAAATTTGGATGGCAACATATAATATTTGTGAAAGGTTTTCTGTTGGCTTTGAGGCACAGATGTGGTGGGTCCCCGTGCCTAGTGCTAACTGGTGGCTGGTGGGGCTGGCACCAGCCGTGCTTGGTGTGGGGCTGCAGCAGAGCTGTGGCTGTGGGATGGGGAGCAATCAGGATGAATGCAATGACTATTTTCTAGAATGTAAACACCCTTGCAGCTTAATGGCTCTATTTATGTTGATGGAGATCAGGAAACACACTTTGTTATTTTAGTCTGAATAAGCTCATGCAGATGGTAAGCAGAAGCAATGTGTTTGGAGTTTCTGGTGTTCTCTGACAAGCCAGGTTGCACATGAGTGTGTTAACCTTGCCTTTGAAAAGTGCTTGATTTTATCAGCTTGTTTACCAAACTGTCACAACAAGGCATAAAACCACAGAAGACTCGCATGCTGATACGAGAAACGTGCGTGTTCTTGGTAGCGGAAGAGGAATAGGAGCTCTCTGCTCTTTGTTAAGTGTGGTAACAAACCATTTTCCCCCCCAAACCATGGAGCGAGCTGTCGGCCAGGGAGCTGGGGGCAGCCCCGCGGCGAGAGGAAGAGGCTGCACACGACAGATTGCTCTCCTCTGCCGTGGCCTCAAGCCTCTGCAGATGCGCGGGGTGGGATTTGTCAAGTTGCTCTAAAAAAGCCATTTGCCTCATATCGTTTGCCGGCGCCGGCGAGTCCCTGATTCCCTCCCATGCCGGCGGGCCCATGGGCTGGCCGATATGGCGGCTGCGGGAGCCGAACGAGTTAAGTTGTTCTGGCTGTTCCAAGTGGGAGCGAAGAGCCATTGCAAAATGTTTTCCCCCCGTTGGCTCTGCGTGTTGTTTTAAAATTAAATTGGTTCTGGTTAGCAAACAAGAACAGGACGACAAAATTAAATTTTCTGAGGAATGTTGTGAATCCTGTGTGAAAAATAAACCCCAAAATGTTTTTCCCTCCTGTGCTCTCCAGAGTGCCTTCGCCCCTCTTTGCCTGCCATCCCTCTCTCCATTCCCTTGTGGGCGTGCTGACCACCCCATGGATGTTAAGGCTAGTGTCCCTGTGCTGAGGAGCTGTAACTAACAGCTGTGGGAGTTCATGGGACCCAAGACATCACAGCTTGGCCAATTGATGTTTTCTTTGTCCCCTCTACTGATTGTCTTGCGTCTTCTTTTCTTGCCCCTTTGTTCTCGCTGGTCTCCCATCCCTCAGAGGGATGCTGTTGCTCCCTCTCCAGCAGGTGAATGCTGTGTGGGTCCAGAGAGTAGTTCAGACACGTAGAGAACATGGTATTAATTTTGGAAGCAGAATTAGACCTATAACATATAACTCAGCTCCATACAGATGTCTACCGCAGGCCATCTGCAATGCTTCAGTCTCGCTGGAGTCCAGCACAGGCTCTGCACTGGAGGAGCTACACCCACAAAGGGCTCTGTGATGGACAATACAGGCTTCTCCTCGTCTGCTTCCATCTTCCTTATTTATTTATTTATGTGCAGATGGAAAATCTTTGACACAAATTGGCACTCCTTTGTTTCTGTTCCTCTGGAAAGCTCCTGCAGTTCTTAAAAGCTTCTCCTCCATTTGGTCAGCCCTGCAGGCATTCAGTGTGCACTTCATAAGTCATTTCTCTAGTCATTGCCTCAGTATTTGTGTCAAGTCTTCTTGGATCTTTATTTATAATTTGGCATGGGTTTGTTCTGAGGGCTCAGCACACTTGCTGTTTTGTGTGAACTAGGACATCTTGCTCTCAGACTTTTAGATGGGACAGCAGGTTACTCCAAGCTGAGTTTCGTCATGCTCGTGTTGCATATGAAGTGCTGCGGCTGCCGTTGTTTCCTTGCTGTTGCTATTGTTTTTATTCAGGAAGTAGGGATCCAGATGCCCTGCGATGCTGAGTGCTTCCTTGAGGTAGTGCTCTGCCCTGCACCTCAGTGGCAGAGCTGCCACCAGGCGATTACTTCTCTGTGACAGGTGCCTCTCATGCTCTTTCATTTTCTCTGCCCACTCGCTGCTTCTCAAACCCTTACTTTCCCTAACAGAGGAGGCACACCAGGCCCTCTGCCTATGGTGGAGATGTGGACAGAAAGTGCCTCCTGGTCTCTGTCCTGGTGTAGCCCATGGAGGCCACCCTAGCCTTGTGAAGAAGGGGTTTACACACCACCAGTAACTCAGCTGTGAGATGGCTAAAAGTCTAGAGGGATTCAAAGACTGCTGGAACAAGGTGCATGGTTGCACCTCTCATGCTCTTCTCATGCATCTGCTCTTGGCCATTGCTGGAGATAGGAAAGGCCTCAAATGGTTCTCTAGCATGACATGGAGCTGTTGCTCTTGAGCAACCACAGGGGCTCATCTGAGAGAGCCAGGCAACAAGGTCCAAGAGAAGAATAAATGTTTCTCAAGGCAGAAAAAGCAATTGGAGAGGCAGCATGGGCCTGCCAAAACCTCACCTCCAGGTGGCACGTGAGGATGGGCACCCGGCCCATATGAGCAGCATTGCTGGAGCAGGGCCGTGTGTTGGGCCCCGTGTCTGGAACAGGGCTGTGGCTGTCGTGGGCAGCCAGGGAGCACTCCTCCCTTGCCATTAGACCACTAGAATAAATAAAACAGCTCCATTTACGCTGGATGAAATCAAGTCCTCTGGACTGTGGCCTAAACACGGTCAACAGCTCCTCTGGGCCCTCGAGCTGCCAATAGCTTGCACCTCCTAGCGAGTCTGTCCTTGGGAAGGAGCCATTAGAGGCTAAGGAAATTTTGCAGATCTCCATCCTTCAAGAAGTGGGAAATCATCAGTGATAGGACTTGCAACACCTCTTGTGCACTGCCCCAGGCAATGCCCTTCTGCAGTATGGCTATCAATAGCACTGCCAAAACTCCTCCAGGGTATGGCAGGGACTGGATTTACCCTCTGCTCAGACCTTTTGGTGATTAGATTTCACTAGGGTGAGGGGCCGTCAGCAACCTAATGAGGCTTTCCAGACACCTCTGATAGTTACAGGCTTGTGTTGCATTTGTTGTGCCAGGACCTGTGTGCCAGCAAAGCTCACCAGGAAAAAAATCATGATTAACAAGGGCCTGAATCATCAGCATGATAAAGCCCTCATCCCCACTGCCACCTTCTCTTCTAACAGAAACACTGAACTTGAGACTTCTTGATTGGATGGCCAAAAAGGCTAAAAAATGCAGTTACCTATTTGTGTGCACATGCACACAAAATATCTCACATTCCTTCCTCAATCACTGTAGGTAGTTCATCAATATCAGTCTTTTTGACTAGAGCTTTGTTGCTCAGCAGTGCTCCACCACCAGCTCTTGATAGTGCTTGGCCTGGGGGTCAGCGCTGCTGGGAAGAGGTGGGGGCTGCCAAGTTTGTGGCCACTGCTGTCCTCATCCTTGCACCCTCCAGTTTCTTTCCAGGAGGTGGTCCCAGTGCCTGGCCTCACCTCCTGGTTTCTGTCCTCTCACCTTTTTTGTCCCCTTGGTGCCAATATAGCACAAGAGCATGTTGAAACCCAGGCTGGCAAAACTGTTTTGAGTGTTTATGGTTTTATCCTATAATCTCTGTTTAAATGGGAATTCTTTAAGCTAAGGTTTCAGACGGAGGGCTTGAGGAGATGACCTGAAATCTGAGTGAGAATCTGTTGAGTCACTTCTGAGTGCTGTGAGCATAAATATATGTTCCAATTCTGAAAGTGTAACGTTTATCAGCTGTACAATAATGCACAGCCAGCCTCATTTTGCAGGATCAGGCTTCCAACATCCACAGACCTCAGCAATAAATGGAGCAAGGTCATTGCTAAGCTGAAAAATAAGTGCTTTTGAAGCATTTCCTCCCAGGACAAGCCCTGCTCTTTTCTTCCAACTTCCAACACCTTCCTTTCCCCTCAGAGCAAGATTGTAGCATTTCTCAGATACAGAAACTTTCCCATTCTCTGCTGTCAAAAGTTTTCAGCCCTCTTCTTTTGTCTCCCTTTAATCTTTCTCGGCATGCCATGGTGTGTTCATCTGCCTTTCTCTGGGCTCACCTTTTCTTGCACTTCCCTCTCCTAATGCTGTCCACATGGTTCCCATTTAACCAAGGTGAGAGCCAGTGGGCATATCCCATATGTGATTGGAGAGGTTGTGGTTCTCAGGTGGAGTTACTCAATTAGAGACTTCCATGCAATTTTAGGGAATATATTTTAATAAGTTGATTTTATTATTTTCCATGTATTTATTTTTTCAACAGAGATTACGCAATATTCAGAAAGATAACGGTTTACTTAACTAGTGACATAGTTACACTTAAACCCTGAGAAATTTTGCTTCTTTAGATCAACCTTTATCCCCAAGAATTGTCTCTAAATGCCTTCTCATCTGGCTGGGGGCAGAATCCCTTTCAGAGGCTTAGCGATGGTTATTTGTTTAGTTGAGAAAGTTTAAAAATCTGACAAGTACATTGCAAAAATCTCAGATCCCTCTCCCAGCAGGCAAGCCAATGATACCATTAGCTTAATCCAGCACCTCATATACTCAATTTTAATATGACTCTAGCTCCAGAATATGATGTATTTTCAGTTGGAGGATTTGTGTTGTAGTAGTAAGAGAGGAGGAGGAGGAGGGAGGGCAGTGCTGTAGGTCACTCAGCAGTTGGGTACACAGGCATAGTAGGAAACATGCAGAGGGTCTCTCTGGAAAAGAGCTAACATAAGTTCTGACATCTAAATCCATTCATTGATTGCAGTAACTCATGGCAGAGCCTTTTGCTGTATGTTCAGCTGAGCCCCAGGTTTCATGGGTGAGCTGTGCTCCTGTCTGCCTGTTCTTCCTGCGTGGCTCTCTGCATTTTTGACAGCCACCTCTAGCCACAATGCTTACACAATTAACGGATGGTGTCTGGAGCTACCGTCCTGGCAGGCTGCTCAAGTACCCCTCTCCATCTCCAGAGACCGGGGATGTGCTAACTAGTGCAGAGGAGTGGTGCTGGCAGCAGTGGCTGTTGTGAAATGTAGCATTCAGCCCATCCAAGTCCATGTCTTTGTAGCATCGATCTTCAGGGCTGGCTGGCTTTGGCTTGCCCTCCAGGGAGATGGAGAGACATAGACCCCTACAGAGTTCACCCAAGACACTCTGGGAGCTTGCTTCACCAGGAGTCATGCCTGTTCTTTCCTGCTCACCTTAAAAGGGCGAAGAGAAACAGCTCAGCTGATGACATATCCCTTGCAGTAAAGCTGAAAGAGATGCATTCCCCCTGAAATGCTGGCAACCAGCGAGAGGAAGCAGAGGGTATCAGGGAATGCATCTGTGTCCAAAGGAATAAAGCAATCAGTAAACTTCAAGTGTATCAGGAGTAAAGCCATTTCAGTAAAGGACTAAGAAGGGCAGTATTTATTGCAAGAGGGAGTGCTGATAATGGCAAAATTCTCAGTGAAAATGCAGAAAAAATATGTACTGAATAAATATGAAACTTCTGTGTTTGGCAAAAAAAATCTCACACAGACTTTATAGTGATAACTGAGCTCTTTGTGGTTTAGGTTTCCTAAGTCATATTTCATCTGTTCCTTCCATTTTCAGATCTGCTTCTGTTTCACAATTAAAATTAACATGATTAACAACCACGTCCCAGTAATTTTTTTCTGTGAAAAGCAAAGCAAAGATCTTTCTATATGTCAATACATTGTTTACTATTTTGCTTTGAGTTATGGGTTGATATTTTCCTTTTTCTTCCTCCTATTTGTATTTCCAGGGTATTTTCTTGCTGCTCTTTGTGCTGCTCTCTCCCCTGGACCCAGAGCACAGCTGTTGCCTCTCCATGTCTCACTGGTTGGGAAATGCTGTCTTAAACTCCCTTCCCCAGAGATCCTCTTGACCTGTGCCCTGAATTTGTCCAAATTTGTTGATTTTGTTTTTGTTTTTTTTTTTTGTTGTTGTTGTTGTTGTTTGATTTTTTTTTTTTTTTTTTAATACATTATCTTTAATCCATTCTTCTTGTTCCTTCACCGTCTTAAATTGCAGAGCTTTGTGGTTTTGTAGGCACTTTCACTCAAATTTGCTTCCAGTTTTGGACTATTAATCAATTTTCTGTCTGCCTCTCTGTTCCTGGGGACATGCAAAGAGTCTGCTTCTCACCTCTGCTTGAAGCCCAACTCATTCTTCTTACACACAAACAAACAAAAAACAAAACAAACAATACCAACGAAACAAAAACACCCAACAACCTCTTGTTCTGTTCTTCTGTTTCCCCTGAAAGTTATATCTTCTTATACCAATATTCCCCTTCAATGTGTTTCCATGTAGTATGGGTGAGGCTAAATGTTGTAGTTGTATATGAGGGTTTTGAAGCCTTCCAGTTTATTCCCTCCTGGCTTTTATGTATAGACATAAACTGTGATCAGAAGGCTGTCCTGGTATTTTCACTCTGAGTTTTTGTCTGATCTGATTGCAGTTTCCCTTTCCCCCTACCTCTACCTCAAGCCTTGGTTTTAGGGCAACCAGCAGCATTTGTGAGTGGCTCCCCTCAGACCTAGTTCCCTGTCCTACTGGGTTGGAGGGCCTCACCTTGGTGCCCTCTCCCTCCTCACACAGACACTACTTTTTGCAGCTTCCCCTCTCTGTCCTCCCTAATCACACCAATATTGTTTCATGCAATCCTAGATGTCACGCGCAGTGGTGGTTTGTTCATGTAACTTTCTAGGACTTGTAGGACAGCAAATAGCCACAGAACTGGTTGAAAGTTTGGAGAATTTGCCGTACCGTGAAGATACAGAAGAGCTGCAAAAAATACTGCTTAATGGAAATATAATTAGGTGTGGCTTGCTCTTAAAGTTGAACTATCCTGAACAAACTAAATCATAGCTGGCAGTGGTACATATAGCAAGATCCAGTCACTAGGATCAAGACAGGTAAGTCTGGACTAGAAGCCAGGTGCTTATTTCGATCATGGACATTAAGTAATAATTGCAACATGTTTATGGGGATCAGCTGATTTCCCTAGAACAGATTTCAAGCCCGTAATGGATACTTTTATGAAAGCTCAGTTCCGTCCTGCTGAAGCACTGGGTTTGACTTCTGCACTACTTGCATGCTCCCTGGGCTGCCTCGAGCAGGGTGTCAGGCTCATGACACCGGTCTTTTCCGGCCTTCCGTCTGTGCCTCAAAAATCGGGTTCAGGCTCCACCCTGTGTGCTCTGGTACAAGATTCCCCAAAGATCAGCTGGGGAGAGCTCCTGCCAAGCCGGGTCCCTCCAGCTGAGCCGTATCTGCTGAGCCCAGCCGCGGCGCGGAGCGGAGGAGCAGGAAGAGCTGGGGCCAGTTCCTTCAAATATTTTACAGATTAAGACTGGGGTCTGGGATCTGTGGGAAGGCAGAGGAGTTCACAGACCCCAGCGGGTTATGGTCCTCGCCACAGCACTGGCGGCCCGTGCCAATAATTGCTGTCTTCCCCATCCATCCAGCTTGGTTGTTCGCTATCATGTTCAAATGCAATGACACTTTGTAATGTGGACAAGCCCTCTGACATTATTTTAGTGCAGCTGGAGGCATCTACTTTAGCCTTGAAAATGCCTCTTTCTTGGCAGCATTTTGTGTTTATTATAATGCTGTCTGTAATGTGCAAAAGTACATTTCTTTTTTAACTTCCTTCTTTATGTACTAAAGAGTGTGGTTTTAATTAAGGATTTCAGATTGAAACATTTCCGGTTTTATGCGTTGTTTTTTTGGTGGGGTGGTGTGGTGTTTTTTGTGTGTGTGGGTTTTTGTTTTTTTTTTTTTTTTTTCAGGACAGTTTTCAGTTAAAATGTTTTAGAGTTTTGAAAAATACCAGATGCCCAGCTCACAAAGTGCGCAAAGAGCCCCAGTCACTCCCTCTTCCTCCCGGGGAAATCAGCCGCTCCGCTGGGCTGGAGCGGCCAGAGAAGGCAGATGGGATGGCAAGAAGGGGATCGGCAGGCAGGAGACGGGTCAGGACCGGGACCAGCCATTAGCAGAGGTGCCTTGTGCCTCAGGCTCCATGCACAATAGGAAATGGTGATTCAGGCCCATAAAGTGTGAAAAAAACTGATTTTTCTGAATTCTATTTTTCCATTCTACATACATGGGGATGGTGGGGGAGTTGGGCAGGCGCGGCTCCCTTACGAAGGGCACAGCATCTCTGCTCGCTGCCTGCCCCTGCCATCCAGGCAGCCCACGGGGATGCAAGGCCAACACAAACAACCTGTAAAACAACACAATTTACAAAAATAAATAAATAAATAAATAAATAAATAAATAAAAAGGAACCAAGTCAGGTTTCAGCCCTCCTGGTGGTAGAAGAGCTTAAGGATGTCCTACAACACTACCAAAATTTTAGAAAACAGCAGGCTGTGAAAATTCTGTTCAAAGCAGGGTGCTTGAGCCAGTCCCATGATTTGGGGGAATTTGACTCATGATTTTTCCATGTCAGGACTTGGCAACACTGAAATCCTCAGTTTGAATTTGTTCCCAATGTGGTAGCTAAAGCTTCCTAATGTGGCTGTCGAGTCCCACTCTCCCCTGGCCGCAGGATGAGATGTAGGGAGCTGTGTGCGGTGCTGCGCCATGGTTGCTCCGTGGATGCTGCTGGGTGGATCTGGCTCATGTCCCTACACAAGGCTCTTCTGAAGCAAGCTGTGCATCTGCCACATGACAGCAGATCAGGCAGCAAAGTAAGAGCATGATGGTGGAGCTGCCAGCCTGGTTTACGGGAATGCGTGGTCTGGATGCACAGCTTGCCCAGGTTAAGCAAAATGTTAGGATTAAATGATCATCAAAAACACACTTGATACCTGTATACCTTCCCTCCCGGTTTTGCCAGGCAGCTTGTGCCATGCTTCAGCTCACTTTTTAGAAGGAAGCACTGAAAACATCCATCCTCTTGATACAGTCTTAGCACTTAAGGCACCATCAAGAAAAAATTTTTGTAAAGAAAACCTCAGCCTTGCAATGATGGCACCTCGGTATGATGATGTAGGTGCACCTTGGCTGAGCAGCTTTGTGCAGGGAAAAAGGGTCCCCGTTTTTATTGAAACCCCGCTGGGTTTCAATACCCAGCATCACAGCAGGAGGAGGTAAGCATGGGGACAGGCACAATGCTTGTCCCTGTGTCTTGTCCGCACCACACAGGGACAGGGCCTGTGTCACCTCTCCTCCATGGCAGTGCAGACATGGCTCGGGTCTGCACCTGGGAATAGCTTTAATTTATAAAACCCACAGTCCTCCCCACTCTGTAATTTTATGCAGTTTCCCAGCTGCCTTAAAGTCCCCGTTGAACCCCCTCGTGTCACCTACAGCCCTGTCATCCCCGCGAGGTGGCAGGGAGGGCACTCACTGCTCCCATCAGCCCTCCCCGTCCACCCCCAGCTGCCTGCCTATTTGGGAGCTCGCACATCGCTGAGTGCTTGAAGAGCTGACCACTTCTTGCCTATTTGGGAATGCTTTTAAATTGTTCCAGAAACTGCTGTTTGTTGATAAATTGGGGTGATCGTGGAAAAGTGTTTTAGCTAAACTGTGTAAAAGAAGGAATGAGCTGCAGAGCAGCACTGCCAGCTGTCATTGGATTTAGAAACACACATCATAGATTTTGCTGCTTTTCAGACAGCTGTGCTTATAGCTGCTCTTATAGCCATATAAAACAGTCATTCTGTCAGCAAACGTTCTGGCAGCCGAGCTGGGTTGTATTCTGCACTTGTGTTCCCAGCACCAGCGCCTTTGCTCACCCTCTGTCCATAGGTGAAGCCAGAGGAAGGAGGATTTGCCCTGCTGGCTGTGACTGCTCCCCAGCACCTGCAGGGTAGCTTCACGCAGGTTGAGAGAAAAACACCACCCGTGCAGGGGATGGCTCTGGTAGCACTTGTTTTCTGCTCCTTTCGCCATTAGGAAGGGGTGGTTGCCATTCTTACAGGGTGTTTTGGGGTGCTTTACCCCAAATTTGTTCTTGATGCTGAAGATACTGGTGGTCAGACTTACAGACCCCATCTTTTTATAGTAGTGCTCGCAGAGATCAGCCCTCTGTGGCCCATCCCATTCGGAGCTTTAGCTGAGAGTCCCAGGGAGCAGAGTTAGATTTTCAGGAATTTCTTCAAGGGAGAGGAGGTTGCATTGGAGTGTCAAATTTGACATTTTTAATAGGAACAATATTGCTTTGGGTAAAAACCTTGTCGAGGAAGGGCTTTCTGCATAACAGACCAGCTTTAAATGCCCACTGAAAGTGATGCTTGTATATTTTACATAAATTTTATTAGTTTTCCTTTATATGCAGTTGAATGACCTCAAGCAAAATATCTTAACTACATAAGGAAGCAATTACACAAGTGAGCCTTGAGAGTGAATTCTCCCTACACAGTGTTTCACACCAGTCCCTTGTGCAAGCAGTGTCAGAAATAAGTGCAAGGCAGGTTGGTGCTGCCTCTTGGTGGGATGAGCTGCCTCCTGCAGTGACCCCAGGGGCGGCCAGTGCCGGTACTGTAGGGGATGCTGAAAATCTGTGCCCTTGTTTTCTCTGGAGTTGTTTCCATGGCTGAAGCTCAGATTTGAGGTGGTGCATGTGGCCAGGTGGCGACCACAGCCTCATTTTATCTTGTTCTGGTCTTCTGCTCTGTTCAAACCTGTAGCCTTGCTGCCCACCTCTAATTCTCTCTGAAAATTCTGAAGATGCTGGATTTCATCCTGATCAAAAAGGGAAAATGTCTTAAATCTCCAAGTTATGCAGCACAGGAAAACAGCTTTCCTAGCTGTAATGTGATCTTGGTTCCTGCCCAGGCACCAGGCTGGAACAGAGGGTTTGGAAATTGCCCCTCTGGCCATTATCTGAGCTTTACAGCACTTCAAGATTGAACCCAGATCCCAGATCTCTTCTGAAGCTCCATGTCAGTATACACTTGTTCCTAGAAACCATTACTGTCCTGTGAGCTCTTTACCGTGTGAGGATGGAAAATAGAACTATTCTGCTCATTTCAGCTCCTTTTCACATGAAGGCAGAGCTCAGGGTTCATTCCTTTTTCTCACCATCCAAGGATTAAGCCCAATCCTGACTGTTATCCGACCTCGATACCATTTACACACTGAACCCGATGCCTACGGCTTTTATCTGAGCCCTTACAGCATTTGGAAGCAGGCCATGCCCCTTGTCTGGTATCAAAAGCATTATATTAATTTGGGATTCATTCCACAAAATGAGGCTGTCAGCCAGACTCCTTAGCAATTGGATATTGAACCCAGACCTCGTGGTTGTCTTCCAAGTTATATGCCAGCTGGGAACTCAGCCCACAATCCATGGCTGCCAGCCAAGCTCCTTATTGGCGAGAGATTGACACCAAGCCCCCAGACTGCTATTTCTGTACGGTGCTGTTATGGACTAAACCTAGCTCACGTGGTCAGCATAATCACCTCTGGATTGGCAACAAAATAAAATGTCTAGTTAAAGACTTGAATGAATATTGAGGGTCAATGTTCGGCTGCTTAAAGACCAGGGATGATGACAACAATTCCCTTGGAACAAAGCCCCCTCGATACTCCAAGGGGAATAGCCCCAGCTCCCCCATCTGTCATCCATCTGGATGCAAAATCCAGCTTCTCATTAACACACAGCATGCAGCATTGCTTTACTGGCGGGCAGCAGTAAAGCCAGTCCATTTGATTTTCAGGTATTCCTCAGACGGGGTTAAAGCAGATCCCCTTTCTGTAGCACCGTGAGGCTCTGCCAAAGCACTTCTGGTGGCTCAGAGCAGACCTCCAATGCTGCACCTTGCCTTGGGACGTGCTCTCTACTGCCCTGGGCAGAGCACGTCTGCTCACCAGCAGGGTGATGAAGAAGCCTGGATGGTGAGATGGGAGCAAGGGGGTGTTCAACACACCTCCGTCCTCCCTGGGGGACACCAGGAGCTTTGCAAGGTAGAGGGAGCATTTCAGGTGAAATGTCTGTCTGCCTGAGGCGAGCAAGCTTTTCCCTCCTGCCAGTAATTTTGCCTGGGAATTCTTGATCATCTTTACACCGTGTGGTTTTACTGCACAGCAAAACGCTTCAGAAGACTGAATTAAAACCAAACAGCTTCCCAGCTGGGATGGTCATCATTAGAATGTAATTTCCAGCAACTGTGTGGGTTTCTTGGTAGCCTTGAAAGCTTTACAATTTGCTTTAAGCATCAACTTTGAAAGGATAGTTGAGTATACAGCTTGAATAGAAAAAACTTCCTGTGATTGTGTGGATCAAGCTGGATATTATGGTGTGTACGGACAGAGTGGGATGAGGCTTTCCCTCTGATCTGGCAGTGGTGATGAAGGCTGCTCTCTGGTGCTCTAACCATGCACATTGTGAGTGGGGGGCTGGGGGGGGGGGAGGATCTGATATCCCTGTCCGAAACCTTGCCATGCCTGGGGACGGGAGCCATGGGAAGATTTCAAGCCAGTTTTGCAGACCTGTCCCATGGGGCTGGTGTTATTCTGATTGCTTGTTACATATCTTCTGATTCATATTTATTTGCTAAGAAAACATCAAGTCCTTGCCACACACATGGTTTTCTGAGGACTTTCAGCCTGAGAGAGCCAGTGCAAATGGGATTCAGCTGGCTATGGTGGCAATTTGTTTGTAAATAATTTTTCCATGTGCCCACTTGTTCCTCTGTCAGTGGGAATACCTTTCTTTTTCCATTCATCATTCTCCTCAGCTTACTCATCTCCTGTCTGAACACTCTGTCCTGCCCTTCATGCCCCCCTCCCTGCAAAGCTCTCCATGGGCTTCTCTTTGCTCTTTGCCAGGTCTTTCCCAACCCCTTCCCTCCGCTATCTCCTGTGGGGTGCTGGAGGGGCAGGGGATGCTGCCGCCTTCGGTGCTGGCACGAGGAGCCAGTTGCAGGGATGCTCCAGGCATTTTCCAGAATTTATGGGTAATGCCGAACACTACCCATGATTAGTTGAAATCGTTATTCCTAGAACTGCTTTTGCTTTATATTTCTTTGCTTTATAAACACAAGGCTTCATCTGTTGCACATTTGCTTGGTCTCAGCACTCCCTCTTTGCCTTCTCAGCTAACCTGAGGACGTGAGGAGCATGGGGCGCTGGCACACGCTGTGCCTGTGGGAGGTGGTGGGGAAGGAGGGATGGGGCGGACGTGGTGAGTGGTGGGATGGAGCAAGAACAGGCTCTTCTCCCCTGTCCTCTGCTTGGCTTCCCAGGGTTATGAAAGCCCCCAGCGTGCCATGCCGTGCTGTGCCGTGCCATGCCATGCTTTGCCCCCCACCCCTCCGCTGGGTCTCAGCCTCCCTCTCATGCACATGAATTTCCACTTCTGCTGAGCCCTGCCAAAGCAGAATTCCTGAAGCAGAATAAAAAATGTGGAAGACTTTCAAACCCAGAGATTATTGAACTGTCCCTCTAACCAAATGGCAGTCAAGGCTACGTTCTCTATCAAGTCTCCAGTTTAATGTTTAATTCAGTAACTGCGACTGGAAACACTTTCCAATTATTTTAAACTGCCAGAGATGTTTTAATATTTTGTGCTGGCATGCTGCAGAGTTAAGTGCCATCCATCCTTCAGAGAACTTTAAAATTTAGCCCAGTATAAAAAGGAGAAAAAAGGGAAAAATTCTCATAGGATGTCCTTGCCCCATGAACCCCACTGCCATGTGTGGCCTCACAGACACCACCTCCTGTGTTTGTCCTCCTCTGAGCAGGGCGAGAGGTCCAGGCAAAGAGCCAAAATCTCCAATTCCTGTGCAGAGCTTAAGCACTGGGAGCAGATCTTCCCTGACTGCCAGCCTTGTAGGACGGCATTCTCTCTCTAGATGTGTCCATGCCTCTGCAACCAAGGATGTGAAAGTTCAGCAAGGCCCAAATAGCTTTTGAATTCCCTTTGTGCTCATGCCATGAGGTGCAAAGCTTCTGTCTGCTTGTTCCTGCTGCGTGCTGCTTGGTATAGCATCACGATGGCTAACTGGGGCCACTGCCTTGGTTTTCATGTCTACACACTCAGAAGTGGGTATTTTAGTGCTTTTTCTTATCCTGCTGTGTACAGGTTTCTTAACTTTTTTTTTTTTTTTTTTTTTTTTTTTTCCCTCTGAGTGTGTGCACGTGCACCAGGCGGAGGGGGAGAAGGGGCAACGAGAGCGTCATATAAATCCAGTTCTGCTCTATTAAGATTCATTCTGGTACAACAATGGCTTTCTCTATTGAAAAGCTTTGTGAAAGCCTTGCCTAATGATCTGTTAGCTGGGGAAAGGTTAAATTCCTGGAAGATTTTCTGTGTTTGATGAAGAAAAAATGGTGCAATTATCCAGAATTCAAAGTGAGTTTTAGCCAGCTGTTAATAATACTCTGATTCTTCGTGTTCTCATTACTCAGAAGTAACGTGGCCATCCCTAGTCATGGCAGTAAAATATTTATAGCCATTTCTTTTGGCCCTGTTTGTACTTACGGAGGGCTGGACATCACTCAAGGTCTGCTAAATATGCTTCTGGTTGTGCTTTAGCCGCCCATGACAGAGCTCTTCCCACCTAACTGTGGCTGAAAGTGATGGAGATGTAGAGTGGGGTGGCCAGCTGAGGTGGGACCGAAGGGTCCTTGGGCCACCTAATAGCTGGGCACCCTGTGCCAGCAGGGCATCAAGGCTCTGCCTGAGCCTCCGGAGGGGCTGGTACTTCCCAATCTCCTCCATCCCATGGCAGCCATCCAGGATAAAGGAGAGAACTGGGCTTGAGACCTGCCTGATGGCTCAAACAGAGGTGTCTGACAGTGTTTCCAGCTCTGCATGGCCTCGCTGTGCTCTGCAGGTTGGTGTGTGCTAGGAGAGCAGCCCCGAGACTGCTCCGTGTTTCCCCAGATCTCCACCCTTCTTCATGGAGGTTTCCAGCCTGGAAAGTTGTGGCAGAGCATGAAACACACGTGGCATCTCTGTGTGCAGGTGCACAGAAATGAAACAAGTGTCATGGGGAAAATATCATTTCACAGTGGCAGGGCCTGGCCGGGGTTGAACAGACGGCTTGTTTCCTCTAGTGGATGCATGGAAAATCAATTCCCAGTCCTCTGCAGAGGTTCCTAACAATGAACAAAATTCCTCCTGTAGTATTTAAGAACTAGGGCTTTTCTGCATGGTGAAAAGATTTCTTTTTTATCAGGGGAGCTGCAGGTGACACCTTTTGGCTGCCCTTGTGTTGCTGTTGAGGTGTCTGTCTTATCCTCTCCATAGCAATTCCATTTCAAGCACAGCTTTTTGCCTGGAGGTCTGAAGTAAATGAGTATTAAGTAACTGTATCTGTCTCTAATCCACTAAACATCCAGAAAACTAGCTAATATGCCTGAGCCAGCGGGATAAATACATTAGGTTAATCTAACTCAGCTACTTTTCACTCAAACAACCAGTAGCATTTAGAAAAAAAAAAAAAAAAAAAAAAAAAAAGCTGTACGAGGATTATTTATTTTCCACATTTTTCCTTTCTTCTTCCCATGCCTTTGCTGTGATCCATTAAACACTAACCACTCGGCTAACTGGTTCCCCTGACCCCTAAAGCACTGCTGGAAAAATCAGTTCATTCTCCTCAGACCTCGGGGACTGCCCCACCTTTGCCGAGACTCTCGGTGGCAAGGAGAGATAACAGGCTGAAGGCAGACATAGGACTGTGTGTGCTCATCCTGCCTGGTGCAGAAGGCTCATGGCTGTCACCATTTCCCTCATGCCATGTCCCAGCAGTGCAGGCTGTCATGGATTGTAGGAGCTGTGGCTGTGAGTGGACTGCACACTGATGGTTCCTCCTGCAGGTCTCCTCCCATCCTCCCCGGCTCTGCAGAGGTCTGCTCCGAAAGGGATGCCAGGCAGGATAAGCAGAGGAGAGGCTGAACCTCCCTTGCCAGGAGCAGATGAAAAGAGATGTTACAAAGTCCCTTGACTGTGGTAATGCAGCCCCTAGCTCTGACACGGTGGTGGAGGGCATCCAAGTGTTGTTCAGCCCACACCAGGAACCCTACCCTGGTCTCAAAGGTCAGGTGCATTTCTGCAGTTACAGAAGTCGCAGGGATGGCATCTGACCCTGGCTTAGCCTCACAGAAGCCGAGGCCTGACAGACAGCAGGATCATTTGAATCTCCCTGGATCTTGCTTTCCTTTGAACTACAAGCTGTGTTTTGTTTCTTCCCAGCCAGGTCTCTAGACAAACTCTATAACTTTGCTGACTGCTCTGGCCTTCACCTGATCTTTGCGTTGAATGCCCTGCGCCGAAATCCCAACAACTCCTGGAACAGCTCCAATGCACTCAGCCTGCTCAAGTACAGTGCCAGCAAGAAATACAACATCTCCTGGGAGCTGGGCAATGGTGGGTGTGGGAACGGGGAGCCCCGGGGTGCTGCACGCCACAGCGGAGCCCTGCTCCCTTTTGGAAGGGGTGTTGGCAGGTCCCAGGACACTTGGCCAGTTGGTTCAGAGGGATTTGGATGTCCCCGCTGTAAGGCAGTGCAGTGTTAGGACAGACCTGGTTTGTGTTAGGACCCCAGCTGGAAGTTTTGGTCGGTTGGTATGAATAAAAGAATTGTTCCTGCTGCCCCAGCTGGTCCTGGGGTGGGCAGAGCAGCAGCTGCATGGGCTTCTATGGCAGCTGCTGTGCCAGAGGCGCAGGCACCCTGTGGGGACAGGGGAATGACACCAAGGTGCAGGTCCCCGCAGCACCCCAGCCCCTCCTGGCTGCTCCTGCTGTGTGACAGCTCATGAGCGCTCTCCAGCACTGGGGATGGGAGAGCACAGCCTGCAAGCCTTGCCTGTCTGTTCTTGTTTGCCCAGAGCCCAACAACTACCGGACCCTGGTTGGCCGCTCGGTGAACGGCAGCCAGCTGGGGAAGGACTACATCCAGCTGAGAAGCTTGCTCCAGCTTATCCGCACTTATTCCAGAGCAAACCTCTATGGGCCGAACATTGGGAGACCCAGAAAGAATGTCATTTCTCTCCTGGAAGGGTAAGTGATGTTGCCTTGATCCAGAAGGGACTAGAAAGCCCTCCTGATGCCCCTTGCCAGGCAGATGTGCTCTTTGGCTTTCCAACAGCTGCCAGGACAGCTCAGCCACCTCTGCACCAGGGGCTTGGGGATGTGGTTGTCTGCTTTCACAAAGGTTCCTGGTGTGATTTTTGGGGAATTACAGACAGACAGAGGTGCCTGCCTTGCTGGGATGTGAAGAAAATGGGATGTGGTTGGGGACTGCCACACGCCTGCGGGTTTCAGTGCCAGGAGGTGGGTCATGGCACCTCTTGCCAGTGCATATGTTGGATCCTGAACACTTCACTCTTCCCATTTGGCAGCTTCTTCTCCCTGTGCTTTCCCCATCTGTGCAGAGGGAGAGCCTGTAGCACCCTTCTTCGTTGCCCAGGCCCTCCGCTCCTTCCTAGCCAGGACAAGCCGTACAGAGCAGGGGACAATGCATGGCACAGAGCCACTGTCATGGCGTTATTTCTCATCATTACTCACATTGATTCTGACCGGGACACATAAACTGTTTTCCCAATTGTGGCACAGAGATTCAAATCCCTTTCACCAGCAGAGTTCATGACCTGTCTGGGACATGCCCTTTTCTCCCTTCCTGCTGTCCCTCGAGGAAAAGCTTGCCTATCGTGTTGTACCTGGGTACCACTCAGTGCTGCAGTGCTGCTCCAGCCAGCACCTCCCAGAATCAAACTCCTGTGATTTTCAGTGGTGGTACTGACCCTCTGGCTTTAGATTCTTGGTTTATTTTTCATCCCTTTAGCTAAAAATGGCACTCAGGGTCTGACAGAGATGCTGGGAGGTGGGTGTGCTGTTTGTATGCTTGAAGTAATGGGTAGGACAACTGGCAGGTCTCGGATGTGGGGATGCCAGAGAGAAGAGCGAGGAGAAGGAATGGTGATGGAGGGACTCAGACACCTGGAGGTGACATTGGACAGCTATGAGAACCAGGGAGGTGTGGGAGCCTGCTGGCAGCAGGAGTTTGGGCCATGGGGGCTTGAAGACTATCCAGCAGAGGGGAAATTCCCTGCAGGACTGTAAACAGAAACTCCAGTGCAGAGGGCTGGGCAGGGGGAGGTGTGGAAGGGGCTCTGCTGGGAGCAAAGCTGGGTCTCGCATTCATTAACATCTGCATGAATGATGTGGCAGAAACAATAAACAGCACACTGATGTGGTCCCCGGTGAGGCAGGCAGGGAGAGAGGGCCAGATTCTCAGCTCTGCTGCAGCAGCACAAGGAGCCCCTGAAGCTGGTAGGCCCAGCTGCAATGCCAACATCCCTCGTGCTGACAGCAGCTCTGGCACCACAGCCGTGGACATGCTGATGCCACGTGGGCATATCGCTGGCTGCAGCCCCAGGGGTCAGCTTAGGGTGCTGCGAAGTGCTGTAGTAGCATCGAGCAGCAGGAAGCCTATTAGTGCCAGGAGGAGCAGGCTGAGTAAGGGAAACAATGGGGATGAGAGCCAAGCAGCAATCCGAGAAGGGGAAGTGACCCGGGAGCCGGGCTGTGGTGTGCCATGGGGTGGGAAGTATGGCAAAAACCCAGCCTTGGATGGAAGGGAAGGAAGTGTGTAAGAGATAGGGTGTGAGTTGGGTGGAGGGAACTCTCCAGAACCCCACGCTAGTCTAAAAGAGCTGTAAGGAGCATGTCCGTCCTCTGAGCTGCATGCTATTACTCCACTGCCATCTCTGCCTGCCAGGGTGATGCTGGTTCTCATTGCTCAAAGTGCTTCTCTCCCCTTTGGAACAACCTTGTGTCCTTGTGGCAAGCCGCACATGCCTCCATGGCCTTAATTAAATGTCAAATTAAATGAAGACACAGGGTTAAACATTCATTTCCAGTATTCAGAACCAGAGTTACAACAAGACAGACAAATAAAACCCGGTGCCTAAGCTGCATGAGAGCCTGAGCTTTACTCCCAGCAGCTCCCTGACCTCAGTACTCAGACCTCTTCAGTACTCTGGGTTTGTGCTACTGAGAGCTGCTTGCCTGCTGCAGGAGCAGCACAGAGCTGGGATGTGACTTAGCTGGCACAGCCAAGGTGTGCCTCTGGAGATCCTAGGGGAGCCCCGCAAAGGCAGCAGGCAGGAGAGAGGAGGAGGAATTTAGGAATTTAGGAATTTTATTTTTAAAATGTGGTCAACAGCAGAAGTGAACCAGCTAGGAAGAGAGAAGCCAAATTGAAGGTTATGATGTGAGCACTAAGGCTGGAGAAATCCCCATGCAGTAGAAAGGATGGGTGGCTGGCTTGGTAGGCAAGCAGTGCCCTGTTACACAAAGTGTGGGAGTGAATTTTGTTGGGGTGGAAATGAGCTGAAGTGGGAAGGGAGAGCTCAGGGGGAGCAAGGGAGTGGCTGCCAGCAGCAGAAGAACACAGAAGGTGGCATTAGGTGTTCTCCAGGGAAAGCTTCCAGAGCTACCTGAAGTGCTGAAACACCCAGAGAAAATTTTCACTGCCGAGCACTACATAAAATTACATTTCCCCATTGCTGCAGAGCTCCTGCACCACCCTGCCCAGGGCAATGGCTCAGAGTGGCCACAGTGCCACCATGCATGCCAGTGCAACCGCGGGCTGCCCCATCCTGCAGACCAGCCCTGAGCTGCTGCCGCAGGGACAGGCTCTGTGGTGCCGGAGCGCTGCTGTGGCCCTGCTGCACAGGAGGGTAGGCACGGTGTCCTGTGGGTGCACAGGTGCAAGGGGGAATTTGTCCAGACACAGCTCACGGTTGAGTTTGATGAGGTGTTAATTAGACCATTCATGCAGCCTGAGCTGTCAGAGAGCAGACCACCTTAGCTACCTATGGTGTCTGTAGGTACAGGCATCCCAGAACTGCTCAGAGTTTGGAAAAAAAAAAAAAAAAAAAAAAAAAAAAAAAGTAGGATTTATTTAAAGAATTAATATAGATTTTAACAGCAGATCAGGAATCAGACACAAAGGTTAATGCATCACTGAATCACAATTTCAGTGCTGGAAGAGCAGTAACAAAAGGGAAAGCTATTAGGAAGAAGAGATGCTAACGTGTTAAAGCTTACAACATTTGGTACAGATCTCAGGCTGACGTGTCTGCACAGATATAGCTGGGGGTCTTGTCATTTATTGTTCCTCATCTGTAGGACCCTAGTTCTCCACTGGACACTCACAGGCTTTGAGTTGTGACCTCTGCCATGGCCAGGGGTGCAGTGGCAGGAGGACAGGGGCAGGCAGGCAGGCTGCTCTGTGGGCACTAAAGGTGCTGGCCACTGCTGATGTACAAATCAGAGCAGAGAAGGTCTTGTCTGGAGCTACAGCCTTCCCCAACCAGTCCTGCTGCCTCCTCGGCTCTCTGTCTCTGCCCTCTCTCCAGCCTCCTCAGCCCCTTCGTGCTGCTGCTCTCACCACTGCTTGACCATCCTCTGGTCACCCTCTGAGCACCGCAGCTGGTGGCTGGGGCTGGGTGAAGAGCCACACTGCTCCAGCTTAAATTTTTGCCCAGATGAACCAAAGGACTGATAGCATCTGGTTTTCTGATACCCAAGGCCAGCCTCTTTGAGTGCTGAGGCCCCTGTGGGAGGATTTTCCATCGCCCTCAAAGAAAGATGCTGGTAGTGGTGGGGTCCCTGGTGGGTTATGGGGCATGTGAGCACAGCACGTGGCTGTGGGACACACCTCCCCACCCTCAGCCCTGCTCCATGCATCCACAGGTGATGGGTTTCAGGAAGAAACACAGGTATTTGGCCCATCCTCTTGCTGACAAGAGCTTCTGCCCTCTCTGACACATAAGCACCACAGCTTCACCCTTTTCCAAGCTACAGAGAGGCGTGCGGCACAGGCTGTATCAGGATATTGAATAGGTCCAGGGCAAGAATTTTATGTAAAAAAATCAAGCCATAGGATGAGGAATTAATGATATAAAGGAAAGGACACCGCAGTGTAAACTCAAACTTGGGTAGCGTTAAGCTTGTGAATGAATGCATTCATAAATACATTGAAATGAGACATGAGGGATGTGGTGAGGCATTTTGCAGTTGGTTTTACAGCAGGAATGGTGATCTGAGATATAAGCAAAGGATCTAGCTATTCCTTTTTCAGGGGAAAGATTTAAGGCAATTTTTGTGACTGGAACTTGATCTGGCTGGCGAGCCAAAATCACTATCACCTGTATAGGGAGAACGAGCTGGTAGGAAAAGACATACATGAGATTATACTGCTGCATAGGTACATGGCGTACCTTCATCCTGGCTGCTGTCTACAATCTTGGTCATTCAATCTCAGAAAAGACGTAATAGAACCAGAAAGGTAGCAGAGAGGAGCCAAGGATGTGCGGAGGTTGTGGGTTGTGCTTTCTCCTACAATTCAGGCAGTGGGTTGGAAGGAAGCTTTGGAAGGCTTGCATGAAGGCAGTGCCACAGCATGCATGGCACTGCCAGAGTTGTCATCAGTGTGTGTGATCAGAAAGGGACTAGACAAATTGCTGGTGGAGAAACATGCCAGTGGTAATGCAGTGCCACGATGCAATGCAGCCCCCAGGGGCCCTGGGGTGCAGGTTGCACAGCTGGGTGGTGCTGCCCTCACCAAAGCTCTTTCTGCCAGAAGGCTTGGCCAGCCCTGAGGCAGGTCGTGTTGGTTGCAGGAAGGTGGTGCTGGGCAGAAAGAGAATGTAGTATTGCAGCAGATTTTAAATAGTCCCCAGTGGACTCTGCTCCCCAGAGGGAAATCTGGTCTGAAGCCTGCAAAAGTCCTTACAGCAGCTGGGATCTCTGAGTGCTGCTGCAGGTATTTGGCTGTGCTTCTGGAAACCTTGTACTAAGCTTTTTTTTTTTTTTTTTTTTTTCCATCACAGCAGATAAAAATGCACCTGATTATTCTGTTTGTTGTATAGCAGCCACTCTCAGGTCTCAATTTGTTCAATTCATTGGGTGAAAATCTGGGCTAGATCCCCATAGTCAGGCAGGCCTTAGGATGGCAAAGCGGACACAGCTGTATGGACAGAGGCTGCTCCAGCAGTGCTGGAGCCAGAGAATGGGTTTTGTGCTTACCAGAAAGGTGACAAGGCAGAAAAATCAGTGCAAGTGGGAGCATGTTCCACTCCAGGGCCTGACACTGGTGCCATTTTCCAGAGCTGTTCCTCTGGTGGCAAAGCCCTGGCACAATTTGCTTTCACAGTACTCCAAGGAGTAAGAGATGCAAGAAGCCATGGTTGTAATGTCCAGCTCCAGGAGTCAGGACATGCTGAACCACCATGGTTATTTGTCTGCCTTGTGCAGCTGTATTCTCTGTTACAGGATAACTTTATTATTTTTTTATTATTTTTATTTCAAGGTTGACAATCTGCAATTACCTTCATGGGAAAGAGATTTCCAAACGCAGATGGCTCTTTAATGTATCAGGAATAAGCCTAGGAAGTTCCAGTGGCTAGAGGCTGAAGCCAGACACATTCAGATGAGGAATAACATACTTGGAGGCTAATTAACCATGGGAGCAATTTGCTTAAGGTTGCAGTGGGTGCTCGAGGACTGGCGAGCACTGGATCAGGACAGGAGATGTATTCCCAAGACGTGCCTACGCTCAGATGAAGGCTGTGATGTGCCTGGGGAGGTGCTCTAAGAGGTCAGACATGAGGTGAGGTTTCACAGCACAGAGGTTTGGGGGCAGAGGCAGTGCAGCAGCCCTCCTGCCCTGTCTTCGTGCCTGCCCTGGCCTCAGGGTGCTGCCCCGTGTCACACCAGCAGTACCCTTCTGGGCTGCCAGCTGCTCTGGGTGTCTGATCTGAGCCCCAACAGATTTTGAGGATGCTTAAACTTGCTGTGTGGAAGCCCAGCCAGGCACATTGTAGTATCTAGGGTTGCCCACCCCACGCAGGCTGAGCTTGTCCCAGCACTCCTAGGGGGTAATTCTCTGCACGTGCACCGCGGCGTCGGTCGGTGCTTGCACAGCCCAGCCTCGGGAAGATGGCAGATTTACTGCAGCGGCATGGAGCATCTGGGCAACACATGTGCAGGGGAGCTGATCCACGCCGGAAGCCTCTGGATCGCTCTGCCTGCGTAGTGCTGCACATGTGCGCATCGTGCAGTCCAGGAAATCCCAGGCTGACGTGTGCCAGCACTGGTCGGACTGCAGGGCTGTACGGGGCTTCACTGGCTTCAAAATCCATGGCTCGAGCAGTACAGGTGCTAGAGGAATAAAGGGATTAATAACATCTGTATTCCTGAGCTGCAGATATTCGAGTACCTGTGCATCACTTGGTCTCCACCTGCACTTGGCTTTCATCTCTGGCTCCAGCAGTACAACTTGTTGGCTGTTGAGCTGATCTGGAGGGTAGAGGCCAGCACCCAAGTTATCTGGGATGCCCCAGGCACAACTCCACCATTAAGGCATTAAGGGCCCTAAGCTTTAGCAGGAAAATTTGATCTTCCTTCTGTGAAAATCTCAATAAAAAGGCAGAAAAAAGAAACAGGAAAAATAAAATAAAATAAAATAAAAATAAAAATATAAGATTCAGAAAGCAAAATTGGAGCTAGATATACATCTTTTACATTAAGATTTGAAAATGGCTAGAACTATTCAATTAATTTAGCCCCTATGGAGACAGAAGAGGAAAACTGAGCAATCCAGGGCCTTTTCTTTGAAGCCTTTGGTCTGCAGAGTGCTGCTTGTGTCCTAGAACGAAATTTTCCCAGGAGCTTATTAACAAAAAGTCAATTATTTTCCCTGGGAGATGGGGCAGGCAGACATACTGTTTCTGCTCCAGGGATGCTGGCTGTTGTCGGGGGGGTTGCTTTGCTTTCAGTCCCTGCACAAAGACCGGTGTGGTGGGTGTGCAGGGGGGGGGGGGGGGGGAGTTTTGCAGAAGAGCAACCTCACAGGCGCCTCCATCATGATGGGTGCTCCTTTTCCCCTTGAGCTGGATGCCCGGTGCTCTCAGAGCAGATTTCATGCTTTGTGCTCCATGCCTCCTGCCATGTGCAGCTGAGGAGGAGATGTCCCAGTGCCACCACTCCAGCCAGGCCCTGGGAGAGACACAAAGCACTGCTGAGAAACAACCCTGGGAACTGACAGTCACTGCCCTGCTGGGCAGCGGGAGCGGTGGTGCATCGGCGCTATTACAGCGTGTTATTGTTTTTCCATTTCTAATTGTGTCTCTTCCCTCCTGTCCACAGGGATTTATTACCTCTGCCTTTGCCAGTGTCCTCTTATGCTTCACAGGGTCCAGCTGCCCTTTTGTCCCAGCCTATAATTGACCATCATCATTAATTTAAAGTCAGAATGATTGTTTCCAAGCTATATTTAGGCTGAAGTTGCTGCTCTTGTTTCAGACCTGATTAGAAGCTCATGTACTGCAAAGCTTGCTGCTGTTCCCTGCCTCGCCAGCTGCTCTGATCAGAGGTCTCTCTCCCCACAAACCTTTTCCTTCCCCTCCCACCCTGGGTTTCAGGCCTGGGAGGGCTGTGGGTCTCACAGCTCCTTTCCCTGGGGCAGCTCCTGCATCTCCATGTACCAAAGAGCATCGTCATGTTCTCTTGGCCAAATTGGCTGAATCCCCTGTTTTCTAAAAAAAAAAAACAGTGCCCAGGAAAGAGCACCAGAACAAGGCAAGCATGTAGCAGTGGTTGTCCTGCCTTTCCTCCCATCCTCCAATGCTCAGGGGCTTCCTGAGCTGGGGGTGGCATTTTGCATCTAATAGCTTCGCTGGGTTTTACTTCCACTAGTTTTCCCAGTCCCTGCTTGAGTCCAGGAAGGGGTTCTTCACCTTAAATACATGTTGGGTGAAGAAGTGTTCTCCTTCTAAAGGGCTTTTAAAGCCTTTTCTTTAATCACTATTGAAAGCTGTTGCTTTCATAGAACTAAGTACGTATCCAAGACATTGTTCCTAACTGCTGCTGTCTTCAGAGAGATCCCTACCTGCCTCAAAACAGTGCTATGCACACTGCAAGAGTTTGAATTAAGTATAATTTATTCTTTTATTTAAAGGGTGCACAGATCTCATTAGAAAGGGTCTGACCACACTGTGAGCATGGTGACCATCTCTGGGATCCTGTGATGTAGGATGGGCATCGGCTGTTTTTGCATTGCCCCTGTGCTTACGGACGCCTGTGACAACATTGGGCTTATTTCCTTTCTTCCTCTGTTTCCCATAGGTTCATGAAAGTGGCTGGCAGCACGGTGGATGCTGTAACCTGGCAACAGTAGGTATTCGCCATTCCTTCTGCTTTCCTGCACTAACTGCAGTGATCTGACCACGTCCAGAGTAGAACTAACAGGCTGTCTGGGTGGGGAAGGGTGCAGATAATGGGAGCCACCTCTGCTGTGCTTGTACTGCCTTTAAGTAGGAAAAGGAGGCACTGCCCCTACTTCTAGGGCCTCTGGAGGGAATAGAGGAGGGGATGTGTCCACCTCTACCACTGCACCTGAGGGAGAGGCTAAAACCACCTGCCTGCAGGAAACCAAGACCTGCTGAGGAGAGCTGCATCCATAGCTTGGGGTGCTGGATGGGGTGGGGAGGAGAGGGAGGGGAAAGATGCATGTGGTGGGTCCATGGGACTGCCTGAGAGCCCTTTTCCTTCCTGGAAGCAGAGCAGTGTGGTAATTCAGGGCTCCCTGGGCAGGGTGCAAGGGCATTTGCTGCACTCCTGCAGATCCCACTTGCTCTCATAAACCCATCTGGAGACCTGCAGAAAAGATCTCAGTGGCTTTTAAGACACAAGGATTTCTTGTAAGCATACCTGGGGTCTCTGTGTCGGTGTGTGAACCTGGGAGCCTCCTGCCAAAGCAATGTCTGCGTCTGAGAATGGTTTACAGCCATGGAGCCGGCTGGCACCCAGCAGGTGCCGTTCCTCAGGGAGCTGGGGCTGTTGTGCTGTGCAGCCGCACAGCTCATCCAGGCTTCCCTGCAGCAGCAGCAGCTCGGTGTGAGCGGGGCAGCGGGGTAGCAGAGCATTTGGAGCGGGATTTGTGTTACTTACAGGCTCACGCTGTGCAATGATGATCTATGTCTCAGCTGGGAGTTTGCTTTTCATGATTACACGATGTGCTGATCGCATTTACTTAGTCCAGGAATTCGCTTGCTGAAACGGGGCTTGATGGCTGGGCCAAGCCCTTGGATGAGCTGCAGGAACAAACGTCCAGCCTTCGCGCAGGGAACTGCAGCCTGGCGTGCAGGGAACTGCCCACATGACGCCTTGCAGGAGCAGGGCAAGGTGCTGCGGGCAGGGCGGATGGCACAGCCCCTGCAGGCAGGCGGAGCAGCCAGGACATCACATGCTGAACACTTCAACACAAGCACAGGAGCTGCTTTTCCTCTGTCCCGGGTTTCCAGCTCGGGAAGGTTGCACCCGTATGCTTTTGTGAGGACTGGCAATGGCCACAACTCCAATCTGGGCTTCTGTACTGTTTATGAGTAAATGTCAAAACAGTGTCTCTTCCCTCTGCTCCAAACAGCAAAACAAAACAAAACAAGGTCCTTTGTATCCAAGAAGAAAATTATTAGCAGGAAACTGAACTGCTGTCTAACTGCAAGCATGAGCCTTTCTGTTCCAAACGCTAGCGTTCTCCCGGGATATCGGTTATAAATTTGTCAAATCTGTTATTCCTTTGAAAAGGTTGTGCTCCATCCAGAGAGGGAATTGAGTGGGGAATATGTTGCAGGGATCCCTATCATCTGTGCGAAAACACACGACTGTTCCTTCTTCTTGAAATATATCTGACAGAGAAGTGACACTGGGTGTAAATAAGCAGACTTGCCAGCCTTTCTTAGTATGGTTTCACTTACATATGTAACTCAGCATGTGTGCGTCCCTCTTCAGAACTAATGTGTTGCTGGAGAGGGATGTGTGAATGGCTTAGAAATGCTCAGGGAATTTCCACTAGCAGAGGGTGTGGCAGGTAGGACTGACAGTGGCTTGGAGAGTTTTGGCGTTTCTCGTGCGATTTAGTTTATGTTTGGTTAGGAGTAAATGCTCGGTTTATTGCAGACCCCCTCAGCCTCTGGAAGCACGTCTCCACTGCTCAGAAACCTTCCCAAAGTTATATCTCCTCCTGGCTCTTCTCCGGAGCTTGGTGTTCCTGCACACGTTCAAGATTCATTGCCTCCTTAACCTGCAGCCGTGCCTTGGGCCCGTTCCTGTGCGTGGCTGTACGGCTGGTTTTCCATCTCAAGCACTGTGCAGAACTCCAAGTTCAGCTAATTTAATGGGCAATTCCCTTTGTGCAGCACTCAAATCCCCGTCACTCATGAGGAAGGTAAATGTTTGCATCTTCAGAGCCAGCAAACATCTGTCCCTTTAGATTTTGGGAGAATACCATGTTACCTTCCAGGATGGAAAGTCACCCATGTTGTATGGCAAACCAGGGGTGCCAAGCACACAGATACACATGGGATGCTGCTTAAAGTGCTTTAATTGGGCTGGGTTTGGATGACATCCCTTCTGGCCTCGATATGTGGAATATGCAGGCAGAGATGCTCCCAGGGAGGCAGCGGTGGCAGGACCACTTTGGGGAGATGCTCAGGGATGGGGCCACCCGTGTCGGCAGAGGTGTCCTGGTTTGGTGACAGCCGGGTGTGATGCTGACAGCCAGGTTGGCCCTGCTCACATCCCCGGCAGGCCCTAATTCTGAGCAGACTCTCCTCGTAGCGGCAGGCAACAAAGTAGATCCGGAAATTCCTGAGCTTTGGGAAGTGGGCTTTAATGTAATTAGCTGCAACAGAAGAAGAGGTCAGATAATAGGGGCAAAGGTTTCTCTTTAAAATGAAAGGGGAGGTAAATGAAACCAGCTGTCCAGGAGCCAGTGCACTGCCTTCATTAAATACGGATCGGTGCTTGTGGTGCCACGCAGAAAGCTGTGGATCCTTCCAGAAAAGCATTGCAGAGGGTGGCAGGAGGCACAGGGGTGACAGGGCAGGGCTGTGCTGCCAGCCCCTCTCCAGCAGCACCCTCAGAGCCCACCCCAGCACCGGGGCACCTCCAGCTCAGCCCTGCCCAGTTGAGCTCCCTGTGGTACTTTTTGGTGGGCTGCTGCCTTTTCTTTACCTCTCGGCTTCCAGGCTGTGGCTGCAGCCAGGGTTTGGGGCCGGGCACAGGGCGCTGGCACAGGTCGTGGCTCACCCCATGGCTGGGTCCTGCCCAAGCTGCCTTGTCCTCCTTCCGGGGAGATACAGCGGGGCCTCCTCCAGCACGGTGTGCTGAGCCCCTCATGGGTTCCTGTGGTATATCTGAATTTTTGTTTGTTTGTTTGTTTTTGTTTTGTTTTGTTATGTTTTGTTTTGTTTTGTTTTTTTTTTTCCAGCAGTGGGGTACTCCTTGCTCTGCAATGGGCTCAGCTCTGTATAGCACACCGATCCCTGGGACACTCGAGGAGGCTGCACGTGGCCCTTCCTCAGAGATGTGTCTCATCCAGACTTTATTTGCTCCATTCCTCTTTTCCTTGGCTAACCCTTATATTCCTGTGGATAGATAGATAGCCGGATGCTGCAGGAATGGAGCATCAAACTGGGGACACACTGAGCCAGCCCCAAGTGCAATCTCACTACCTAGTGCTTCCCATACCAGGAGAAACCGCGTGCTCTGTGCCCAGTTGGCTTTCAGGGCCATGTCATACCCAGAACCCATCCATCAGCCCGAGCTGGAGCTGCTCTGCTTGTCCCTGAGCCTCCAGAGACCTTGTGCCACACAGGAGGGGGACCTGACCGTGCATCTCCTTTGGCCTCCGACCTCGGTAGGGAGGCTGCAGCCCTGGCACTGCCCCTGCCTGTGCCTGTGCATGGTGCTGCTGTTGCTGCTGCCCAGGGATGTGCTCGGCAGCACCGGGGCTCTGCAGCTGCTGCTGGCGGTTTCAGAGGTTGGAGACTTGTGGCTGTTTGGGGTTTTTTATTTTGTTTTGTTTTAAGTCAAGTGCACTGAGTCATTGTGAATATCAGAAAAGCTGCAGCCTTTGCTCCTGGGAATCATCCACGCCTAACGATGGCTTCTTCTGCTTTAAAGATCTGTCGCTTGTTTGTGTTCTGTGTAGATTTCTGTGCTGCCCTAACTGACAGCTGAGGTTCTCAAAAGGAAGTGCACTAACGTGTCACAAAGCCTACGGCCACAGATGATGTCCCTGTCCCTCAGCAGCCTGGTACCAAAGCAGCACAGACACCCACACCTCTCCTCTCACAGGGCTTGTGCATTTTCCCCTTGTGCCATTTCCCCTCCTAACCGGTTTGGAGGCATTGAAAGAACTTGTTGGTATCTGAAAACTTCCAAGGCAGATCTGCAAGAGGTCTCTGGCAATCTCAGAGAAATCTTTGGACTGTCTCAAGGCCCCATGTAAATACCCAAAGCCACAGTGCTGTCCTCCTTGCTACCCTGAGGGACGAGCTGTTAGCAAGGAGATTTCCTGAGACCAAAGCAGGTTGATTTCTGCTTTTCATCCCCGTGCCAACCCCAATTCCTCTGTCTGGTTAATGCAGGTGTGAAATAGCTGTGATGGTGGCTCTGCCCTAGGGCTGCTCCTGGTTAAAGCCGAGATCTTGTCCCCTGCTGGCAGCAGAGCTGTAGGTGAGAGCACACCTTACTGGAGGAGGATCCAGCCAGGGGGTGCCAGCTTGCCTTTGGCTTCTGAGGGTCTCTTCTGGGCTCTGAGATTGCGTTGGTTTTACAAGCTGAGCCCACAGGCTGGGATCTCACTGACTGCATCCTCTCCCACTTCACACAACCTCCCTTTTATGGCCCTGCAGCCAGTTTTCAGCCCAGGTGATGCGTGGTTTTTTTTGTCCACAGCAGTCCAAAAAATCGTTTCTGTTCAATTCTTAAGTGCTGTAGTAAAATCCAAACATCTGCCATCCCCAGAGTCTGCTGCTTTGTAATTTTGTCTTAAAAAGTGATCTCTGTAAGCCCCCTGGCTGCCTGCTGCTCAGGCCCGCTGTCCTCTCGGCAGTCAGCAGCTCAGTGAGCGATGGCAAGTGCATCCCAAGCCCCCCACCCGGAGATAATCTCTGCCCTTGCAGTCAGCACGGATTGCCAAAATGCCTCTTCCCTATTTCCCCCGATACAAGACTTCGGGGTGAACCTGGAGTCTGGCTGGCACTCTCCTGACTTTCGCTGCGGGCCACAGCTGGAACTATGCACCTGGGAGAGGATTTGCAGAGCAGACCCCTGGTGTTTAGGGCATCTGCAAGCTGAGCTGTAATTCGTTCCTGTTCTGGGCTGGCCAGTGCTGGCTGTGCTCTCCCTGCAGCTCTGCACAGCTCCAAGCTTACCCTGTTACCTCTCACTGGGTCAGAGTGGTGAGAAGCAAGAATCCTCTCTGAGCATTCATGTATGTTGCACGTATGCCTTGTGCTCAGGCTGAGGCTGATTTAGGCTGTGGCATCCTCTGGGGTGCTCCTGCCCTCACGTGCCTTCCTGTACCTGCATGGAGAGGGGTTTGCTGACAGTGTCCCTGCAAGAAGATGTTGTTGCTGCCTCTCATCTCTACTGGACCTGGTCCTAGAGAGACAGCAGCATTCAGCACTGGGCTGTTCACGAGGGCCTCGCTGTGTGTGAGATGCTTGTCACATGGAAATCACCCTGTGAAGGAGCAGGAACCTCCACAAAGGGGAATCTCCCTTTCTTCAGACCCCAGGAAGCCAAAGGCAACATGCAGTACGTACCCACCTGTCTGCAGCAGCATCACCCACAAGACGTGTGTTACCAAAAAGCCCTGCTGCACTCTTCTGTGCCCACCTCCAAGCTCTGAGCCCTGAGGAAATCTCTTTCCCTGCCATTTTTCCAGCTCCAGTGCCAAGCGTGGTAGGAAAGCCCATGGCAAACCCCCCTACTGCACCCCCGCGTGCCCTGAAGACACCCATGGGGGCAGGTGTAGGTGCTCTAAGGTTCATGCTCCGTCACCTCCTTGCTGAGGTGCCCATGGGTGCTGTGCAGGGGGTGAAAGGCCCACATAACTTGGGTTAACACCACCCTCTCCCCAGAGCTGCCATCATCCCCCTGCTCCTGCGTCACCCGGCACGGCTCCGACATGCGCCGGGGCTCGCTGCTGCACACTGTGGATCCGGGAGGAGGAGGTTCACAGAGCTGCTCTTGCAAAAACTATTTATCAGCCAAACGGCTGTCCCTGGGGTATGTCAGTGCACACTGCAGCAGGCGTCCTGGTGTCACCAGGAGCCCCGGGACATCTGCAAAGGGTGCCACTGCTCCTTGCGTGGCGGCAGAGGTGCCAGCCCTGGACACCCATACAGGAGGAGCCTCCAAACTTGGGACATTTGCACCCCAGGACAGACTGCTTCACCTTATGTCCCAGAGCCAGGAGCCAGCACTGAGACATTTCAAAGCCTTCCTCCCACACTTGGAGACAGCTGATTCAGATTATGATTGGCAGCACTAGAGCCGTGTTTTATGTAAGCAAGCACATGGAGAGCAGGAACTAGCCCACTGGATGGGAAGCGCTCTGTGCCATTTCCAGGCCAGCAGGGATCCCTGCAGGAGAAGGACTTCCCCACAGCCTCCCCAGCACTGCCTTTTTCCAGTGTGTCTCAGAGGTTTTCACTGTTAGGGACCCTTATCCTTAGTGTCTGTGTAGTGACCTCCTAAGGGACCCTTCATTTAAAGTATTAGAAGTGTATCTCCCCTTTTGACATCACATAAAAGCAATCTTCCTGGTAACAACGAGGCTGGCCGCCTTGTGCATGTGCCTTTGGAAGCAAAGGGCAGGGTGCGCATCCTTCAACAGCCCTGGGTGTTGCCAGTGCTCTTCTGGGTGTACCTGCTGCTGGGGGAGCAGGGGACAGAGAGCCGAGCCTGCAGAGGGGAGCCCAGGAGCTCCTAGATGCATCCTAGGTGTGCTATCACAGGCACTGTGTCTGAGAGTCCCCTTCTGTGGGGTCTCGTCACAGAAGGTGCTGCAAAACCATCGGTGTTTTGCTCCCATCCCTTTGCATTCTGCTCCCAGCATTGCTCTTTCACCAGCAGTAGTTAAGCAAAACTTCCCATGGTTCCTGCAGCATGCAATGCTCTGTATGCACAGTGCAGCCACCTCGCAACCCACTCCAGAGACCAAAAGTATCTGCTAGACATGGCCACAGCCAAAAGGTACAGGCAGGAGCCCTCCTGAAGGGAAAAAGGCTTCTTGGTGCAGCACAGGAGGACGTGGGCTGAGGCAGAGCTCCTGCCAGTGGTCTGATTCTCGCCTTCTTTTTTTTCCTTCCAGTTACTACATCGATGGTCGGGTGGCCAAAGTGACCGACTTCCTGAAAACGCGCCTGCTAGACACGCTGTCTGACCAGATCAGGAAAATCCAGAAAGTGCGTGAGTGCAAAGGGTTGGCAGGGCCAGAGGGCACCAGGCCCACAGTGCTGCAGCTCAGCACCGCAGCCTGGCACCGCTCGGGGCCCTGTGGGGCTGGCACAGCACCCAGGTGCTCGTGGGGAAGGATGGGGGCAGCCGACAGGAGTGCCCAGGGATGAGAGGGGAGAAGGGGCAACACCACTGCAGGATGTGTGGGGTGTCAGGAGGGAAGGCATGCCAAAATGAGGGCTGGACACGTGGGCAGGCGCTGCTGTGCAAAGCCTTTCTAAAGCAGCACCCTCTCTGGAGTCTTCCACCCAAAAAGTGAGCAGCACATAGAGTGAGTATCCTCCAAACCATGCTCCCCAGGAAGAGGAGAGGACCGGGAGGAACCAAATCAGCCAGATCATGACCACAGCCTTGCCTGCAGGGCAGTGGCTCAGGAGAGGACTTGTCCTGAACCCTGCTCTCTGCCCATGCATAAAGCACTGCTTGCAATGCTGTGACTGCTGCAATTCCAGGGCGATGTTCGCAGGCAGAGAATCACGGTCACTATGAACAACTGTGTTTTTTTTCCCCCAATGATCGTGTTTTGACTGTGTTATAAAACCCAGCTGTTGCTGTGTCACAGCCCGCAGCCCTGGCTAGCGCAGCGCCTTCCCGTCCCCACCGGCCGGGGATGGCCCCGGCTGCAGCCCCTGTGCAGGGGATGGGGGCTTCGAGGGGTCCCTGCTTTGTCTGCTGTGGGCACAGGGGCTGTGGCCTCGCTGGCACAGCTGCCAGTCCTGTAGCTAATGAGGAACACGTATTAATCAGGGAGGTGTTTAAGGGCTAGGGGACATGTCCGTCCGCTTGTCTTGTCTGGGTTTTCATCCCATACCAGTCACCACGCTGCTGTAATTCCTGCAGGGAGAAACCATAGGATGAGTAAACAACTCGAAGAGGCCCCGGGAAAGGGGATGTGATGGTCGGCACGGCAAAACTGGGGGAGAGGAGCTGCTTGCCGAGTCCTCAAGCACAAGCTGGGAAACAGCCCAATATGCGGGCAATCCCCCAATGGCAGGGAGCAGGGGATGGGCAAGGGGGCAAGCATGGGGCATCACCCCACCCTGGTCCTGCAAGGAACTGGTGGCACATGTCCCACCTCAGCTGTGGGGCCACCGAGGGGAAGGGCAGAGTACAGCCAGGACATGGGCAGCAGGGTGGTGACAGCCCAGCAGGACGGGGCACAAGCCCTGGGGGTCCCTGGTTCCCATCCAGCCCCAAACCCGCAGCAGCGAGGAGCTGCCCTCCATCGGGTCTGGGAGAGGGAAGGGCTCTCTGGGGAATGCCAGTGTGGCTGAGCGAAAGCACAGCACTGGGTGCTAATAGCCTCCAGCTTGGCTTTGAGTCCGTGCATCCTGCCGGGGCTGATTAGAGCAGCTGGGCTTGTCCACTTCCCTGTTTTATTGCTTCCTCTCCGACTGGGGAAGGTGGCGGGCTTAGATAATTACAGGCAGGATGCCAACACCTCTGGGGCTTCAGTCAGGGATGTCGACTCTCGCAGGCTGTGAGTGGGAGGCAGCCCAGAGCTGGCGTATTTAACAGCTTTGAGGGATCCCAGTCCATCCAGCACATTCCAGCGCTCCTCACTAATGGGGCAGGATCCGTCAGGCTGCGCAGCGCACTCCTCGGGCCGCAGGGCTTGCAGACATCCGGCTGCGGGAGCTCATGGCCCAGCCTCAAGAAGCTGGGTCATCGGAGAGGAGAGGGTTTGTTGCGTGGTGCTGCAGGTTGCTCGGGCTGGGAGAGGGCAGCTCCTGCCACCTGAGCTATGTCGTTGTGCCCAGCATCTCGCTGGGGCTCTGAGGAGTGACAGTGTGCTCTGACATGGATACCCCAGCTGTGCCAGGGACCCTGAAGGTGGTGAAGGTGGTGATGGTCCTTCCTTAGCCATGGTGCTGCCGTGCTTGGGGACAGCCACTGTAGTTCCCACCATGCCTTCAAGGGACTCCAGCACATGCCCATGCTTCTTGAGCCATTGATGCTTTCATGTTTGGCTGTGGTGCCATGTCCCATGCTGCAGAGACGCCAGGTTGTGGGTGCTTCCACTCTGGCATCCACCTCCCCTCCCTTCACACACTGCCAGCATGAAGGCACACTGTCACTGCCTGTCCCATGTTGGAGACAGCAAACCGTGCTCTCCCCAGGGCCCAAGAGTGAGGTCTCGTGCTTGCCTTTGTCTTTTGCACAGGTCGTGAACACCTACACACCCGGCAAGAAGATCTGGCTGGAAGGCATCGGCGCTACCTCGGCTGGAGGCATGAACAACCTCTCTGACTCCTATGCAGCCGGGTTCCTGTGAGTACCGCCAGCGCCCCAGCACCAGGGTGCTGCCAGCCATGTGGGCTTTGTGGTCACTGCAGCCGGGGGTCAGCCCTGTGCCCAGAGCCCCCTGCACGCTGCTTCGGTGCCCCAGCAGCAGCCTGGGTGCTGCTCTTTTCTCCATAGCATCCCTATGACCTGTCTGCCCCACTGCTCTGTGGGTGAGGGGGCTGCTGGGGACCCCACACTGGTACCCATGGTGTGCCCACAGGGGGTGGGAGGGAAGGGGAGGCTGTGACCTGAGCACCCCAAATCCAAGTCTTGCACACCATGGTCTTGCCACCCTCAGCCAGCTCAGGAGTGCCCATGCCCTCTTCCCACTCTGCAGCCTCATGTCCTTGCATGCGTTCACTCCCTCCTTTGCTCCCTGGGCATTTGCATCTCCCCAGAGCATAGGGCACAGGCTCTGGTCTGGAAGCCATTTTCCCCGCTTTCCCCGGCTGCAGGTGGCTGAACACGCTGGGCTTGCTGGCCAGCCAGGGCATCGACGTGGTGGTGCGGCACTCCTTCCTCGACCACGGCCACAACCACCTGGTGGACCAGAACTTCAACCCCCTGCCGGTAGGTCTGCCCGGGGACACTGGCAGAGATGCGCCCTTCTCCTTGATGTTTTGTTTTTGTTTTTGTTTTTGTTTTTTTTTGGGGGGGGGGGGGGATCTGGTTTTTCTCTTCCCTGTGCACAGAAGGATGTGCTGCCTTTGTCCCCGATGCCTGGCTTCACCACAGAGAGATCCAGGGTGCAGCTGAGGATCACCTCTGGTTGTGGCCTGTTTGAACTTGGCTCACAAATGAATTTTTCCAGATCTGTTCCATTCAGTGTTAATAGGAGGCATTAGTTAATGTCAAACTCAGCATGTTGGAGGCAGATGGGGGAGCATTGCCGCTGTGCCTGAAACTTCATCCAGTGCCCAGGGCTCGGGAGCGTGGCAGGGAGGATGGTGACACTGCAGTGGCAGCAGTGAGGGTGGGGGACGTGGGGCAGGGCACAACAGGGATGGGCTGGGGGACAGCCCCAGGCAGGTGCACATAGCAGGATCAGTCCCAGACCCATCACTGGCCTGACGGCAGCAGGGCTGGAGCCTCAGCACCCACTGCAGGGCTCTGAAACTGCACTGAAGGGCACGCATGGCTTCACATGGGGCAGCGGTGCCCTCCAGCATCCCTCAGTCTTCAAAAACTCCTGGGCAGCTGGGGCTTCCCGTGCAGAGGGTGCGAATAAAGAAAGCATATGCAAAACCCTTTTAAAAGTAACAGGTTTCCTTTTCATCTTTTTTTTTTTTTTTTTTTTTTTTTTTTTTTTTCCCTTTGGTCTAGTAAATCCCCCACCTTGTAAGTGGAGAAGCTGGCAGAGCGGCTGGGTGCTCTGCACGACCTGGGAAGGAATTTATGGGGTTGCTGCAGGGCAGCGCCAGGGGAGGAGTTCAGGGAATAAACCCCAGGCTGGTAAAGACAATGAAGGTATTGAGAGTAGATCGTGCTGTTGTTTTAAAGATAGTTTTCCCAATAAATTAGACACCCTTTGCAGCCTCTTCCTTGCTCTCCCACATGCTTCAGAGCAGCTCCTCCTCCCACCTCGCAGCACCGTGGTCCTGTACAAGTGCCAGTGCTGCTCCCCAGGCCCCTTCCCATGCTTCAAAAGAGCCACGAGCAGGTGCAAATTGGTGCAGGGCTTCAAAGCTGCAGACATGAAAAAAAGCCCAGTGAGACCAGACTGTGACCTGCACCAAGGCACAGCGGCTGCAATTTTCCCGTGGGAGCTATCAGTGGGATGAAAGCGGCTGGATGTACCTGCGCAGGGTCGCCGGGCTCTGAAACCCAATCTGGATGTACCTGTGCGGGGTCGCCGGGCTCTGAAACCCAATCTGCCCATCAGCAGCCGGGACAAAGGCTTTTCCACCGGCGGGCTGGGTGTGAGTCAGCCAGCTGCTGAGAGAAGGGCAGCGGTGTTTCGGGATGCAGGTCGTCCTGGGTGCCCATCCACCCTCTCCAATGGGTCTAGCGGGGAACTAAACAGGAGAAAGAGGTTGGCACGAGGTGCCTGGACATGGCACGGATGCGATCAGCCTGGGGAATATGAATGCTTCTGCTGACCTTAATGCGGCTGGTCTCAAGTGCTTTAATGCCTTGTTATTTCTGAGGGAATTTGTTCAGGTATTGGAGAGCTTTTTCTTCTTGAGCAACCAGGGCAGCCAGCTGTAAAATAATCAGGGCTTGACTGCATGGCACATGCTTGAGGAGCCCTTCACACAGAGCCTCTGTCCCGTGTGTAAGGCTGTCTGCACACACCTAAACCCATCCGAACATGTGTGGGAGTGGGGAGCCCACTGATATTCACCCTTCACAGGGCAGTGAGTTTGAAAAGCCCATCTGGCATTTAGTGGCTGTATGCTCATTTTAGGCACACTGTGTGTGTAATGCATCCCCCTGTCTAATATCACTCTGAAACAGTCCAGAATGATGCAAAACATTTATTTCATTGCAAAGCCCCCCAGGTAAGTGCAAGCTCTCTCTTCAGGTTGTTAGAGCATGTTAAACACCTTTTTAGATGCTCTTCTATGTAGCACTCCCCTCTTTTTTACCCATCTTTAGTGCTGATTCCTGTTCCCTTAATGTACAGAAGTGCTGTGAGGTTATAGCTATGTGTGGAGAAACTTGGGCATGTTTCTAGGAAGGGCCAGAGGGATTCCAGCCCCACGGAAAGGCCAAAGCTGAAATCCTGACTTACATCTCCAGATAATGTGGCTCTTCTCAGACCTTCTCCCAACGACTGTAGATGGTGTGACACTTGGCTCTCCTGCCTTAGGTAGATGCTAAGACTTCCTTTCTGTGTGCAAGTTTAATAAACAGGATACAGAGGCATGCGAAAGGCCCCAGGGATGGCAGGGTGAAGCAATGGCAGAGGCTGCCTGCTCAGCTGTGGCGGCAGCAGACAGGGTAACACTGCGCGGGAATTGATGGCGTCCTTGGGAGAGCAGAGTGGAGGTGCACAGTGCTCTGCCTGCCGGGGCCGGGATGCTGCAGGTGATTTTTCACCTCCTCTGCTTAGCCCACAGGCACTGAAGAACTCAATGGTAAAGTTATTGTCTGTCCTGGAAGATGGAGGCCTCTGGAGGCCTCTGAGTTTGTATCGGGTCCGTCATCAAGGTGGCAGACCCGGTGCCAGTGCTGGGAGCAGGGCTCCCGGCCATGCTCCCTGCCTGCAGCAAGTACGCATCCCCAGCGTGCTCGTTAGCTGAGCTGCCTTGGCCAGCAGCATGGCTTGGTGCAGCTGGAGGTCCCAGCCTCTCCCCGGCCGGAGCCTCTCCTGCCTCGTGCAGCACAGGAGGGAGCCCCCAGGCAGGGCTGTGGGGGCTGTGCCCTCTCCCCCTGCACCCAGCCTGGCCCTGCTGCTCCGTGGCCACATTCACCCACCCCGGGGTGAAGAGGAGACCCAGCATCTGGGTCTGCAGAGAGCTCTTTCCTGCAAATGCTCCTGCTCCCACCTCCTGGCCCAGCCAGCTGGCTGTGGGGCCGGGGGGCTCAGCCATACTGTGGCACTGACCCGTCTGCATGCTCAGCACTGAGCCACCCCGCTGCCAGGGTCCAGGACCCTAGGCTTAGGGCCGCCTGAATGGGGCCGCGTGGCGCTGGGCGCTGCACAGGCAGAGGGGAAGGCAGTGTCCCAAGGCAGGGAGTGACGGAGGGTGGGGAGAGGGAGCTGGTCCAATGGAGCTCACACACAGATGGAAGCTGTTCCTCGGGGCCATAAATCTACAGAGCGGGTGTCTGGCACCCCCATCTGCCCCGCACACTGGAGCACGGGCTCTCGCGCGAGCGACGCCTGCAGACCGGGAAGGGATGGGAGAGGCGAGGAGGCGCGGGGGTGCCTCGTGTGGGACGTGGACTCTGGCCGCAGGACAGAGGGATGAAACCCCAGGCAGATCGAGTGCAAGCAAGGGAAGGGCTCTCCCAGCAGAGCTCCAGCCAGAGAGCAGTCCTCTGATGGACAGAGGGGAAATAGTGCCCTGCAGACATCCCCAGCAAGCACCCAAACCACGGGTGGGGGCTGCCCAGTGCAGGTCCGAGGGGCTGAGCACCCCTCTGCTGCCTTCTCCTTCAGCCCTGTGCCATGTGCCAAGGACTGCGGCTTCCCCTGCTCATCCCCTCCCTCACTGCACTTGGTCTTCCAAGACCTCTGAGCCTTCTCTGAGGCTCCTTTTATCTGCAAACAAGGAGACAGATTAAAAGCGCTTACTCTCTGCTCTCTGTCACATTGGGTTAAGGGGCCTTTCCCTCTTCATGCGCCATAAAAAAGCCTCTGAAGTGCGTATGCTTGGACTCTCAAATGCTTCAAAGCCGCGCTGCTGCTTGCAGCTCGGCCCCCAGACGCTGGGGCTGTGGGACACGTGCAGCGAGGAGACCCGCTGTGCGCAGGATGTGCGCTCAGCCACCCCATGCCACCCAGCAGTGGGGAGGGACAGCAAGGCGCTCCCCAGGGCAGTGCACACTTGCCAGCAGAGCAGAGGGAAGTAGCGTGATGGTGAAGAGCAGCAGAAGAACAGAAGACAGCAAAAAAACTTGCTTTTGGTTCCCAATACATCTGATCCTGCAGCTCGGCTCCCTTCCTGCTGCCTCCATGGCCTGGACCCTGTTAGGGAGAGGCGATGACAAAGAGGGGTCTGGCTGCTACTCCAGCTGCTCTGCTGGCCAGGAGGGAGCCTTTCGTGCTCGGAGACAAAACACAAAGGGCAGCGTTGACTGAGGGCATCTTCATCCATGGAACCCACACAGTGCCCGGGCAGCCTCTCCCTTCTGTGCCATCAGTTTTCAGTGGTGATTCCCATGGCTGCCACACTCCCAGCCTGGATTTTGCCATAACATCAGTGTGTGGTCTTTTTCTTTCCCTAACCACCAGGAGATATTCAGCCCACAGGGGTGGACAGGAGCCAGCCTGAAAGAAGCCCCCATAAGCACACTGGGTGGGCACCGCGGCCGCAGCAGCAACTCCTGCCCCATGGAGATGCTCCCACCCTCGCCAGGGCAGCTGGTGCCCACCTGCTCCCCTCTGCTCCTCAGCAGAAATGCGCAGGGTGAGAAGCACCGTCCAAGAAGCACACCAAGGCCATGTGTAATGTTAAAAGCTGCATCGGTGCAGCCGTGCTGGAGCAGCGACCAGCCACGTCTTGAACAGGATGCAAGGACCTCCGCAGGGAGAGAGCTCTGGATGCTGGAGATCCTTTAATCTAGTGGAAAGAGAAAGAACGAGAACCACTGGTTGGAAGCCGAAGCCAGACAAATTCAAGCTGAAAGTCAGGGTTGTTAATAGCGCGGATGTTTAGCTGCTGGAACGGGCTCCATGGGAAGTGGCGGCTTCTCCAGCCCGCCAAGCCTCCCGAACCACAGTCACTGCTTCTCTGGAAGGTGCTTTTGCCAAAAACAAGACATCAGGCTCAGCAGAGGGATGAAAGGGTGAGCTCCTCTGTCCTGTGAGGTGCGGGAAGCCAGATCCCTTACCTCAGTAAGGCTGCTTGGGCTGTAAGAGTACAGATCACGGTGCAGGAACAGAGCAGGAGGCTGAAACCTGAGCATGGCTGAGGGACAGAGGAAGAGCTTGGGTGGGTTCAGAAGAGGGAAGAAGCAAGGGGAAGAAGAGAAGCCAGTGAGTGCTGCCAGTGTTGTGGGGCAGGCTGGGCACCGTGGGGTTGGCAGTGTCCATCTCAGGTGTCCATCTGCCTCTGCAGCTTGCAGACAGGCTGCAGGTCTGGGACTCAAGTTTTTAGGCTATGGCAACTTCATCTCATGTGTGCAGAGTGCGCAGCTGGACACAGGCAGGCTGTAAAGCTGCTTTGCTGCCTGTATGAGTAAGCACAGGGATACGCTCCTGCACCCCTCACAGCAGCCCTGGAGGCGGGAGGATCTGGTTAGCAGGGCTGTCTGAAGGGCTGGCTAATCAGCCACGTTTCCAAAAGCTTAAGCTTCTAAAAGCTCCTGCAATGAATTAAAATGTGCAAAGAGATAAAGCGGGACCCTCTGGGCTTTCCTTGTCTGGTGGAAATCTCTCGGGCCTCCGCTGGCCCCGTGGCACACAGAAGATGTGGCTGGCCTGAGCCCCACAAATCAACCCACGTGAGACAACGGCCCTTCCTGCCCGTAAATCAGCCGTCCCGGCCCAGAGACCTCCTGATGTGCAGGGCGGCTTTGTTCAGGTGCTCCTCGCCTGCAGCCCCAGGGAGGGCTGTAGCAGCAGCACTGCTTAATGGGTCTGCAAAGTAATTAAAGCAAGAAAGCTCCCTCAGTTCCCGGAGGACTAATAGCGGACCAGATTCCTTTCTGCTATTCCTCCTCTAACATTACAGCTGTATAAATGGCTCACAGCAGGAGCCCTCGGCAACTCCAAAACCCCATTCTTCCCCGCGGTGAGGCTGGCTGGAACCAAGCACTTCTCCGGACATCGCTGCACCATGCAGGGCTGCAAGGTGGCAGCACTTCCAGGGCATGTGGCAAGGGAAAAAGCCACCTTGGTGGCCACCAAGATGGGCTTCAAGACCAGCTTCTTCCCAGGTTGGTAACCACTTGAACAGGAGTGAAAATGAGCCATAGCCACAGGTGCCCAGCAGCCCCGATGGGATTTTAATTGGGGCTCACTCGTGTAAGCGGTCGGAGCAGCCCCAAAGCAGCTGGGGAAATGCCCGCGCCCAGTGGTTTTGTTTTCGTCATGCTAGGTGCGTGTGCAATTCATCATCCAAATACTCAGTGTCACCAGCTCCTGGTAATTTATTGCAAGGAACACAGTTTTGGCCCCTGCTGCAAGCGGGCTTGCGATGACGCGAAAAGCTGCAGCTGTCTTCAGCGCTTCCCTGCAGCAAGCTGAATAGCTTGAGCTCCTCCGGGTCTGCAGAGAAAGGCTCCTCTTCCAGCCCCTGGGTCATTTTCCTGGCCCTCCTTTGAACTCTCTTTGGTATTTCCACATCCTTCTCGAAACATAGGTTTCAGAGCAAGGTATCACTGCTCTCCCTCTCCTCATGCAGATGCTGGAGGGACACATCAGTTCCTGCACCGCCCTGAGCATCCCTGCCAAGGCAGTTGGCAGCTGTGGCACTGAGGGCTCTGCTAAGCCACAGCTTTCAGGGGAACATTCAACCCCAAAGGCAGTGGCTGCTCTGAAATACTTCCCGCTGCCCTGCAGCCATCCAACGCTGTGCAGGATAGCCCATCCTGCACTGCTGCTCACTGCCTTACTGTCTTGTGGCATCTGTATGTGCTTCTCAGATGCACCTGAAACTTCAAGGGTGGCTGCCAAGTGCTCAGGGAGACCCTTTGAATCCCTGGCCGTGGCCTCCGTCGCTCCCATAATTTGTAGGCAAATGCAGCATCTCGGTGGTGGAAATGTGCAGAGGAGGCAAGAAATCCCACAGGGCTGCTAGGAAAAATTAAGAGCCTGAGCTAACAGGTAGCTCGGGGTGCTGAACTCATTTATTTTCAGCTCACGACCATGGGGCTAAACACTGCGATCTGTGTTCACCTTTGGCCTCACCATAAACCCGGGTAATTACTCATCTGTAACAACGTCTGCTAACCAGCACAGCTCCCCGGGGAGCCCTCGGTGCGCCAGGCGCTGCTTATCCTGCCAGCAGCAGGGTGAGCAGCTTCCTGTGATGGGGAAAGGCTGGCAGGCACCAAACGAAGCACATGGGCACGTCCCCAGGCTGCAAGGCAGCACAGGGACAGCAGCATGTGCATCAGTGACAGCACCTCTGTGGAATGGAGCAGCTTGAGAGCTTTGGCCCTGGGGGCTGAGCATCCTCGGGGTGCACAAGGGATGTGCTCACCTCTGCCCGCACCCTCACCTCTCCCCTGGGGCCCTGGCTTTGCAGAGGAAGCACTGATGAGGCTGGTGTGGCACAAAGCCCCGTGGTTTTGGCCGGGAGCAGTGAGAGACGGGCAGGAGGAGGATTTTCTTCCAGCCCTGTGGCTAAGGCTAAGCCAGCAAGGGGAAGTGGGTTTGGACTTCCCCGTGATGGGACAGGCGGCACTGCTGGAGCAGAGCAGCCTGCTCCAGTAGGTGGGTGTCCTCTGGGGCTGCACCCACAGGCAGCACCCAGGGAAGAAGCGTGGCCCCGCTTGTACACCACGCAGCAGAGGCTCTGTGTCCCCAGTGTCACCCGCAGTGCCGGGAGCAGTGGCAGGGACAGAGTCCCAGCGACCACCGCCTGAGCCTGCCCCTTCCCTTCCCACAACCCTGCTTCATTTACCGCACACCTCCCAGCTTCTGCAGCGGATGAGTGGGGGGCCCTGCAGACGGCGGCCGCCGTCACTGCACAGCCTCGCCTCCCTCCCTGGGGCTTGGGGCCCATCCTGTGTGCTGAACGAGGCCGTGCCCTGCGGGAAAAAATAGTATGTGGTGACGTAATTAAAGGCTGTGTCGTTAATGCATGTGTGCAGGGGCTCAACGTTTCCTATTTCTTGAGCGCTTTGGCTTCCCCGCACTATGGTCATGGGTGCTTAACTCCATGGGAGGATCTAAAAGAGGAGAAATTCCTCCGGGAAATGGAATGCCCTGAGCAGTCCCCAAAGTCAGCGTGCCATCAGTGTAGCTGGAGAGCATGGGAAAGCTCTGGGGGCTCCAGCCCTGTGCAGAGAGTGGGGTGGAAGGGGACCTGTGTGCTCAGTGAAGGCATGGACTTCACAGACATCATCTCCTATTTGTGTGGCAGTGTGGGTCCGTGGCTGGGCTACGAGCAGGTCCGTGGGACCGTGAGGTGGCACCAGTGCTGCTCCCCTCCGAGCCCCGCAGCCCAGCCAAAGCTGGGCTCCTTTAGAGGACAGCAGTGTCTCAGAGTGGGCAAAGCCATGTATTTCTTCCTTAATCTCCTTCCTGGAAACAGCTATGCCATTTCGGCTTGATCTGTGCAAAAATAAATAAATAAATAAATAAATAAATAAATAAATAAAAAGCTCACCCCAAGGCAGACATCTGGCATGGAACATTTTCACCCAAACAGCCCCAAATTCTGCTAGGCTGCAAGCTGGGAAAGCAGCCTCTCCTGGGCTGGTGCTGCTGACTGTCCCCTCTGTCCTGCAGGACTACTGGCTGTCCCTGCTCTACAAGCGGCTCATCGGTCCCAAGGTCCTGGCCATCCACGTGGCTGGGCTCCAGAGGAAACCCCGGCCGGGCAGGGTGATCCGCGACAAGCTCCGCATTTACGCCCACTGCACCAGCTACCACAAGTAAGCCGGGATGGGGTGAGGGAGCCTGAGGGCTGTGGAGGCCAGAGCACGCCTGGGAACGGGGGCAGCCCCGGCTGCAGAGATCAAGGGAGTGGATTTCACGAGGGGCCCCCGGTCGGTCGGGTTACCCGCCTGGCCGCAGTGCCGGGGAGCCCAGCCTGGTTATTGTTTCGCTGATAAGGTCTTTCAAAGCGCCCCAGCGAGCAAGGGGGGGGGCGGCCACCTCCTCCACAGACACAAGTTGCTATTGTGGAGGAGGAGAGGCTGTTTCTTTACACAGTCCAGATGCTTTCAACATGCCTCCAGCTCGGTAGGAAACCTTGTCCAGTAACTGACAGGTGCAAAGTGCTTTATAGCCTTTGTTTGGGGCTGTCTGATTAGGCAGGGACAGAGGATCAGTGTCTGGAGCTGTCAGTTCAGTGCCCGGGGCGGCGGGGGCAGACGCCACTTGCACACAGAGCTCCTGTCCGTTCTCAGCCTCTTCCTTGCGAGGCCCTGGGGGGCTGCCCTGGGACCACCACTCCTGCTAAGAGCACCGGCACAGTACCACCTTGAGCTGTGGCACCCGTGGCTGAGGAGGGCAGGGGATGCTTGGAAAGGTGTCACGATGGTGAGGTGGCATCTCCCCACGGAGGGGCAGCCAGGGTGGCAGCATCCCATCTGGGTGGCTGCAGAGGGCTGGTTCTTACACAGACACCCCCAGGCCCTTTTCTCAGAGGTGACACTCCCAGGGCACGTGCCAGCACACCCCTCAGCTCCCGCTCTCCCCTTCACAGCCACAACTATGTCCGGGGGTCCATCACCCTTTACATCATCAACCTGCACCGCTCCCGGAAGAAAATCAAGCTGGCAGGGACACTGCGGGATAAGATCGTCCACCAGTACCTGCTGCAGCCCTACGGCAAAGACGGACTCCACTCCAAGTAAGTGCCATGCTCATGGCCAGGGCTGCCACCGCCGCCCCGTCCCTGATGCCCTGACCCTGTTCTGGCCCCGCAGGTCTGTGCAGCTCAACGGGCAGCCGCTGGCCATGGTGGACGATGGGACCCTCCCTGAGCTAAAGCCTCGTCCGCTGCGGGCCGGCCGCACCCTGGTCATCCCCCCGCTGACTATGAGCTTCTACGTGGTGAAGAACGTGAACGCGCTGGCCTGCCGGTACCGATAGCCCACGGCACAGAACGGAGCCGGCAGCCCCGCTCCTGCCCCACGCACATCCCCGGGACACGCTGCCTCCCGGGCAGCCCGCACGGCCCCGCGGGGGCTCCGCACCGCGCCCTTCGGCCTCGCACCCTTGGACGCCCTCCTCCTCGGCAGCTTCCACCAACCCGCGGCCAAAAAAGCTCTGCTCTGCCCGGCCGGAGCCGTTGCGATGGCGAACTGGGGGGGGGGAAGCGGGGCCGCAGCGAGAAGCCCCGGGGCTCCCGGGAAGGGCTGGGGGCCGGGCCCCGCTCCGGCGGCGCCGTGGGCGGCCAGACCAGCGCGGGCACCCTCCCCGGAGCCTCGAAGCAAGCGCATGGAAGCAGCTCCCTCTGCTGCCGCTCGGCCGCTGCGAGCGCGGCCCGGCCTGGACCAGCGCGGGGATGCTCGAGGGATGCTCGGGGGATGCTGCAGGAATGCTCCGGGGATGCTCTGGGGATGCTGCGGGCCGGCCCGGGAGGAGGAGGCGCCCTGCTCTGCCCCGGGCCGTGCGGGCAGGGCTCGGGCCGACGGCTGTAAATGTTGGTAATTAAATTAATGAGGCCCGCAGCGGTGAGCCCGGAGGCAGGGTGTGCGCGCCCCGCGGCGGGGAGCTCCCGGCCCGAGCGGGGATGGCGGAGCGCTGCCCGCCGGTCCCGGGGGTGCGGGCTGGAGCAGCCGGGACGCACCGGGACGGGACGAGAGGGGTAATAAAGCTGGGCTGTCCACCGCGCCGGCCTCTTCTGTCCGCGGCGGGGCGGGAGCGGGGGGGCCCGGAGCATGCCGGGGCGGCACCGGGAGAACCACCGGGAGCGCCACCGGCACCGGGAGCGAGGGACGGCCGGGTGGGGCCGTGCAGGGTTACGCCGGGCCACCGGGGGCGCTGCACGCGTGGGCGCGGCCGCCACGGGCGGTGGAGCAGGAAGCGGAGCGGGGCGGGCGGAGCCGCGGGGTCCCGGGGCTGCGGGGTCCCGGCGGCACGAAGGGGAGGCATGCGCTGCGTCCTGATCGCCAGCAGCGCCGCCGAGCTGCTCTTCTACTGGGCTGATGCCGCCTTCCTCCGCCGGCTCCGGCCGCCCAACGCTGCCGCCGTGCAGGTGGGGCTGGAAGGGGCTGGACGGGGCGGCCCCGGGGGCAGGGGCAGGGGCAGGGTGCGGGGCTGGGGCGGGGGGTGCGGGGGTCTCGGGGTGCTGAGCCGGCCGTGCGCCCCAGGGCCCGGCGGTGGAGGACAGCCTGAACACGCTGTTCGCGCCCCTCATCATCTCGTGCACGGCGCTGCTGGAGAAGCTGTCGGACACCTACACCTGCTTCAGAGCCGAGCACGGGAGGCACCTCCACGTCCTGCACATGGTAGGGCTGGGCAGGGGGAGAGGGGGGCCCGGCCATTCCCGGGTCTGACCCCGCTGTGTGTTGCAGTTTGGGGATTGCTTGTACATCGCGGTCAACGGCGACGGGACGGAGAGCGAGGACGACCTGCGCAGGACGCTCTTCGTGCTGCGGCGCCTGGTGGAGGCTCACTGCGGCCTCGTCACGCTCGACTCCCACCTCATCCGCAAGGAGTGAGCGGGGACCTCCGGCTAGGGCGGGCTGGGGCATGGGGGTTCCAGGGGACCTGCCAAACGGGGTGGTTGGGAGCACGTCTCGTAGCTGGGACCCTCCTGTGCAGTGGGATTCCCACCTGCTTTCTCTTTGCTGGGCTGCCGTTGGGGTTTGGGGTGCCCACCCACCCGGGGTGGTGATGTCCCATGCATGGCTCATGCTCCGAGGCCATCACAGGTTGCGGCCGGTGGATTCGGAGCAGCGGGAGCACATCTGGAGCCTGCTGCGGGGACTGCTGGAGACCTACCTCCGCCTGCGTGAGGAGGACCAGAGCTTTGCCGTAGAGGTACTGTGCATTGGGACCTGCTGGTCACAGCCCAGGGATGTCCCCCAGGCTGGCAGGGTGCGATGCTGCGTGGGGTCCCAGGATCTGGGGAAGGATTTCCGGTAGGGAACATAGGGGCAGCTCCGCAAGCCATGGGGTACAAAGGGGTAGGGAGCAGCCCATACCTGCCCTGAGGCTGTGTGGCTGGGTCTCTGGGGGCTCAGCACCCTCCCTGCCATGCCACAGGCCGTGGAGCGGCTGATCCACCCCCAACTGTGCGAGCAGTGCATCGAGTTCCTGGAGAAGCAGGTGGTGCAGTACATCAATGCCAGCCCCGAGCGTGGCGGGGATGAGGTGGGACATGCCTTCCTCCTGGTGCACACCAAGCTGCTGGCCTTCTACTCCAGGTGCGCCCGGCCCTGGCCCCTACAACCCTCCTTGGTGCGGCCGGTCACCTTCCCTCCTGACCCCTCCATTCTCTGTTCTGCAGCCGCAACACCAGCTCCATCCGCCCTGCCGACCTGCTCATCCTCATCCTCCTGGTTCAGGACCTGTACCCCAGCCAGAGCGCCGAGGAGGAGCTCGGCCCCCAGGTGTGGGGGGAGAGGGTTGGGGTGCTCCTGGGGGACTGACATCTTGGGGGCCAGGGCTTGATTTTCTTCCTCTCTCATTTCAGAAGTCTGAAGCAGGGAAGGTGTTGCCTCAAGGACCCAAGAGAAGCGAGAGCATCCCAGTGAGCAGCCCCGGTTCCCATGGAGGTGCAGAGAAGGAGTCAGACGATCAGGTGAGAGTGGGTGGCTGCCCCAGGGCCTGGGACTTTGGGAGCTGTAACGTGGGATGCTGGCAGTGCTGCTCGCACCGGAGTCGTGCCTGCAGGGCATGGCTGATCCAGCCCTTCCTGGCTGGCAGGACACGGATGATCTCTCCACGCCTGAGGTTTATTACACGCCCCAGCCCTCGCCGGGCAGACACAGCACAGGTGAGTGCCAGGCTGGGAAGGAGCCAAGTGCTGGTCCTGCAGCCCTACAGGGGGGGCGTGGGGGGCTGGCAGGCAGAGCGAAGCTGCTGTGTTTCCTGCAGGCAGTGAGAGCTGGTCCGAGAGCCCTGAGCCGGCGGCTGCTGGGGATGCAGACTCTGCGGATGTCCAGGTGAGCGTGGGCAGAGACTTGCTCCCAGGTCCATGCCTCCCCAGCCTGTCCTGGTGCTCTCTGCTGCCTCTGCTCCTCACCACTTCTCCCTCACCAGAAACCTCCCCTCTGTGTGCTGCTCTTCTGGGATCCCTGGGCGCTTCCCTCGCTGCTGATGTTTTGCCGTGTGGCCCCTCCAGCTTGCTCAGTTGGGCTGTGCCTGGCTGCAGTTCTCAGGACGTTGCTTCTGCCTCCATGTCCCTGCAGAAGGTTCTGGGCTGGTGCGGGCTGTCTTGTCCCCGGAGGGGGCTGAGCATCTCTCCTCTCTGCCCAGGTGGCAGAGGACCTGCTCCAGACCTTGGAGCCCCTGGTCCCTGAAGCTTCAAACCCCAGAAGGATCTTCCTGGATGCCAACCTGCGGGAAGGCTACTGCCCCTTGCTGCCCCACACAATGCACTGCCTCCCGCTCTGGCCGGGCATCTCCCTCGTGCTCCTGACAAAGGTGAGCTGTAAGGTGAAGGCAGCGGAGCTGGGCTGGGTTCTGCCTGACCTCTCTCCCTCTTCTACGACAGGGCCCTACGACCCACGTGGCCGTCACCTTGCACCAGCTGCTGGACGGGTTCTTGCTGCTGGAGAAGAAGCTGGAAGAGGGGCAGGAGGTGGGAGCCCCTCGCAGCTTTCCCTTCCTGACTGAGCTGCGGCAGCGCATGGACAAGTTTGTGAAGAAGCTGAGCGGGCAGGACGTCCAGGTGGGAGCGGGGATGCAAGGACCCCATCCAGCCATCCTGCTGGCCAGGTGCTGAGCCCCATCTCCGTCTAGTTGCAGAACGCCTGGGTGGAGTTCAAGAACAAGATGTTCTCCCGCAGCGAGCCTGGGAGCAGCCTGGAGTGAGTACAGGGTGGCGGGGGATGCCTGCAGCCCCTGGGGTTTTCCCTGCTGCTCTGAACATAGAGACTGAAAGCGTGTCCCCGCCTTTGTCACCCGGCCTAGGCTGCTGCAGGCTCTAAGCACGGTGAAGCGGCAGCTCTGCTCTGTGTACCGCCAGCTCTTCCTCAGCTCCGCCAGCCAGAGCCTGTCGCAGGGCCTGCGGGACCGTGCCCAGAAGCTGATGAGGTGAGGGGGTTACCCGCACCCCCAGGGGGCTGCCCTACAGTCTGGGGGGGGTCCCGGCCTCTCACGGTGCCTCTCCTTGGTAGGGAGAAGCTGCTGGACTGGCGGGACTTCCTGCTGGTGAAGAGCAGGCGCAACATCACCATGGTGTCATATCCCTCTCCACGGCTTGGCCAGGCCAGGACCCCCACAGGGAGGGTGGAGGTGGGGATGGGGGCAGGGTGAAGGTGGTTGGGGGGCTTCCCCGGGGCCTGGGGGCTGTCCCGAAAGAGCACTGAGGTTGTTGGATGCCCTTAACTGGCCCCACGTACCTAGAGGACTTCCCCGGCCTGGTGCACTTCATCTACGTCGACCGCACGGCTGGGCAGATGATGGCTCCGTCACTCAGCGTGGCGGAGAAGTCCAGCTCGGAGCTGGGCAAGGGGCCTCTGGCCGAGTTTGTCAAGAGCAAGGTATGGGCAGGATGAGGCCCTGCAGTGCCCGAGCGGGGACAGTGCTGTGCAGCCTGCTGTTTGTACTCAGCCTTCGGGTGCCCCTTGTCCCCCAGGTCTGGTCCCTGGTCGCGCTGGCCCGGCGATACCTGCAGAAGGGCTACACGACTCTGATGCTGCAGGACGGCGACTACTGCTGCTCCTACTTCCTCTGGTTTGAGAACGAGCTGGTAGGAGGGGCGGGAAGGCACTGAGCCCCTCTCAGAGCACCCCTGGGGTCTGGCCCCTCATTCCTCCCCTCCCTGGTACAGCCCTGCCCTGTCTTTGTCCCCAGGGTTACAAGCTGGAGGTGATGGAGGCGCCTGTCCTCTCCGACGACTCCGCTCCCATCGGGATGCTGGCAGGAGATTACTACAGGTTGGCAGCCCCAGCCCTGCTGCTTGGCACCGGTGTCTGCGCTTGCTGGGACAGGGCAGCGGAGGGGCACCCGTGCTGGGAGGGCTGGGGTGCCACACAGCCTGGGGCTGTGGTCCTGGGGCAGGGATGTCTCTGGCAGGGGTTTTCTAGGGAAAGAGGACCGGAAAGGGGGTGATTTTGCAGACCCATCCCCTGCAGGCCACGCCATGCCCTGCAGAACACCCCCACTTCTCCTCCCCAGGAAGCTGCTGCGCTACTACAGCAAGAACCACCAGGCAGAGGTGGTGAAGTGCTACGAGCTGCTGACCGTGCACCTGGGCATCATCCCCTCTGAGCTGGTGGTCCAGCAGGCCTGCGACTTGGCCCGGCGCCTCTGGGAGCCTTCCCGCATCCCCCTGCTCTGAGCCGCCCCCGGGGCCAGGATTAAAGCAGGGTGCGGATGTCTCCTCGTGCTGCTCTTTCAGGGGGTGCACGTGAGCCGGGTGCACGGCCGGCTGTGCCTGGGGGCGGCCACGTGCAGCCTCCTGGGCCGCGCTGCCCGCCGCTCCCCTCCCTGCCTGCTTGGCTGGCACCCAGCAGCCTCCCGGGACGGGCCGGGAGCGGGGCTGAGAGCTTTTTGGCAAATCACGGCCTTGTTGAAAAGCGCGTTTCCAAAGCAGGATTTATGGCGTTGGCTTGGCCCCGCTGCCTGGCTTTGGCCGGAGAACAAAACGCTGTAGCCAAACCTGCGCAGTGAATGGCCCAGGGTGCACCCCGTTCCCCCCTGCACCCCTAAATGTGGGGCTGATGGGGTCGGCATCCCCAAGGGATGGGGTGCACAGGATGCAAACTGTGCCTGCACGCAGCTCCCGGGCATGGTGGGGCCGAGCTGGGCAGCCAGCACGCGGCAGAGCTGAGGCAGCCCATGTGCTGGCCAGACACATCTGGTGTCAGTGCATGTGCAAGCCCTCTGGGCACAGCACTGGGGCTCCCCCTGCTCCAGTGGCTGCGCAGCCACTGCCCTGTGCAGCTGGAGCTGGGCACCGTGGGTCGGGGAGCGCTGGACTGCGGTGGGGCCTTTGCCCCTTCCTGCCGGGCAGGAATTTGCCCCGCTGAGCAAAAGCTGTGGGTCCGGAGCCAAGCCCAGCCCCAAGCTGCCCCTTTCCCAGCTGTTCTGGGGGTGCTGAGCTCCCCCTGCCCACACCACTCAGTGAACACACAGCCCAGCCAAGTGCCCTGGGTCTCTGCGGTGCCAGCAGGGCAGTGAGCTGGTGTGCCCGGCACCCTGCTTAGCACCGGGCAGGATCTGGCCCTGCACACAGCCGCTCCCCAGCCTCCCTGCACGCCCAAGGCAATGCTTGGCCAGGGCTTGGCGCCTTGCCGTGGGCACTGTGTCCTGCCCAGCCTCCCTGCAAGCCCCAGGACGCAGCGTCCAGCCCTGCGCCAGTGTCCCCTGCCCTGGGCCCCCTGTCCCCTCCCCATGCCCCGTGAGAAGTGTGGCTGTGGAGCAAAGTCCAGGAGCTTCAGGCACCACACGGAGATGGCAGCCGGGCTCCCTGTGAGGCTGGGCACAGGCTCTGCCACCCGCAGGCTGCAGGGACGGCGCCTGGCTCACAGCGGGGCCGCAGCGCGGCTGCAGCAGGAGTACGATGCGGTGGTGATCGGGGCAGGTAACGCAGGGCGAGGAGCTGGTGGGGATGGGGTGGCTCTCAGCATGCTGCTTGTGCCAGGGAGCTGCATGGATGGGCATGTGCTGCAGCTCCCCTGCGTGCTGCTGGCTAAGGGGTCAGAGCTGAGCTGAGGGATCTGTCACCTTTGTCACCAGCCCTGCCCCATTGGGGCCCAGGGATGTAGGGATGGGGGAGAATGTTCCCTACAGTGTCCGGAGGTTGTTATTTGGGTGCCTGCATCCCTGGTGTGGGGGATGTGCTGTGCCGTGGGGCTGTCCTGGCTCAGCCAGGCTCAGCTCCCCTCTGTCTCTCCTTGCAGGGCACAACGGGCTGGTGGCAGTGAGTACCGGAGGCAGAGCTCTCACCCTGGGGATGCCGTGGGACCGGGGAGGGTCTGCAGCCAGAGCAGGGGCTGGGGGCTCCCAGAGGGATTTGGGAAGCGGGGACCACCCTGGCGAGGGGTCAGGGAGGTGGTCAGGATGAGGAGGATGTGCCACCCACAGCATGGTGCCACACTCCCCACAGGCTGCCTACCTGCAGCGGGCAGGGCTGCGCACAGCCGTGCTGGAGAAGCGCCATGTGCTGGGTGGCGCAGCCGTCACCGAGGAGATTGTGCCAGGTATCCCCACGTGCCCTATGTCCTCCTGGCCCCTGCCTGCCCCTTTTACCCCTCACCACCCCGCGTCTTCCAGGCTTTAAGTTCTCACGGGCATCCTACTTGCTCAGCCTGCTGCGGCCCCAGATCTACAGCGAGCTGGAGCTGCAGGTGCAGTGCCCATCCCCAGCTGGGCCACCAGCACCTCCTGGCACACCAGCAGGGTGACACTGCTGCCTCCTTGTCTCACTGCCCTATGTGTGTCGCAGCGGCATGGCCTGAGGGTGCTCCCGCGGGACCCCTACTCCTTCACCTCACTGCTGGAGGACAGGAGCCCGCCCCGCTCCCTCCTGCTGGGGCATGACATGGCCCAGACCCAGCAGCAGATCGCCCAGTTCTCCCAGAAGGATGCTCAGGTACCATGGGGACCAGGGCAAAGCAAACCTCAAGGAGCTGCCCTGCCCCGTGGAGCAGCAGGGATGCTCGTGGTGGGGTGTCCTTTGCCCCCACCACGGCTCAGTCCCTTCTGGCCACCTGCTGTCCCCTTTCAGGTTTACCCTGAGTATGAGGCGTTCATGGGGCGCTTGGTGGCTGCCATCGACCCACTGCTGGATGCACCCCCTGTGGATACAGCTGCCCTGGGGCAGGGCTCCCTGCTCCAGCGGCTCAGAGCCCTGCGAGCCCTGCAGCCCCTGCTGCGGGCAGGTACATTTGGGATCCTCGTGGCAATGGCTGTGTGTGTGGTCCTGGGCTCCTTCCTGGCCTCAGCCCCTCCAGGTGCCAGTGGCTGTGTCCTGGTGCAGCCGTGCAGACCCCAGAGCCTCCTCTCCCCGCAGGCCTGGCGCTCGGACGGCAGCTGCCCCACTATTATGAGGTGCTGACAGCCCCCATCTCCAAGGTGTGTGCCAGCTGCAGTGGCACAGAGCCACCCTCCCCGCACCCACTCTGCCTCTCTGCGTGCCCACCCGGTCCTGGCTTCAGCCCAGCCCTGAGCCCAGCTCTCTCCTTGTCTCTGGGGCCAGATCCTGGATCACTGGTTTGAGTCGGAGCCTCTGAAGGCAACCCTGGCTACCGACGCGGTGATCGGAGCCATGAGCAGCCCCCACAGCCCTGGCAGCGGGTGAGGGCCCTGTCCCCTCCCTGGGGATCATGGCCACGCCATCCCCTCCAGGCCACCGCACTCAGCCTGGCATGGCCCTGAGGCTTGCCGGAGTGGCTCAGGGACTGGGTGAGCTGTGTCCCCATCCCTGCAGGTACGTGCTGCTGCACCATGTCATGGGCGAGCTAGAGGGGCGGCGCAGCGCCTGGGGCTACGTGGCTGGCGGCATGGGCGCCCTGTCCGAAGCCATCGCCCATGCAGCAGCCAGCCGGGGTGCACACATCTTTACCGAGAAGGTACCGGGTTTCTGGGCATGGGGACCTCCACAGGCTGCCCGATGGCTCTGGGGAGAAGCCAAGTGAGGTGCTGGCCCCTTTCCCTCTGCCCAGGCTGTGTGCCACGTGCTGCTGGGCAGGGACGGGCAGGCGCAGGGCGTCGTGCTGCGGGACGGGACGGAGGTGAGGAGCAAAGTGGTGCTGTCCAACGCCTCCCCCCAGATCACCTTCCTGGAGCTCATCCCCCAGGTATGGGGCACGTGGGGCCACCATGGGGCTCAGTGGGCTGTCACCCCCTGGCTGGGCTGCCCCATGGCAGCCCCATCACCATGGTGCCCCCGGCCCCCTCCAGGAGCAGCTGCCAGAGGACTTCACCCGGCGGATCCGGCGTGTTGAGACGTGCTCACCCGTCACCAAAATCAATGGTAGGTACAGGGGGCTGCCTCCTCCACCATCCCACTTCTGAGCACAAGGCTGCAGGGCTTCCCAGGAGCCGGCACCCCATCTCCCCCCCATCCCAGTGGCAGTGGATCGCCTGCCCAGCTTCCTGGCTGCCCCCAACACCCGTGATGGCCAGCCCCTGCCCCACCACCAGTGCTCCATCCACCTCAACTGCGAGGGCACCCACCTCCTGCACCAGGCTTACGCCGAGGCCGCTGGCGGGCACCCCTCCAGCAGGTAGGAGCCCCCCCGCCTCACTCCCTCCCCATGGTGTCCCAGAGAAGGGGCAGGAAGGCAGTGCTGGGGGATGTTTGGCGTGGCTCACTCCCGCTCCCCCAGGCCCATGATCGAGCTGTGCATCCCTTCGGCGCTGGACCCGGGGCTGGCCCCACGGGGCTGCCACGTCGTGTCCCTCTTCACACAGTACACCCCGTACGAGCTGGCGGGTGGGCGGCCCTGGGACGAGCAGGCTAGAAATGCATATGCAGACACAGGTACGTGCCAGGTAACACCAGGAGCACTGGTCCCTGCTGCAGGCAGAGTCACCCTCGTGCTCAGGGGGCAGTCCCCACGTCCTCCTGAGCTGCCTGCCAGTGCCTCCGTCCCTTCCTAGTGTTTGACTGCATCGAAGACTATGCCCCAGGCTTCAAGGCGTCTGTCATCGGCAGGGACATCCTGACACCCCCGGACTTAGAGAGGGTCTTTGGGCTGCCTGGCGGGGTGGGTACCACGCGGGCTTGGCACTGAGCATCTGCACAGCAAGTGGCCAGGCACAGCCCGCTTACACAGCCCGGTCTCTGGCTGCAGAATATCTTCCACGGAGGGATGTCCCTGGACCAGCTGTACTTTGCCCGGCCAGCACCATCCTACTCGGGCTACCGGTCCCCAGTTCCAGGCTTGTACCTGTGTGGGAGCGGAGCACACCCTGGTGAGTAGGGCCAGGGGGCTGCAGGAGGAGGGCAGGGCGCATGGATGAGGGGTAAGGGGAGCACAAGGTGTGGGGTCCAGTACTCTCAGCCCTGGCGGTGAGGCAGAGCAGCCCCCCCCCCCCCCCCCCCACTACAGCCCTTGCTGCTGGGGCCACTGCTCCCCGTTTCTGCCTTTCAGGAGGTGGTGTGATGGGAGCAGCAGGACGCAATGCAGCCCGGGTGGCTCTCGGGGACTTCAAGCGCCTGTGACAGCAGCGGTGACACTGACTTCACCGATGGAGGGAAGCAACTGCCATGAGCCCTGTTGTCCCCATGCAGAGCCTGCTGTCCCCACCTTGCTTCCCAGCACTGCAGCAGGCCTAGCACTGGCAGCAGCACCCCTGTGAGTGTGGGGCAGGCTGGTGGGGCCTGGGCTGACCCCCTTCCTGGGCACCCTTGTACTCTGAGAGGTGGGAGGCAGTGCCCTGGGCGTTGTGGCACCCTCAGAAATAAACACAGCCAGAGGCTATGCATTGGCCCTCTCCCCATGGTTTTGCAGCTCTCTGTATGGGATGTCCTGGCCCTGGGGTGTGAGCAGAGCCCACCCCGTGTCCCCCCAGCGTGGGCTGTGCTGTGTGTGCCACCTGCACTGCCTCTGCTTGTGCAGCCCCTGGGGGCCCTGCCGGCAGGGACAGGAGTGTCACGGTGATTGGGGACAAGCAGCGCAGCTCAGGCAGCCCACGCTGGGTGTGCCACGCTCTGCCCCGTGCCGCTGCTGGGCGCCGCTCGCAGCAGATGACAGAGCTCACATCCTCTCCCTGCCCTCTTCCTCCCAGGGACAATGCTCCCGATTCAGCTCCCAGCCTCTCCTCCCGCCAGGCCCTAAATACGGTGCTTCCGGGCTGCGCTGCTGCACCTGAGCTGGCTGAATCAATATTGACCGGCCAGGAATAGGCCCGCAGCCCTCTGAGAATAGCCCCGCACGGCCGCCCGCTGCCCACAGCTTCCCGCGCCCGGGGCTGCCCTGCTGCAGCACCGTATTTTTAGCTGTCGCTGCCGCCTGCCATGCAGGCTGCAGGTGCCGGTGCCCGGCAAGCCCCAAGGACTGGGCTGGGGGTGGCAGCGAGGAGGGGATGTCCCCCAGCCTGACCATGGCAGGGCATGGTGCCGAGAGCTCCTCGGAGCCCCCCCTGCCTTCTTCTCGCTCCCCCCAGGAGCAGGGGCAGAGCTGGGAGCAGGACCCACGTGTCCCTACCCGCCTGCAGCCGTCGTCTGGGGGACGAGGGGGGGGCTCCTGGCCGCACACTCAGGCAATTGAGCTGCCAAACACCCAGACACCATGAGCCGTGGTGCTCCGTGAGTCACGAGCTCCGCTGCTGGACCCAGCCCTGCCCTTCCCCAGGGCTTCCCCTGGCCGCCATCCTGTGGCTGCAGCACAGCCCTGCCGCTGCCCTATGGCCCACGCACGCACTCCGTGGCCCCAAATCCTCATTTTATCCTCCCCGGGCACCCCCAGAAGATGGCACAGCACATGGCACCAGCCCAGCCGAGGGACAGGGTCGGGGTGAGGGTGCCCCACGTAGGGACCCGGGGTGCCGGGGGGGTGCCGAAGGCCCTGGCGGGACGTGGCGATGAGCTCACGGGCTATTCCCGGCCGTGTTGTTCCTGGCTCGTCCTGGCAGGAACCGGCTGCTTTAACTCCAAACAAACAACCCGGTAGCCACCGGCACATTCCTGGCCAGCCAGTGGCCACGGCCGGGACAGAGGCGCTTCCTGTTTATCCCCGTCCAGCGGCGGGGCGCAGGCGGCGGGGTTCCCCGGGGAATGGTTGGGGGGGTCACCCCTTGTCTGCATGGCTGGGGAGTGGGGGCAGCACCCAGGGAACCCCGCAGCCAGCCTGGCTCAGGGATAGCCCAGGTGCTGCCCCCTGCCCCTCCCAGGCTCCCTTTGCTGGTCTCAGTGCCCCCCAGGTCCTTGGTCCCGTTGTGTTACCCCATGTCCAAGCACCTCCTCAGCCACCGCATGGGGTGAGGGGTGTCCTCCTGGGGAGCCCCCATGGGACAATTTGCCACCTCCAGCATAGCCTTGCTCTGCCTGGCTGGGGGCCAGCCCCCCAGTGCAGTGAGGCTGGGTGGGGGGTAGCCCCAGCTGGGGGTCCTGGCTTCATCCCTGGGGGGCGAGCAGGCTTATGGCAGATGGGGGCTGTCCCATTCGTGCTCTGCGCCCCCAAAAATCCTCTGGGGGTGGGCAGGGGTGGCTTTGCCCCAGGATGGCAGAGTGGGGCTGGAGGGGGGCAGGGTGCAGGGCTGGCCTCTGGGCCCTGTGTGCGGGGGGGCTGGGGCTGGGCTGGGCAGCGTGGGCCCCCACCCGGGGCGTCCCACCGCGCCGCACCATAAAAGCGGCAGCAGGCGGTGCTCGGCGGCAGGAGAGCTGCTGGAGGCCAGCGGGAGCCAGCACCGCGTCCCCACGCCGCTGCCCGCCACACATCTGCCCCACACCTACACCCGGGGTGAGTGCTGGGGGGCTCGGGTACCTCGGGGGGTGGGGGGCAGCAGCCCCAGCGGTGCTCCCAGTGGGGATGGTGTGGAGGGGGAGAGGTGTGGGGATGGGGACAGGGCTGTGTGCGGGACAGAGAGGGGACAGCCCCTGCATCCCACACAGCACGGGGATGGGGATGCCCCTGCCATGCAAGGGGGCACGACATCCCCCCCACCACACTGCTGAGGCACAAGGGGGCTGTAGGAGTGCCCCCACCCCGCTGTGCTCCCCAGGGGCTCAGTGTCGGGCTGTCCCCAGGCATCCCATCCCAGGAGCCGCAATGGCGATGCTGGCTGGTGCGAGCCCCATCCTGCTCCCCTTCGTGCTGCTGCTGTGCCAGGTGTTCCCCAGCATGCAGGATACGGCCGGGCTGCAGCTGAGGCTGGCAGGGCCACGCGGGCCAGCCGGGGAAGGCCGCCTGGAGGTGCTGTACCAGGGGCGCTGGGGCACCGTGTGCGACGATGGCTTCGATTTCCACGCGGCCACCGTCGCTTGCCGGCAGCTGGGCTACACCGCAGCCATCACCTGGACACACAGTGCCACCTACGGCCAGGGGGAAGGTAAGGGGCAGCTGGGGGAACCACGCATGGGGTGCTGCCTGAAGGGGGGCGCTTGCTGGGCACGTGGTGCTGAGGGGGTCCCAGCAGCGGTGACCCCCAGCCCGCCTCCATCCCCGCAGGCCCCATCTGGCTGGACAACGTGCGGTGCGGGGGCAGCGAATCCTCCCTGGCTGAGTGCACCCACAACGGCTGGGGCGTGAGCGACTGCCACCACGGCGAGGACACTGGCGTGGTGTGCTCGGGGCAGCGCCTGCACAGCGGCCCCGACCCGGCAGCAGCCCCTGGTCTGCTGGGAGAGGTGAGTGGGAACGAGGTGCCCATTGGGATGGCGAGGGGCTGGGGCACATCCCGTCGTTCCCACCCTCCACCCCGTGTCCCGTTCTGGAGCCCCCGTGCCCACCCCGCAGGCACCGGGGCTGAGCCTGGAGGAGGTGCGCATCAAACCCATCCTGGCGCGGGCCAAGCTGAGCATGCCGGTGACGGAGGGAGCTGTGGAGGTGAAGCACAACGGGCGCTGGAGGCAGGTGTGCGACGCCGGCTGGACCAGGAACAACAGCCGCGTGGTCTGCGGGATGCTGGGCTTCCCCCAGGAGAAGCACGTCAACACCAACTTCTACCGGTAGGGAACGGGATGAGCCATGGGGCAGGGTGCCGGTGGGCTGGTGGGACGTGCCGTGGGGTCCTGGGACAAGCAGCTGGGGCACGGTGGTCAGTAGGGTGAAGGGGGGTGCCAGGGAAGGGGTGCGCTCATGGCTGGGTGTGTGGGGCACCTGCCCACACCTGGGCCACTTTCCCAGGGGCTTCAACAGGAGCAAAGCTGGGCTGGGCAGCAGCCAGGATGCTCCCCAACCTTGTTCTGCACAGCGTGGGTGCAGGCACATGAGAGCCAAGCCTTGTGCTGGGCTATAAATACAGCCCATAATGAGCCCCTGCCGGTGCCAGGCGTCGTGCTGTCCCGCTGGGGCACAGCTTTGGTGTGGGAATTGCCACAGGGGAGAGGGCCCCATGGTGCCGTGGGAGCACTCTCCAGCCCCAGCGGCTGCCGTGGGGTTCTGGGGAGAGCAGGGGTACGGGGTGGGGGTGCTGAGCCCCCCTGACCTCTGGCCGTGCTCCTTGCAGGAAGCTGTGGAACATGAAGCTGAAGGACCCCAGCTCCAGGTAGGGCCCAGCTCGGGGCAGGGGGCACCAACACGGGAGCCTCTCTCCCCCCCAGAATAGCTCCGTTCCCACTCCTCTCCCTCGGCAGCCTGAAGAACCTGAGCCAGAAGAGCAGTTTCTGGGTGCACCAGGTGCAGTGCCGGGGCACCGAGCCCCACCTGGCCCGCTGCCCCACGCAGTTGGCCCCCCCGGCCCCCCGCCAGCACGCCTGTCCCCGCGGCATGCACGCCGTTGTCAGCTGCGTCCCCGGCGCTGCCTTCCAGCAGGGCAAGGGCAGGGGCAAGAAACCTCCCCACAAAGCCTCTCCGGGAAAGGTGAGCCCCGGCATGGCCCCCTACCCCTGAGTCAGGTTTCTGGGGCTGGACAGCACCCGGGCACCCCCCTGCACCCCCTAACCAGGCTGGTCTCCATACCAGGGCCTCCCCGTGCGCCTGCGAGCGGGTGCCCACGCTGGCGAGGGTCGGGTGGAGGTGCTGCGCCACGGGCAGTGGGGCACCGTGTGTGACAAGCGGTGGGACCTGGCGGCAGCCAGCGTGGTGTGTCGGCAGCTGGGCTATGGGACGGCAAAGCAAGCCCTGGTGGGAGCCCGGATGGGCCAAGGTGAGGCGGGAGATGGGGCAAGGACTTGGGGTGCTGCTGGGCCTGGAAGCTCATGGGGAAAAGCCCTCTGTGCACTGCTGCAGCATCCAGGGCTGTGCGGGGGGATCCGGGATGGGCACATGGGCAGGAATGCTCATGTCCCCCCCCTGCTTCAGGCCTGGGCCCCATCCACATGAGCGAGGTGCGCTGCACTGGCCACGAGCGCTCCCTGGGTGAGTGCCGCTTCCAGGACGCTGAGCAGAGCGGGTGCCGGCACGAGAACGATGCGGCTGTCCGCTGCCACGTGCCCCACATGGACTTCCAGAGCCAGGTGAGTCCCTGCCTCCCCGCCAGCACCCGCTGAGCCCCGGCCCCATTGCACAGCCCCTGCCCCAGCACCCCAAGCCCCCAGCCTAGCGTGGACACTCCAAGCATGGCCCAGGGGATGGGGACAGGCAGAGCCACCCAAACCACGCTGATGTGGGATCCTCAGGATGAGCCAGTGTTGAAAGTGCCCTTGTGGGAGGAAGAGGAAGGTGGAAGGAAGGCTCAGCTGGATGGATGGTGCTACCTGACCCACTCCCAGGGGGCTGTCCCCTCCATTTCAGCCCCTCTTTGCCCACAGGTGCGCCTGGCCGGGGGCCGCAGCCCCGAGGAGGGCGTCGTGGAGGTGCTGGTGCCAGTGCAGGGCAAGCTGCGGTGGGGTGCGGTGTGTGGCGCTCAGTGGGGGCTGAATGAGGCCATGGTCGTCTGCAGGCAGCTGGGGCTGGGTTTCGCCAGCCATGCCCTGCAGGTGAGTTGGATCCTGGAGCGAGGGGCTGCGCAGTTTGGGCGTGCTGGGATGGCTCAGCAGCTGGGACGGGGCATGTGGGGACACGGTGACAAGCCCTGGTGACAGCGCTGGGGAGCCGAGGGCTGGTCTGAGCACCGTGCTCCCCCCTGCCCAGGAGACCTGGTACTGGGCGGGCAGCCCCGACGCCTCCGAGGTGGTAATGAGCGGGGTGCGCTGCACAGGCACCGAGCTGGCCCTCCAGCAGTGCCAGCGCCACGGCCCCGTGCACTGCCCCAGTGGTGGAGGACGCTTCTCAGCGGGGGTCAGCTGCACCACCCGTGAGTACCTGGCAGCCCACAGGGTGCCCGTCCTTCTCCTGGGACCCAGCCCTGCGTGGCCGGGGTGGTGCAGGCTGGTTGCCAGCAGCTCTGTCCCCACCGATCCCATCCATGCCAGACGCCCCGGACCTGGTGATGAACGCGCAGCTGGTGCAGGAGACTGCCTACCTGGAGGACCGGCCGCTGGGGCTGCTGTACTGCGCCCACGAGGAGCGCTGCCTCTCCCACTCGGCCGACAGCATGCAGTGGCCCTACGGCCACCGCCGCCTGCTGCGCTTCTCCTCCCAGATCCACAACCTGGGCAGAGCCGACTTCCGACCCCGCATGGGACGGCACGCCTGGACCTGGCACCAGTGCCACCGGTGGGTGCCCTGTGGCCCAGGGCTGCCCCTGCACAGGGTCAGGAGGGTACAGGAGGACCTGGCAGCCCCATCCCCCCTGCCCGGGGTGGGTGCCCTGCAGGGCGCTTGCTGGGCGCCTTCCCTCCTACCCGGCCCCCACCCTGGCAGAGGCTGACCCGCCCCGGGGTAATTAGCAGCGTCCGGGCCGGCACTGTCATTAGGGCTTTATTTGGCTGCAAGGCTGTAATTTGTGCCGAGCCGCTCGCCTCTAGGTGCTGCCTGCTCCTAGCTCGGTGTCGGGGCCGGCCGCACGCTCGCCGTCCTGCCCCGGCCCCCGCTCACCCCCTGTCCCCGCAGGCACTTCCACAGCATCGAGGTGTTCACCCACTACGACCTGCTGACGCTCAATGGCTCCAAGGTGGCCGAAGGGCACAAGGCCAGCTTTTGCCTGGAGGACACCAACTGCCCTGAGGGTAGGTGGCGGCTGCAGGCAGGGCACAGGGACCCCCCCAGCCCCTCCGTTCCTCACGTGTCCCCGCACGTCCCCAGGGCTGCAGCGCCGCTTTGCCTGCGCCAACTTTGGGGAGCAGGGGGTGAGCGTGGGGTGCTGGGACACCTACCGGCACGACATTGACTGCCAGTGGATCGACATCACTGACGTGCCACCGGGCAGCTACACCTTCCAGGTACGGGCACAGAGCGGATGGGGGGTACACGGGAACAGGAGGTGATGGCTGGGGTCCATGGGCACCACCGGCACCCCGTGGTTGCACGCCACCACCTGCTTCAAGGTTTCTCCTGGCCACCCACATGTCCCCGTGGTGGTGTGTATGTGGCAGGCACGGTGGCACCTCCATGGTGCCCCCAGCCATGCCCATCGCCCTCCCCAGGTGGTCGTGAACCCCAAGCACGAGGTGGCCGAGTCGGACTTCTCCAACAACGTGATGCGGTGCCAGTGCAAGTACGACGGGCAGCGCGTCTGGGTGCACGGCTGCCACACGAGTAAGGAGGGCTGGGGGCAGATGGGGGGCGGTGGGAAATGCCCAGGATAGGGGTGCCGCAGGTGTCCCCTCACTGCCTCCGTCGCTCTCCCCAGGCGATGCCTACGGTGCTGACGTGGTGAGCGAGATGGAGCGGCGGGAGCGCCTGGCCAACAACCTCGTGTGAGCCCCCGCCTCGGCACGCTGCCCCCCCAGCACCCAGGGGCCTCCCAGCCTGTGTCCCGGCCGCGGCAGCACCCGACTGAGCTCAGGGACTCGAAGCCTTCTGTATTTATTGATGCTGCCGCAGAGGATGGGGATGAGCATTGCGGCCGGAGGGGGGCCGAGCCCTGTGCTGCCAGCAGGACATGCAGGAGGGACCCTGGTGCCACAGCAGTCCCCAGCTCTGCCACTCCGGTGCCCCCCAGGACGACTACCTCAGCCTGCCTGCCCGGCCCCATCACCTCCCCGGACTCAGGACAGGCCCCGGGCACTGCCACCCGTGCAGCAGTTGCATCCTCAATAAAGGTGCTGTGCAATAGGACGGGGGTGCTGTAGTGGCACAGGGCCACGTAGCCCATTAGCAGCCCAGCCCAGCTCCCTGCATGTCCCCTCTCCCCACTCTTTCGCCTCTGGGACATAAAGCTGGTCCCTGCAGGGACAGATCCTGCCCCAGGAGGTCCCCTCCCTGCCACCCACGGCCACCAGCCCTCGTGGGGCCAGTGCCAGGCAGCTCTGGCTCCCGGCCAGCAGTGCCCGCAGGCTGGGGCACCCTGTCCCTGAACCGCCTGACCCCGTGAGCAGCACAGCCCAGCCCAGCACAGCCAGCTCTGCGGCAGTGCGGGCCGGCAGCCAGCCCGCCGGCCGCCACGGCTGCAGCCCGTGCTGGGCTTTCCCAGGCTGTTCCTGGCAGCTCCCAGGCCCCAAAGCAACCCCAGGAGCAGGGATGGGGCTGCTCTGCCCCGGGAGCTCTCACTCCTCAGGGCAAGGTGGGGACACAGGGAACAACGTGCCCCTGCTGTTTCTTTCCCCAGGGTGATTTCCAGCATATATTATTTTTTAAGGATATAAAGGGGAATCCTAGCCAGGACGGGCCCCACACGTGTTGTCCCTACACGTGGAGGACCACAAGGGCTGGTAGCCCTGTGGGATGTCAGCGAGCGAGGCCCGTGGCGAGGCGCGTGCCGCTGGAGGTTCACCCTGCCAAGGCTCCCCCCGCTCCCCGCAGGGTCAGGGGAAGATGCTTTCCGTGTGAGAGCATCCTCTCGCCCCGAAACTTTCCGCTGGCCGAGCCACCCGGCTGCCTGCTGCCAAGAGCCACGGCCCAGACGGTTCCCAGCTGGCAGCAGGGGCAGGCAGCCACTACCGCGGGGTCACGACCAGCTCCTCCACCACCGAGCTGGGGGACAGCCAGGGGACACGGGGCGACTGCCACGAGGTGACCCAAAACACACAACCCGCTGGCACGGGCAGCGGAAAGGCAGCAGGAGCACTCCCCACCTGCTGCTGAAGGCACGAGAACCCTCCAAACACGGACCCTGAGAGTTTTGGGGGCTGCAGGGCAGGCTGTGCTCCTTCGGCAGCGGCAGCAGGGGTGGTTTTAGGGTTTTGATGCACCACAGCTCTGGGAGAAAGGCAGGTCTGCGGGGCAGGGCAGGAAGCCCCCCGCCGCCAGCCCAGGTGCGCAGCCCACATCACAGCCCCGCGTGGGGCCAGGAACAGGGCCGGGGTGGGAACGGGGCCGCCCTTCCCGCAGCCCAACAAGGGCACCGCTGTTCGGAGCCGCGCATGTAAACAGGGGCCCTGCCAGCACATTCCAGCCCTTCCCTGCCCCTCCTGCCGCTCACCCACCGCCCCGCAGGGGGGAAAGCCCCTGCAGCTGCTGGGGGCCGCGGCACACACATGGCACACGCCAAGGGAGTTGCAGGGAGGACAAGCTCGGCACCCTGCACTGCCGCGTCCCCTCCTCGGAGGCCAGGCGAGGCAAAATAAACGGTATTTATTAGCAAAATAAAAGACACTCTCGTTCACAAGGCCCAGCGTGGCCGTGGCTGATCCGCAATGTGCGGCCGGCACTGTCGCCACCAAGCTCCCCACGTGGCTGCCACCACAGCACCAGAGGACCCTGTCCTGGCAGGACAGGCAGCACCAACCGATGGCACCCAACGGGGACAGCGTTTGCACAGCCCCAAACAGCCATCGAGCACCCAGTGGCCGTGCCCCAGCACCATCCTGCACAGATTCCATGGGGCAGCGGCAGGCCCAGCTCCTTCCCCAGGTGCCGGTGCCCTGCCTGCCCCCACGGAGGGGCTCAGGGCCCCAGCAGCACCTCCAGCAGGGCTGAACACGAAGGCAGCTCACTCCCGGCCTTCCCAGGCATCCTCCCGCTGCTTGTTCTCCAGCCGCTTCCTCTCTGCAAGTAAAAAATGGGTAAATCCCGACCCCCCATCACCCCCCCAGCTGTCTGCAGCTCTTCCCCAGGGTCAGGAGAGAACCACAGCAGCGTGGGGAGAGGCTCCCAGGGCCAGAGCTCACCCCGAGCCTCCTGCAGCTTCTTGCGCTCGGCATCCCGCTGGGCAGGGGTCTGGGGGCTGCGCACCCCCAGGGCGCCGATCACCAGGCGCCGTGCCAGGGCGGCTGATGTTTCGGGGCGCTCCTTAGCTGGCTGCAGGTAGTCTGGGGGAGCACAGAGGGGGAATCAGCATGGGCACCCACACAGGGGGCTGGCACAGCCCCAGCCCAGCCAGGGCACTGGGATGCGGGTGCTCAGCGTGCTGGGGGTGCCCCTACATCCCCACTCACCAGCGTACGCCCTGGCCTTGGCTTTGGCTGCGCGGGTGCCCTGGGACAATGGGCGAGTCTTCACCAGCAGGTGCTTGGTGCTGAGGGCATCGCGTGCTGCGGGGAGGGCGGTGCATTGCCAGGCAGCCCGGCACGGCCACGGGGCACGGCTGAGCCAAGGGGTGCACCCAGACAGTGCCAGGAGAGGACATCCCCCCTCTGCCTTCCCACTGAGCACCCTGCTGCTCGGAGCAGTACCTGTTATGGGGCTGGAGAAGATGCCCAGGGCGTGCGTATCGTCCACCCACTTGATGTCAAAGCCCTTCTTCCTGCCAGAGAGACGGAGAGACGGTCAGCAAGGCACTGGTGCTGCCAGCGGGGCCTGGCACCGAGCCTGCAGCGCTGGGCAGAGCCGCGGACTCACTGGTAGCTGCAGAAGACACGCAGCAGGTCCTCGGTGCGGAAATCCGAGGGGAAGTCGTAGATCTCGATGACATGGGGCAGCTCAGCATCGCTGAGGTCCGGCGCGGCTGGCTCGGCCCCGTAGTAGTCAAAGCGGGGCTCCTGCAGGCTCTGCCGTTGCTTCTCACCCCCCGAGAGCTGTGGGGTGGGAGAAGGATGGTGCTCAGCGACCCTGGCACCAGCACCTGGTGGATGGCCAGCACTGCCTAGGGTCTCGCCCCCGTGCCACACACCAGCACTGCTGCTGGATTAACAGCAGTGGGACGTTGGGAGTTAGTGACCAGGACACTTGTGCCACACGGTTCTTTTGCCATTACAAGCACCCCACCATGAACACAGGGATCGGTGAGCCCCGTGCCACCTCCCCGCACCACCGCCCGCCAAACACCAGCAGCACCACGCTGGGAAAGCCACCGCTCCCCTGAGGAGCCAGTTCCACCGGTTCACTACTTGCACCACTAAAAATGTATGCCTTATTTCTAATTTGGATTTGTCTGCCCTCAGTTTCCAACCACTGGTTCTCGTTCTGCCTCTCTGCCGGATTAAGGAGCCCTGGGTCCCAGGCATTCCCTCCCCGTGACGGCACTCGCTCACGGCATTCAAGTCACTTCTCAGCCTTCGCCTGGAAAAGCTGAGCGGGCTGTGCTCATTTAGCATCTCACAGCAGGGCATTTCTCCAGCCCTAAAAGATGACAGCTATAGCTCTTTTCTACCTCTCCAATTTTTCAACCTTCACTTTAAAATACAGGCATCAGTCTCCCACTGCCGGCTGCACAACGCAGCGGGGGCATGCAGCTGCCCTGTTCCCCTGTGTCCCAGCAGCACCAGTGCCAAGGGGCCCCCAGCACTACTCGCTGCCCCTCAGCTTCCCAAAATACTCAGTGCCGGGGGACAAGGGGCTGCGGCGCTGTGCTGGGGAGAGGGCACATAACTCAGCCGGGTCCCCAGCCCGATCCCCCAAGCGGTCGTAGCGGAGCGCACCACGGCTGGAAGGTTAGAGTCCATAAATCCCAGGCAGCTCAGTCAATAAAAAGTGCTTGTTCCGACAATTTTATGGGGAAGATGGATTCACAGCAGGTGAGGGGGTGCTGCTGGGGCAGCTGGATGCCAGTGGAGGGGAGAGCTGAGTTATGGAGCCTGCGGGACAGCCCAGCGCTGCCAGACAGGACTGTCTCCCGTCGGCCGAGCGACTCAGCTGGCTGGGCTGAGCACCCCTGCCCGCTCCGGGGGACGCGAGGGAGGCGTCCCCGGGCAGGACGAAGCCCTGCCGCGATGCTCGAGGGAGCAGGGCACTGGGGTAGCACCAGGCGCCGGGACGATGATTGGAGAGCCGGAGTGCAGAGTGCTGGCGCGGTCCTTGACCTTCACAAATCACGGAGTGTGGCAGGGCGGCAAGGACTGGGGCCGGCTGGCAGCCGGGCTCAGTTGCGTGGCAGGCACGGCCCAAGAGGTCCCCCTGTGCCCGCAGCCCCCAGCCACAGGGCAGGAACCAAGCCCAAGCTCACTGATGCACAAGGATGCTCTGGCAAGGCAGGATTAAAAGCAGCGGTGCAGCTTCGCACCCCAGGGCATCATCAAAGGGGACACGGGGCAGATTCAGCCTGCCCTCCCCTGCAACAGATAGGCTCCGGTGAGAGCTGGGGGACATGGATGGCCAAGGCAGGACGCCCCAGGACATGAATTGTGTCTGCCACAGCTCGCTGCTCTCCAAAGACCCATCCCACCTTGCTTACACTCCTCCTCCAAGAGATCAGCCAGAGAAGCATGGAGCAGCACCATCCCAGTGCTGAGAGGTGCAGGAGCACACTCAGGTGCCTCGGCCACTACCCCGCCTTGCAGGGATGGATTTGGAGAGTTGCTGCCACCAGCACGCAGTGCCCCAGGCGCTGTCCTCACCCCACAGCTCCTCGTGCAGGGCAAAGACCCAGGGAGGCTGAGCGGGTCCCTCACACACCGACACCTGGATCGGGTTTAGCCACGGCGAGCTGGTGGAGAATCCAGCAAGGCTGCAAGGAAATTGTTCCAGTGGTTAATTACCCTCCGTGTTACAAACGTGCGCCTGGCTTCGAGTCTGGCTTCAGCTGGCTTCAGCTTCCAGCCAGTGGATCTCGTTATGTTTTTTCCTGCTAGATTAAAGAGCCGTCTGCTATCAGAAATCTCTTCCCGACACAGAACGTCATAAATCTTGCTCTCTGCCGGCTATCCGCAGCGCATAAGGATTCAGTTATGACGAAGAATGCTACTAATTTTCTTGTCCTTTTAGTTAATTAACAACAGCTACATCTCCCCAAGAGCCCAAACCCTCCCCGAGCAGGCGCATCTGCCTCCCAGCAGCTCGGAGGCATCGGGAAGCAACCAGGATCCGAGGGTGGAGGGGGAAAAACGGCAACTTTTCATGGATAAATCCCCTTTCCAAGTCCTTTTTCACCCATCTGGGGGAGCTCCCTGGAAAGGCTGACATTGACTCTAGAGCGAGTGCCTGGGTGATGTACCACGGGTGCTCCAGGGCTCCTCAGAGCCAGCACTGGCGCTGCGTGGCACGAACTGCCCACAGCACCCCACGGCCACACCATAAAACAGCACAGCCACGTCCCCGTGCAAGCCCAGGGAAAACCCTCCGGAGATAATCCCATTTCTGCACACCACTATTATCGGGCACTTGGAGCCCTGCTCTCAGTCAGGGCTGGACGTTCGTTTGTAATATTAGCACTGTTTGTTACTTTGGGTCCATTAATGTCATTCTGAACATTACCAGTTTTACACCGCTGATTTAAAATGCAATAATGGATTTCCAGGCTCAATGCAGCAGCCGAGCTTTCCTTGTGAACGGCAGGGGGACGGCACGGCTCCCAGGGCTAGGCAGCTAATTGTAGTAAATTTAGGCACACGCTTACAGGAGGCTATGGTAATGAGCCACAGCTGATTAAGAAGACGTAGTTTTCAGGAAACTTCATGTTGCTATTTCAATGGGAGCCCATATGTCTCAGCCCATTTCTTTCTTACCAGCCCTGCTTTCACGAGGGTGCAGTTGCAGTTTACGGCTCTCGAGCACGTTTTACTGGGTGCACTTTATGTACTGCAATGGGAAGATCTCCCCCAGCCTTCACAGGGCCTCGCTGGCCCAGAGCCCCCCCCCGGCCGTCCCCATGCTCACCGACCCGCCGAGCTCACCTCTTCCAGCAGGCGTGGGTCCAGGCAGTCCCCGTCATCATTGAAGAGTGCGTCCCAGCTCTCCTCGCCACCCGGGCTGCAGTGGCTCTGGGTCTCAGTGCTGGCCTGCCCTGGCTTTGGGGAGCTGCTACGGGGACCTCCTTCCTCCTCCTCCTCTTCCTCCCGGTGCTGCTGCAGCGAGTCTTCGTCCTCATCCGCCTGCGCAGGCTCCTCAGCCCAGGTCCCGGGCGAGAGCCGCTCCACACCGCAGCACAGCAGCTCCAGGGACGGCGGGTCTTTGTGGCTTCCTGGGGGAGCCCCCTCCCCGGTGCCACTCTCTGCCCCCGGCGGGCTGCTCCCAGCCCCGGTGCTGCCATGGGGCGCAGGGACTCCCTCCCCACTGGCATGCCCAGCACCATCAGCACTCTGATCCTTGCCAGGCGGCAGCTGCCCTGTGTGCTCCAGCAGGAGCTGCTTTGTGCTGCCTGCACCCTGCCCCAGTGGCACCAACTCGTCACCCACGCCGCCCCTCGAGCACCCAGCTTTGCAGGCAGCTCCTCCTGGGGCAGCCATGGTGCTGCCTCCCTGCCTCTCCTCCTCCTCCCCAGTGGCCCTGGGAGCACAGCCCTCGCTCTGCCCTGCGAGGAGAGACACCCCGTGCTCCTTCTTCTCTTCCTCCTGGGCTTCCAGACCTGCACCCTCGCAGCTCAGCTGGAGCACGCTGCCCGTGCTGCCCTCCCCTGATGGCTGCAGGGCACCCTGTGCCGGGCACCCCGAGAGGTCCCTGCCCGGAGTCAGGGTGCTGTCCCCCAGATGCTCCGACCCACCTGGCTCTGTCCGACACACCTCATTCGGCGGAGCTGCTGTTGGGCTATCAGGGTCACCCCCAGGCTCAGGGGTCAGCCCCGCAACCCCAGGTTGGGCACCCTGCGGGGACAGCGGGTCCGGCACTGTCCTCATCACCCCACAGCTTCGGTCCCTGAGCCCTGCATCCTGAGATGCTTTGTCCTGCCTGTCCAAGGGCTGGGCAGCGCTCAGATCCACTTTTGGCTCCTGCACACTGGGCAATGCCCCCAGGCCCTCTAGGCTGCCTCCCGGCTCCGTGCCAGCCCTGGAGCCCCGGCTGTGTGTGCCTGGCACCCTTCCATCCCCGGCGGAGGCTGCCCGGGGCTCCTTGGGGCGAGCACCTGCCTTGCCCTCTCTGCTGGCTGCTCTGCCCACGTGCGTCCTGGCCCCGGGGCTTCGTCTCTGCCCCTCGGAGCTGCCCCGGCCGACATCCAGCGGCGGGTGCTGCTTCTCAGGCTCCCGGCTGTTTGCAGCCGCCTCCTGCGCCGCTCTCTCCCGCCGCGCTTTGGGCACGTAGAGCGCCATGTCGGGCTTCCTGCGGCGTGCCCGGCCGCTCTCCACCTCCGGCTGCATGGTGCCACCACCACCTGCGGAGGAAAGAAGCGTCAGTGCCACCCGCACCCCGACCAGCCTTCGGGACAAGCAACACCGAAGTGTGGTGGGCAGGCAGACCCAGTGCTCCCATCCCTGCAGCACCAGGCTGCACAGCACCAGGAATCGCAGCATGGGGACAAGGGGCAGCCAGTGACTGTGCTGCACACGGAGGAGATGGAGCTGCAGCAGGGACCCGGCACACGGGTGCGAGACAAGGAGCTGACATGCAAATACTAAAGGTCTGGCTGAGCTGAAGTCAGCAGAGAGGCAGCCGTGCTGCCTGCCGCGCCTTGCAACCGGCCAGACTCGCTGCTGCAAGGACTGGCACAGCCAGAGAGCTGGGCAGAGGACGGGGCCTGCCTGCCGTTCCCAAGACAGTTCCCAGTGGCTTGGTGCCATGCTCCAGGTCCCCTGGAGGTGACCAGCCTCACCATCACCATCACGGTGTGAACATCACACAGGAGCCAGGAGGTGCTGAGAGCCAAAATGGGACCCCACTGCCCATCCCAGCCCTGGTGCTGCAGGCAGGGGAGCTCAGCTCCTGCTGGATGCTCAGGGCTGAACACACACCCACAGCCCGACAGCATCCCCGGTGCCAGCACGCTGAGCAGGTTGGGACGGGGACATCCTGGCGAGCAGCCGTGGCCATGCCACGCCCCAGGGCTGCCCCATCCCGGCACAGATTTATTTTTCGTCATCTTTGGCACAACTGGGCGCGCTGCTATCTGCCAGGCCCCGTGCCCCTATAAATATGCATCAGGCAGCGTTTATGGAGACGGATGGGGTGGGGGGCTGCGCTGGGGCTGAGGGGAAGGCAGAGCGGGGCCGGGCCGGGGCCCCGTGATTAATCACTGCCCACTCTGTTTAGGGGTATTCATCACGGGCCACTGTCAGGTAAATCACTGGAAAAACACCTCTTCAGTAATTAATGTGAAGTGACGGATGGACAGCCCCTGGGCCCATTAATCTGGAACATCAGAGCCTACCGAGATTATGAATGTCAGGATGCATAAACTGCCGGCGGATCAATAGGGCCAGGAATCCGTCCAAGGCTCTCATTTCCGCGGCACCTCCGGTACATTAGGCTCCTCTCCCCTCCCCGTGAACCACGCTGAGCCTCCGGGATGGGCGGCCCCGGCCGGCAGTGACACGCTCGGTGCCCGTGGCTCCGCTTGGAGAGCCGGCAGTGCTGGGCAGCCAGAGCCTGCTGTGCCAAGGGAAGTGCCTGGGGCTGCCCATGCCTGCCAGATGGATGGACAGACAGACAGACAGACAGATGGAGGCAGTGCTCCCTGCAGAGCCCTGCCGTGATGGATGGGTCTCTCCCGGCTCTCACGAAACCGCCAGCAAGCCCGGCACGGAGAGATGGAGACAGCAGATGGCTTCAGTGGGGAAACCACCAGCAAGGACCTGGCTGCCCCCTGTTCACACCTCCCAACCCAGCACGGCCCCTCTGACCGGGGTCTCACCTCACTCCTCAAGGCTCAGCCCCGGTGCTCTCCAGGAGCCGTGCTCCGTGCCCCTGCCCGCCCCCGGCGGCACTCGGTGTGGGACAGGAAGGGCACCGGGGCGATGCTGCCCCCACCATTTTTCTGGCTGTGGAGACATACGCAGCGCTTGTCGTTTTTTTTCCCTTCTTTGATACACTAATTTTGCCGGCAGAATGGTCCCCTTTATCTTTATCGACTGAGAAAAAAGCAACGCATCCTACAAACCGTCCAAGCTCTGGGTTAGTCATTTTTCAGCACCGAGGCGTTATACATTTTCTCACCGAGCGGCAGCCCAGCCTTGCCATGTGCCAGTGGGGAGGGGGCACCAGGAGCCCCCAGCCATCAGCATTTTGGCACACATAAGGCTGTCTAACACACACGCTTCCTCAGCAAACACCTTCCAGCCACATCTGCCTGCGCATGGGGAGCAGCGCCTGGATGCGAGGCCATACCAGCGCCGTTTCGGAGGCACAGCCACGGGGCAGGGGGCATTTTATAGCTAAAAAATAGGGAAAAGAGCTTTCTCCACCACTCGCCTCAATCGCAGGCCTGTGGAGCTGCTTCCACTCCCTCCAAGGGGGGAATTTCCCCAGGGAAATGCCCCCAGCAGCCAGGCCTGGCAGACACCGTGGCTGTGCCACCGCACCAACCGTGCGACCTGCACCCTGTGCAGGAGCTGGGGCATTTGGAGCTGCTCCTGCTCCCCTCCACCAAAGGGAGCTGACCCTGCACGGGGACTGCTGAGCCCCACCTGCACTGCTCCCCAGCGGGAGCGAGGATTTCCAGCCCCCGGACGCTGCCCAGCAAGGGTGCTCTCCTTTCCCTGCAGCCACCGCACGTGCCAGCGCCACTCGGGGAGCGCAGCCAGGAGCAGCATCGCTCCACGCACATCCCAAGTCACCTCCAAGAAGAGCCTTCGCGTGCAGGATTTATGGGCTCCTCGAAAGCTTGCCATTCACCTTGCCTCACCCTCCAGAGCAGATGGTGCAGCATTAGCCAGACAGGCGGTGCTGGGAGCATCCTCTCCCCATGCGGACACGCGCTGCCAGGGATGAGGCACAGGCACGTCACACAGGGAGCTCCAGGCAAAGCAAGACAAACACAGCAAGGTTGCAGCAGCCCCCAGCAGCCAGCCCAGGCTGGCAGGGACACCTCAGCACAGAGAGTACGGGATTTTTTTTTTCTCTCCTAAGGGCAGCACAGCTCCTGTCCCCAGTCTATTACACACTTCATCAGATGCCACAGCCACGCGTCACCTCCGACTGATTTCACGCTCCGGGAGGCAGAGCACAGCCCTGGCTGCAGGTCTCATTCACACTACGCTGGGCAGGGCAACCCCACAGATCCCAGACTTGGGGACCAAGCCACCGCTCACCCTGCATCTCCTCTCCCCTGTGCCGCAGGGGCTCAGCTGGGGCGCACGAGGCTCCGGCACGAGTTCGTGAGGTCTGAGCAGCTGCTCGGGCACCGTGCCGGCCCGTGCTGCTCCTCTGCAACCACGGGCACCGTGCATGGGCATCGCTCCTCTCCTCCCTCTCTTAGGGCTGGGCACGGATGCCGGGCTGTCGGGCTCACACGCAGCGTGCCAGTTCCTGGAAAAGTTGAAGTGCCACCCAGCGCCCTCCCAGCAGGCTGCCTCATTTCCTGGCAGGGCGCTGTATTTTTAGCCTTCAAGGTTTCTAATTCTACTCAATCCATACTGCCATCGACAGAGCACAAAACCTTATAGCTTTGGTGGAGGACAGGGAACGGCAACACCTCTGGGGCCGCAGCTCACAGCATGGCTCAGGGAGTGCCCTTGGGGGACCGCGCGCAGCTCGCACGCTGGCAATGTCACTCTTTACAGCCTGCTGCAGCTCGGGTGAAAAAAATCCTACTACTGCTAATAAAAACAAAGCTACGAGGAGATTCTAAACAACTCTGATTAGGAAGCTCACCTCAAAGTGCTTGCTTGGTGCATGGCACTGGCACCCAGAGAGGGGACAGGGGCTGCCCGTCCACACTGGCCACCTCCCTGCGCCCTTTTAGGAAGCTGCAGGGCTTCCCAGGTATCTCCCATCACAGATTTCAGCCGTACCACACCTCTCCTGCTCTAAGCAGAGCTCCGGGCCAGCAGGACGGGCTCATGCAGCAGGTGCCAGGGCCACAAAAGGACTTGGGTACCCAGGAGAGTGAGGCCGGGCTGGCGGCAGGGAGGGACACACGATGGCACAGAGCCCCTGGCACAACGCAATGCCAAGCAAAGAGCACCAAGAGTGGGAGGCTGATGTCCACCCCACACCTGCCCTGTGGCTGCTGGGGCTCTGAGAGCTCCCTGCCCTGCTCCCCGGCACAGGGACGTGCTCCCGGCACGGCACCAGACACGAGCCACACCAGGAGACGGCGAAGCGCCGACAGCAGCGGGCAGTCAAAGGGAAACACGCAGAGAAAAGGGAGAGATTTCAATCGCGCCTCTCGCTCCCGATGCTCCTAGGAGATACCTGGAACAAGAGGAGGGGGACGTTTCAGGCAGGAGGTGATTTATAGGTCGATACCGTCCCTTAACAGCTGCAGTGGGAAAGAAAAGGACAACACAAAAGCAGGAGGAGTTAGTAGGCGAGGGGGTGCAGGGGATACAAAGGGTTTACAAATATACCAGGGCAGGATCAGCACAAAAGTGAGGAGCTCTATAAATAAATAAGGAGGGAGGGAAAATTAATGATGGCTCAAAAATAAAGATGACTCAAAAGGGCAGAACTACTGTTTTTAACCAGAAAAATGCAAATGAGGCAGGGGCCGCCCAAAGCCAGCTGCAGGGAAGCAAAACTAGCGTGGCCAGGCAGAGCCGGGCACCTGGACAGGTCAAAGAGGGACGAGCCCCCTGACTCCGACACGGATATGGGGCCAGGATGAACCGGGGCACGGTGCTGGCAGGGCGAGCGAGCCTCAAAACTGAGCCCCAAAACACCGGAGCCGGGTGCAACAGGCACAGAATCAGTCCCTGGTGCTGGTGGACGGAGCCCGCGGACGCCCACCACGGTGCGCTCCTGCCCCACAGGATGGGGAACGGGGACGAGGACCACAGGCTGCATGGCCGGGCACGCCGGGGCAGGGGACAGGAAGGGGACGGCGGGACCGGGGCAGGGGGCACCCCCCCGGCACGCTCTCGCCCCTCGCCGGCGCCCCCGCGGTGCCCGTGCCCGCCGCGGGGGCAGCCCGTCGGGGGCTGCCCGTCGGGGGGCTCGGCGCGGGCGTTACCGGTGGCCTCGCCGGGTCCCCCGCCGCTCCGCGCCGCCGCCGCCGCTTCCGCCACGCCGAGCCCGCCCCGTCCCGCCGCGGGGTGCGCCGGGACCTGTAGTGCGGCCGCACCGGCACCGCCCCGGACACCGGCACCCGCACCCGCACGGGCACGGCAGCGCCCCGCGGGGGAGGCGCACGGAGGGGGGGGCACCGCGGGGACGCCCTGGGGCTGGGGAGGCGACGGCAGCCGTGACGCTGGTGTCCCGGCTGCTCCCTCGCCGTTGTGGGGGCTCTGTGTCCCGCGGGGAGCCCCCGAGGGGCGTCGGTGAGGGACTTCAGGGTGCCATGGGCACGGGAACCCCGAGGGGCAACCGGGATGTGCTGCCAGAGCTGTGCTGAGGACAGCGGGACAAGGACACGGGGTGATAATGACACGGGGTGACAAGGATATGGGGTGACAAGGATATGGGGTGACAAGGACATGGGGTGACAAAGATATGGGGTGACAAGGACATGGGGTGACAAGGATATAGGGACACAAGGACATGGGGCAATAAGGACAGGGGGAGACAAGGACATGGGGACACAAGGACATGGGGTGACAAGGACATGGGGCAATAAGGATATGGGGACACAAGGATATGGGGTGGCAAAGACACAGGGTGACAAGGACATGGGGCAATAAGGATCTGGGGAGACAAGGACACGGGGACACAAGGATATGGGGTGACAAAGACATGGGGTGACAAGAATACAGGACAACAAGGATATGGGGCAACAAGGACACAGGGCAACAAGAAAACAGCGTGACAAGGACACTGGGTGACAAGTATATGGGGACACAAGAACTCATGAACACAAGGACAAGGGGACACAAGGATACAGGGCAACAAGGACATGGGGTGACAAGAACACGGGGTGACAAGGACACGGGGTGACAAGGACACAAGGCAACAAGGACATGGGGTTCCATAGCCAGCAGGAGCGGTGGGCGCAGGGCTCCCGCTTCCCGCAGCGCTGCCCGCCGGCATGACCCCGCGGGAGGCTGCCATTGATTTCCCATTAGCTTTTAATGTCACGTAGGCAGCGGGAGCGCTGCTGGCTGCTCAGAGGCTCCCAGGCGCCCCTCGGGCCGCATCCTGCCTTCCCGCTGCAGGCTGAGTGCTGCGAGGTGCTCAGCGCTTCGGAGGCCCAGATGAACGGGCGGAGGGAGGGAAGGTGTCTGCGCCAGGCCGCGTCGCTCTGCATCCTTCCTGGGGTTTGGCATGGAGCGAGGCTGGCTGCCGAGCAGATAATGAACACGGCCACGGCGCTTGCACGCGTTTGCTGGCGGCGTGGGCGGCAGGGGAGCACGCCAGGGAGCAGCGCAGCCTGGGCTCCTAATGAGGCGCCGCCACCGCCGAGCACTCCCGGGCTGGAGGGACGGGGTGCACGGGGACCGGCTGGGAGCTGCTAGAAGCAGGGGACGGCCCAGGGGACACGGAGCTGCGTGCCTGCCCCTACGTGCCAGTACGGCCCTGAGGGCTCAGCGCCGGGGCACCTGAGCACCAGGGCCTGGTTATTCCATGCTGGGTGGCAGGCCCAGGCAATGATGCATTATCCCTTTTATTTCCCTTGATTTGGGCGCAGTGGGGAACAAGGAGGCTACGCTCCATCACCACAGCCCTGCGGGATCTCTCCTGGAAACTGAGAAGGGCATGATTCAGATGTGTAGGGCCATCCCTGCCAGTCCCGTGGCCCCAAGGCAGGGTGAGGAAGGCTCACACCGAGCAGGGCCACCCGGAGCCCCTCGGGAGCAGTTCCAGCCCCAGCCCACCGTGTCCCAGAGGGGACCACGGCCCCTCTTGCAGGTAATCGATGGCGGCAGCTCCTGATCGCTTTCATTATTATTATTTTCTTATGCATGTGTGCGCAGGAGATTTATCGCCAGCTACGGAGGCAAAATCAATTATTCATGTTATAAATTAGAAAATGATTTATGTTTGTGGGAGGCCGAGCAGCATGGAGCCCCTGGTCGCGTGGGAGCTGGGTTTGTCTGAGAACGGCACCAGGCAGCCCCCGCCAGCACTTCCCAGGCCTCTCCATCACTGCTTCGCCCTGGGCGTCCCTCCAGGGGTGCCCCCACCCCACCACAGCACCCTGCAGCACCCAGCCATGCCTGCCCAATCAAATCCATGCAGCCCACCCCAAAAACCTATATGGGCCCATCTCGGTGCTTGGGGTCAGCAGCCATCAGCAGCTGGGGGTATTGGGCTTGCCTGGCTGGGGCAGTGCCTGGGTGCTCCTGGCTCCAAGCTCCCCGAGCCTGGGAAGGCTGGGGACAGCGGTGGCCTTGTCTCCCTGGCCGGAGAGGCAGGATGATGCTCCGCAGGCAGTTTCCATGGCAGCAGCAGCGTGGTCCAAGCGCTGCGAGGTGTGGGCTGCAGGAGGACACCCCCCCCCCCCCCCCCTTGTTTCCCCCTGCTGGAGACATCCTCAAGGGTCCCCTCCTGGTGTGCTCCTGCCTCCCGCAAGGGACACTGTGGTCCCCTCCAGAGTGCCACAAGGGGACAGGGACCTCTTGCACTGCCACCCTGCTTGCACCAAGCCCCGAGACCAGCCACCCCAGCATGGGGCTGCAGGGCTTTGTATGGCCATGCCCCCACTTCTCCTGGGATAGGGTGGTCTTGGGATTCCTGGGAGTCTTCCCAGGTGGGGAGAGTGCTGGTTGGCTCTGCACCAGGGGTCCCAGACCCCCACCTGCACCCCAGCCCTGGCTGCCTGGGTATTTTAACCCCCCCGCACAGCTCAGGCAGCCGGCCGGCCGCTCTCCGCTGATAGCGGGGCTGCTCTTGCTGCCAGAGAGCCTGGATCTGAAGCTGCTGTGCCTGTGCCTCCCTGGGGACAGCAGAGCGGGCCGGGAGTGCTGCCTGCCTCTCCTTGTCTCTTCATCTGCAGCTGCGTCAGCCAGGGGCCATGGGGAGGCACAGGCTGAAAGGAGAAGCGCGGGAGAGAAAGGGGCTGTCGGCAGCCCCAGATCCGGCTCCGATTGGAGTCGTGCATCCAGCTCCTGTGTGCACAGCATCCTGTGCTGTGCTGAGCCCTGGGGACAGGAACAGGGAGGAGAGGTGGAAACAGGGCAACCTCGGCTCTGCCCTTGCTCCCTGAGAAGCTTCTTCTCCCCCAGCCCTGCCTCTGAGCCCTGGTGCTGGTCACCTGCCCGTGGCCCCAGGGCTCCATTGTACTGGGAGCTGAGAATTTGCCAGCTCGACATTACACTGGGGGGCTCCCCACAGCTCCCTGCCAGGCTGCGAGCAGGAGGGGCACTGAGAGCCAGGTACAGCCCAGAGAGCTGCTAGGGCGACCCATGACCCCTGAGCTGTGCATGCCAGGCTTCTCATGGAAACACCGGGCACTAAATGGGTCACCAAGCTCCCACCGTGCTGAGCCATCCTGGGGAACCCAATGTGGGTCCACACTCCCGTGGCTGATTTATTGCTGCAGAGCAAGTGCTCGAGGAGTGCTTTTGACAGAGGAAAGCCCTGGGAGCTGCGGCAGGCACACGGGGCATCGCCCAGCACAGCAGTGTGCGCCCGCAGCCCAGCTCTCCCTGACGCCTGGCCTGGGAGCCTGCAGCAGCCAGGGGAGGGGACTGCAGAAAGCTCGGGGCTGGGGCAGATTAGATCTGCTTTGCATTATTGCACCAAACACCTGGGGACCTGGCACCTCGTGACAGTGCTGTATAATGCGAGGAAGCAGCCCGCGGTGCAGGCAGGCGCCGGTGCTGCCGGCGGCTGGTGGGCAGGGAGGCAATGAGGCTGCAGGCCATGCCCCTGGGAGCACAGGTCTGGCATGGGGGGGTGAGCAGGGCTCTCCTGCTCCCTCTGTTCTCCGGCACATCGAAAATAAATAGGCAGGGAAAGCAGTGCCCGTGCTGCAGGAATCAATACCGCTCCAGGAACAGCCTGGGTGCTCCTCCCTGTGCTCCCCTGGGAGCCTGCCCCCGAGCGCAATCTCCCTGGGCAATCGCTGTTGTCTCCTTCCCGGTACCGTCTGGTTTGCCAGCCTGCTCAGCAGGACCGTGCCTGATGGCTGTGCAGCAGCATGAGGACATTGGTGATGACCCCTGAGCTGGGGAGCGTGCTACCCGGGCAGCCTGGCTCTTGGGAAATGGGCAGAACAAGCAGGAGAGACGCCTTGGGGGGATATGGGCTGTGCCACGGCCCAAGTTAGCCCCTGTTGTCACTGTCACAGCCTGACCTGTTGTGGCTGTGGTCCCTGGGAGGCACCCAGGATGCTGCCAGGAGGTGGTTCCTGCCCACCAGCAGTGCCTGGGTCTCCGTCCACAACTCGCCTGGCACTGGCCGTGGCACTGTTGCCATGGGTGACAGCCACTGCCCCCCGGGCAGGAACGTGGCTGGGTCCATGATTTGAACTGATCCATCTGCAGGTCCCTCCTGGAGCTGATAAATCCTGCAGGAGCCCTGGCAGAGGAGGCTGAGCGGGGCAGGCTGCACGTCTCCCTGCCTCTCCACAGCTGCACGACTCCTCTGATGCAGCCGCCCCACGGGTCCCACCAGCCCCAGCTGGCAGCTCCCAGCTTTCCCCACAGCCTTCATTTTCTCTTCCACATCTGGGCACAGCCCAGATACTCCACCCTCCTGAGACCCCCAAAGACAGGCAGACCCATCCCCATGCCCCCTTATGAGGACCCCTCTTGCCCTGGCCAAGAGGAGCTGATGGGCCCAGGCCCCATCGCAGCACCCGCCAGATACCTCCCCAGCCTTGTGTCCCCTCTCCTGGCACAGGGCAGGATGGTCCCGCATCTCCTCCATGTCCCCAGGTGGGACAAGCCCAGCTCGTTCACAGGGCAGTGTCCTGCAGGGGACAGGGGCTGTGTCTGCTGTCACTGCCCTGCCCAAGCCCCTGCAGGTAGGGAGGGAAAGCAGGGACAGGCACTGCGAGGCAGGAGCCGATCGCGGGCAGATCCGGTTACAGGCAGCACGGGGCAGAGAGATCGGCATAGACAGCAATGCAGCAAAAAGGGCTTTTAGTGATAATTAATAATTAACATTTCTAATGATGTCCCGGCGACAGGAAGAGTCCACATGGGGACCTGGGGGCACTGCGCACGGGGACAGGAGCAGCTGGGGGCTGTGAGAGCCTGGGCACAGGGAGAGCCAGGGGCAGGGTGCTGGGGCACTGCCTCCGTGCCCTGCTGCTGCAGAGGGAGCACGGCAAGCCCGTGATTAAGGGAACTGGAAGACGAGGCAAAATGCACCTCGGGGTTGACCTGGCCCCAGTGCTAGCATCTCGCCAGGGGCTGCCAGGGAGGCTGGCAGGAGGAAAGGACCCAGGAAGGGCCGTGAGGATGTTGCTGGTGGGAGGCAGCAGCCCCTGTGCTCCTGGGACAGGTGGGAGCCCATGGGTCACTGAGAGCCCTGGCACAAAGAGACTTGAGCTGGGAGGTGTCTGTGCACCAGGGGCAGGAGCAGAGCTGGTAGGGGTTGGTGTGCGAGAGAGGAGGGTAGGTGCCGTGGGACAGTGACAGGGAGGGGACAGCAGGGAGTAGAGGCACGGAGCCAGCAGCCTGCTGAGCGTGGGCATCCATTGCGCACAGGCTGTGAGCCGCCGTGAGAGGGGCGTGCAGTCATGGGAGAGGCAAAAGCAGTCCTGGGAGGCACCAGGAGAGGCATTTCTGGCAGGGCTTGGGACTCGCTTGTGGCCCTCTGTGGGTCTCGGAGACCTGCCCGTGCTGGGAGGAGAGGAGCAGAGACATCACAGGGCTGCCGGGGGAGGCAGAGCCCAGGGGACATGCAGCAGGAGGCCGGCAGCTCGTGCACGGCACGGTGCAGGCTGTGGGGGAACAGAGAGCTCACTATAAATACATCAGCGGGGTAAACGCCAGGGAGGAGAAGAGCTATTTCAGCTAAAAGACAACATTAGCACAGGAACAACTGGGGATAAATTATCTATGAATGCATTTAGGGTGGAAATTAGACCCTCGGAGTGGGGAGGTCCCAGCACAGCCCCTCCGGAGAAGGAAGCGGGGGCCAGGAGCCAGAAGCAGCTCAGCAGCCCAGGGATCCCACAGTGTGCTGCTGGCGACATCATGTGCCCTCTCCCACGGTCAAAAAGCAGTGAGGGTGCGTGGTGAGGCCTGGCTGGCTGCTGCCCGAGCTGTGCTGGCAGTAACCAGCCTGGGCAGGAGATAAAGCAAGAAGTAGTGTGCAGGGCAGCATGCACGGTGTGTGCATGCAGTGCACAGGCTGGGTGTGCACACAGGCTGCACGTGTGCTTGGGAACTGTGCTGGGTGCTCACACGCGATGTGTGTGCACTGGGTGTGTGCAGACAGGGTGCTGCACGCAGGCTGTACTGCATGCATGCCCGAGGGTACACACTGCGTGTGGGTGCTGTGTGCTCACCAGGCTGTGTGCAGGTGTCTCGGCCTTCACGATGCTCCAAAAAGAGCAACAACAGCCCCAGTAAAGTGTCCTGGAGGACAGTGCTCAGAGTCAGCATTGCTCTGCTCACCTGCGCCCAGTCTGTGCTACACCACCTGGGGTTTACTGGAGGGGACACACTGGGGGGCCATGAACCCAGCTGGGCCCGAGCTGATTCCCATCCTGCTGGGAGATGAGCCACCAGGCACAGGGCTGCAGGGTGCCAGGGGCTGGCTCGGCAGGGATGAAGCAAGCACCCAAGGGCCACTGGTTCCAGTACCTCAGGAAAAGAGCCTCCCTGAGCCTGCCTGCAGCCCTCTGTGGAGCTCAGGCTCCCTACCCCCGCAGCATGTCTCACTGCCGCCTCGCTCTAATTTCCTGTCCATTGTCCCCGCTGCTGCCACATGTCCCCAGCACAGCCAGGCTCCATGCGCCCTGCACCCCGCCTCACCTCCTCAGCACAGCCTGGCTCATCTGCCCACCCTCTGCTCCCCTCTGCAGCTCCTGGGTGCTCGCCCATGTCCCCAGCCAGCACGGGGCACAGGGACTGAAGCATGGCCACCACGGCTGTGGTCCCGCTCTCAGCCTCCCAGAGAAATGTCCCACCCATGGGGAGGGCCCTGGGGGGCAGCAGGTATCGGGGGCACCCTGCGGCCCCACACATGCCCCAGGCCCCATGTGGTTGGCACCGCTCGCAGTCGCGGCATCAGAGCTGGCTTGCTGCCTGTGTTTGTTTTCTGTACCTGCTGCTCGCCAGGAGGGTGTTGGAAGAGTTTATGTGAATAATTCCCGGGGTGGTTACCAAACCGGGGAGGAGCTAACGGCTCAGTGGGGCTCTGGGCTCAGGGGGGTGCTTGCCCTAAGTGCACACACACGTGTGCAAGGCTGCAGGCACAGCACGCCCACAGCTCTGGGGCACACAAGGACACAAGCATAGCATTGCACACACATGTGCACGCTCACACCAGGTTTGCCTGGCATCCTGGACTCTCCACAGAGAACACTGAGGGCAGCAGTGGTTCCTGCCCCACAGCATTGCCCTGCAGTGGGTTCTCACACCTGGCCACCGTCCTGCCAGCCATGGGGACCCTGCTCAGGCAGCCATGCAGAAGCCCGCTGCTCAGGCAGGCGCCCTGCGAGAGGGGTCGTTGCAAATGCAGTGGAGGGGTACTTGATGCTCATGTGGAAGCACCACCGTGGGAGACAAGCACCGGGATTGAGAGCTCTCAAATCCAGACAGGGGGAGGAGAACCGGGAGAAACAGGCAGAAGCCACAGCCAGACACATTCCGGTGAGAAACAAGCAGGGCAGGAGAGCAGCCACTCGAAGCAGCCCAGACCGCTGCGGGCTCCTGCAGCCTCCTGGCACGAGTGGTTCAGGGGGAAGATGTGTCAGGGAATGCAGCTCCTGGGGGCTGTGCGTGACCCTGGCTCAGGCACCCACTGTCTGTGAGGTTTTGGCAATGCCATGACTTGCATGGCCTGAGATGGGGCCTCTGTCACACGCTGCCCAACAGGGCACAGCTGGGCCAGGGCCCCTGCAGGGCAGGTGGCAGCAGCAGAGTGGCACCCATGGGCCCCTCAGGTGAGGGCATGGGGAGGATGCTGAGCTCTCGGGTGCAGCTTTGGGAGCTTCCCTCTCCCCTCCCTGCCTACAGTCACACAGCCCTGCCGGCCAAGGCACAGGGGACGGGGCAGGTCTGTGCACCCACGGCCACATGCACCCAGTGATGGGCAGCCACCCTCACCGTGCCCCGGGTGGAAATTGCCAGGGGTGGAAATCTCCGTGGCGATTCCACTCCTGAGCACCTGGACCTGTGCCCCCGGGGGTCTTGGGGTCGGGTCGAGTCGGGTCGGGTCGGATGGGATGGGATGGGATGGGATGGGATGGGATGGGATGAACCACCACCCCGTGAAGGTTATGAACCACGCTCCCGGCGCATCCCCCAGCGGGTCCCCCCGTAATATTTCGGCTCCGTATCGAGCGGCGCTGCCCGGCCGTGCTTCCACTGCAATTTCGGGCAGTAAATCAGCGCGGCTCGGCCCCACCTCCCCGCTCTCCATTGGCAGCGGCTCCCCTCGCCCCGCTCATTGGCGAGCCCGCGGCCGCCCCGGCCCTACATAAACCCCGCTCGGGCCGCCCGAGCCGTCGGGAGCCGGGCGGCGAGGAGCCGGAGGCGGGCGGTGAGGAGGGCGCTGCGGGATGCGCTCCCCCCGCCGCCGCGGGGGCACCGGGCAGCCCCCCGCGCCCGTGAGTAGGGGGCGCGCCCCCCCGTCCCGACCCCACTTACCCCCCCCCCCCCCCCCCCGGTAACTGTGTCGGGGACTTGGGGTGGCCAGGGAAGTTGGGAGCCGGAGTGGGGAGGGGGCGGCGGTGGGCTTGGGATGGTGGGAGAGGGGTGTGGGGGTGCGAGGTGGCATTGGGGGTGCTGGGGATGTGGCGGTGGTGAGGGGCAGAGGGGAGAAGGGGGAGTTCCTCTCTTGGGGATGTTCCCACATGGTGGGGGACATGGGGAGAGGGGTCTTGGTGTGTCTGGCTGTGCGGGAAGGGGCTGGCTGTGCTGCCCCAGCCAAGCCCCCCAAGGACCCGGTGTCCCTTCGGGCTGAGCTGCGAGGCTAAGGTGACTGCTCGTCTCCACACTGCATTAGCTGCTGCTGGCTGAGCCCCAGCGTACCGGGTCCGGCGCTGAGGAGTCCTGCATGGGAGGGGACAGGGATGGGGACAGGCAGGGCCTGTCAGAAGCACACCTGGTGGGATGCAAGCCTGGGACAGGGTCTGCAAGGGGGGTGTGGAAGGGAGCACCACTGAGCCTGGACTGGAGCACACGGCTTCGGCTGGAGTAGAGACACTGGAGGGTCTGGGCTGGTTGGGGCCAAGGTGCCATGGAAGGGGTGCTGCTGGCATCCCCATGGTACCACAGCTCCTGTGGGAAAGGGGCAAGTCTGCAGGACAACTCCTAGACCTCTTCTGTCCTGGGAGGCACAGCAGAGGCAGGAAGGGGAGAATGCTGTCACTGGGACACAGGCAGAAGGGTGGCACGTGACATGGGGCACTGTCATGGTACCGTGTTGTCACCTCTCTGAGGTGCCTTTGGGGTGTTACGGGGCCCTTGCTGTGCAATGTCACATGATGCTTCAGCAGTGCTGATGGTGGCTGTGGCCCGGGATGGGATGTTGCCGCAGTGGTGGGGCATGACCTGGCTGGGACGTGCGGTGCGGCAGGCAGCAATGGTGGTACACAGAATGGGGTGGCCATGCAGACAGCCAGCTCCTGCCTCCCCAAGCTGAGGGTGACGGGGACGTGCATGAGGAGTCCTGTGGATATCACCTCCCAGCTGTGGTTTGTGGGGTGTGACCCCCTGCCTGCCCCAGAGCCCCCTTCCTGGTCCCATACATCCTGCTGCTACCCTGGCCCCGTCCCCACAGGGCAGTGCTGGCAGCAGCCATGCATGGAGATGGAAGAGCTCTGAGCCACCTCCCTGCCATGGAGCAGCTGTGGGATCAGCACCCTGTCCCCATGCTGCCCAGCTGTCCCCTACGTGGGCACCCACGGTGCTTCCTGCCATGCTCCCGTCCTCTGCAGCTCGGCTCAGTGCCACCAGGCTCCGCCATGCAAAGCAAGGTGCCCTGGGATGACCGCAGCTCCTGGGGTCACCTTGCCACCAGGCACCACGACGTGAGCCAGGATGTGGCCCTGTCAGAACAAGACGGGACTGAGCCCTGTGCCAGCTGCAAGAGCAGGGCCTGGCATCCTCAAAGCACCCGGTGGAGGCTCCTGCCATGCTGGAAGGCATGGGGCCTCTCCCATCCACCACGAGGAGCTTGGATCTTCCTCCTTCTTTCCCAAAATGGCCTGGCTCTGGGCCGGGCAGCCCCCACCGTGGCACCCAGCTCCGGATCCGTGGGGAAGGGCCCTTTGTCTCCAATCAGGAGCATTGTTTCCTCCTGGAAGAGCTCCATCCGACTTGGAGGGATTCTGTCTGCAGCTGGATGGGGGGGGGGGGGGGCATACGGGGAGCGGGCCAAGCTGCAGAGAGGGGGAGCTGGAGGGGAGGCATAGCCCAGCCGGTGGCATGGGGACAGCCACCCGTCCCTGGCTGCAGGCTTGGGACAGAGAGAGGTACTTGGGGTCACGGGGCAGCCCTGCACCCCTGCCTCTGTGTGTGGATGGCTACTCTTAGTGAGCCCAGGTGGGCTGGGGGCAGAGGCTCCCCTTCCCTTGCTGCTCCTGGGGAAGCGGGGACAGCAGACAAATGGCACCGCAGAGCCATGTCCCCTGCTCGGCTGCCCAGCCATCCCTCTGGACCACAGGAGCAGGGCTGGTTTCTCTTGCTTCCAGCCAGCTCATGGGACCGTGCCCACTGCTGGGGATGTGCAGCTTGCTGCTGTTGGGGTTTTGTCCCCCTGCCTGCCCCATGGGTGGCTGTCCCAAGTGCCACCTCGCTTGTCACCTGCGCTACAGCCAGGTCAGAGCCAGCTCCAAAAGCTCCGCAGCCCTGCCAGCAGTGCTGGCAGTCACTGCTCTCCGCAGTCCGGGTTAATCAAGCCTCTCCTCCCTGCACCTCCTTCCCATGGCCACATCCCCACGCAGACATCTTCCCTGCCGGCCGGGGGGGAGCTGGCCCCGCGGGGTCCCCGGAGGAGCAGTGCCAGCCTGGGCGAGGGGAGCCTGAGGGGAGGCCTCATGGCAGCCTGCAGTTCCTCACAAGGGGAGCAGAGGGGCAGGCGCTGAGCTCTGCTCTCTGGGGACAGTGACAGGACCCGAGGGGACGGCATGGAGGTTGGACAGTGGAGGGTCAGACTGGGGGTTAGGGAAAGGCTCTGCACCCAGAGGGTGGTCGGGTGCTGGGACAGGCTCCCCAGGCTCCCCAGGGATGTGGGCATGGCGCTGAGTCTGACACAGTTCAAGAAGTGTTTGGACACCTCAGATGTACAGTCTGATTTTCGGTGGTCCCATGTGGAGCCAGGAGCTGGACTCAATGATCCTTTGGGGGGTCCCTTCCAACTCAGGATGTTCTGTGGGTCAGGATGGGAAAACTGGGGTACACAGGAGTCACATAGCAGTGTTCCTGTGGCCTTCCCAGCTCTGAAGGATTGGCAGGGCACAACCTCCCCAGCCAGGTGACTGCCTGCTCCCCCTGCTGAGCCCAGCACCAGTGATCCTCATCGCTTCTTGCTGGGATCCCGGGTGCCCGCAGTCCCTTGGGGCAGGGCGGGCTGCGGCTGAGCCCAGCTTCGTCAGCACCCCGGTCCCTCCCATGGGATGGGTTCCCACAGCCCAGCTCGCTGGGCCACACTTCTGTCCTGAGGAGCCCGGAGGGTGAGCTGCAGCCAGGCAGGGCCATGTGCATGGGGACCCAGAGCTGTGGCAGTGCCTGGGGTTGGAGAAGTGGGGGGCTGTGGGGTGCGGGGTGAGGGGGGGGAAAGAGAGTGGCTCCCGTGCAAGGGCAGAGGGGTGCTCAGGCTCCACAGAGTGGGGGCTTGGTGGGGGGAGCCAACTGGCTGCAGGTCTCCCCCAGGTGCCCAGGATGCTGGCGCTGTGCCTGCTGTCCCTTGCCTGGCTCAGCGAAGGCTCGCAGCGCAGCGAGCCCATGTTCACCGCCGTCACCCACCGCCTCCTGCCGCCTGACTATGACAGCAACCCCACACAGCTCAACTACGGCGTGGCCGTCACTGACCTGGACGCTGATGGTGACTTTGAGATTGTGGTGGCGGGGTGAGTAGGGGCAGCCTGCACAGGGTGCCTTGGGGGCAGCGGGACGTGGTGGCCATGCAGGGTCAGGAGCTCCTCACAGCCCCATGTCCTGGTGCTGGCAGCCTCCCTGCTGATTTCCTGATTTGCTCAAACTTTTTTTCAAAATAATCACATGTGGTGCCCAGCCAAGCTCCCTGACTGTGGGAAGGCTTACTGCTCTGCTAATCCCCAACCCCTGCCCGAGCCCCTCCAGCCAGGAGGAGGTGTGCACTGCCCCGGTGTCACTGCTGGCAGGGCATCTGCGTGGGGCCACACAGGTGCCCTGAGCCCAGCTCTGGGGCCAGGTGCCCTCTTCAGGGCTGTGGAAGCTTCCCAGTGGCCAGGTCCCACCCCGCAGCACACAGCCAGCATGTCCCCGAGCCGGCTCGGCTCCGTTGACAGGACTCAGCGCTTTTTGGAGATTCGCTTAATTGGCTGGAGGTTTTTTATAGCCCTTTATTGGTGTGATGGCTCGGAAGGGCTGGCAGAAACCGGGGAGGCAGCAGCCATGTGCTGTGCTGCCCCAGCACCAGAACGGGGTTAGACACGGAGCAGCTGCTGCCAGCAGGTCCAGCTGTGGGGACAGTGGCATGGGCTGTGTGTGCATGTGTGCAGCACCCTCACCTATGAGGGAGGCTTGCACACGCATGCCCCCTTACCTGTAGGGGGGGATCCCTCACCCGTAAGCCCATACAGGGCTGTGGGAGCCTGGCTGTCCCTCGCTGGCACAGGGCACCCACATGGCTGTGTGCTGCTGGGTTGGCTCAGGAACCTGCTGCCCCTGTGAGGGGGGCTTATCCCTGCAGGGGCTGGGGGCATCTGCCCAAAGGAGCACCAAGCCTGGGCAGCTGGGGATCCCCAGAGGGTTGCAGGCCACTGCTCGCAGCCAGCAGCGGTTTTATAAGCGGCGCAGTGCCCGTTGTATAACTTGTTTACTGGTGCACAGGGCAGGAGCAGGCAGGGAGCCTGTGGGGCGCAGCGTGCTGAGAGGATTTGCCCTGTGTGCTGCCTCCCTTGCCCTGCCAAAGGGCTGCAGGCAGGGACCTGTGCCCCATCCTGCCTGGTTGCCCAGGCTGGGCAGGCACGGGATGCCTGATGTGTGCTGGAAGGGGCCCAGGCTGAGCCCTCCCCATGGGCAGCCAGACCCACATATGGGTGCCAAGGGCAGCATGGGTCCCTCAACCACCACAAACCATGCAGGTCTTTGCTGTGCCCACTGTGGGGAGTGCATGGTGCCAGGGGACACGGGGACAGGACAGGGACTTTCTTCCTGTCCCCCATCCCTGAGGAGCCATCTCCTGCTCGCACCTGCAGGTACAACGGCCCAAACCTGGTGCTCAAGTATGACAAGGCACGGGGCCGGCTGGTGAACGTGGCGGAGGACGAGCGCAGCTCCCCTTACTATGCACTGCGGGACCGGCAGGGCAACGCCATCGGTGTGACAGCCTGTGACATCGATGGGGACGGCCGCGAGGAGGTCTACTTCCTCAACACCAACAATGCCTTCTCCGGTGAGCCCCGGGAGGGGGGAGGCTCCCAGCGCGGCTGGCCACGACCTTCGGCGCGTGAGGGATGTGTGTGGGCTGGAGTTAATTTCTCAGTTGAGTGACTCCATTGATTGATGGCAGCACGGGTGGGACGTGGAGCACAGCCAGCTGCTGAGTCAGCACTTCCCACTGCCTGCCGCCCTCCCCGTGGCATCTCGAGTGGGACAGCAGTGTCCCCTCGCCACTGGGGATGTGTGCTCTGGATGCTGTGTTGTCAGTCCTGGTGTGCCTGGCAGCAGCCATGCCCTCTGGACAAAGCCAGGGTCTAATCCTGCCCTGCTGGTGCTGTCTGAGCTCCAGGGCATGCCCCTCTTGGGAAGGGGACCTCTGTGCCCCAAGCTGGCACCAGGCATCCCCAGAGTTCCCCATGTCTCTGCTCCAGCCTGGTTCTGCTCTGTCCCCATCCCACAGTAGCAGATGTATGTCCCCAGTTCTCCCAATTACCCGCACTACCAGCATGCCTGTCCCTAAATCCAGCACTGCCACAACACTGTGATGGGCAGCAGAGCTCACTGCCTGCGCCTAGCACCACATCAGGTGCCAGGGATGATCTACGGGGCTGTGCCCTGTTGGGACACATTTTACCGTAATGAGTTGATTCTTCTCTCCGTCTCCTGGTGGCACTTAAGAGCCGTGGGAGCTCTCACGGTGCCAGGAGCAGGGGGCTGGGATGCTCGCCTTGCCACGGAGCACCCTGCACTGATCCTGTCCCTGCTCCTGGGGAGCAAACTGAGCTGGCGTCACCAGCTCATGTCCCACAGGGGACAGTGCACGCAGGGCTCGGGGGGGGGGGATGGCAGTGCAGCCCCCTGACCCCATGCTCCCCCAGGCATGGCCACCTACACGGACAAGCTCTTCAAGCTCCGCAACGGGCGCTGGGAGGACCTGCTGAGCGACAAGGTGAACCGGGATGTGGCCAGTCGCTTCGCCGGCCGCTCCGTCGCCTGCGTGGACCGGACGGTGAGCGGGCAGGGTGGCCGGGGGTGTCCCCGTGCCCCCACTGCCCGGCTAGCCCCTGGGAGCTCTCCCCTCATGGGGGCACCGTCCCCATCCCACCCTTGCCAGGGACGGGGGAGTCCGTCGTCCCCTCCCCCCCCCCCAGCAGCCAGTGACTGTCAGGGCTCCGGGTGCCTGTCCACGCGGTTGCCGCTAGCTGATAAACGTGCCTGTCGAGGTGATTTATGTTCCTGTCACCTGCTCTTTCTTCTTCCTCCTCCCCCAGCAGTTTGTTTCCAAATGATTATCACTAAATCAGGGCCCAGCTGCTGCTGCATGGGACAAGGAGGGCGGTGGGGACGGGAGGGAGGGGGGCACCTGCCCCACTGGGGAGCTGGTGGGACAGGGTGCCCTAAACCAGAGAGTGACACGTGTCTGTCCCCAGTCCCATGTGCTTCTAGCCATTGTCTCGCCCAGCCCTCACCAGGCACTGCTACCCGTATGCCATGCACCCAGAACCTCTGAGAGCACCCAGCCCCACGGCAGGGAGGATTAAGCCCGAACCCATCCCCATGGGCCCAGGTTTTGGCCGGGAGGAGCAGGGCGAAGCCGCAGGGCGCGGGTGGGTGCTAAGGTGGTGCCACCGGCCGCAGGGCTCGGGCAGGTACTCCATCTACATCGCCAACTACGCCAGCGGCAACGTGGGCCCCCATGCCCTCATCGAGATGGACGTGGCCGCCAGCGACCCTGCCCACGGCGTCGTGGTGCTGGTGGACGTGGCCGCCCAGGCGGGCGTCAGCAGGTACACAGGTATGGAGGGGACGGGGCACAGCCCCTTGCTGTGACCTGTGCTACACGTGCCCGCCCACCCTGTGGGACCCCCCTGTGCCTGCTGTCACCCTGCTGACCCCCCCCCGTGGCATCTGCAGGGCTTGGGGATGTTGGCAGAGGTGTGTGCCAGCCTGCACCCCATGCCACCACTGGGACTGCCCCATCTCTGTGGCAGTAAATTGTCACTAATTAGGAGTGTTGTCACCATGGCGATGGCAGTGATTAGGTTGGAAGTGACACAAACGGCTGCCAGCCCCAATTAGCTTCTGATGAGAGGGACTGAAGGGAGGGAAATGGGCAAGGAGGGGGCGCAGGGGTCCCAGGAGCACCGGGACTGGTACAGGGGTACACACCCCCCTGGGGCAGGGCGGCCCCCTCACCCCTGGCTGCTGTCCCCAGGGGGCCGTGGGGTGGCCGTGGGCCCCATCCTGAGCGACAGTGCCTCCGACATATTCTGCGGTAACGAGAACAGCCCCAACTTCCTCTTCCACAACCGGGGGGATGGGACGTACCGTGATGTGGCAGCTGCCGTGGGTGAGTAGGGGGACAGGAGGAACAACCCCGGGTGGAGGGGACAATGGGGACCGACGGCCCCGCTGGCTGCAGAGGATGGCAGAGACTGGGGACTACAGGGCCACGTCCTAGGATGTGTCCCAGGGAGACAGCAGCAGGGAGGGTCCCGTCTCCCTGTTCCATTGCTGCTCGCAGGGCTGGATGACCCCTACCAGCACGGACGTGGCGTGGCGCTGGCTGACTTCAACCGCGACGGCCGCGTGGACATTGTCTACGGCAACTGGAACGGGCCGCACCGCCTCTACCTGCAGGCGGGGGCCCCCGGCCGCGTCCGATTTCGGGTGAGGCTGCTGAGCTCTCGCTGCTGGTGGGACCCCAGCTTCACCCTGCTTTGGCTCCAAGCTCTGCTTGCCAGCGGCGACCTGCTCGCCATGCACGTTGGCAGCCCCTGCCCGTCCCTTGCGCAGGACATCGCCACCCCCAAGTTCTCCATGCCGTCCCCCGTCCGCACCGTCATCGCCGCTGACTTCGACAATGACCAGGAGCTCGAGGTTTTCTTCAACAACATCGCCTACCGTGGCTCCTCCGCCAACCGCCTCTTCCGGTAGGGCTGGGGGACGTGCCCCATACCGGGGGGCTGAGCAGCCCACGCTGTGCCGCTCTCCACCAGCGGCACACAGGGGGCCCCCGCTCAGGCTCTGTTAGTAGAAGGAGCCATGCCTGAGCCCTTCCCCGTGTCATTACCAGCTGCAGCGGCCGTGCCTGCAGCAGCCCCTGGGGTCCCCGTGCCACTGATCAGTAGCTGCCTGGAAGCTTGCTCGTGGCTGCCGCTAATTGTGGGGATCAATTCCTCGCCGCTGCCTGGCAGTACCCCTCGCCTCGCTGCTCTCTGCCTGCTGCTGGCACTGTGGGTGGTGGAGGGTGGGGGCTGTGGGGAGCTGGGAGCCCCTGGGGAGTTCTCTGATCTCTGAGGGTTGTGGCAGTGGTCAGGGATGTGAGGTGTGTGGCCAATTCCCCGACCCTGCACAGCCGTCAGCAGTGCCCCTGCCAACCCTGTCCCCTCCAGGTGCCACCGGGGCTGTTACCTCTCTACTAGGCTGCTCTGGGAGGGAGCAGGCACTTTCCAGGAAGCTTCTGGGGGCCATGGGGACACGGGGGCTGGCACTAACTCCCCATCTGTGCCTGGCAGGCTCACCCGCAGAGAGCACTCAGACCCCATCGTGGAGGAGCTGAACCCAGGGGATGCGCTGGAGCCCGAGGGACGGGGCACGGGTGGGTCCCAGGGTCAGGGGTGGCCTGTGCTGGGGTGTGCCTGTCATAACGTGCCCTCATAACGAAGCACGACCTGATCCTATCCTCGCAGGAGGTGCAGTGACGGATTTTGACGGCGACGGGATGCTGGACCTGATCCTGTCCCACGGCGAGTCCATGGCACAGCCGATCTCCATCTTCAAGGGTGCCCAGGTGAGTCAAGCAGGGGCTCCTTGCACCGTCCCCTATCCCTGCCACCTCTCTCGGCTCACCCCCTGCCTGTCCGTCCCTCTCAGGGCACTGACAACAACTGGCTGCGTGTCATCCCCCGCACCCGCTTCGGGGCCTTTGCGCGGGGTGCCAAGGTGGTGCTGTTCACGCGGCGCAGCGGTGCCCACCTGCGCATCATCGATGGCGGCTCGGGGTACCTGTGCGAGATGGAGCCCGTGGCACACTTTGGCCTGGGTGAGCTGGAGTGGTTGGGGACAAAACCCTGCCAGCACCCCCTGGGCAGGGGGTAGCTCTGTGGCCCTAGCACAGCTGAGCACCAAGGGACCAGCTGTGGGAGCAAGGGGAGGTTTTGCCCCTCCATCCCCATCCTGGAGGCAGCCCCCTAACAGGCTGCTCACCCGCAGGGCGTGATGAGGCCAGCAGCCTGGAGGTGACCTGGCCCGATGGCCGTGTCCTGGTGCGAGCCGTGGCCAGCAGTGAGACCAACTCTGTGCTGGAGGTCCCCTACCCCCCAGACACAGAGGAGCCACTGGTGCCCACCCCACTGGAGGTGAGGGCTGGCTGTGGGGAGCAGGGGGAGTTCTGAGGGGCAGGAACGAGGGGCTGGGCTCTCCCCGTTCCTGCCCCATCCCTGCTGTGTCTGCTTCTCCCCCAAATGCAGTGCGGGCAGGGATTCTCCCAGCACGAGAACGGACGCTGCGTAGGTGAGTGGCTGCTGGGAACATGGGTAAGTGGCACAAAGGATGGAGCTGCAGCAGGGAGCCACCTGGCTTGTGCATGGCTCTATCCATGCATGTTCACAGGGGGAGCCATGGGGCTACCGCCAGCAGCTTCCAGCCTCCCTCCCTCTGCCTGCAGACACCAACGAGTGCAAGGAGTTCCCCTTCGTCTGCCCCCGGGACAAGCCCATGTGCATCAACACCTACGGCGGGTACCGCTGCCGCAGCAACAAGCGCTGCAGCCGGGGCTTCGAGCTCAACGAGGATGGCACAGCTTGCGTGGGTGAGTGACGGCGGGGACCAGGTGCCCACAGCCCCGGAGCAGTGCCCAGATAGTGCTGCACCCCGGGATGGTGCTGTGCCCCTGCCCAGGGCCCGACTGCCTCCTGCACCCCGCTGGGCACCTGCCCCGTCACTCGCACCCCAGCTCTGTAGATGCTCACCTCCGTGCCTGCTGATACCACCTCATGCCAAACCACCACTGACTCCCCTCCTCTCTCTCTTTCTCTCTTGCTCCTTCTCTCATTCTCTGTGCAGCTCAAGTGGCCTTTTTTGGGGGATATCCCTCCACCGGGAGCTGGCCCTGGCCTCCCCAAGGTGCCCTCCTCCTTCTAGGCTTCGGACTCTGCCTTTGCCTCTATGCACTTTAGCCCCTGCCCCTAACTCGCCAGAGCAGCCTTGGCGGAAGGACCAGCCGGCCTCTGCCTGTCTCTTCCTCTCTCTCTTTCTCTCTCTCCATGTCAAGCACCGGCTGCGCCGTGCCGGGGCGGCCGCCTCGGGAAGGGCAGGGGAAGGCGGCACCTTCCCCGGGACAGCAGCCAGGGAAAGCAGCCCCAGCGCTCCCCTTGCCTCCCCGGTGGTCGCTTGCTCCGTCGACTTGATACTGTACCATGTGCCTGCTGGTTTGGCCTGCGACGTGTTTGCTTCTCCTGTCCCCTCTGCAGCGGGGGACTCCCCCTCCCTGGCACCGCCAGAGGAGGGTCCCCCCAGCCTGGCAGGGGAGGGACCCCCCGGTTTGTTTTTTAACGTATTGACCCCACTGTTTGGAGTCAGACCCTGCTCAGTCTTCCAGCCCCAGTCCCAGAGAATCCCCCCAATAAACTATACACTGTCTATTAAGTGCGCTCTGCAGGCTGGGAGCAACCCCAGGCCCCCCAGGCTCCTGGCAGGAGCTGCCTGCAGGGTGCTCCTGAGGCCTGTGCTGCCTCCCCTCACTTCTCCCCTGCCTTGCCCATGGGTGCTGCTCCCCAGGGCTTGCAGGACCGCAGCCAGCTCTGCACCAACACCCATGGGGCCCGTGCATGATGCTGCTGTGGCTTCTCCCTGGCTGTGGGTGGGTGCTGCCAGCCCCACTAACCTGCCTGTGCTTACCCTAACCCCCCTGGGGATGTGTCCTGCCCCATCCCTCCCCTTCATTTTCCCTCATGCTCACCCTCCCTGCTCGGTGTCCCCCGTTGTGCCAGGGGGTGCCCAGCCCCAGCACAGCCCCTGGCATTGTTGAGGCACAGGAGGCAGGGCAGGTGTTGGGGATGAAGCATGAGGTTTATTGGAGGGCTCCATGCAGGGTGCCCCAGCAGGAACAATGGGTCTGGGGTCCCTATGCACACAATGACCAAGCTGAGGGGGGTCCTGGGGGGCAGAGCCCTCCCCATGCAGCCCCAGGAGAGTCACACCGGCTCACTTCCACCCTGCACCCACACAGGGGCATGTCTCCTTGGGGTGCTGGGTGTAATGGGGTCGCTCATCTCCTGCCCCCCCCCCCAATCCCAAAGACCCCCACCTGACCCTGCCTTGCAGCCAGAGGTCCCCACAGCTGAGAACTGGGGTGCTGCAGGTTGGGGGGTGGGGGGGGGTTCTGCAGGGCTGGCACCTGCGGGGTGCAGGAAGCAGGGCACCCCGATGCAGGGGGGTGGCGGATGCATGCGGGACATGTGGGCAGAGGAGGGCTCAGCAGCAGGAGCAGGGAGCTCACTGGGGACTGCATGGGGTTGGGCAGGGAGTGGGGTGCTGCTGGAGCAGTCGGGGCCCCGGGAGCAGCAATGGGCAGCATGTGGGGTACGCACAGCACCAACACGCAGACAAAGTGGCACTGGGGCGATGGGCCCGTGGCACCAAGAGCAGGGACCCTGGGGGCACAGGGCTAAGTCCCCCATCCTTGGCACTGCAGGCACTGGGGCACTGCCCGCTGGAGCTGCTCGGGGCAGGGGTGGTTGCACGGAGCACCCCGAGTGGGGGCTGCGGGAGCCCTTTGGCACTGGTTTGGCTCAGTGGGAAGCACCTGGGACGCCCCAGCAGCAGCCCCTGCCCGCAGCAGGTCTGAGCAGGGGCAGAGCCGCTGTGGGGGACATGTCGCAGAGGGGGGAGCAGGCAGCCCCCGGGACCCCCCTGCCCACCCGCTCTGGGCTCAGAAGCGGGTGCTCTGGTAGTGCAGCCTGCGGATTTCGGAGAGGCCGCTGTCCCGGCAGTACGAGTCCCTGCAGGGACTCTCTGCCAGTCACCGGCCCCCCACACCACCTCCCCCGCCGCCACTGCTGCTGCTGGAGCTGCCACTGCTGGAGCTGCCGCTGCTGCACCGGTCCTCGTAGATGGAGATCTCGATCTGGGCACGGCTAAGGACCAGTGGGGGCCACGAGAGACACAGACCCACCACCCAGCTGCCCCCTGCCTTCCTCCCTCACCCTTGTCCCCCCCAGCGATGTCGTCCCCACCCCACCACATCGCTGCAGAGGATACGACCCTCATGCCACGCTCCAGCGGGTCGGTGAGCAGCAGCCCCCGCGGCGCGTAGATCTTCTCGTTCTGCTCCTGGATGTACTTGGAGATCTTCTTCAGGACCTGCTGGGACACAGAGGGATGTTCGGGGCCTGCCAGCAAGGACACTTCCCCCCCCGGCATCCTCCCCCCGGGTGCCCATGCTTGGCCTCCAGCCTCCCCGCTCCCTGCGCCCTCCCATGGGCATTGGCACCTTCTCATAGTGCGTCTCCATGCAGAGAAAGATGAAATAGGCAGTGGCGCAGGCCAGGCACCCCTCCAGGTACGAGCTGCCCCCGATCTTCTCCGCTTCGGCGTAGAAGCTGTTAAGAGTTTTCACGGTCTCCTCGAAGAGCTGGCGCTCGATCTAGGGCAGAAGCTGTGGTGAAGACAAACCTGGCCAGCAGCTGCCCCCTGCACTGCCCCGTCCCGCTCCCTGGGGTGCCCTGGGGACCACTTAAACACCTCCTCCCTGCTCAGCTGCTGTCTCAGCTCCCTGGCCCCTGCATGCCAAGACCTACCAAGCCTCCACCAGAGCCTCCTGGTCCCTGCAGACCCCAAGCAGGGGAGCAGTGACCGCACACAACCTTGCCCCAGGGACTGCCCAATAATCCAGCTGCATTGGCTGGCTCAGGGCCTCGCCTCACCCCATGCCTTCAGACCCCTCTCTCACCCCCCAAGCCCCACAGGGCACTGAAAATAGGGCACCCACCCACACACACACACCGCTGGGTTCCCTACCCGGCTCTCCAGCTCAGGGGGGAACTTTGTCTGGAACTGGCACGTGGTCCCGTCGCTGTAGTCCCGCTGCACAAAGACCTTGGTGGCCAGGGAAGCGCTGCGCCGCAGCTCCTGCAGGCTGTGCACCTGGGGCGGGCAGCGGGGTGAGCCGGGGGGCTGCAGCCGGGGAGAGGTTCCCCAGGCAGAGCACCCAGCAGCAGTGCAGTTCCCCCAGGGAGCCCCCAGCGTGGGCCATGCGCTTGTCCCCGTGTGCATGGGCTGCTGCATGCGTGGTGTGCATCCCCTGGGGTGTCGCAAGCGTGGGGACAGCCCTCGGTCCCCAGCAGGAGGAGGGCAACGAGCCAGGCAGGGGGCTGCAGAAGCAGGTCTGCAGTCACCATGCAGCAGGGGAACGGTGGCACAAAAAGGAACAGCAGGGCCCGGCCAGCCCTGGCACCCCAGGCGGCATGAGAACCCACGGCAGCCCCCCCAGCCATGGGTCGCAGCGGGGCCGGAGAGGAGGCTGGCGGTGCCAAGGGCATGTGCCCCTGGTGCGGCGTGCCATCGCCTCCCGCCACCTGCCCCACCCGCAGCGAGCAGGGCACCGCACCCCAGCCCCGCACGGACCCCTCCGGCAAGGGCACCCCGCGCCCACCCCAGCCCCGCACCCACCCGCGCGCGCAGACCCCAGCTCCCGGCCCCACGCGGGTCCCATCCTGCCGCCCCCCGCACCCCTCCGACCCCCGGCCCCGGGCAGCCGGGGCACACCGAGGTTCCTTCCCCCCGGGGCCGGTCCCCGCCGCAGCCCCGCACCGGGCGGCTCCCGCGGCGCCCGGCGGTTCCCGCACCCACCTCCGTGGCCATGGCGCGCCGTGCGCCCCGTGCCGAGCCGTGCCGGGACCGGGGGAAGCGGAGCTGTCCGCGGGGCCGGGCCGAGCCGAGCCGAGCCGGGCGGGCGGGACCGGCGCTGTCCGCGGTGCTGCCGAGCCGAGCGGCGGAGGCGGAGGCGGGCCCGGCACGGCCCCGTGTGCGCAGCCGCCCGGGCCGGCCCCGAGGCCGCGGGGATGGGCGCCCGCAGCCCGGAGCGGGGAACCCCCGGAGGAGCCGCACAGCCCCGGGGATGGGCGCGGGGGGCCGGGGAAGCGGCTGCCGGGGGTGTGCCGCCGGGGGTGCCTGGGGGGTGGCTGACCTGGGGAGGGTGCTGGGGGTGCTTTTGGGGCTGGCTGCCCTGGCGAGGGTGCTTGGGGGGCGGCAGTGGGGCAGGCAGCCCGCCCCGCCGGGGTATGTTGCTCGGGCAGCAATTGCGGCTGCGGAGAGAGGGCTGCGGTCACGACGCAGGCAGACATCAACGGGGAGCGCTAACGGATTCCCTGTTATCTCTGCCCGGTGACAGCTCAATTAGAGCCAGAGGAAGGCAAACGGGCAGAAAACAGGCGCTGTCCCCAGAGGAGGAGGAGGAGGAGGGGGTGGCGCAGCAGGGAAGGGGGTGACGGCTGGTGGCCGGGGGCTCAGGGCCTGTGTGGGGCAGAAGGGCGGCCAGCCCGTCCCTCGGTGCCTGGGGACACCGGGCAGGGCAAAGGGTGACAGAGCCCTGGCAATGTGCACACACAGCTGGGGACGGGCACACAGCTGGGGATGGCACACAAATAGAAATGTGTGCAGACACAGTTGGGGATGTGCATGGGCACATCTGGGGATGCGCACACAGCTGGGGATGTGCACAAACAGCTGGGGGTGCGCATAGACACATCTGGGGATGCACACAGGCACAGGCGTGCACCCACACTCGTGCATGCACCCACCCGTGCACCCACGGGCCCAGGCTCGCACATCCCTGAGTGTCCCCGCATGCCCCCAGAGCCAGGCCCCGCTCACCAGCCCCTTCCCGTCTGGCGTGCCACACCACGTCACCGCCTGGCAGCGGCCGTGCCAGTTTCCATGGCGATGTCTCCCCTGCCAGGAGATGAGCTTCGCTCTCCCACGCGGTGGCGAGGGGCCGACGGCAGCCGGGGGGGCCCAGCTGTCCCCGCCGCCCCCGGATGCATCCCCCGGGCTCTGCCCACCTGCGTGCACCCCGCGGTGCTGCCGTCCCAAGGGAGCAGCCGTGCGGCCTCACCGCCCAGGACTGAGCTTTGCCCAGTGTCAGGGACCTGCCCTGTGGCACTCCCCAGCCCCACACAGGCCCCCGGAGCCCCCCAAGCCTGCCAACCCCCTTCCCGATGCCCCACCGTGGGCTTTCCAGCTGTAAGCAGCCCCTTCTCCCCCTGCTTTGCCAGGGGGCTATTTTTAGGCTGCCTGGCAGCAGAGGCAGACACCGCTTGCATGGCTGCTGCAGGAGCTGCCTTTATTCCTGATATTCCCTGCTGCGGAGCTATCCTCCCCACAGGACAGGGGTGCAGGATCAGGGGGTGCCACCACTACGTCCCCTGGTGCATGGAGCTGCACCCCCTGCCCACAACCCTGACCCTCCCCGCACTCCCGGCACGGTGGCTGTGGACCTTTGGAGGGACCCCCTCACAGCCCCATCCTGCACCAAGCCCCTGCCCATCTGGGGGTGCAGAGCCCCCTCCTCAGCCCGCAGCCACCCACCGGGGCTGTCAGCAGCTCCCGGCTCCACTTCAAAGGGACCCGGGGCAGTGCCAGCCCTGGCAGCTGCTTCGCACGGTGCTGGGGGGGGCTGGAATGAACGGTGAGGGGGGAGGGTGAGCTCACCGCCCCGTCGAGGACAATGGTGACATTTGGGAGGCGAGGAGGATAGCTGATAACCTTTCCCGGAGGCACCAGGTGTGTGTGTCATCACGGGGGGGATGTCCCCCACATCCCAGCAAACAGCTCCAGGCACCCCAGCGTGGCCCTCGGTGGGGGATGTGCTGCTCCAGAGGGACGCTGCCCCAAACATCCCGCAGCCTGAGGATGGGGACACTGATGTCCCCAGGGCTGGCTGTGTCCACCTGAGGGGTGTGTGGCCAGGGGGACACAGCAGCAGGTCCCAGGCGCTGCTGGTTCTGCAAGCAAGCAGGCAGGGAGGGATGCGGTTTGGGCAGGAGGTGCCCAAAATGACCATCCAGCTTCTGTAAAGCTTCCTGCTGGGAAGCCAGGCCGGGTGAAGGCTGGCTCCCACACCTCCCCTGCCCCCTGCACGGCGGGGCGGGGGGAGCGGCACTGTGCAGAGGTCCCCACATCCCCAGGCACAAGGCGAGGGAAGGGGCTCGTGCCCCAGCCTCGTGTCGAGGGGTCCCCATGCAGTCCCTGCCCCATCCCTGCCCCGCACAGGGCCAGGGGTCAGGCGGCACACAGCGGCTCTGTGTGCTCGCAGGATTTACGAGCCGGGGCAGGAGCCACCGAGGGGTTGGGAGGGCGCCAGGGCGGCCGCGGCCCCACAGCTGTGCCCGGAGCGCTGCCAGCGGCATTCCTGGGGCCGCGAGACAAGCGCGAGCGTGTGTGTGCGCAGGGCAAGTGCGTGGCCACCGCCAATCCTGACCACCCTGGGGGTCCTGCAGCCCCCCAGACAGCTCGGTCCCACTGTGCCACCCTGCCCTCACCTCCCTCTGGCACCCCACGGCAGGGTGAGCTGGGTGGTGGCTATGTGCTGGGTGCAACCCATGCCCAGCACCGGTGCCTTTATGGGGGAATAGGGCAGGGCTGGGGGCAGCCCCCCCGCAGGGGACGTCCCCTTACCGTGTCCCCGCGGCCAGCCGTCCCTGGGGTCTCCACCGCAGAGGGAGAAGCCCCCATAGCCCCCGTCCTGGTCTCCGTGCCGGGCAGAGTGACCCAGACGGTGCCAGGGCTGGTGGCCTGGCTGCACCGAGTGACAGGCGCAAGTGTCAGACCTGCGGCCGCTGTGCTGGGGACGTGGGCACGGGCACAGCCTGCGCAGACAGGGCGCGGGGAAGGGCAGCTCCGTACATCCCCACCCGTGGGAGCTGCCACAGCAGGAGGGTGCCGATCCCATCCCATTGCCCTGGCCACGGCACAGCTCCACCTCCCCTGGGTGACAGCCCCGCGGGGAAGGGAAGGGCTGAGGGGTGCAGCGTGGACCCCCAGAGCAGGGTCACATCCCCAGGAGCAAAGGTCCTTCTTCCCATCCCAGCCATTGTCCTCTAAGCGTACTTTTTTATTTATTATTTTTTAAATTTCAGTCCCTACGAGCACCCTCTGAAGCCCAGCCTCGCTGCCAGGAGGTGACTCAGTGGCTCTAATGAAGGCATCGTGACAGACGGGGGGCCCAGGGGCTGGCAGGGAGCCCCTTCTCCCCCCACCACCCACACCCCACCAAGCCAAGGCCGTTCCTCAGGCTCAGGACGAGGTGTGCTCAGCATCACGCACGGGCACCGCACAGCTCCATCCTGCTCCTCCGCCCCAGCCCCTGCAGCTCCTGCTCCCTGGCCCCTTCCCAGCGGAGAGCCGGCAGCAATCAGCCGAGCTGCCCGCCGCCCTGCCCCAGGCCATCCATCACAGGTTAGCTATTTCCCATCACCGTTTATCCCCAGGCAATCTCACTCCTCCTGGGACAAGCCGACGCTTCCAGCACCCTCCCCTCCTGCTACCGGGCAGCCCTGATAACGGGGCCGCTCTATCTTATCGTGCTCCCGGCAGTTACACATTAACGGTGCCATCTCCGGGGCTTGGCCCAGGAGAGCCGAGCTCAGCCCCGGCCATGCAGCGAGCATCCCTGGGGGCTGCAGACCAAGGCGCTGAGCCCAGCACGATGGAAACAGGCAGGGCGAGCGGGCTGAGGGCATGGGCACGGCGTGTGGTGATGCTGCCAGCACGGCCCCATAGCAGATGGCTCCTGGAGGGGCTTTGGGGACCGTCCCTGCCCCCTGCCCGGGGCAAAGGGCAGCTGCTATCACCTGCCTGCAGTGGGCTGTTTGCTCTGGGCCCATTAGCAGAGCACCTTATCCGGCCGGCAGGGGCTGGGGGCGGCACGGGGGTGCTGGCCAGGCCAGGGCATCGATCGCGGGAAGGGGAGGGGGCGCCCCAGATAACCCCTGCAGACAAATGGGTTTCTAATGGGGTCCTCAGCCCGGCACCCCCTGCCTGGCCCATCTCCAAGGGGATGGGGGAATGTGGCCCCGGCACAGCACGTCCCGCTGGGCTCCGGCTCTTCCCATGCCCCAGGCACTGGCAGTGCCTGGGAAAGGGTCTGAATGTCCCCCCCAGCCCCCCCATCCTGTCTCAGTGGGGTACCCTGGGTGACATGGGGTGACAAAGAGCCCAGATCTGAGGAAGGGGACAGAGCAGGAGCGGAGGCTGCAGGTGGCACCGTGCAAGTGGGTGCTCCAGCATCGTGGGGTCCCCGGGCTGTCCTGCGCCCCCAGCCCCTGCACCCCGCACCCCTACTCCAGGGGGGTCTCCCCAGGGGTCGTAGGGTGGGCACAGGGCAGGAACCAGGACCCCCCTACCCCACGCCAGGACCAAGCATATGCTGGTGGGTAACAGGGGCACCACCACCACCTCCCCACGGGGCAGGGAGGCAAGAAGCATCCCCATGCTGATCCATCCCTCCCGGAGCTCGTGTCTCTGGGGGGACCCTGAGCAGCGCCGTGCACCCACCCCGCAGTGCGACGCAGGGCTGGCGGCAGGGAGGGAGGGAGAGCGGCCTGGCGTGGGGCCGGGGGGCCATGCCCGGGGGGGCCCGCAGCCGGAGCAGATTGGCTGCCGGAGAGGCCTGCGGGCTCCTTTGAAAGGGCGGCGTGGGAGGCGCCTGGGGAGCAGGCAGCCGGCTCGGTCCCGCTCAGCACGGCACGGCACGGCTGCGGCAATGCCACGGGCGAGCGTCCCCACGAGGCCCACAGGCACGGCGGTGCTGGCGCTGCTGGCGCTGCTGGCGCTGGGCGGCGGGCAGCACTACGACTACTACGGCTGGCAACCTGAGAGCGTGCCCCGCGGGCGCTTCTACGGCAGGGAGCCGCAGTGCGTGGACATCCCAGCCGACATGCAGCTGTGCTACGACGTGGGCTACAAGCGCATGCGGCTGCCCAACCTGCTGGAGCACGAGTCCATGGCCGAGGCCAAGCAGCAGGCCAGCAGCTGGGTGCCCCTGCTCGCCAAGCAGTGCCACACCGACACCCAGCTCTTCCTCTGCTCCCTCTTCGCCCCCGTCTGCCTCGACCGGCCCATCTACCCGTGCCGCTCGCTCTGCGAGGTGGTGCGCGATTCCTGCGCCCCCGTCATGGAGTCCTACGGCTTCCCCTGGCCCGAGATGCTGCACTGTGCCAAGTTCCCCTCTGACCACGACCTCTGCATCGCCGTCCAGTTCGGGAACAGCCAGGCCACGCCGCCACCAGGTAAGTGGGCAGGGCACCGTGAGAGGGATGGGGACACATGCACACCCGTGCAGGCAGGGACATCCACGTGGGGTGCCACTGCGGAGCCCCCATCCCTGCTCCTCTAAGAGCACAGCCTCCAGGGTGGCAGCAGCCCTGGCTGGGTGCCCCTTGCTGCCTGCACGGAGCTGCCCAAGGGCAGCAGGGAGCGGTGCTGGGGGTGACCACGGGAACTGTGTCCCTCTCCTCTCACCACGTCCCATCGCAGCAGCCCAACGCACCCAGCCCTGAGTGCTGCACCTGTGCAGGATGCCAGTGGCTGTCCCCTCGGGCAGGGAAGGGACATCACCCAAAGGCAGACCAGGGTCAGGATCAGGCACTGAGAGTTGTGGCACCCTTCACCCTGCTGCCACCATCACTGCTGCACCCCAAAAGCGTTGGCAGAGTGACCCCACTCCCTGTCCCTCTTGGGAAGTGGGTGCAGGGACTGGGTGCCCCCCATCACCCTGGTGCAGCTCCCGGGGCTCCCTCAGCGTGTCCCCACCGAGCTGAGCCCGCTGACAGGCAGCGGTGACCGCAGCTGTGTCACCCCACAGTGTCCAGGATCTGCACGCAGTGCGAGATGGAGCACAAGGCGGACGGCATGATGCAGCAGATGTGCTCCAGCGACTTCGGTGAGTGCTGGGGGCCCCTTCCCTGACACCCCCTGCCCCTGACAGCCCCAGACACCCCCAGAGCAGCCCAGGTGAGGGTGGCCAAAAGGCACCGCTGTGCAAGGACAGCCCCGTGGGAACCCACTCAAGCCCTTCCTTTGGACCCCATGTGTGATTTGAGATGCCTCAGAAATAGGGCAGCGTGGGACATCAGGTAGTGATTTCCCCCAAGACCCTTATCCAAACCCAGCCCCAGGGACTCGCTGCACCCTGTCCTGCACAGACACCTCCCCCTGACCCCACAGCACCCATGAGAGCCCCCAGCACCCCCGGCAGAGCCCCCCAGCAGTGCCCCCCGGCTGTCCCCACGCAGTGGTGAAGATGCGCATCAAGGAGGTGACGGAGGAGAACGGGGAGCGGCGCCTGGTGGCCGCCCAGAAGAAGAAGGTGCTGAAGCTGGGCCCCCTCAAGCGCAAGGACACCAAGAAGCTGGTGCTGCACATGAGGAACGCGGGCTCCTGCCCCTGTCCCCAGCTCGACAGCCTCAGCGGCAGCTTCCTGGTGATGGGCCGCAAGGTGGGCGGCCGCCTGCTCCTCCTCGCCATCTACCCCTGGCAGAAACACAACAAGGAGATGAAGTTCGCCGTCAAGTTCATGTTCTCCTACCCCTGCCCCCTCTACCACCCCCTGCTCTATGGGGCCGGGCAGCACTAGGGCTCTGCCCTGGGACTCCTGCACTCGCCCTGCTCCGCACCCCTGGTGGCAACCCAGGACCCTGGAGATTCCAAGCTGCGTTAAGGGAGCCAGGACCCCATCCCCTCCTGAAAGCCCAGCTCTGCACCCCCAGGACCCCTCTCTGCACACACAGCCCCTGCTTCTCCCGTGTCTGCCCCAAGACCCCAACCCCCTGCCCAGCCCCTGATGACATGACTCTAATCCTCAGCCTCCCCCAGTCCCTCCTCCAGCCCCCCAGAACATCCCGATCCTGTGTCCCCTCCCACAGAGCTCGTTCCCCAGCCCTGGATCACCCCCCCAACTTTGCAGGGACCCCCCAGCCAAGGCAGATCCTTGCTGCCCTCTGTGCCCTCAGACTGCCCCCCAGCTCCCAAGCGCCTGGAGGTGCAAGGCCCCTGCCTGGGCTTCCCCAGCCCTCCCGTCCCACATGGCTCAATAGGGGGGGTTCCACCTCCAACCCAGCCCTGCTGAACGCCACAGCCCCCCATCCCAGCCTGACCCCACCCCAGTAAATTATTCTGCCTGGGAGAAGCCTGTGTCCTGCTCCCTGTGGTTCTCGGGACCCCAGGAAGCAGGGGATGGGGCAGCCCAGGGTCCTGGCTCAATCCTCCAGGCAGCAGGGCAGGAGCTGCAGAGAGCTGGGAGTTTTCAGTGCGCACAAGGAGGCTGCAGGTCCTGGACGAGGCAGCCCCATCCCCGGGCACCCCCAGCTCCTGCCCTGCAGCACAGGCTTGGGGCAGCCCCGTGCTGGCTCCTCGGGGGGCAGCAGGGTCCCCCCGTCCTGCTCCAGCCCTGTTTACCCAGCGCATTTTTGAGCTGGCTGCGTTACAGGGTGTCCTGGCCGCCTAGCCAGGCACGAAGAGCCCAGGCCGGGATATTTACCCAGCGCCTGGCGGCAGCACACTGCAACTCCTCAGGGGGAGCCCCCGGGGACCAGAGGGGAGCTGAGGCTGCAGGATGCCTGTGCCTGGCTTCTCCCAGCACCTGCCCCAGACCAGGGTGAGCCCTGCTCCTGCTGTCCTCCTGGACACAGCCCCAGGGGCACCGATCCTGCTCCCACCATCAGGATGTGCTCCTGCCCCGCAGGCAGCCCCCGCGGCAGCCTGGCACAGGGGCAGGTGGGTTCTGCCCCAGCCAAGGTGGAAAAAAACTGGGGAAGAAAAAATTCAAACGTTGTTCGGAGGTATTTTCCGACCGAGGCTGCTGAGCGTGCTGCCATAGGGATAAACATCATCAATTATATCATTTACAGCAAAACTCGAAGTGCGCAAATAAATCCCCCTCTCCCACAGCCCGCGTTTATCTGTAGCCCTCTGTATTTTGCGTCACTGAGCTCCTTCTGCGGAGCATTTAGGCATACATGGACATTGCATTCAGCTCGCCAAGTGCTTTCTCCAGAAAGATGAGTAACTTCTCCCTGTACCCCAGCCCGAGCTGGCCAAGATCGACCCCCTGCCCCTCCACGCACCAGCATCCCCCCAGCTTTGCAGCACACTTTGGGCACGCAGAGTTCAGCTTCTCCCCAAATTTCCCAAGGGCAGAGCTCGAGAAAGGACCCAGGAGCCCAGAGGCTGCCCCACACCAGCTCCCCCGCCGCGGGGTACCCCAAGTCCCGTGCCCCCAGAACATCCCCACGCAGCTCGGGGGTGTGGGTGCTGCCAGCCCCAGGGCCCGGCCCCCCCGGGGAGCTGCAGCTGGCTGGCGGGGGGCCCGGCCGCGGCCGTTCCCAGCTGCACAGCAGCCAGGGTCACATTCCTGGGATAGCTGGGAGCTTTGCTGTTCGCGCAGGGAAAGGTCACCCTTGTGCGGGCGGGCAGCTGCCGGGACCACCGCCTCGGCAGGGCACGGAGCCTTGTCCCGGGCAGCAGGATCAGGCCCTGGCACACCCATGAGCAGCTCCACGCAGCCCCAGGACCCAGGCAACAAGGCTGCTGGAGGACAGAGTGATGGAAGGCGCAGTGACAAGGTGGCAGACACCTTTTCTCCACGGCCATGTGCAGGACAGAGGAGCAAAAGCTGCAGAGACATCAGGGAATGGGACGGCTTTTGTAGGGGCAAGGCAAGGTCCAGCTGGTGGCAAGAGATTTATTGGTCGTTCCCTATATACACGTACATTAACCTGCAGCAGAAGCAGCAGCCACTACGTACACAGAGCAGCGCCAGCTCAGACATCTCGCCGCAGCTGAGAGCTGCTCTCAGCCCAGCCCTCGCTCAGCCTCTCGCTTCCTCTGCTACAGCCAAATGCGGAGGGGACGGGGACTAAACCTGAATGCAGCGAGGCCAAGGAGCACGGGAGTGATGAGCCAGGACCAACGTCACGTCTCCTGGGCACGCAGGCAGAGCTCCGACTTGATCCCCAAAGCAGCCACCCCCCACAGTGCTCAGGAAGGTCGGGACAGAGCCCCGAGGCTGCTCTGCCCCTGCCAGGAGGCGGAGGCAGGGCCAGAAGGAGGGAGGACGGCTGCTCCGTCACTGAGCCAGGCCTCAGCAGGGTGCAGTCAGTGCTGGGGAGCCCCGCTGAGCATCCGGGGCAGCCGCAGGGACGGGGGCACAGCTGTGGGCAGCGCTCTGCCACGGGGACCCACGGTGCAGCAGACACCAGTCTGCCCCCAGCCCCGTGCTGGCAGGGGGAGCAGCGAGCACCGACGTCCTCCGGCAGGGGGGTGACACCGCGCTGGGCAGCGGGCTCCTGGCGAGCATGGGCAGAGCCTGGGGCAGGCAGCTCGGAGCCCACGCAGCGCCGCAGTCACTTGGTGAGCACCTGGTTGCACAGCGCGCACACAAAAACCGTCTCCCTCTGAGCCTCCGGAGCTGGAAAGGAGGAAAGCAGGCGTCAGGCGTCCCCCTCCCACCGCATCACCCACCGAGGGCTTGGGACCGCAGCCACGACCCGCTGCAGATCCCTCAGGGAGCGGGAAGGCGCTGCCCTCCTCCCCTTCCACTCACCCGTGGCTCCCATCACGGCCTTGGGAACTTTGAAGGAGCAACACCGGGAGCAGAAGCTGTTCCCACAGTTACTGCAGCTCCGCTGGGGAGAGACACGGAGGTGAGGCACTAACAGCACTGGGAGCTCCCTGGCATGATCCAGCGCCAGGGCACTGCCAGCAGCAGCCCCAGCTGGAGGGGAGAGGGGGGAAAGCCCTGGTAACAGAATGGTGGCCTGACAACAGCAGGACGAAGTGCCTAGGCCTAGCACTGGATCCGCATGCAAATATGCGCTAACACCACAGGAGAGCACTGCAGGCACAGGCTCCGGGAGGTTAACAGGCTGTAATTTCCTATGCTGTAATCCTGGAGGGATGCAAGCTCCCAAATATGCATCAGACTAACCCAGGAGAAAGGGGAGGGAGCCCCAAGTCTGGAGAGCAGGAGGCAGCAGGACAGCAGTCAATACATATCTGGAGCAGGGATGAGAAGCAGCCTTCCCACACCTGCCTGGGACTGCATGACAAGCATCACACACAGGCACTCAGCTAGGACAACAGGGGTGGCCTTCGCTCCTCTAGGCACACACCCCGTAGTGGCCTTGAGCCCCGTTCCCACCTCCACAAGAGCGCCCAGACAGACCAAGCTCTGCTTCCCTGGGAAGCGCTCAGGCTAAAGCAGGCAGAGCAGCAGGTGCCTCGCGCGGCAGCACATGCGGGTTTGGCCCGAGGCAGCTTCCAAAGGCACAAAGGCTCCCCGGCACTGCTCGGTATGTGACAACGCCCAGCACTTAGCTGAGGTCACCCACCGCCGAGCCATGACTGAGGGCAGCCAGAGCTGCAGCAGAAAGGCAGAGCAAGTTGTTACACACGCTGTTAACAGCTCGCTTGGGCAGCGAGAAGGAGAAGCCGAAGACTCACCCTCTTCTTGAGCACAGAGAAGGTGGCTCCGCAGCCCGTGCAGCTCCCTGGAAGAGACGGGGCAGGGTCAGGCAGGGCTCTGCTCCCTGGGACCCTTCGCCGCACACTGGGAGCAGCACAGACCCCACCGCACTGTGCCTCCCCAACAGTGCGGGCCCCCGGCCTCACCAAAATTGTTGCTGGGGTAGCGCTTGCGCAGGCGCTCCGTCAGGCGCGACACCTTGCTGCGGATCACGTCGTTTTTGCTCATGAAGCCATTGTCTGGGAGGCTGAGGTCGAAGTCTGCTGAGCACTGGGAGCCCTCGTCATCCTCCTGCGGAGGGCAGAGGGGCGGCTGGGGACTGCAGGCCAGCGTGCCCCCAGGGACAGGCAGGAAAACAGGGTGCTCCCGCAGCATCGCCACCAGTCACCGCCAAACCAAGCGCAGGCTGCTGGGAGCTGATGCCCCCTCGCACACCCCAGCAAGGCGCTACTCACCAGGACCAGCAGCTGGTTCTCCTTCCCCGCAGCATGGGACAAAAGGACAGGCGGTACAGGTGGGGTCAGGCTGCAGAGGCGCCCAGCCCTCCCCAGGCACCCACCTTGCTCCCTCCCCAGCAGCCCCCCGCCCCTCCCGGCTGCTCTTTGGGACCGACCCGCTCCCTGCCAGGCCCAAACCTCGATTGCATCCTTGAACTCTTCATCGGGCTCTGCCTCCTCCGCTTCCTCCACGCTGCCAGGGGTAAGGTCCTGCAAGAGATTCGCATTGAGCCGAGACCCCGGCAGGGCAGGGCAGCCCCTCGGTGACTCGGGATGGGCTCTCAGGCCAGGCACACCAGCTTCCTTCTGTGGGCAGAGGGACAGAGGCACAGCCAGCCCTGGCAGCCCCGCATCTCCCACCCCACGCGTCCCAGCCCTGCCACCCCTCACCTCCGTGCTGGTGGGTGTCGGGGTCCGGTCCAGTGGGGCGGCTGCTGGCAGGGGCTCGGCAGGCTCCGGAGTGCTCTCAAGGGGTTTGGTGCCCAGACACTGCTCGATCGAGGCCTTGAGCTCCTTTATCACTGGGGAGAGGGGATCAAGCTGGAGCGAGGGGCATTCCCCTTCCCCCAGCCCCTCCACACAGCAGCTGGCTGCCAGAATCTCGCAGGAAGGCCATCAGCGCACATAAACCTTCTCTGCCAAGCACCCTGAGCCCTCCTCTGCTCACACAGCAGTCGGGAGCTGCTGAGCTGGGGACAGGTCCCAGCCCGGCACAGGACACTGGGCTCTCACGAGGGCACTGGGAAAGGATGAGGGCAGGGTGCCCAGCTCCACGGGGCCGTTCCCCAACCCACCCCACACAGGTCACCTCCAGGGAAGGCTCTCACCTTGGAAGAACTGGGGGTTGCCCAGGAAGAGGGTGCTGTTGAGGATGGCCATGACCCAGCAGAGCGGCAGCAAGTAGAGGATGCAGACAGAGCCCAGCAGCGCCCCGTAGAACCTGGGGAGGAGCAGCAGGACGCGTTGGGCTAGGCAGATCAATTATCCACACAGCACAAGACCCCCCCCCTTTCCTTTGTCTGGTCTTCTACCTACCTTCTCTAAGCACATCAGTCGCAGTCCCCAGACCCATCCCCTCTCCCCGCTGAGCCCACCACAGGATGCCCACCGAAGCCCCACTCACTGGGAAGACACGGCGGGGTTCTCCCAGTACAGCACCCGGTACACCGCCTCGCAGCTGCAGCACAGCCCGCTCAGGAAGCCCTCCAGCTGGATCAGGCTGCAACGAGACCTCAGGCTCACAAAAATCCCCCCAGACACGCACCCAGCAGCCAGGCCAGCATGAGGCCAGGCCACCAGGTGACCCCGTAAGCCCCACGGAGAGGCGATGCCCGGTAGCAGGGGTCGGTGTGTGACACTCACAAGCCCTTGACCTGGGCGAGGGCCTCCTGGCGCGACAGCCGCACGCTGCGCAGCTCCTCCCTGCGCACGCTGTGCTGCCTCCTGCGCTCCAGCTCCTGCTGCGCCGGCCGGGCGCGGCACGTCTCCTGCAGGTAGCCCAGCAGGGCGGGCAGCAGCACCAGCAGGGCCAGCACCGAGTACCAGGCGGCTGCGGGGAGCGGCACCCCGTCACACCGGGAGCGGGGCACCGGGAGCGGCGCGCCGGGACGGCCCCCCCGCACCTACCTCGGTCCAGGGTGAGCAGGAGGAGGTTGAGGCCGAGGCAGGCCAGCAGGGAGCACAGCGGCCGCTGCCACCTGCGGGGGGGGGGAGAACGCGGGGCGAGGGATGGGCAGCACCGGGCGGCGCCGGGAGTCCCGGGCCCGCCCCGCACCTACCGGAGGAGGCAGCGTACGGCCTCGGCGGCGTCGCGCAGCGGCTCCAGGTACAGCTCCAGCCGCCGGTAGCTGCGCACCAGCCCCAGCAGGTCGAAGGTGGCCGCCTTGCCGGGGGGGGGCGGCTCCGGGGGCGGCTCGGCGCCGAGCGCCGCCGCTTCGGGGCCGCCTCCCCCCCCCACCGCCGCCCCGTCCCGCTCCGCCGGCTGCATGGCGGGACGCTCCCCGGGGCGCGCCCGGCTGCGGCGTGACGTCACGCGCGCGGGGCCAATCGGAGAGCGAGAAGCGAGGGAGGGGCGGGGATTCCTCGCTCCGCCCCGCCCCCGTGAGGGCAACGGGGAGGGCGGAAGCGGCGTCGCGCTGGCAGCCGCCTCGGGACCCGCCCCGGGCCCGGTTCCCCGGTCCCCCCCCTCCCTGTGCCGCCCCCCGCCGCAGTGAAGGCCCAGACACGCAGGCAGTGCCGACAACTCTTTATTGGGGAGCCGAACCCGGAGGCAGCGGGCAGGGGCTGCAGCGGGGACGCGGGGACAGCGGGCACCGGGCGCGGGGGGCTCCGTGCTGGGACCGGCCCGGGCACGGTGCCCCCGGAGGCAGCGGGGAAGGCCGCGGGCACGGCCCCGCGGTGGCAGGGACGCGTCCCCGGCAGGCGAGGCTCGCGGCCGAGGTCCCCCGACGTTCCCGTCTCCGTGGGGGCCGCTCCCGGCCCCGCCGCCGGTGTCCCGCCCCCAGCCCCGGTGCTTCGGGCTCGCCCTTCCCCTCCGCCGCCTCGCCGCGGGTCACAGATGGAGCTGGAGAGCTCAGCGCGGGGCTGTGCCGGGGCAAGGGAGCGGGGCAAACTGCGCAGCCCTGCAGGGCGAGCCCTGGCTGGGCTCAGGCGGTCGCTGAGGCGGGATGGGAGCCGCCAGCCCCGCTGCAGGGGGCACGCAGGGACTCGCCGTGTGCCCCGCTCCCCGGCGCAGCCCGAGGGCCGAGCCGGCAGCACCGAGCCCCTTTCTCCCTGGGGGCACCTGGCTCCATCCCAGGGCAGCACAAACCCCGAGGGCAGAGGAATTCATCCCCCTGCCAGGGGGCACTAGCCTCAGACACGGCAGCGCTGGAGACTTTGGCAGCGCTGGAGGCTTTGCTGCCCGGCCGCTGAGCGGGACAGGGCGGGGGCACGGCCGGGTGAGGCTGTGCCAAGCATCCGGAGCGGGCCCCGGCTGTCCGCAGGGCAGGGAGGGGCTGCGCCCCGCGCAGTTCCAGGAAGAAAGCAGACGTGTTCGGGCTGGGCAGGAGGAGGGGCCCGGGCTGGGGAAGCCGAAATCAGAGCCTCCATTAGAGAACAACACAAGTGCCGCGCAGTCGGGCACGGCACAAGGGGCTGCCGGCAGGGTGGGGGAGCTGCGCCTGCCCGTTCCCCTTGCTCGGCTCCCCCAGGCCGGTCTCCCTCTTCCCCTGGGGGCAGCGTTGGCACCCACCTGAGCGCGCGGCCTGGGGCAGGGGAGTTGGGCAGGGCCCCGCGGGGCTCCCAGCAATCACGGTGCCTCTTGAGGGCTTCCCGTTTGGGTCCTTCGACTCGCCTACATCCGTCCATCTTTCAGTCCGGGGGTGCGAAAGGGGCCCGAGCGGCAGGCGGGTGTCCGCGCTGTCCCGGCGGGACGCGGGGGAAGCCGTGCTCGGGAAGGCCTCCGTCCATCTGCCCGTCCGTGCGGGGGTCTCCGGAGGAAGCGCGGTGCAGTGAGCCAGGAGGGGACAGGCGGCGGGGTCGCTGTGTCCTGGAGGGGGGCTGCGGTCCGTCCACGCGCGGGGAGAAGGGGAGCTGAGCGCCGCGGGGTCTCAGATGATGTCGCGTTGGTCCCGGCAGCGCCGTGACAGGCAGTAGAGGCCGGAGAAGAGGTACAGACAGGCGGTGACGGCCCCGCAGACGGAGGCGCTCAGGTAGGCGCCGTACAGGCAGTGCTGGCTGTAGCCCGGCAGGTTGCAGTAGCTCTTGCGCCCGGCCTTGTAGCCCATGATGCCGGTGGCGGCCGCGTAGAGCCCCGCAGCCAGCGCCAGGTCGTGAAGCAGGTTGGTGAGCAGCCAGCGGGAGCCCAGCCAGGGCACCAGCGCCCAGCGGCCCAGCAGGCTGAGGCCGAAGAGGGCCAGGGTGAGGAGCCAGACGAGGACGGCGGCGAAGAGGGCGAAGTGGGCCGCCCCCTCGTACTTGTGGGCCGCCACGGTGACCCAGAAGGCGGCGCCCGTCGCCAGCTGCCCCAGGCGGAGCAGCCCCAGGGGGCTCCGCAGGTAGGCGCGGTGCAGGCTGAGGGAGCCGCGGGCCGGCGGCCCCGGGGGCGGCGGGGCGGCGGGGGGAGCCGTGCGGGCCATGGCGGGGCCCTGCCTCGCTGCGGCGCGGCTCGGGCGGGACTCAGCGCCCCGGCAGCGATTCGGGCCGCCGGCCGCTGCCAAACATCTGGCGCCTAGCGGTCCCCCCGCGCGGGGCCTCTCTCCTCCTCCCCCGCCCCGCCTCCCGACGGCCCACCGGACGCCCGGGGGCCTGCCGCTGCCCGCCGCCGCCGGGCGGGGTTCGGCCGAGCCCCTCCCGTCCCCTCCCCTCCGGGCACGGCCCGTCCCCTCCCTTCGGTCCCCTCCGGGCCCGGCCCGTCCCCTCTGGACCCGTCCCCTCCGGGCCCGTCACGCTCCCTCCCTCCCGTCCCCTCCGGTCCTGTCTCGTCCCCTCCCCTCCAGCCCCGTCCCGTCCCCTCCCGTCCCCTCCAGCCCAGTCCCGTCCCGTCCCGTCCCCTCCGGTCTCGTCACGCCCCCTCCCTCCTGTCCCCACCAGTTCCAACCCCTCCGGTCCCGTCCCGTCCCGTTCCCTCCGGCCCCATCCCCTCCCGCCCCGTCCCGTCGCGGGGCGCTGGCGGGACCCCGCATGCCTGGGTCCCCCCGGTGACGTCACGCGGGATTCCCCCTCCGAGTGACGCAGGCGGGCCCCGCCTGGGGGCGTGACCGAGCCCTGCGGGGCTCCCCGCCTCCTTGACGTCACGGGCGCCACGTAGCCCTCCCCCCCGGGAGGCGGCGCGGCCACACCCCCTGGGCGCCGATTGGTCCGCGCGGGGAGCGGCGGCCGCGGATTGGCTGCGCGGCGCGGGGCGGGCCGGGGCCCGTTGTGAATGGAAGGGGCGCGGGGCAGCGCCGGGACCCTGCGGCGGCGGCGGCGCGGAGCGGAGCGGGCCCGGGGGCGGCGACGGGGCGGGGACGGCC